>CM066329.1:292918541-293518541 GCA_033807585.1 Hydrophis major | reverse complement strand
CGTAGATATCTTGAAATACTAGTACAAGTGTGATCAAGTGTTAATCTGTAATGCGTGTTATTATTTTCACTCCTTTCATCATCATAGAAAACTCATGAGGAAGAAAATTACACGTCGATTATTTCTGTGTTTTCTTCTGCTTATGTCAACAGGAACCACAAATGATGTGGACTGTTTTTTGGGGGGGGGGATTTTGCTGCAGTGCAGATTTCTTAAAAGGACATGTCCAGGCAAAAAGTGGTTATATGGATTTTCAATCCATTTCTTTATAGCTTGCTTTAAAAAATGTTAACTCCTGCACAAAGTTCATAAAAAGAAACAACCCAGCATTTGGAAATCACCAGCAGAGATGGGATCATTGCAATTAGCCTCTACTCATCCAAAATAAATGTTTATGTTCTCTCAAACAATTTTGGGCAAAAGTAAATAATTTTTTTAAATCAAAAGTAAACTATTTTAATTATAAGGGGGAAATAGCCCTTTAAAATGATCTGAGATTATTTCAGTGGAAGAATTTTATGTTCACCGCTTTCAATTAAACACTAAAGCTTCCTGAATAATAGGCGATTGTTTATGAACACTAGACCTTTTCTTCAATATATTTATTTTCTTCAACCCTGCCCTTTATAATAACTTATTCATTATATAAAACCTCATTCTTGAGCAATCATCAAATTTACTGGACTGCAAATCCTTCTGTATGAAAAGAAGGACTAGGGGTGACATAATAGCAGTTTTCCGATATCTCAGGGGTTGCCACAATGAAGAGGGATTCAAGCACCTGAAGGCAGGGCAAGAAGCAATGGGTGGAAACCAGGGGCGGGATTCAAAATTTTTAACAACTGGTTCTGTGGGTGTGGCTTAGGTGGTGGGAGTGGCTTGGTGGTCACGTGACTGGGTGTACATAGCTTGGTGGTCATGTTATTGGCTGGGTGTGGCCAGCTCAACATCACTCACATCGAGGCAGACATCTCCTCGCATGGCCTCTCGTGACTGTGGGGATGCTGCAACAGTCATAAATGTGAAAAATGATCATAAGTCATTTTTTCAGTGCCATTGTAACTTTAAACGGTCACTCCACACAAGCAGATTACCAGCAAAGGAGTGGAAAAAACTCCAGAGATGTTCCTAAGACAGGAAGTCTAGTCCTGCCAAGAATGTAATAAGGGTTAACGGAGAGGCAGTTTCTGTAAGCAACTCCAGAATGTTTCCTTCCTGCCTTCCTTACAGGATTAGGCCAGTAATTTCTTCTAACAACCGGTTCTCTGAACTGCTTAGAATGTTAACAACCGGTTCTAGCGAATAAGTGCAAACTGGTAGAATCCCAACCCTGGTGGAAACTAATCAAGAAGCAACCTAGAACTAAGGAGAAATTTTCTGACAGAGCCATAAATCAGTGGAAACAACTTGCCTCCAGAAGTTGTGAATGGAAGTTTTTAAGAAGAAATTGGACAATCATTTGTCTGAAATGGTACTATAGGGTTTCCTGCCTGGGCAGGGAGTTGGACTAGAAGACCTCCAAGGTCCATTCCAACTCTGTTGTCCTATTCTATTCTATTCTATTCTATTCTATTCTATTCTATTCTATTCTATTCTATTCTATTCTATTCTATTCTATTCTATTCTAAACCTCAACCAATGTCATCATCTATACAAAGTGTAGTTAGCCTTATAAAGTGTAAGTTTAGTAAACTTAATATACTTTATATATTTTATTTTCTATTTTTACGCAAAGTTGGCATTTTTATATTGTTCCCATTTATTAAAATGCTACTGCCACTTATTCACTTTCCTGCTTTGCACACCAAAACAACACATGCTTACACAATTTTAACTTCTAAGGAGGAAATATTTCCAATACTAAATAAGAGGGTCTAAAATGGCCTTTCTGTTATGTTTAAAAAACACACACCTCATTGCGAAGAATGTATTTCATTTCAGAAAGACAATTATAGTACTGCAATTGATAACATGATCATTCAACTGAATACAACAACGAGACGTGGCAGTTCCATACATGGCAAGCCTCTGTTGTGGCAAAGTAGCCCATATTTAGATGTACCCAGGGGTGGGACACGACAGGGTTAACGACTGGTTCGGGATTTACGAGGTTTGGTGATTGCTTCCCTGTATGCTGCGAGGGCACACACCTGTAAATCGTCATAAGCATGCTGCGTGCAGAGAAACAGCCTTTGAAGCAGCCTTCTTTTCCTGCTTTTTTTAACTGCAGCTGTGCCTTGCATGGCAGCTGAAGTTGAAAAAGCAGGAAATAAAGCCCGGGTGGGCAAAAACATCAGCAGACATAGAATCAGTTCTATGTCTGCTGCTCTTCAGGGCTACTGGTTCTTCAGAGGTGGACAGAACCGGCAGAAACCCAGCTCTGGATGTACTGTTTTTATTAAATAGGGGGTGGGAAGAATGGAAGCAACACGGAGCAACATTCAGCTTAACTTTATTTAAGAATAAAGGGTTGCCGCGGCTGCCGCAACCTAACAGGGTGGCCAGCTGACAGACAACAGCTGATGCCATTTGACAGCTCCCTTTTATAGTCAGTGTCAAATGGCATCAGCCAATAGGAGCAGTCCGCATTCCCACTGGAAATGCGGACCTGAGTAAGAACTTCAGCAGTCTTAGAATGCAATAGTTCTTATTTTATAAAGCTGTGAAATATCCTTTGTAAGCTCCTATAAAATAAGGATTCAGATTTATTTTATATACATTTTGTTATGAACTAATAAAGGCGTTTAATAAAGTTTTAACAACCTTAACTAAAAAGCAGGGTTCTAATCCTGCACTTCTGATTGGCCGATAATAGTGACATCAGATTGGTCCTTTCTGGGACATCTGATTGGCTGTTAACGGGCCAACTCTCATTGGTTCAAGGGTTAACACTTCCATGTTTTTCATTGGCTAATAGGACAGCAGCCAACCCTATAAAAGGGCTGCTGCTGCCCTAGGTGATTGCTCTGTTCAATATGCTTAATAAAGAGTTGAAGTTTATTGTTCACTGCCTCATCTCCACTCCTTGCACCCATGCGCAGAACTTAACATTGGCGACGAGGGTGGGATGCAGAGACATCTGAGCTGATTGAACACTCACAGAGCACCAAACAAAGCACGTGGCTGAAGGCACATCGACAACGGAAAACATGTCCGGCGGTGCCATACCACCCGCTCCATTTGACCCGGCACAAGAAGACTGGGACTCGTACATGGACCGGTTCCAGATGTTTCTGGAGACCAACAACTTGAAAGACACAACTACGGGGAAAAAGCGAGCAGTGTTCCTGACCCATTGCGGGCCTGCCGTCTTTAAGATGGCCAAGGCACTAGCGAAACCGGCTGAAGTGAAATCCATGGACTGGGACGTCCTCGCGCCCCTTCTATGGGCCCACTATGCACCCGCCGTACCAACGCTTGTCCGAAGACACGAGTTTTATCAGAGGGACCAACGGAAAGGAGAGAGCGTCGCAGATTTCATCGCGGACCTCCAGAATCTGGGAGGCCTCTGTGGGTTTGCAGACCTCGAAGAAGCTCTGAGAGACCGAATAGTTCTGGGATTAAATGACCACTCGGCGCAGAGCAAGATCATGGCCAAAGGGGACATCGATCTTGCCGATGTCATCAAAGACGCTACTGCAGCAGAAGCAACCAGGAAGTCGGCCGCTCGAATGCGCCGCACCAACGCACCGCTCTGTCAACTTGCCAACGATACCTCACCTCGCCTAGAGAGGCACACAACAGCGGCCCACCACGAGGACCTCGAATCTCCATCAGAAAGTGATGAGGAGGAGGTCAACCGGCTCCGGTCCGAATGTGACCAACGCAACCCGCGGAATCGAAGACTATTGCACCAATGCGCAGGTTGTGAGGCAAACCACCCGCAATCAGATTGCAAATTCATCGACGCGCTCTGCCATTCCTGTGGAAAAAGAGGCCACATCGGGAAGGTCTGTAGAAGCAAGCAAGGATCCAGCCCAATTCGGAGAGAAAAAAAACTACCGCCAGACCACAGGGAATCGTCCTGTGAGTCGGGAACACTTGAACCACCAATGGAACAACCACTCCTACAGAAATAAAACACTTGCCACTTCAACGAGACGGGAAGAGGCACACCAAACCCTTACCATCGGTCACGCTTCATCGTTAGAGGCAAAGAAGATCCGAGTGAGGGTCGCCATCGAGAACCAACCTTGCGTGATGGAAGTCGACTCAGGCTCGTCCCTCTCGATGGTTCCCTGGAAGACCCTTAAACAGTTAATCCCTGCTGTCCGGCATCAAGACCTCAGAGCCCAAAGAATTATACTCAAAGATTACCAGGGGAACCGAATTCCAGTCGTCGGCTCCAGCCAAGTCCAAGTGTCATTCAAAAATTGTACTGCGTTGTTACCGCTGACCGTCGTCGATCGCGACCGGCCTAGTGTGTTAGGCCTTCAATGGTTCGCCCCACTCAGGATCGAGGTAGCCAGCATTCACCAAACCAGAAGCGACGACTGGTAGGAGGTCCTCGTCCAGGAATTCCAGGACGTCTTTGCAGACAAACTAGGTGAGTATAAGGGGACCCCAATATCATTTAACCTTAACCCTGAAGTAGCCCCCATCCGCCTTAAGCCTCGTCGGGTACCTTTTGCCCTAAAACCAAAGATCGATGAGCAGCTCGATAAATTAATAGCCCAGGGTGTTTTAGAACCAACTGACCACGCCCGTTGGGAAACCCCAATCGTAACACCCATCAAACCGGATGGATCGTTTAGGATTTGTGGGGACTACCAGGACACCCTCAATCACGCCCTTCAACAGAATGCTTACCCGGTGCCAGTGGTTCAACGCCTTCTCCATTCCCTGGGGGGCGGAAAAGTCTTTGCTAAATTGGATTTAGCACAGGCATAGCAACAACTGCCTGTAAATAAAAAAAAAGTGGAAGCACAGAAGATCATTACGCACTGAGGCACTTTTAAATGCAACCGACTCCAATTCGGAGTGAGCATGGCCCCAGGGATTTTTCAAAGTCTGATGGAGAGACTTTTGCAAGGGATCAAGGGGGTCGTGCCATATTTTGATGATGTTTTAATTGCGGCCCCAAATAGAGAAGTATTAGAGAGGCGTCTTAGAATGGTTCTCCAAAAATTTAAAGACTCCGGCCTAAAGGTTAAAAAAAATAAATGTCAACTGTGTACAGAGAAAGTAGAGTTCCTGGGTTACCTAATCGATAAGCATGGCATTCACCCCACTAATAGCAAACTAAGAGCAATCAAAAACGCCCCAAGATGCAAGAATAGGACAGACCTCCGAGCTTTCCTGGGGCTCATTAACTTTTACAACATCTTCTTGCCCCAGAAGGCGACCGTAGCTGAGCCCCTACATAGACTTCTCGACAAAAAAGCCACCTGGGTCTGGGGACACCGAGAGGAGCACGCATTCCGACAAGTGAAAAACTTACTAACCTCCGATGCTGTTTTAATGCAGTATAACGAGACTTTGCCTTTAACCATTACGTGTGACGCGTCACCGTTTGGAGTAGGAGCCATTTTAAGTCATGTGTTACCAAATGGTAGAGAGGCCCCTATTGCCTATTTTTCAAGGACCTTATCAAGAGGTGAACGCAACTATAGCCAAATTGACAAAGAGGCTCTTGCTGTTGTATCTGCTGTGAAACGGTTTCATGAATATGTGTATGGACGAGCTTTTACTATTATTACCGATCACAAGCCTTTGCTGGGGATTATAGCAGGAGACAAGCCAACCCCCTATATATTGTCACCTAGAATGACTCGTTGGTCGGAGTTCTTAGCTGCGTACAATTATAAATTGCAACACCGCCCGGGGAAAGTCATTCCCCACACTGATGCATTGAGCCGTGCCCCACTTCCGGAAACCGTCGACGACCCAGCTCCAACCCTCACGACACTCCAGATTGAAACCCTACATTCACCGCCGCTAAGAGCCAGAGACATCACTATCGAAACGAAACGAGATCCTGTCCTGGCACGAGTTCTCAGCTGGGTCGAACGAGGATGGCCAGTAGAACAAACCCCTGACGACTTCACCCCTTTCAGAAACCGGCAAACAGAACTTTTCTCGCAGAAAGGCTGCATCCTATGGGGAGAATAGGCATCGTCCCAGAGCGGTTACAATGAGCAGTTTTGAAAGCATTGCATGACGGTCACCCCGGTATCGTGTGTATGAAAGTGCTTGCACGAAGCTATGCGTGGTGGCCAGGCATTGATAAGTAGATCGAAGCCTGGGTGAAGACTTGTCTAAAGTGCCAAGAAGTCAGCAGTGCCCACCTAGAGCAACTCCAATGGAGTGGGAAATCCCCCGGGGGCCATGGTCCCGCATCCACATTGACTTTGCAGGATCTACTAAGGGACATACGTTCCTACTAACAGTGGATGCCTATTCCAACTGGCTCGAAATCCACAAGATGAAGACTACTACAACCGATTCAGTCATCCACAAATTAAACAAACTATTCGCAACACATGGACTGCCAGATGTTTTAGTCTCCGATAACAGACCCCAGTTCACGGCCCTGGCGTTCGAACAATACTTAGAGGACCGGGGCATCCACCATGCGCTAACCTCGCCAGCGCACCCTGCAGCCAATGGAAGGGCCGAGTGCATGGTCCAATTTCTTAAAAAAGCTCTCCACAAGATGGACCATGGGGACATTGACGACAAACTGAACAGAATACTCCTACTCCAACACATCACCCCGCATAGCGTAACCAACAAAACGCCAGCTGAACTGTTGATGGGATGCAGGCTTCGCTCCCACCTTGACTGTCTCCACCCGGCCTATGCTCCAGAGAAACCCTGTGGATCTAGCAGAAAGTGCTGCGAATTCAAGGAAGGCGACAGTCTTCGCTAAAAATCTTTCCGGCAAACCGTTGTGGGTCGAAGCAACCGTAACCCAAGCCACCGGGCCCAGATCATACCGCGTACAAACAAGGGACAGGAAAATATGGAAACGCCATATAGATCAGCTTCGCTCTAGGTTGCAACCCAGTTCCCACGACACCTGTGACCCTCAAACTGAGGGGGGAGGGGATGTTGAGGGAACCGAATTCGAGATGCTGGATGACGAAATCGAAGAAAGTCAGCAGCCAGGCGTGATCCATGAAGAAGAATCAGGAAGGGAGTGTGCTTTGCCACAGAGAAACACCTCAACGGAGGCGAGCCCGCAGGAACCGGAGGACAACGATGACAAAATTAGCAGTGCCGAATCGTCCTGTGGGGATGCGGAACCGCCTGCACCAGATAAATCAAAAAACGTTCCACTGGAACCGGACTACAGACAGGAACTGGTGGGACAGTGCAAATCTAATAGGCAATTGAAACGACCTGCATATCTACGCGATTACGTTACCGCACCCCTCAATGGAACCTAGGGGGGAGGGGTGTTATGAACTAATAAAGGCACTTAATAAAGTTTTAACAACCTTAACTAAAAAGCAGGGTTCTAATCCTGCACTTCTGATTGGCCGATAATAGCGACATCGGATTGGCCCTTTCTGGGACATCTGATTGGCTGTTAACGAGCCAACTCTCATTGGTTCAAGGGTTTAACACTTCCATGTTTTTCATTGGCTAATAGGACAGCAGCCAACTCTATAAAAGGGCTGCTGCTGCCCTAGGTGATTACTCTGTTCAGTATGCTTAATAAAGAGTTGAAGTTCACTGTTCACTGCCTCGTCTCCGCTCCTTGCACCCATGCGCAGAACTTAACACATTTGTTGGGGTACAATTCTCTTTCTTTCAATTTGGCAAAATCCTATTTTTATTATTTACGGAACTTGCTATGACTTGATTGCAGTGCTAATACAACTGAATCTATTTCATTTTTGTTTCTATATGGTATTTAGAACATATCTTACTCATGGAATTCTGACCACAACAAAGTTGTAATGCTGTGTGGTTGTGTACATAATGCTTATGTACAAGTAGCCCTCAAATTGCAACAGTTCATTTAGTGACTGTTTGAAGTTACAATGCCACTCAAAAAGTGACTTATGACTGTTTTTCACACTTGTGACTGTTGCAGCATCCCCATGGTCACACGATCAAAATATGCCAAAGATGCTTGGCAAACGGTTGCAGTTCTTTTGCGACCTTCTGACAATTGGGAAGCCAGATTCACTTAACAAGCATGTTACTAACAGTTGTTAAGCTAGTAACATGCTTCTTAAGTGAATCTGGCTTCCCTATTGACTTTGCTTGTCAGAAGGTTGTAAAAGGATCCCAGGATACTGCAACATTCATGATTCACTTAACAACTGTGACATGCAAGGACATAAAATGGGACGAAACTCACTTAAACAACTATCTCATTTAGCAAGAGAACTTTTGGGTTCAAAAGATGCTGGCTGAGGTATTCTGGGAGTTGAAGTCCACACATCTTAAAATGGAAAACAGTTGGAAAACACTGATGGACAGGGAAGAATGAGCCTAAATGTTTTTAAGGGTTCTACTTTGGTAAGAGGTCATACTATGGTTTTCTGCCATAAATGTTAAAAATATTGGTTGGGGACAATGGTGGGATTCAATTTTTTTTTACTGCCGGTTCTATGGCTGTGGCTTGGTGGGCGTGGCAGGGGAAGGATACTGAAAAATTTCCAGTCAGAGGTGGTATTTGCCTGTTCTCCGAACTATTCAAAATTTCCGCTACCGGTTCTCCAGAACTGGTCAGAACCTGGTGAATACCACCTTTGGTTGGGGGGGAAAATAACAACTGCAGTAGAGACAATAAAGCAAACCTTAAAATGGCAGACTGAAGGAAGGGTTCAAAATAATCCAAAATAACTTAATTACAACAATGATACCCATTTGAAAAAGATAGCAAACTTTTAACAGATGCAAACTTTTGCATCTGGGTAAGAACAGAAAGGGAACAGGTTTAAAGGCCTGAAGGGTTTTTTAGTTTTCTATTTCAAATGCTACTCCCTCAACACATAGCCTTCCAGCTGCGGGGCAGAAAGAAAACCACATTCATTTCCTTTTTCTCAAAGGAGAAACTGTTTCTTGACCTAGCACTACTTTTGCGTAGATCTTTCCTCTGCAGATATGTGTGCTTGCCACACAGACTTCAGAAGGAGAAATAGCACAATCCTATTCTTGCTCCATTGTAGCCAGGCCTCATGCACTGCATTGGTTCCTGAAAACAAGACCTGCATTCAGAGTTCAAAGGGTACAATTCAAAATGTCCTCAGGCCGCCTTATGGAGCAGCCTAATTGCAATACATAGAGGTGACGCAATTAAAAAAAGAAAAGGCATCTGGAAAGACCGTGTTATAAGGCTTTTTCAGGCATTTAAAATATTATTCTTGTCACTTCTGTTCGCAATATGGGTAATCCTTGATTTACAGCCATTCGAAGTTATGGCACTGACAAAAGTTACCTATAACAGTTTTTCACACATATGACCGTTGCAGGCCACTTGATCAAGATTGGTGTGCTTGGCAACTGGAAATGTATTTATGATGATGTCATGCCCCTGTCAGAATCTGATTCTGAGGGAGAAGCCGAGCAGCTGACAGGGAGTGGGGGTGTGGTTCCATTGGCTGTGGAAGAAACTGGGAAAGGGCAAAGTCCAGCTGGGCAGAGCAGGGGTGAGGTAGAGCATGGCAGAGGGAATTCAGAGGAAGATCCAGGCCCACCCCCTCTTCATTCTAGGGCATGCAGGGAGGAACGGAGAAGGGAGCAATGTGAGTTGCGTGGCTTATGGGGGAGGAAAGGGCCCTGATTAGCTCATTAGCTAATATAGATTCATTAGCTGCAGCTGGGAACATAGTGTTTAAAAAGGAAGATTGCGCACAGCAAATTGTTAGAAGCAAATCATGAGTTATCTTTTATTGTCAAGTCTTATCTGAGTTCCTGGAGTCTTCCCAACTAGGTATGTTTTGTTGGCCTTTGAAGTCTACAATTCCTTATCCTGCCCTGTCCAGTTAATTTTTGCAGTGTGGTTTGTGTGGATTTTCATTTACAGTTTATATGTACTTTGTTTTCAGACAGAATTTCCTCCACTTAAAGACTGTTCTTGGGAGAGTTTTTTCTCCAGCCGTAGATAACTGGACACTGGGAGCAAAG
This sequence comes from Hydrophis major, assembly GCA_033807585.1. Lineage (NCBI taxonomy): Eukaryota > Metazoa > Chordata > Lepidosauria > Squamata > Elapidae > Hydrophis > Hydrophis major. Next base: position 293,508,455 of record CM066329.1, on the reverse strand, counting down.
CTGGAGGTATTAAAGGGAGTTTTCTGAATTATGTGACTGTGTTGCCTTTGTGCCATGTCCCAGGTCATCACAGATGGCTGCAGTGTCCCGGGGTCACATGATCATCTTTTGCAACCTTCTGATCAGTGTTCTGTCCTAGGCCTCCCCCAAAAGCACTAAGCCAATTCTGAGTCCCAACAAAAACCTCTTTTATTACATTAATGGGAATTTATTTCATTCACAGTCAGTCAACAGCTTGGCAAACAGTCTTGAGAAGGTAGACTAATGAGCTCAGGCCTTTATCAATCCTGGAACGCTGCCTGGCAAATAGTTCCACACTCATTGCTGGCTGGGAAGGGCTGGGTCATACAGACAAATCTCCACAAAGCTGGAACAAAAAAATGACCACAAGAGCAAGTTGTTTCCTGTAAAAGTCCCCTCCGCTTTTGCTTCTCTTTTAATCCTGATGGGAGGGGCCATTCATCATTTACCTGTGATCTTACTCCCACGTCGACCCTGAGTTCTTAATTGTGCCTTCCTTTCAGCAGCTCTGTACATGCGCAGGCTGGGAACCAGTTCCGGAAGCTCCCCTGCTTCACTGCTGTCCGAGCCCAAAGGTACCTGATGACTGACAGCCTGCCCTAGCCACATTTCTGCCTCTGACGCAGAGCCCTCATCCAAGCCTTCCTCAGCCTTCAGGAATGGCCCGGGTTCCTCCACAACCTTCTAACTACAGTCTGACTCTGCTGCCAGCTCTGCCAGCTGCCGGCGGGCCACAACAACCAGTGAAGTCAATGGGGAAGCCAGATTCATTTAACAACCATGTTATTAACTTAACAACTGCATTCATTCACTTAACAACTGTGGCAGGAAAGGTCGTAAAACGGGGCACAACTCACTTCAACACCTGTTGTTAAGCACCTTATGCTTAACAACACAAATTTGGGACTCAGTTGTGGTCCTACAAGGAGCTGCTGCCTCACAAGCTTCTGCTGCTGAATGCACACGTGAAAATTGTCTGGAAAGGATGCCAAGCCTAAGAAATGCTTTTCCAGATTTCAATCCCTTCCTCCCCTTTCATCATTGGGATATAGCCATTTGCTACAGATGACAAGCAGTGGATTATCTTGCATTTTTACTTGCCTACCTGTGCCAGGCCAAGCAAGTGCCAACTGCTTTGCTCTCCAATATCTTTCAGCAGTGGCATATTAACCAATAAGCAGACTAAGCACGTGCTTAGGGCACCAGGCCCAAAGGGGGCAACACAAAGTTGAGAATGGGAAAGAAAAAAAAAAAGCCCAATGAAGGTTTGTAAAAAATCTTGTACGTACAAAGGAAGGGGACACCAAGATTTGTCAGTGCTTTGGGCACCCGTGAGCCTTAATCCATCACTGGCTTTCAAGACCTATGGATTCTACTGATGGATCTTTTGCATGGGTTTCTCCCACCTTCCTCTGAACTTCCCTGCATTCACAGGAGGAAAAAGAAGGAAAGGGGAAAGGAAAGGACCACAGTTTTATCATTCTTTCACTTGGCTAGAAAAGTGACAAAACTCTTGTCAGCTTGACCTAGTGTTAAAAAATGGCTCATTGTTTCAGTGTGAGTTAGGAAACAAGATAGGCAGGTCCAGCCCACACTTCACTGTTCTATCAGCAAACTTGTTTTCAAAAGTGCCCGTCGCAGGCAGTGTGCAGACCCCTAGCAATCATTCCTGCTGTTGTGTATTGTAGCTAATTGGAGCAGTGTAGTAAGTGAACCAGATAGCCCTAAGTGTGCCGATTCAAGTTGGAAAGCCCAACATTTGGTCCAATGGAAGTAGGACCCTATGCATTTTTACTTGCTGTCTCTTCCATTTCCGTATATCTGTTCTCTTTCTTTCTGATCAGAGCGCTGGGCAGCATCTTCTCTCTTTGCTGTCATTTTTATTTTCTAAGAAAACTATTTGGGGCATTTTGAGATGTAGCACAGAATCAGTCCCAGAAATATAGCCTATACCCCAAAAGGCTGTCTTTTTGCTTTTATGCAGGCCAGCTTCTCTTCTGTTCCTTTTCATTAAAAACATCTAAATAAATAAGCAACAAGTGAGCAGGTGAGGCACAGAGTTTCAAGAGAGATATTTTTGGTTGGCATGTTGGTGACCCAAAACCTAAAACCATAATTGGTGAAATACCTGGGCCTTGGTGCTGAGGTCCCAGTGGCAGAAGGACCAGCAGTTAAGAGCTGTATGAGCAGGAATAGGATTTGACCGGTATAACTACTGGTTCTGTTGGTAGTTGAGTTGCATGAGTGCAATTTACAACCTGCTGAGCTGCCCAGACAGCTGAGCAGCGCTGCATGCAAGTGCACAGCAGTTGGAAAAGATCTTTCTTCCAAGAATGGAAACTTAGATTTCATGTTGTTCTTAGAGTTCTATCTAAGGAGGGAATCAAATGGAATTAACTTTTCCTGAAGAATCAGTTGTTCTACAATGCTCAGTTGGCAGAAGCAACATCTATAGTAGTACAGGCAGTTTTGGACTTCCAACTACAATTGTAAGCAATTCTGTTGCTAAGTGAGAAGTTTGTTAAGTGAGTTTTGCCCAATTTTAAGATCTTTCTTGCTACAGTTGTTAAGTGAATGACTGCAGTTGTTAAGTTAGCAACACAGTTGTTAAGTGAATCTGGCTTCCCCATTGATTTTGTTGTCAAAAGATCTTGCTAGATCAAGTTGATCACGTGACCTTGTAACAGTGCCACCATCATAAATATGAGTCAATTGTCAAGTGTCTGAATTTTAATTACATGACCACGGAGGTGCTGCAATGGTTGTAAGTGTGAAAAATGATCATAAGCCGCTTTTTTCAATGCCATTATAAGTTTGAATGATCACTAAACAAGCTGTCATAAATCGAGGACTTCCTACGTGGGATACATTCATTGTATGGCAAATAACCACATTGCTAGTATATTGCATAGCTAAAGTGTTGGCAATTGGCTGGCTGTCTATACCACACACCTATCAGTCTGAGTTGTGTTAACAAAGGTCTGATGAAATGGGCTGAATGCCACGGCTGAAAATATATCTTTATGCTTTACAGAAATGAACTTAGTCAGCACAGATGAAGTAGAAATAATCATTATTTTAGTCACCCTTGCAGTCTGAATCTTGCAACTGTTCTGAAACTAACTTTGAAGTAGGTTTGTAGATTCCACTCAGAGAAAGGAAATTGATAGTGGTACTTGCGTTTCAGGAAGACTAAAAAAATGATTAGGTACCAGAGATAGGCTTCATCATGGGACCTTCAATTTGGAAAGATGGATGAAAGAAAGCATATTTGCGTCTTGGCTTATATGCTTTCTTTCACCCATCTTTCCAAGCGGCTTATGATCATTCAGTTTCAGGCACAAGCGAAATATTATTTTTATTATTGGAGAGCTAGTTGTTTTGCTGACTAAGGCATCATACTAGAAACCTACCTCCACAGTGTACTTTTATTGTAAATTGCCTTGATTATGTAAATAATGTAAAATACTTATTAGTGTTGTAAGGCTACTAAAACATGGCTCTGATACTAGGCTAATTCCCAAGGACTGGACTATTCTAAATTAGCCTTGACATTTCCCTAGACAGACTTTAAATACCTTAATTTAAAAATAAGAGTCACATACTTTTTGTGGAAAATAAGTGTTCTGCAAACAATTGAAATGTGGCAATGGATTTGTTAAGTAACAAAATATAAAGCAAAAGCCATGCCTATTAAAATTTTAAACTGTACTGGGATTCTTAGGACAAGCTAGATGTTGCATATAGATTGTATGGAAGGGTTTCCAAATTTATATCAGTTTAAAAAAATTAAATGGTATGTTTTGACTGAGATCAGGACTGCTGCATAAAAAACTCTTCCCTGTTCTTTGAACATGTATTGAAAATTTGAAATGCCATCAAAACTGACCAAGGAGGAAACAAATTATAGTACTTCTTCCTCAAAGTAAGAGGCTATATTGAGACACAATTCTTCCAAAGAAACAGGAGATCCTGATACCATCATACTACCTAACCTGTTTCAGTATATAGAGTATATTTCAAAGAGAAATACCAAAAATGAAACTGATTCAGAAAATTAAAATAAAACCTTTCTGCCTTTTATTATTCAGAGACATAAACATCCAGGCTGGGGAAGAAATGTAGTACAAGAAATGGGAAGGGCTGTGGAAGGCTCGTGTAAAGCATCTTGATTTTGTGAAGTTGCTTTGCCATCATCTGAAGCTTTCTTATATGCCTTGCTAGGCCCCGCTGTCTAAAAACTATAGTTTGTCTAAGTCACAGGGGTCTCCAACTTTGGCAAGCTGGCTGACGAATTCTGGAAGTTGAAGTCCACAAGTCTCAAAGTTGCCAAGGTTGGAGATCCCTGCTTTCATCTCAGACCAATTGTCTTTAATTCTCTCCACCTTCATACATTTCGTACGGCTTTCAGGAAAAGATTAAGATTTGGGAGAATCCACAGCTGATATGGCATGAAACTTTCACTACTGCGTGAACTATTTTTAAAGGTTCTCCACTGTTGTTATTTTAATTGGCGTACTGATATTTAATTGATATTAGTACTGGTGCCACTATAAGATGACTCAGAATCTATTTAGGATGCATTGTTTTTATGAAGATATATGATGCTTCTTTTATTCTTCTAATTTAAGAAATAATGGGCATTTGCTGAGTTAAAATTTTTAAAAGTTATTGTTTTGTAACCTACCACATTTTGTAATTACGAACATTACGTGACTTCCTGCTGTAGGAGTTAATCTAAGTTTTTCCAATATTTCACTGTCTTTTATTTTACTTTCAGACACTTTCAATCCTTAGGAGCAAACTAATTTTACTTTGGGAATTCCTGTTACAGTTTAAAATTTGTGGTCCTGCTCAGCCCCATCCCACAGTGACCCCCCACAATCAATGCAACCTCTTTGCAGAAAGACACACTCAAGTCCTGGAGTATTTCAACATTTCTATAACTTCCCTCTGTCACACATTCTCTTGTATCAGGCAAATGTTCTGTTGGATTGCAAATTACCTCTCAGTAAATATCTGTGCTATAGATCCCAGCAGCTTAGTATCCTTTCATTAAATCACAATCTGGTGCAACCGAATGGTTTGGAAAGGGCCTGATTTGTAGAACCGAACAGTGCAAAATAATTGATTTTATGCACGATGTTATGCTACCGAGCTCTCTCTTTTTTTCAAATAAGGTCTTATTTTGCCTTGCAAGCGATTGAGAAAAACCCTATGTATGAATTAGGCTAGCAGTTTATCTGTCGAGTATCTTAATGGATACCAAGCACTTTTGGCTAAGCAGTCTGCGTGTCAGGACAGACTTCCCACCTCCCCGATCCGGAGGAAACCTGCCGCTTTCTGACATGCCTGCGGACGAGGGTGCGGAAGTCTTTTTTGTGTTGCTGGCGATTTCGCAACCAACATTCACGCCCCAGAGCTCGGTCCGATCCGGCCTAGCTCACTTTCTTATTGCAGCCCCGGTTGCACCGACTAAAACGAGGGTCTCCCAAACCTTGGCAAGTTTAAGACTTGTGGACTTCATCTCCCAGAATTCCTGAACTAACACGACCGGAGGAGGATTTCTGGGAGTTGAAGTCCACAAGTCTTCAAACGCTGTCAAGTTTGGAGATCGCCTGGAGTTAAGATCTCAAGGGGATCGATCCGTTTTGCCCGAGCTTCCGCTGTCTCGCAAGCCGCCGCCCCCAGGTGGCTCCGGCGGGAGCTTGGCCGGGCTCAGCAAAACTCAACTTCCTGGCCTGACTTTTTGACAGTGACAGCCTCCCTCCGGGCCCCACCCGACCCAGAGAGAAGCAGCTCCTTCTCTTCGCCAAACGAACCTCTTCCTCGCCCTCTCCAGCGCATCGCAACGAGGAGAAGGGGCAGGAGAAAGCCAGCCAGCCAGCTTCAGGGTTGGCAGAGCTACAGTAGGGGGAGGAGGGTTGAAATCTCAGTTTAGGACGCCGAATGCACCACGTCCTGCGGGGCTCTCCCGGCTGAGCCGCAGCAAGCGCCGATCCACGTGTCAGGAAGGACCCCCTTGCCCTTGTCCCCTTCCCCAGCGGGACTCTCCCGCTTCCAATAAGAGGGGGGGAGGCGGCGGCAGCAGCAGCAAGATCAAGATGACGGCTTCCAGGAAGAGAAGGAGAGCAGCACCTCCCTTACCTGGCTTAGCTGGCTTGGGCGGCGGCTTGGACATCGCTGCGTCCAAGTTTGCACAGCCAAGCCTCCGCGATCGCCGATCCTAGCGCTGAGCCGGCTCGCTCGCCGCCTCCAGATCGCCCGTCAGCCTTTCCCCGGCGGAGGATTTGGGGAGCGGCGCGGCTCGAGAGTGACCGACGAAGCTCGGAGGGAGCGGGGTGGGGGAATCGGGTGGACGTCCCAGATGAGCTCTCTCGGCGAGGGCACGAAAAGTGCTGTTGCAAAGACGAGGAAGTGCGGCTTGGTCGCAGACTGGCTCCCCCAAGAGGCCGAGGAAGCGCACGGCAGGAAGAACGAAGGGAACCAGGCGAAGGCGGAATCATCCCAGGAGGGGCGTTTCCCGCACGGGAAACTGGGGGGGGGGAGGAATCGACAAACAGGGCGACGAATCACAGCGCGCGAAGCTCCAATAAGGGGAGGGGCGGTTCCCTTAAGGCTCCCGGACTGACTGCGAGAGTTTGACCAATCGGAGCGCAGCGGTGCGGCCTCATGCCCGCGTTCTTGGTTGTACCAGCAAGGTTAAGCGCCTCTGCCTCTCCCCCCACCTGTGGTTTACTGAAGTAGCAGCTTCTGATGGGGTGATAGAAGTGGGTGAGGCTTAGAGGCTCTGTTTGCGGGCTGAAGGCAGGCTCCGCTTGGCTTTCTTGGGAGAGATGTTTGCGCGCTTTGCTCTGAAGAGGAGAAGTGTGAGTTGCTTTGTTTGCGTTGCTTTTGCTTCTCTGCCTTAGGGCAACTCTGAACAGAAGCCCTTGTAGAATTCACCTTCCTTTAAAAAAAAAAAAAAAAAAAACCGAAAATCTGACCTCGTTCTCTGCAGTGTGTGGTTTTAGTGCAAACGCACTAAAAGTGTGTGATTGCAGATTGTGGACGTTCTTGGGCAATCCGTACTTTTGGCGCCTTAATGATGTGTTTGTGTTTTGAATGCGATTGTCAACATTCCGGGTCTTTTCTTGAGTTGAGTAACCTTGTGCTATTGGTCTTCCTTTAATGGTGGTTTTTGTTTTCTATGGCTGCTTTCAAACCAGCGCTTTATGGTAAGAAAAAGATAAAATAAGTGGGGGAAGGAAAGAAGGGTAACAAACATAACTGAAATTATGTTTAGAAAGCCGAGCCAATACTATATGGGGTAAAAATCCTATTCATAACCATTTATGTTTCTGTACAGGAGCACTGCACACCAGAACAACTAGACACAAGAACAGTTTTTGCCAAATGCCATCACTCTGCTAAACAAATAACTCCCTCAACACTGTTCAACTATTTACAAAGTGTGCACTACTGTTACTATTAATCTTCTCATCACTCCTTGTCACCCATCCCCTCCCACTTGTGGCTGTATGACTGTAACTTTGTCGCTTGTATCCTTACGATTTATATTGACTATTTCCTAGTATGATTTGATTGCTTATTGTACCCTGTGACTATCATTAAGTGTTGTATCTTATGATTCTTGATGAATTTATATTTTCTTTTATGTATACTGAGAGTACTTATGCCAAGACAAATTCCTTGTGTGTCCAAGCACACTTGGCCAATAAAGAATTCTGTCCTGTTCCTATTCTATTCTATTCTATTCTATTCTATTCTATTCTATTCTATTCTATTCTATTCTAAAAACATAACCCATCAAAACCCATTTGTAATTATTCCATGTTTCCTCCCTATACGGATCATTCATTGTTTGGATGAATCAATGAGAATACTGGACAATTATAATGGAAATTGCTTAAAATTTTGCCTTAATGAATGAAATAAGTAACTGTAAATGAGAAGATAATTGATACTGCACTTGTTACTCATTCATTGATCATGTGCCATTAAGTCTGTGTTGACTCTTGGTGACCATATATAGACTTTTCCCAGGCTGATCAAAACCCAACCTGGCACTTCATATTGTTCAATTAGGACACCCATTGTTGCTGTAATTTCCGTTCACCTTCCTGATCGTGATCTTCTCTTTTTTCCTCCCACCTTTCCTAGCATCGAAGACTTCTTCACAGAACTAAATCTTCACATAATGTGTCCCAAATACAGGTTGTCCTTGGCTTATGATCTGAATTGAACTGGAATCTTCATAGTTGAACAAACCAGTAATTAATCAGGATGTTACGTGACAGTTTTGCTCAATGAGTGCAATCCCTGCACACCCAATTGTGGTTAATTTGTGGGTGGCCAACAGGAAAGAATAGAGGGTAAGATAGATACCACAGAAGGTAAAGAGGACTGGAAGCGTTAGAAGTGGGAAGGCCAGCAAAGACCACATGCCAAGTGCTTTTCCTTCCTGCTAAAATCCAAGCAAGATTTTTAGCCTTAAGCAGAGAGACACACGTGCCAAACCTTCACCTGGCTTCCCAGGGCCTCTCCATCCCCAAAGCACCCTGCACTCCTTTTCTTTACTGTTCTGAGTACTTCAGATTCCGTTCCAAAAAGGTGTTTTGAATGGTATAGCTATAAAAAGTAGGATGCCTAGTTTATACTGTGGAAAGAACCTTGGAACAGAAGATGAACACAAGCTGATTGTGCCTCTGCAGTGTAACATAAATATTTAAAAGTCCAATTTTATGCCATATCAGTAGAAGAATAATGTCCAAATAACAGAAATTAATAGTAAATATTAATTAATAATTAAACCTGTGACTATCACTGACTCTGGGTAATTTAGATAATACCAATGGCCAGGGCATCTCAGGGAGAACCTCTTTCAAGAGGGGAGGTGCTATGGCAGAGAAGGCACACTTCTTGAGATTAACTGAGGAACCAGGTGAGTGCCCATCTACTGGAACAAACTGGCTGGCAGATACCATGGAATATAGATGGACCCTCAAGTAATCATGCCCTGTGCCAAATACAGAACACAGTATATTTTATGTATTATTTTTCATGAAAGATTCAGAGAATCTGGTGATTAAGAGCCATAAAATAATCAAGGGATTAAAAACCAATTGTCAGGAGAAGAGATCCAGTACGTTTGGCTCAAAAAAATATTAACTCTTCCAGGATCTTTGGATAAACAAATAATTCTCACTAAATAACACATAGCACACAACTGTTTCTTTTGTTATTATTTAGCTTTATTATTTTTCAGATTTTTTTTTTTAATGCCGCCTTTATTGCTTTATAAGTAACTCAAGGTGAAGAACATCCAGAATACTCTTTGCTCCTCCTGTTGCGTCCACAACTCTGTGAGGTGGGTTGGGCTGAGGGACTGGCCCAAACAGCTTTCATGTCTAAGGTGGGATTAGAACTCAACAGCCTCCTGCATGCACTTTTATATTTTCTTGGGGCATATATATAGGGGCATAGCAAAGATGATGATTATATGTATGTAAAATGTCTCCCCAACAGATCCCTGTCCAATCCTCCTTTTTATAGTTCACTTACTTTGTGTCTCAGCTGAGATTTCATTGATTGCTCTCACTGTTGAGCCACGTAGATTTTCCTCTTTCTTATGTAGTTTTTCAAATAGTGGCTAGTCTAACCCAGTTTTAGAGTCCCTCGCTGGCATAGCTCAATTTAAAAATATATAAAGGTTCCATAAGCTAAAAAAAAAAAAAGCTAATGTACATGCTCTTGATTTTATCTTTTCAATTTAATGTTTAGGTTGTAAAGGAACAATGAAAACATTGGTCATTGGACTTGGAGGGTAAGTATGAATAGGAATTTGAAATCCTCTTTTCTTATTTTATGTATCAATATATATAAATACAGATGATCCTCATTTAATGATCATTTGCCAGTATGGATTCTTTTCACTGCATGTTAAACAGTATTTACATTTTTTATTTATATAATTTACATTTATAAAGGCTGCCCTATTCAGCTTTGGCTATTATTGGCATACAATACCAATAAAATACCATTAAAAATTATGACACTTTCTGTAATAATGATTGCCAAATGTCTAAATCTATATTCTATAGTGTACTATGAAAATATTCAGTGTATATGAAATTGCGGTTTCCACTGCTGTTGCAATCCTAGTTCTAATATTTTTGCTGTTGCAACCACACAAATACTTTTAAGAACCCTGCTCTCAGGAAGAAAAAGGATAAATACTGAATGATCATTGTGCATTTATTCTGTAGAAGATAATTGACAGAGAACGCCCTTATGCAGCTATAATAAATAACCTTCTGGCTACTTAAAAGTTAAAAAAAAATCATTACATTTGACTGGATACAAAGCAATTGCAGAGTAAACAAAGCTATTAACAGTGCTATCTACTGTACAGTTTGTTCTTCTCAACATTTTTTCTCCCCATTTCCAATTCAGTGTAACAAATGGAGGCAAATCAACCCTGGCAGGAAAGCTGAAGAAATTGTTCCCCAATTGCACTATAATTTCCCAAGATGACTTTTTTAAGGTAACAAGTTTAAAAAAACTTTACACTTTGATATTTTTCTTTGTTGCAGAAATGGATTTAACTTTGTTGATTCCAATGCCCACAAAGATTCTCTTTGCCCTACAGTAAGTCTATACAGTGATGGACATCAAAAGTTAATATGACTTAACCAATGTGATTAGAGTTCTCAATTAAATAGGGCAATATTTCTTAGTCTCAGCAACTTTACATGTAATCCTTGTTTACTGACCACAGTTGGGACCAATAACTCCATCACTAATCCATGGAGTTGTTAAGCAAGACATCATATGGCCGCAACTTGTTATTTTACTGCTGGCTTCTCCATTGACTCTGCTTGGCTGTGAAATATGCAAATAATAATAACATGAATCACAGAATGCTGTGATAATTATATACACCCATTGGCTGTTAAGTGCCCAAATGGTGATTGTGTGATTGATTTTGGGGTAAGTGCAAGAATAGTCATAAAGTTACCCTTTCAATGCGTTGCAACTTCAAACAGTCACTAAACTAAAGCAGCCGTTAAGCAAGGATTGCTAGTATTTGAACTTCAGTTCCCTAAATTTCCCAGCCCTTTTAGTCAGCGTCCTAAAACTGCTGAGATTAAGAAACATTGATGTAGGAAATTAATGTGTGTAAAAATGGTGCCTCATTGCAGAATTTCTCCTCACAGTGTAGAAGTAGGTCAGCATGTAAAGCTCTAGTTATTTTGTCATGGAAGTTTTAATCCTCTGCACTTTGGAATGGCTGCTAAGTTTCTAGAAAATAAGCCAGATTGACCTGATCTCAAAATTACCAAAACAATGATCTCAAAAATTGCGGAAAAGACTCTTTCCTTCATTTATTTTCCTGTATTGTTTGTCTACTCAAACATTTCAAACTTTGTGTCAACCCTGGAGCCATCTTTGAGCATCTTCAGGGTTGCCACAGTGAGGCTGGCTGGAGCTGTGGGAAAGGGAAGGGGGAGTAGAGATAGCTGTGGGGAATATGTAGCCAAAATAACATTCTTTCTTCTGTGAACCAAGGACACTCACCAGCACCTGCAGGGGCATGGATGGAAGGCACCCAGGATGGGAAGAAAGACCTGGTGGGAGCATGTGATGGTTGTGTGCAATGTGGGGAAGAACTTTGGATTTTGAACTGGGTGAGGAAAACCCAGGGGACTTCAGATTCGGGTTTTCACCAGCTGTACCAATATGACATGCCTAATAAATCTATACTTTGAGGAACCCTGCCTTGGAGTTTTGATTTCCTATGGGCTGTTACTTGGAATCCTATTTTGATTTTTCTTGTTCTGTAAATTATTATCTCACGAACTTGGCAAATACCAGTTTTTAAATGAAAGAATGTGGTTTGTGGGAGGTGTTTTTTTTTAATTATTAATGCACAGGAATTGAATCTACTTGGTACAGAATGATAGGGATAATGTCATTAACGTTAAGTGTAAATTGCCTCTCTGTGTTAAGATTTGCAGCCACTTATCCTGTGGGTTTGTACCATACTCTCCATAACGTTAATATGTTTGGTTTTCTTTAGCCTGAATCTGAAGTGGCCAAAGATGATCATGGATTTCTACAGTACGATGGTAAATATTCTGGGTTTTTAAAAATATATATTTTGAAAACTCAAAAGAGAGATCTGGATGGCCCAGATGGCATTCAAAAAGCTATTAAAAGGCCTTGCTATTTTCTCAAGGTTTTGGGCAGGATGATGGTTGTGCCCCTTTTGGATGGGCTTCCTGGCTCAGTCATAATTTCTCTTCTTTTTTTTTTGTATTGCTCTTACTTTTCACCTGTAAGCCATGTAAGAGTAATCAGGAGCCAAGTGGCTTCTAAATTATATATACGTACCTGCAAATGTATAAATAAATTATAAAATGTAATACTGAAAAATACAATTTTCAACAAGATATTTCAGTGATCTGAGTCTTTGTGCCATAGCACAAAGGCATCCAATTTATAAATGAGAAGGCCCTTTTTTGTTTCTACATAGCGAAGGTCTTCTCTGCTCAATCTGGTTCTCCCTTTCCTAGATGTCCTGTACCAGCAACCAAGTGTTCAGAGGAAATCTGCATTTTACTTCATTTAACTACTTATAAAGCTTGCTCTATTATGGAAATAGCTTGTTCTTGGAATGCAAATGTGCTACGTTTGCCTACAAGAACAACTAGCTGGTTTAAAAGCTGTTAATATAAATAAGATACTTGGCAGCAATAAATGTGATCAACGTGTTCAGGTTCAGACAGCCCTGATTGTTGTGCAATGCAGCCAATTATTAAATTTTTGAATTGCAACATAATAAGCATTCACCATAAATGGAACTGGCTTAGGAAAGCATAATCAGCCTTTGGGGATTGTGGAACATCATCACATATGAATGAGACGAATCATATTTTCACCTCCTTCATAGATCTGAATTGAACTAGCAGAAAGAAATAGATATGAGAAAAGAAAAGACAAAGGAATTAATCTCTTTCTAGGATAAAGATAATTTATGTAAAAGCTTTAGGCTGTCTTAAAGCTGTCTGGATTTAGAAACGACTTGAGTGCCTACAAAAGTCAGTTTATTGTTGGAGTATAAATATTTTCATTAAGTAGTTAAATGGAAAACAGTTAATCATGAAAATACAATAAGCAAGTTTACAGCTAGCATTAATGAAATTCAGTAACACTCTGCCCCAGTTTGACTGTAGGGTAGTTCATCTCAAACTTGTTCATTAGAAAGATAATATTTTGATTCCACATTTTTGCCAAGCAGAGAAATTTGTCCAGACTGTTCAGATTCACTTTTTAAAAAAACATTTTAGTTAGGGAACCCTCACTAATATATTTTGATTATAAATAAATATGTTAGTTTACTTCCTTCATATAGCTTTGAAAAATGAAATGTAACCAACTGTTCTAAGTATGACATTCTACTGCCTTAAAAGAATTCATATACTTATTTTAATTCATTTTGCTTAAGGAGAACATAATATTTCACTTTATATACTAAATGATAAAGATTTAAAATTTAGTACAGTCCAAACTATACATGAGAAGCTGAAACTATTGGGGTTTTTTTCCTTGTTATTGTTTGGAAATTATTGATCTGCTATTTTTTTTAATCTATCCTTAATTTATTACAACCCATTTTTCTGCTATTTGTATAGAATTTCAGATTTGAAAACTATAGTAAGATCATTGGATCACTCCTATACTTTGCTATCACTTTGTAAACTTTCCTGTTTCCAGTCCTGATTAATCAACCGTGAACATACTTTGCATTTTCTCAGATGGTGCTGAATCCTCAAAATAACAAAATTTTCTAACATTTAAAGTAATCCCTAATCCTCCCTTTCTGTTCAATTATAAACTTCAAGCTTTGGCCCTTGAGTGTCTCATGAACAGAATGAGTGCCGACTGGGAATATTGCCTTACATTTTAAGATTTAAGTGTCTCTTTTAGTACTTGATGCCTTGTACATGGAGACAATGGTGGCAAGCATACGTTCTTGGATGACAAAACCAGAAGACCCTGCATTGCCAAGACCACCCAATAATACACATGATGATCAGACAGGAGCAAAAGATATTCGGGTCTTAATTATTGAAGGTTTCCTTCTGTTTAACTACAAGTAAGCAGTTGTTTAACATTTACAAGAACTGCAATATGGCAAACCAGCATCCCTTACTTGTCATTTTACTCTTGCAGGCCCCTTAGTGATATATGGGATAAAAAATATTTCTTAACAATTCCCTATGAAGAGTGTAAAAGGCGAAGAAGGTATGGCATACTAAAAGCAATGCTTAATATAAAACTTTTTTTTTCTTTGTCCACTGTTTTCTTCTCTCTGTAAAGCTGCACATCCTACTTCAAAATAAGCTCCACTTTTAGGCTGTCTTTTTGTTGTATATTCAGTCCATGGACCAAATTTCCCTTTGATTGGAACTGGTGTTTGGAAAGGGGAATCGACCAGGGGTGGGATTCTACCAGTTTGTGCCTATTCACTAGAACCAGTTGTTAACATTCTAAGCAGTTCGGAGAACCGGTTGGTAGAAGAAATTACTGGCCTAATCCTGTAAGGAAGGCAGGAAGGAAACATTCTGGAGTTGCTTACAGAAACTGCCTCTCCTTTAACCCTTATTACATTCTTGGCAGGACTAGAGTTCCTGTCTTGGGAACATCTCTGGAATTTTTCCCCCTCCTTTGCTGGTACTTTGGTTGTGTGGAGTGACCATTCAAAGTTACAATGGCACTGAAAAAAGTGACTTATGACCGTTTTTCACACTTACGACTGTTGCAGCATCCCCCGTCATGAGAGGCCAGGCGAGGAGATGCGTGCCTCGGTGCGAGTGATAGAGTTGGCCATTCACGTGACCACCAAGCCATACCTACCAACTAAGCCACAGCCACAGAACTGGTGATAAAAAATTTGAATCCTGCCCCTGGAATCTACTGCTATCTATCCTTCGTTCAGAAAGATAAAGGGAGAGATTGTCTCTTCTTTCCTTTTTTTACTGAAAGAGAAAGCTTTCCTTCATAGCAGAAGAATGTATTAGAACTGCCATCTCACCCCTGAGCTCCTGCTGTCGCCGAGTGCCAATCTATCATGGATCCTGGGGGCCGGGGGAATTCTTAGGGTAGTACCCCAACCTTTTGGGCACTAGGGACTGGTTCCGTGGAAAAGTTTTTCTGTGGACCAGAGGGGGCATTTTTGTGTGCTGCCTGAATTCCATGGATGTGTGTTTGTGCAGCCTGGCTTCAGGCATGCGGTGGACTGGTGCTGATCCACAGACCAAGCGTTGGGTACCCATAGCTTAGGAGGAAAGTGAAAGTAATGGAAGTAACTGCCTTTCTGAGTCACATTTCAAGGTCGCTCCCCTGGGAGAAGAATGCAGCCTATACCAAGAGTGACCGTTTCAAAAACATATTGTTCAAAACTGATTGGACGATCAGAGGGGGGCAGCAGTGGAAAATGCTTTAAAGGAGGGAAATTACACTTGGGGATTTGGCACATAAATTTCAGTTCTGGCTTTCTTTTACTGCAGTTCATTTGACTTCTAATAAAACTATCTTTTGCAACGAATGGCGGCAGGGATCATTTTTACTTAGAGGTGCAAGCTGAGGTAGAGCGGATAGGATGCTTTTCTCAATGGAAAAAGATAGGGTAATCACTTCCAGCATTTTTTTCATTGAAGGAGATCAATCTAGACAGAGCTTTAGGGAACAGTAGGTCTTTTGCACAGATCTTCCAACAGAATCCAAAACACTGTGGAATCTACTTAGATCAGCATGATCTTTCCTTACAAGAGTTCCATTATTTGTTATTTGCTAGTAAAGCTTGAGGCACATCATTATGGAAATTACCTCTGAATACTGCTGTGGATGCTACGGGCTTTATAGCTATTATAAAGGTTTTATTTGAGGATGGTTAATTTGTGATCTCTCCTACGTTCTTGATGGTAGAATTCAATTCATGATAGTTGGGGCTTTTAGGGACTTCTAATTTAGCTATATTCAAAAAGTCATAAGTGCTCAACTATTCTGCTAACGCTACAAAGGGTTCAAGGATGACAACTTGAAAACATGTTAAATTTCTTTAAGTGACTCATTATGCTTGAGTGACTTTGACAAAAATTATGAAAATGGCTTAAAAATAATAGCATTAAACAGTGTGAAATGCGGGACTATAAATCTAGGAGTGAAGTACAGAAAAAAGAAACCATTTAAACATTATCAAACTAATAAGAACCACTTTGGGTTTTATTTTTGCTTAATGTAGCAACAGAATATACAGTCCACCAGACCCACCTGGTTACTTTGATGGACATGTGTGGCCCATGTATCAGAAACACAGGAGAGAAATGGAAGAAAATGAAGCAAGCATTGGTACAGCTAACATTCTTATAGTTCTGTCAGATGTCTGACATTTGCATAAATAGTGCATAGCTACTTATGCACTTCCTATATTCTTTTTTTTAAAAATGTCTTAATATTTCTTTGCATTTATGTAAAAGGTGAATAGCTATGAGTGTGATAAGAGGGTCTTTAGTTCCCAAATGACTAGACATTTATAAGCTCGCACTCTTAGTGGCCAAACTTGTTTGGATTGCACAGGACCTTAAGTTATATATCTCTGTATGAACTGTGCTAGTGGATAGGTTTTTTTTTTTTTAATTAATTAATTAATTTATTTAATGTATATGCCACACTTCTCAGCAATAAAGTGATTCTGAATTTTTTCCTCTGCTGAAAATAATTTGCATTTGTATTCCACCTTTTGCAGTTTATTTAGATGGAACAAAACCACAGGAAGATCTCTGTTCAAGGATATATAATGATATAATGCAGGAATTGGAAAAGACAAGTAAGTAATTAGTCTGAGTTAAGATAATTTGCATCAAGAAAACTGCAGATAATGCCAGATGCATCATTAGATTTGTATGTGTATGTTTCCCAATACACCTGAAATCAAATGAAAGCTGAGAAACATAATCTGGTCCCACGGAAGTACAGTTCAACTCTTGGGTGTTCTTGGACAGCTGCTAGGGCTTCAGTGTTTCACTGTCTTGTCTAAGATATTTCCTCTCCACTAAATCCTACTACAGGTACAGGCAGATTGGGGACAGCAGTTGGTGGCTATTAAATCTTCACCTTTAATTTTTTTTCCAATGCCCAGAATATTAGGTCATTCAGGTAATAAATATATCCAGTAATCTGCATGTGTTGCATATAGGTCAGTATTAGTAAACTTGCTGGAAAAACCCCATCAATATTTGGAAACATATCATTATAGAAGCCTTACAAAATGACTGTGCCACAAGAACAGTCCTTATCCTTATCTTCCCCTAGCTGAGGTAATGATGTTTTATGTCTGGTACTCCTAATACCATTGTATTGTGGTTTTGAAAAAGAAAATACCTCTTACATTTTACCTCTTAAACACAGGTTTATTGTAATCCTCTGAGAGCACTTCATTTTCCCTTTTACAGCTAAAACTTAAATGAGCAATCAAATTCATAAGTTTTTTATGTTACTTATGGGGGAAATGATGCATTATTCTTGCAAAATTATAGTTTCCAAAATGTTATATGCATGTTTGACTAACAAGTTACACCAAAATAGGTTTTATTAAATTTGCAATTGCTACACAAAATAAATCCTTTTGAATGAATTTATACTTTAAGTATGTAAGAATGAAGCCTTGTATTGGAGGTCTTTGGGAAAGCAAAAAAGTATTACTATAAATACATTTTTATATGTATATAAAATACATATAAAAATGATAATTTAAGGATATGTTAACATTGGAAATGGATTGAATAGGAAAAACTGCAGCACATCTTCGAACCAATGTAGGTTTTGTTCTTTTTTCTATAGGTGAGCAAGGCATTATTATGCATGCATAAATTTGCTTTCATTACAACTTGCTTCATGAATCAGTGAAGAACATCCAAGGCCTCCTTGCCCGTTGACAGAAAAGCACTAAAAATTAAATGAGGAAAAGCCAGCTCTTCTGTACAGTGGGATATATTGGTTGTGGTTCGGTACCAATTCAGTTGCTGCAATTCTTCTAACTCCTTTCTTCGTAATAAATATTGTCAAAAAACGAGAGATTGTTATATTTTATAATTGTGTCTCTACTGAATAAAGTTGGAGGTTACTTTTTGCATATATTTGTTTATGTATTTTTTTGGTCACTTGTTAACTTTTCCCTTTTATCCTTTCCTTTCACTATATATTAGTTTGTTTTTAAATTTAATAAAGCTTTCTATTATATATATGAAAGACTGAGAATCATGCTTGAAAAACGGATTACTGTTTTAGGCAAGTGCTAAAGTGCCTATCTTCTTGACAATAGTTGATCATTAAAAGATTTATAGATAAAAATTACTTAAAATAATTTGAAACAGTATATATAAAAAGGGGACCTGTAGAGAAATCTATTACATACTGTAGTAGCACTAATATTTCAGTGTAATTATTACTCCATCAATATTGTCTCTACCTTATTATCATTACCATTATGCACACTATTAAGCAATCTAATTTTCTCATTAGGATACAGAATACATTGCGATCTCAAGGAAGAAATAGGTTAACATTTTCTAATATGTCCTTGTTATTATTACTTGTTTTGTTTTTCTAAGAGAAAAAAAATGGAAACTTATCTTTTCATTTCACATTTTGGGAAGAAAAAAAAAGGAGCCATTTACTAAAGCATCTTTGGATCCTTAAGTACTAATTTCAGTCCTGAATTTAAGAATATTTTTCCTGTGACTTGATCGGTACAGGTATCTGAGCAAACCCCTATCGTGAAATTCAATCAATTCAATCAGAATAGAGCTGAAAGCGGCCTTTTAATCCAGCGCCCTGCTCAGGCAGACCTTTCTTTCAAAGGTTCTTTTCCCGATAGGTACACCATGCAAATTTTTCCAGGGGGATGGAAATCTTTTATCAAAGCGCCCCAGATGGGAATTTAAGTTACATCGTAGGTTAAGAATCGCACTTTAGAGGAAGCTCTGCAAATATTCAACACAGGATGGGCTTTTGGCGAATAGCTCAATTGCACCTATGCTTACGAGAGAGTCCTATCAGTTATTGTAGGATTTGGAAATGCAGAATCCCATCCTCTTCGTTTCTGGCTTAGCAACAATGGGTACGAAATGCTGAGCCAGGTCGGAAAGAAATCGCTCGGGCCATCAACGGGAAGCGATGCACAGCTCTCGCCAGCAGAGCTTCAGCCTTCATTCCGCTCATTTTTCTGAAAGGTAATCTGCCTCGTCCCTTATCATCTCTAACCAGGCGCGGGCTGTAAAACGCGCATGCGTGGCGGGTCGTTCGCCTACCCCCCCGTGTCACGCGCTTGCGCATTGGGTAGCCGTGCCCGAGCGAGAGCGGTAGAGTCGTGTTCCGCGGAAGGCGGTAGGCTGAACCGCCGCCTTAACAGCTGTTCTCTATGAAGCCGGAAGCTCGTCGGCATGCGCGGAAAAAGGCGCGTGGAGGCCGAGCGGCCGTTCGCTTTCGGCGTCGGAGAAAAGCGGCCGAGATGTCTGTGCCCACCGCGTGCGCTCCGTCGCGGCAAGGACAGCAGGAGACGCCGCGGGGCAAGGCGATGCGCGGGGACAGCCGGGAAAGCGAGGAAGAGGAAGAACAGGCGGAGCCGCCCAGACGGGATGGAGAAGCGGCGGCAGGGAACACCTGGTGCGAGCAGGACTCCCTGCCGCAGTTGGCGACCACGAAGTTGGACGGGAAAGAGGAGGAGAAGCAGGAGCGGGAGCACTTCCGGAGAATTATCAATGCCTTCCGTTACTATGGGTAACCGATTCACTCCGCGCTTACTCTGATACCCTTCATCCCATTACCTGTGTGGAGTATTGGAGCCCTGACTTCTGATCCACCAGTTCATAGCGATATCTACCCACGGAGGCTGGGAGGTGGTGGTGGGGGGCTTAAGTGATCAAGGGCTGGAAATAACACGTAGTCCTCGGCTTACGACATTTCTTTTAGTGACCATTTCGAAGTTGCAACAAGGAACTTAGGACTATTTTCCACACTTATGACCGTTGCAGCATCACTATGGTCAGTTGATTTACATTCGGAGCTTGACAACTGGTTCATATTTATGATACTTGCAAGCGTCCCGGGGCTCATTTTTTGCGACCTTCTGACCAGCAAAGTCAATGGGGAAGCCAGATTTACTTAACAACCATGTTACTAATTTAACAACTACAGTGATTTGCTTAACAAATGTGGCAAGAAAAGTCATAAAATGGGGTCAAAATGCACTTCACAAATTTCTTGCTTAGTCACATAAATCCTTGGCTCAATTGTGGTCATAAGTCAAGGACTATCTGCAACCCATTTCAAACCTGGCCTCAATCATGGAAGCACATTGAGTGACTTGGGACCAGTTCGCTTTCTTTCAGCCCAATTTGCCTCACAATCAACCTTAAGCTCTAAGGGAAAAGCTGGGATACCGCTTTAATAAATATTTACTCAGACGTTAACCCTGCTGAGTACATTGGGACTTAACTCTGAAGTAAATAAGATGCCAATGTGGCACCATCCAGAATGTTTTGAAACCTAGCTCTGAGGGCCTATTGATCGTTAACGATTGTGAGTGGGGATTATGAGAGGTCTAGCATGGAAGTATTTGGTACTACAGTTTTAGATTGGAATACTGTTTTTGAGCACATCTTTTCTATTATGTAAGCCATGAAATGAAGTAATGTCTCCTGTTTAAGGGAATTATGGCAGATTTGGATAACTTGTTAAACTGCACAAACATCACGCCTAAGTAGGTGCATATATTTTGAAGGCCATGGTTTTGCCAGTTGTAACATATGGTTTTGAAAACTGGGTCCTCAAAAAGTCTGAATGAAGAAAGATTGATCTCTTTGAGTTGTTCGTCTGAAAAATTGTTGAGAATGTCTTGGATTACATAAATAACAAATAATTTGTTCTTTATGTAATCAAAATACACTACATAAACAAGCAAATTGTTTATATACTGTTTATTGGAGGTGGTGATCCTTTGAGAGCTGTATGCAATGAAATTTCATTTTAATGTATGCCGATTAGTGACAAAGTTATTCTAAGTAAGTTTCTAATATTAAAAAAAAACAAAACGAGGCTACTTGTGGAAGCACTCATTTAAACTGCAGTTTAAATTTTTGGACACATAATATGCGGGCAAGAGTCACAAGAGAAAGTCATCAATAATATCAAAGTGAATTTTTAAAGAAAGGTCAACAGAAGACGAAATGGGTAGATAATAACATTGATCATGTATGCATAACCTTTCAAGAAGGCAGTTAGACCTATTGAATATTGCAACATTCTGAATAGTTGTGGACAGGATTGTTTAAATCCTTATAATTTCATTTCTGTTTCCAAAATCATAGAAAGAATAAATGACGATACCAGTGTCAATTACACAGCACATTAAGTTTTCTAAATCAGGGATCTCCAATCTTGGCAACTTTAAGACTTGTGGACTTCAACTTTGCTGGGGAATTCTGGGAGTTGAAGTCCACATGTCTTAAAGTTGCTAAGGTTGGAGACCCATGTTCTAAATTACCACTTCCAAATGTATTGCCATGTCCATATTCATTGATGTAGTGTTTCAGTTTGTGGTTAGTTTTAGGAATCAAGATGAATTTCAACAGGATCCTCTTTTTAACACTTTTTATCGTGTACCCACTGTGTCTGGGAAAGTAATGGAACTGCCAAATCTGCAGGTCCTAGTATAGATTATTGGTATTTTAATTTTGCTTTTAATAAAAATACTGTGTTTATTAATTGCATTTCTACAATGTCAATGTCTATAATTTAAACTATAAAACGCATCGCCTGTCCATATGTTAGAACCATTTGAAACAGCCACAGAATAAACTTAAACCAATTTAAATGAAGTCAACAATTCAGCAAAAGTTTTAAAATACATTTATCTTCTGCTTTAAAAGTTTTTTGAAAAAATATATGTGCTGTTTTACAAAGTTTATAAATCTAAATGGCTACTGGTGACAGGCCATATGCATTTGTCATTTCTTCTAAAACAACGTGATTTAAGTAACAAATATATTTGTTATTAATATAAAATAGATTTTGGAACATTGTTCTGTCTTGCAATAAAATTCATGAGATCCTAAATTGTTGATTTTGACAAGATTCTAAACCGTGTGTATATATTCTCATATATTGGCATACTGACTTTTGGATGAAACTATATGTGATAAATTTATATATGTGAATAAAAAACATTTCCAAATGGGAATCAACTGAAAATTTACAAAACTGATACTAAGAGAACTTTGTTTTACTCATTATTTTTGATTTTTTTTAATTTCTAGAATTAATATGCATGAAAGAGTGACTCGTGCAGAAAGACAATTTAGAACACTTCCAGCCTTGCAACAGAAATTGTTACCTCAGTTTCTTCCTCATCTTGACAAGATTCGAAAATGTGTTGACCACAATCAAGGGATCTTACAGTCTATTGTGAATGACTGTACCCGAATGTTTGAAAATAGAGAATACGATGGTGATGTATGTTGAGCATTTTATTTCTAAAAGAGCAATTTTGTTGTATTCAACTTATTTTAATTTTTTTAGTGATTCATAAATGGGTTTTTTTACACATGGAAAAGTTTTCAAATTACCTGAGTTAAATTAAGAAAGTTCTAGGAAAATTGATAAACCCTTTCTTAGATTTTACAAATGAAATATCTTTCTAGTCTATTCTAGTAAACCATGATTTTCTTTCATTAGTGATAAGGAGGAATGTTTCCACACGTTACATAATTTATATTTCTACAAAAGCTATGCCCAATCATTCAACTTTGGTCTTATCTTTTAAAATAAAAGTAATTAGATCTTTTCCAATTTTACCCTGATTTTTTGCTTGAAGCTGTTTATTACTTTCCACAGGTGCCCACTATTTATTTTCTTCAGTTTATCCCTATGTCCTGGGAATTACTGAAGGTTTTGACATTCAGTTATAGTGCAAAACAGTATTCCAATTTTTATTTTTCCTTTTACATTTAAACTACCATTCAGAACATAAATAATGATTCCTTTCTTTAGCCTTAAATTTTTCAAGTGTAACAGGAATATATGAATAATTCCATTCCCCTTTTCAGATAAGGAATATTTTTAACACTCATTTTCAGCTCTAGTCAGATTTAAGTATGGATGTGTGAGCTGATTATTGTTCAATTTTATTTATCTGTGCTCTATCTTAATTCTACTTAATTTTAGAATTAAAAAAGACCTTTAACACTTGAACACAATAAGATCTCTGTGCCAGTCCTTTTCCTCTTCATCACTCTGAATTATCTCCTGGATCATTTAATGAACTTTAGAAAATTCATGATCTAATAGACTTTCAGCAGCAGAAATACTGCCTGATTTATTTTAGGATCACTAGTCTTTTTTCACTGGTTTTAAACTAATAGCTGTTTTCAGCAGCTATTAGACATATCTAAGTATATGTTCATCATTTAATTGCCAGCCATGACCTCCATTTTTAACCATCTCAGACTCCTTACTTCCTTTTTTGCTAGTCCATATTTATCAGTCCTCTTTTTAAATATAAACTAATGTAATATGTACTCTCAGCATCTTATCAACAAAGCAAGTATTGACTTATATTTGGATAACTGTAGGAATGCATGAAGCAGCAATAAGAAGCTATGGCTGAGAGAAGGCTCACGAGACAACTTCTATTCTGAATAATGAATGTCAACTTTTTGATGTGTTTTATATATATTTTGTGACAGTATCATGTAACATGTGACGAGTTGATTTAGGATATCAGTCTTAATTTAGTTTCCAGTTATTAGTCCTACATTTTTATATTAACCAAGATGTTATGATAATGTATCATATTAATCTGTAGTTAACTTTTTTTAAATTAGGGAAATGGAAAGATTACACCAGCTTCAACTTTTGACATGGATAAATTAAAATCCACTCTGAAACAATTTGTAAGAGATTGGAGTGAAACTGGGAAACCTGAGAGAGATTCTTGCTATCAGCCTATCATTAATGAAATTGTAAAGAACTTTCCAAAAGACAGATGGTAAATACCTTTTAAAATATTTATTAAAGAGAAGATATGCACAATAATGGATTTCTGGTAAAGGTTACTGGAACTTGTCTTTGAAAATTTGTTTAGATCATAAGGAAAAAATCATCATGAATGTTTGCCGTCTTTTTAAATGGCTTTGCATAAAATGTAATTGTGATTACTAAACAGATCAGCAAAGAGAGTAAAGTTTATAGTTACAAGAATAGCATACCACTTAACTTTGATAAGAGAGGTTTTTTTTACCAGCTGTAACAGAATCTCATAACTTGGAAATATATGTTGAGAAGACCACAGATCACTCGGCTGTATCTTTTAATTTTTTTTAAGAGCCAGAAATGAAAGGAACTAAAAGCTCTCTGGTACCCCAGTTCTTTTGTGAGATCTAATACTTGTATTTTACGTCAAGTAGAGAGCAAATAAACTGTGGGAAAGCAATAGCAGTAGTATTAGTTGTCTCTTTATAGGTAAGATTTAGTTATTTGAGATGCTTTATTAAATGGACATAGCATGGCAGTCTTAATCCACAGTCTAATGTTTCCCTTGTCTGTGTTGAGAGAATTCATTTGATAACTGGTGGGCTAAGATAAAAAAAGAAATTTGTTTTAATCTCACTTTAACACAGCTTGTAATTGCTACTGCATTACTGAAGAAAAAAAAGCTAAAAAGCTCATTCATAATATAACATGAATACCCTTCCCTTGTTAGATTCAAGGCATTCAAGAATGTCTTCAAATATAGAAAAAATTACGGTAAGTTTTTATATATTTAAATAAAAGGGTTTGACTTTCTCAAGAACCCCCACTTTCCCACTCAGCTTTGTAAAAAAAAGGGATATGTATATATGAATTTTTAACTGTGTAGGGATATTAGTAAATGTTAAGGAGTAGCATTTTTCTTTTTTTCCTTCTTTTTAAATATATTTTTTTTTCTTTCTGTTACAGTAAGGGTTTTTTTAAAAAAAATTAAACTAGGTAGTGAGGTTGAACATCTGTGATCTATTTTGAAATATTTTGTCCTATAGACAAAATAGAGCAAAGTCTCAGCAAAGTTATAAGTGCGACCAGCATAAATCATTTGACCACACTGGCATGTCTTCTGTGCAATAAAAGACAAAGACAACAATGTTACAGAAGTAGAAGCATGTTTTTTGAATGTAATATGGCTTCTTGATTTGGAAAGTTAAGGAATACGTTGTCATTTCTTAGCACACACATTGAAGCAATACATAAATAAATCATCCCAGAATGTTTTGAATGTTTACTTCTTTTTCTAAACAATATCTAAACACCACAGAAATTTTTAAAATGCTATAATTAGTAATAAATACTGTGGTGAGGGTTTGGCACTGAAGTATGCTACTTATTTTTTTAATTAAGCTTAACCTTTATTGCAGTCCTGTCAAACTGGTGGCCTGCTGGCCGAATAAGTCATGCACAGGTCACACCCACCCGAGCTCTGCAAAAGCAGAAAACGCTGCATGACTCAATTGAGTTTGACACCCATGCTCTATAGCAACTAAAATGATAGGATATTGTGACTATATAAAAGTTCACATTTCACATTTATTATTTTCATTGGAAGTAATAAAAGAATCAAAAAGTATATTTTTAATGGGAAGAATGAGCTCCTTAGTTTTGCATAATTTTTAAGATTTAGGTTTTATTTTTGAGAAAGCTAATTTAACTTCTTGTCTCACATTTAGTTTGAATCAAGAGTTTCAACTGTAGAAAATCTTACAGTTGTCCAGGGAGAATGATCCCCCCCTCCCCGGTTTATAATCCCCTCAGATTTTTTTATGTTCCACATTTTGAAAACCCTTTTCTTAAATAATTTGTCTAGTCTAAATAAGTATAATCATTTGTTCAGTTAAAAAAAGATTTCAATTTTTCAAGTGCAAATTTATTCAATTTATATTTTACTTTTCTGCTCAGTCAGGAACTCGGGAAAACTGAATATTAGATTCAATATTCCAAGAGCAGTTTTCTGCTTATACAGGATTAATTACCTGCCCCAAATCTCTTAGAAAAGGGTCCTGGAACATGCTTGAACCTTCACACAGAAACATAGGCCGAGATTAACAATCCTATCTACTGGCTGGAACAGAATCTTTCAGTGGAATGACACTGGATCCAGTATGACACTGGTGGATGCACATAGTTATAATAAACTTTGGTGAAATTCAAACTGGTTTGGGTTTTTACAAAATAAGTATATATTATTCTTGTGAATTAATATTAGGATTTAAATCGAGCAAAAGTAGAGCCAACAACCAAGGCCAAATAAACCTGGTTCTTTGTTAATTATTTTCTGAACAAGAAGACTTGAGATTGCCCAAAAGTACTCCAAACAGATAATTCCTCACAAGAAGCCCGTGAGACAGGTTTCTGGCGCATTTAGAGCTCTGGGACACAGTGAAATAACCATTTTGCTAAAATTGTGCTTTGTGCATTTAAAAAGGATACTGGGTTCACATACTTTTCAAATCACTTTTGGCTGTTGCTTGTTAACTGCTTTTCAGCTATTAAGAATCTTTGCTCTGACCAGTTTTACAGCATTGCATGACTCCTTCAATCCTTAGCAAAATAAATTTTAAATACAAGTTTAAGGACTTATAAAAAATATCTTATTTTTTGGAATAAACAGCAAGTGATTATAACTTTGAATTTTGAAAGTTACAAATGAAGGGTACAGATGGATTTGAATTAAGAATCCTTTCTGTGGTAAAATGCTTTGGTTTGAATACTTTAAAAAAAAGGATGAGATTTAGAAGGTTGAGAGAGAACTACAAGGAACTAAAGATTATAATTAGAGGAGCATAATACTTAAATTTGATTTACTAATACAGAATGAAGCAAAATATTTTGGACATATTGGACATACATAGTGTTTTGGGACAATGGAGTCAAATTAATTTTTAATTTTTTTTTTAAATTAATTTTTAAAATTAAAATTAATTTTTATTTGATACAAAAGGGAAAGTTACATAAGTTGCAATTATTTAAAAGTAGATTTTAAAAAGCTATTCTGTTGGATATATAAAATGCTATTATAATTATATTCTAATTCTAATTACCGTATATACTCTAGTATAAGTCGACCCGAATATAAGTCGAGGCACCCAATTTTACCACAAAAAACTGGGAAAACTTATTGACTCGAGTATAAGTCGAGGGTGGGAAATGCAGCAGCTACTGGTAAATTTCAAAAATAAAAATAGATGCCAATAAAAACTTTCACTAGGACAGTTGAGAATAAGTTTGATGTTCACAATTTCCTCTTTGAAAGAGACCAGTAAATAGGGAACAAGAAGATGAAGAAAAAGTGTGTTTTTTCACACTTTTCACACTGAAGTGAACAAAAATGGCATCATAGGAACAAGCTTATTCTCAGCCCAAAGGTTTGTTTCTGATTTCTTCCCTGATTTAAGGGAAATTTGGGAAACGATCTCACTATCATGAAAGGTTTGATTGATTCACTAACGCAAAAGATGATGATGATGACAGTGGTAGGCAGGAGTCACTCTCTCCCTTGCAAGAAAAAACCAAGAGCCGTTCTTATGATATCTCTCTCTCTCTCTCCCCCCCCTCCTCCCCCTCCTCCCGAGTGGACTGAAAGCAGCTGGAGCTGAGGAAATGAAACTGAGTGGAGCGACCTCCGCTCGCGTTGCTTTTTTAGCCTAAAGCTCAGAAAAGCCTCCCCCTCCTCCTCCCCCTCCCCCTCCTCCCGAGTGGACTGAAAGCAGCTGGAGCTGAGGAAATGAAACTGAGTGGAGCGACCTCCGCTCGCGTTGCTTTTTCAGCCTAAAGCTCAGAAAAGCCTCCCCCTCCTCCTCCCCCTCCCCCTCCTCCCGACTGGACTGAAAGCAGCTGGAGCTGAGGAAATGAAACTGAGTGGAGCGACCTCCGCTCGCGTTGCTTTTTCAGCCTAGAGCTCAGAAAAGCCTCCCCCTCCCATGCTTAAAAGTTGCAAAGGAAACACGGAAGCAGGGAAGCGGCTGCCCAGCTTCGGAGCTCCACACCATTTTTTTTTCAGAGGGGAATCTGACTCGAGTATAAGTCGAGGGCGGTTTTTTCAGCACAAAAAATGGGCTGAAAAACTCGACTTATACTCGAGTATATACGGTAAATTCTAATTATAGAATTCTATTTATTTCTAATTAAAAAGATATAAATAACAAAGCAAAGGTTTCCTATATTGGATTTACAAAAGAGGCTTGTTAAAGCATTTAAGCATTTTATGGGAAAGATCAAAGAAATAAAAAGTAATTAAGCTGTGGTACATTATTTAAAGGGATTAAAATCAAGATTGTTAACGAAGGATTCTAAAATTGTTTTCCTTGATCAAGGTTAAAATAGATACATTGTTATTTCTGGTAACAGACATTTGCTGATTAGTACTGAAATGAGACAGTTAAAGTTTTATTTATTGATAAGATATGGAAAAAGACATGAAAAAAGATCTTGTTTTATTTAACAGAAGGTTGTAAGTTGCTAAAATTGCTTGGAGTTGTTGGGATGAGGAGAAATGACTGGCTGATATATATCCCCTTTACTATATTCTTTTACCTTAGTTTCTATACCTTTTTTTTCTTTTATGAACTTTTTATTTTTCCTTTTATTTCCTTTATTTCATTTTTTAATTTGTATTGTTTATTATCTTTCCAATTGTAATGTTTAATACAAATAACTATTTAAAAAGATACTAATGTTTGGTATAGTGGTTAAGATGCTGGCCCAAAAACCAGGAGACTCTGAGAAACCAGGAAACTCCCATTTTAGGTATGAAAGCTGGCTGGGTAATTTTGGGGCCAGTCAATCTCAGCCCATTTCACAGGATTGTTGTTGTGGGGAAAATAGGAAGAGGAAAAAGTATGATGTGTTTTCCGCCTTGAGTTACTTATAAAGTAATAAAGGCAGTATTAAAAAAGATAATATATAAAAGACTTATTTAAAATACTGATGAGCTTCTATAGCTTAGTGCTATGTGTCTAAAAAAAGTCATCATCTCCTGATTGTTTATATTATATATTTCACTGGATTAAAGATTGAGTTAATATTCATAGTCATTTGATTTTATTAAATCTTTCCTAGTATGTGTACCTTATCCAGATGTGTATAGAGATGTTTCTTGAAGATGGGCAAAGAGCATTATAAACAAATTGGTTCCAGTTTTTGTACTGAAATAAACTTGTTAGGAACAATAATTCTAATATATTTCATGTAACATTAAAATGAATCATTGAGCCTTTTAATCAGTTAACTGGGATACAGATTAATTGATTACCATAAGTCCAGTTGATTTTTATTTTATGTTTTAGAATGTTCATTTCTGTCCAGTATCAGTTTTTCAGAATCCAAGCAATTTTTTCCCATGTGTATTTATAGTTGTATCATTTTATGTATTAAAACTTATCATTTTTACATGGTCATTTCAGGACTGTTAGAAATTGTCTAAAGTTTATTTAAGCTTACATAGCATATTTTTCATATTCAAGGAAAGGAAGTTATTTTGCTGATTGTTTTAATCCTTGAAATAATTCTAATTAATTCAGCTCTTAGACAACATAACTGTTGTTGAGAATTTTGGAAATTAATTCCACGTCTGGAGATCCCAGAAGCTGGGAAAATATGATTCAAAAGGCATGGTAATGCTCAAGGCTCTCAGGGTTTAATATGTACCACTGCAGAAAGTAAAGAAGCATTTTGTATGATGGGTTGGCTACAATACTGTCAATATTTGTATTTAAAGATTATCCTAAAACATTACAGATGGAGAATCGTAAAACATCTGTTAACCGTCTGCATTCTGTTAATAGCAAGAGCAGTTAGACTTATATGCTGATTCTTAGTGCTTTACAGCCCTCTCTAAGCAATTTACAGAGTCAGCATGTTATCCTCAACAATCTGGGGTCCCCATTTTACCAACTTTGGAAGACTGAGTCAATCTTGAACCAGTCACAGTCGAATTCCTGGCAATGACCAATGAGTTAGCATGCAATACTGCATTCTAACCACTGCACCTCTTAATGGAATGGAATGCAAAGTAACACAAATGCAGAATTTGAATACCAGTATACTATGTTTATTGGGATCCACCGAAATCACCAAGTAGTAAGATGGTATTTCATAGAATGGTATGGACATAGAACATTTTATAATAGAATAGAATAGAACATAGAACATATTGGTAAAGGATATGGTCATGACTGGGTCTCCGATATGTTACAGATTTTCAAAAATTATTAACCAAGCTAATTATTCAATGCTGTATTGGTAAACTTGAAAATAAATTACTGTCTTAAGTACAAAGTATAACATAGCTGTCTGGGGAATTCTGGAAGCTGGAAGTCCACAGGTCTTGAAGTTGCCAAGGTTGGACACACCAGTCTGGATAGTAATAGCAATAGTGCTCAGACTTATATACTGCTTCACAGTGCTTTTTACAGCCCTCACTAAGCGGTTTACAGAGTCAGTATATTGCCCCCAACAATCTAATCTGGCTCTTCATTTTACCCACATCGGAAGGAGGGAAGGCTGAGTAGATAGTAATCTTACCATTGTTCATTTATTTACACATTTACCTGGGAGGAAATCCTTTTAAACAAAGTGAAATTAAAATGTTACAGGACAAGGATAGGTTTACATTTTAAGTTTGTGCAAAGTGCAAACAAAAATTACAGTACTCTTCAGTGCAATCTGAAGAATGAAATGAGTGGTTTTAAAAAAGATACTTTATTTTCTGAAATTATATTGCTGTAGTAGCTTTCCAGTATTTAAAAGAATCAGGCCACTTGCAGGACTGAGACCAGAAAAAAATATACATTGGAAACAAGTTTAGCAAATTTAAATAAAAATAACGAATAATTTTCTATGTGTAGAGTCCGTAGACACATTGAAAACAACTTTTTGCTAGAATAAAATAAACTTGGGAAATAGAAGACATGATCGAAAATGAATTGGCATTATTTCTCTCAAATATATTTAATTAAAGATTAATCCTTTTTCTTGTTTCAGGGATCTTTCCAAAGTTAATGTCCTGGTCCCTGGTGCTGGGCTAGGTAGATTGGCCTGGGAAATAGCTATGCTTGGTTACACTTGCCAAGGAAATGAATGGAGCCTCTTTATGCTCTTTTCTTCTAATTTTGTATTGAACAGGTACATATACTGTCTTGTACATGTGGTTCTACACTTGTATTTTTGAACTGGCCAGCATTGACATTGTTATTTCACGAAACTCGGGTTCTTTAACTGAATGTTTGGGTGTTTGATATTTCACATGCTTCTTTAAATTATTTAAATGCTAAACTAATATGCCTTATGGATGTTATATGAGGGGAATTTATTGTATTTCATTTGTGTTCATTTTAATCGGCTACATTTAATTGTTTTCAGATGCCATTTTCAAAGTGACAAACAATGTTCAAATTGGTTAAATAGTTTTCCAGTTGTATATAATAGGAAATGATATAGTAATAGTAAGTAGTCCATGGTTGCATGATGCTTCTTAGCACATCAAGATTCTACTACCAAAATTCATCTTCAAAATGGCTAAAAGGTTTCTTCCATGCTTAAACCCCCAACACTCATCACTAAATTGCCATGTTTTTGCCTTATTCCAGAGTTCTTTTTAAAAATAAAAGTGGAAAACTCTAGAAAGGCAATCTGCTTACTTGTAAGTTCCTGAATACCCTGGAGAGAAAAAAAGGTCCTACCCTTTCTAGATCACCTACAAGAAATCACCTACAAGACATTTCTAGATCACCTACAAGACATTTGAGGTGTCTGCAATCTTGTTTTAATTTTAAAGATTTAATGAGATTAATTTTAAGCAATGAATAAAATTGTTTCAAAGTTGTTTAAAGTTGCTTAAAAAAATAAACTCCGTTTCTTTAAGAGTTTTAAAGTTTTAAACAGCAAATGTTTTTTTCTAGTTGCTTCTTTGTAGGTTACAAATAATAAGTGAAATCTTACAGCAATTATTTTTAAGAAAGAAATGTTAATTAAAAAGTTGTGTTTGAAAAAGCACAAAATGAAAGATTAAAACTTTGTATTGTTTAATAGTAATAAATAACTTTTTGATAATTATATGTTTCAGATGCTGTGAAACTAATTCATGTAAATTATATCCCTGGATTCATCAGTTTAGCAATAACAAGAGATCTGCTGATCAAATACAGCCAATTTATTTCCCGGATGTTGACCCTCACAGTCTTCCTCCTGGTGCCAACTTTTCTATGACAGCAGGCGATTTTCGAGAAATCTACTCTGAGAGCAGTAAGTGGGGAGGGGAAGTAATTAGACTTGGAAAATGAAATTTGTCAAATTCTCAACACAAGGCAATATTAGACAATTAGAATTACTTTTGTAAATAATTTTTAAAAGCCTCAGGTTAAAAAAAAAAAGAATACATCTCCCTTTGTTTATTAAAGTGTCTTATACTTTTACTGAAAGATATTTAGTTGTTCAAGGACTCTGATCTGGGTTTGGGTTTTTTTTTTATCAGTTAGCAAATAAGATTTGATTGTGCTTTAGCATTACAATAAAGAATAGGAAAGTCTATGTGCAAAATAATAAGATTTGATTAGTTTCTTTTCCCTTTTCTCCCAGATAGAAAATAAATACAGACAGTTCTCAACTTATGACCATTTATTCAGTGACCATTCAAAGTTATGATGATGCTTAACAAATGATGGTTACAAGCAGGCTTTGGAGTTCTGGCATCCCAACACTCCTGTGATCTTATGATTGTGATCTGGTCATATTTAATTAATAGCAGTGTCCCACGACATTATCGCCTGCTATGACCTTCTCTGCTAGCTTCCCCAGAAAGTCAGTGGGGAAGCTGGCAGGGAAGGTCACAAGTTGCTGCAGTAAGTCTCCTCCATTCTTGCACCTTTCCCCATCCCCTTTGCACTCATGTGGCATCTCCCATTGCACATCACCATGCACCTTTTCTGTGTCTCCCCATGCCTTCCCAACACCAATCTTTGCTCGCCTTCCCCAAATCTTGCCATGGCCCTTTTGCATCCTTGTGGAAACTCCGGAGCTTGTATATTTTCTTTGTGCACCTTTTGCGTACTCCCTCATACACTACTCTGCACATTGTGTTCTCCCATTCCTGGCTGCATCCACTTGCCAGCTACTTGCAAACCACCGAGAACTTGCAATTTCCTGCTGGCTTCTCCACTGACAGGAAGGTGCCTTGCATAACAACTGTGGGATTCAGTTTACAGGGGCAACAGGATTGCAGGGATTACTTTACTAAGCAGTGTGGGTTGAGCTTTTAAGACCACATTGCTTAATGACATAAATTTCAGTCCCAATTGCCATCATAAGTCAAGGAGTAACTGTAAATCAGAATCAATTTAACAGTACCATCTATAGAACAAGTAATGATTTAAAATAGATTCAAGCTTTCCTGGTAAAAACTTACAAAAAACACAAATGCAGAACACAGTAGTTGATCTTGTTTAACATTTGACTAGAATTCATTTTACCTTTATATGGCTGTGTGTATTGACAGAGGGACAAACCAATCAACTGAATTGGTAGTTCCTGTAAAAAGATTTTACACAGGGGGGACTTTTGGAAGCAGAAGACATTGCTACCTCTTTCATTACATGACTGCAAGCTTCTTGAGGGAGCATCTTCTGCTTTTAGTTTTCTTTTCTCTATTACTAGTAATGTCTAATTAAGTATTATTACTACAGATTCTTGCTAGTTACTTTAGGCCAGTGATGGCTAATCTTTTCTGGACTGAGTGCCCAAAGTGTGTGTGCGCGTGAAAACACACTGCATGGACCACCTTTACACATGCGTCCTGTGCATGCACTGACTGCGCATGTGCATGTGACCCATGTGCATGCATCCCACGCATGCATGAGAGAGCCCCTCACGTACCCCGTGCATGTGCAGCAGAGCCCTATCAACCAGCTGGCCAGTGGGAGGCGTGCGCGTATGTGCGGTGGAGCTGAATTAGGGCGACGGCTCGCGTGCCTACAGAGAGGATGCTGCATGCGACCTGTGGCACATGTGCCATAGTTTTGCCGTCACAGCTTTAGGCTAATGACAGTTAAAATCAAATGGTTCAATTCTATAAATTATGAATATGTTAGATTCTTCTGCACAAGTAGACTCTTTGGAATTTACTATTTCCAACACATTGTTGCAGCCGAGGAAATGGGTGAAAATTAAGACACTCAACTCAGCACAGATAACTATCACTCTTAAGTCTCCTTTATGATGGTAACCTGCAAGCTTCACTGCACAGCTAGACTGTTCTCTGTTCCTGTTTCTATATACAGATATATGGGACTGCATAGCAACCTGTTTCTTCATAGACACGGCACACAATGTCATTGATTACATTGATACAATATGGAAAATACTTAAACCGGGAGGAATATGGATCAATTTAGGTAATTTACTAGATCTTTTGAGTTTAATACAAAGGGCTGAAGTATTTTGTACTTACATTGAAGTATTTTGTACTTACATTGTAATTTAAGTAAGATATGAGGGAATTCCAGCTTGATCTCAACCCTCTGAATTAAGAGCATTGTCAGTTTATAGGTTAAAGCTTTTTGATAGTCTTTTATTTCAATTATTTTGGGGAAAGAAACCAATCAATCAAGCAGAATAGAACTGAAAGGGACCTTGGAGGTTGTCTAGTCCAACTTCCTGCTCCAGCAGGAGACCATATACCATTTCAGACATTCAATTCAAAATAGATTGCCAGAAGGATCTTATAAAACATTTTAGAACAGAATCTACCTTTAAATTGGAAGAAAATGCAAATGTGCTTCAGGTACTACTTACCTGTGTATTTACCCAGGCCTTCAGATCATCTACAAAGTCCTTCAACTCTTTTCATTAGAGGAAGTAAGGTCAAAGAGAGAGCCTTTGGGGTGGGACCCCATTCGTGGAATTTCTTTGCCAAAAAAACTTGAGTGATGATCATGCTAGCAGCATTTCAGTGCCAAATGAAGACCTTTCAGGATTTTTGTATTTATATTTGCATTGTTTTTTAGTACAGTACAGTTGTCTTAATTCATATGATGTGTTTATTTTGCATTTTTTATATTTTTTAATTCAGACTATTTTTAGTAAACCGCCTGAAATATTTCAGCTACTGGGCAGGGTTTTTTTAAAAAAAATAAATTATTCTGGATTTCAGAAGGATTTGATAAAGTTATTGCTTTTTCTAATATATCCTAGGTCCTCTTCTTTATCATTTTGAAAATTTAGCAAATGAATTATCTATTGAATTGAGCTATGAGGATATAAAAAATGTAATATTACAATATGGATTCCATATTGAGGTAAGAAATGTTGATTTTTACATACCAATAATAATGTTAATATAAAATTCCTCATCCTGTTCATTCTTCATCACATGATTAGTTACTATGATAGTAACAAAGTGATTAATTTATCAATATTCCATAATGAAGCTTTGGGAACAAAGTGCCTTTTAGGCAGAATTTAAAAAAACAAATAAAACAGTTCATCAGAACATGATTTTTGCATATTTAGAGTTGCCTAAACATGCAAAGATGGATGGATGACGGGGACTATGAATAAAAACAAAAAGAATAAAAGAATTCCCAGGATAAATGGTATATATATCAAGTGTTAGTGGAGAGCAAGGGAGAGTAAATGTTTGTGTTGGGGGACAGGAGAGGCATAGCGATTGATTCTTAATTGTTTACAGGCATGTTCTAAAGGAAGAGAAGGGCAATTGGGAAGAACACATGAGATTAAATACTTTTTCACCCAATACTGACCTGCTACAAATTTCAGTTGTGTAGCATTACAGTAGCATTTCATGTTTCAGATGAAATGCAGATAACTAAACAAAACGCTGTTTATTTTTCAGATGGAGAATGAATCTGTTTTGACAACATACACTGTGAATGAATTATCTATGATGAAATACTATTATGAATGTGTGATGTTTGTGGTTAGGAAACCAGAAAGCAGTATCTGAAACAGACTGTCCAAAAAGAATATTGCTGGCATTTTTGTTAAAATGTTAGCAGAACATGAAGTGGCCTGTAAGGGATGACTGGACCCAGCCTCTTATTAGTGGTGCCTTTTTATTCATAACAGAATATAACATTCTTTATTTTCTATACTCCTTAATGATATCCAAACATGCATTTCTGCATTACTTACATTTGGGTTATTAATGTGGAATTCAAATATTTATTTATCTGCTCTTTCTGGTTTATTTAATTGGTAATTTTGGAAAGATTGATATTTTAATACATTATCGACATTCATCATTCTCTGTAACATACAGAAATGTTTACTACATTTGTATGAAACACTACTGGATACAAAACTGGTCCCCTCCCCACAGACATATTGTTTAGAAAACAAATACAAATTTCAATTTTGATCAGTATTTTAGTGAATTTTCTAAAAGGGTCCCCCTTCCCATTGCAAATACTACAAGAAGCAGTATGAATGTGGCTGTTTACATCTCAAAGCTTTAGAAAAAGTAAGAAAACTTTTGTAAAAAAAAAAAACCCTCACATTTGTCTTTATAAGAATTTTATACACAAAATTGACACATAAAACTTCAATCAATATTGCTTTTGCTCATACCATGTTGAGCATATGGATAAATAGTTTGAAGCACTGATATATGGAAACTGTTACTATAAATGTATTACTTGTCTAAATGAGACTGTAGATAGGTTTGTAATACTTTGTCACAAATCCCAAATGAAGATCTGGAAGTATTCCTAAAAGATGTCTGGCATTGATTCATACTGTTGTTGCAGGCATTATTTTTTCATAGAACTTCATACAAGGTAAAACCACTTTTTTTTTAAGGACAGTGCTATTGGTAATTGTGTGAACTTACCCACATTATGATATACTGACACACATACGCAAACAAACTGGATAATTATGTTTTCAGAAATGTACTGTTAGAATCTCATAATTTTGCATTAATTACATATGAACAGCTTTACTAGACATAACTTGAGCACCAGCTCTGTTTGGATTTATGCATTAGTCACTGCCATGAATTCTAGTTATTTAAGTACAGTTTATGAAAGATTTCTGTAAAATTAACTCTAGGTAAATTTATGGAAATTAATATACCATCTCTCAAAACCAAGTTAGGCATTCTTCTATACACTTCCTATATCAACTTAGCTTGCAAATATAGTCCAAATATACTTCCAAGTGAATTGAGCTAAGAAGATATAATCTAGGGCAGGGGTATCAAATCCGCGTCATCACGTCATCATCACATGACACATTGGGACTTTTCCCCCCTTCGCTAAACTGGGCAGGGACGGAGCCAGCACGTGACACATCTGGCCCGTGGGTCATGAGTTTGACACCCCTGATCTAGGGCACATGACTGGCTTTTGTAATACCAAATAATGCAAGAGAATCTCTTACGCTACTAAGGCCAAGTTAACTATTATGTGTCCTTTTTCAAGTTGAAAGGTTAAAGAATAATTTTGCTTCCTGCTGTACTTGAACTAGAAATAGAATATATTGCTCTATGAGCAATGTTGTTAGTTATTTAAACTCATAGTGCAAAAAGCCAACATCCATATTTGTTTTTTAAGTTACTTAGCTCAGTTTAAACTGTAGAATATGAAACCTTCATGCTTTCTTAAAATTGATATTTTAAGGAAAACTGAATTTCCATATTAAATCAAGCTGTGGCCATTCTGTTATTCTCAGTAACTCATATAGATGCATGTTCAAAGTTGCCTTTCAGTGCAAACTTACCTGAGAGTAAGTTCCATTGAAGTAAGTGGGGTTGATTTCTCAGTGGGTATTGGATTGTTCTATTGATAATTTCC
Source organism: Hydrophis major (assembly GCA_033807585.1). NCBI lineage: Eukaryota > Metazoa > Chordata > Lepidosauria > Squamata > Elapidae > Hydrophis > Hydrophis major. The sequence continues at coordinate 293,470,476 of CM066329.1, read as the reverse complement.
TCCTATCTTTGCTACATTCAGGGCACAACTTCCGTGTCAACTTTTCAATCCTAGAAAATGTTCTTTTACAACTTAAACTGTCTGAAATTACTTTGGAACTAATGTAATTTAAGCAATAGTGCTCAAATAAGTTTTATTATACATCAAGTGTCTTAAATTTATCATATTTATTTGCTTTTTACATATTTTTATTAAAATTACAAGTATAAATCCTTTAAGTCATTAACATTTTCTTTCCAACTTTTTTCCATTCCCCATTCAAACTCATTTTCATGTCAAGTATGTGTGTGTATTCTTTATAATTCAGCAGTAACTAATTTTTGAGGAATATTAAGATTTTTTTCCTTCTACCTGTGTACAATACTTCCAGAGAACAAACATGGCAAAGATTTCTGAAAATTAGGAATTAGGAATCATTTTCCAATACTGATATGTAGAATTCATATTCTGTATCTTACAACAGAACTATCATGGGTTAATCTTTGTTAATTCTTGTATGTTTGCATACTCTTTGTACATTTGCACACAATAGGAAATTATCTATTTTGATTAAAGGAGGCTGGCAGTTGTGATCATTTTATTATCATATGATGTATAACATTAAAAGGTACATATGCAGCCCCATTAAATGAAAGTAAATTACAAAATGTAAAGTATCCTTTATTTCAAATAGTGAATTTTCAACCATCTGTGAACATTACTTCCAAGTAATGTAGCAAGTGAAGTTTAATATTTTTCTATTGATCTGCTGTTTTTTCAGTATTACTGACCTTGTTTCCATTGTGTAAATTATCTTTGAATACCTTTTCATCATCTCTTTATTTGCTAAAGATGACATATCTTGGTGCCTGAAAGTTTATGAATCTTTATCCTGCCTCCTTTAAATAAAAAAATCCTGAGTATTCATTATCAAAGCCTGATTTTCACAATGCAAGTGTGATTAAACGAGAGATTTTAGAGGATTTTTTTAAAAAATACTGATACTCACTAGTCCGGAAAAGATTATAAAACTACAGATAGTCCTTGACTTACAACAGTTCATTTAGTGACTGTTTCAAGTTACTGAAAACAGTGACTTATGATCATTTTTCACACTTAATGACTGTTGCAACAATTCCCATGGCCATGTGATCAAAATTCAGACTCTTGGCAACTGACTCGTATTTATGACGGTTTCAGTGTCCCGGTGTGATCACCTTTTGTGACTTGACAAGCAAAGTCAATGGGGAAGCCAGATTCATTTAACAACTATATTACTAATGTAACAACTGCAGTGAGTCACTTAACAATTATGGCAAGAAAGGTCATAAAATTGGGCAAAAATTACTTAACAAATTTCTCACTTAACAATGGAAATTTGGGGCTCAATTGTGTTTGTAAGCTGAGGACTACCTGTATTTTCAAAGAGTTTTGATTCCACCATCAGGCAAATTATATACAAATGAAGGCAGTTCAACACCATTATTATATTAAACAATAACAATGCAATACATAAAATAATGTATTTGATAGTGCCACTATTGGGTAAAAAACATATTGTTACTCCATCCCTCAAAGCCTTGTTGAAAAATCACCTTTTAACCATTTTTTGAAAAAAAACAGAAGAGACAGGCAGCTATTCCATAGGTGGACACTAAAAGAAATGCTTGCTTCCAAAATTTTACCACAAATCAGAGTAAAACAATGAGGAGAGCTTTGGAGAAAAATCAATAGCATTTACTCCAATATACAGTTTAATAGAAAATTAATGTAAAATGTTGTATACAGGGTATAGGGATCCAACAGTTTTCAAAATAGAAAATCATTTAACAAATTTGGAAATGTTTCAGTAAAATAGGAACATTCGACCACTTGTCATGTAAAAGAAAATAATTGCTAGTAGTAGAAAAAAATATATCAAAACACACTGCAAAATTGTAATCAAAACCTCATATGTTATTACTAGATAATTCCAGAACACCTAAGTAAAATATAGCACAATTCATCAAGCTACATGTTGATAGCTTCAGAAACAAATACACCCATCAATTGAGAAAAAAAAACCTTTGCTAATGATGAGATTAGGAGAAATTGGAATATGCAACAATGGCAAAATTGATAGGGTTGTACATATGCATAATAAACATTTAAATTTCAGTGGGAATAGTTCGCCAATAAACTACAGCAAGGAAAATGTGTGTTCCTAGGAAAATAATAAAAAGTAATAATGAAAATACATACTAGCCATTATCAATTTTCAATGTAAAGTGCAACTGTTTAAGCTGTAGTTACAGTTTGGAAATAAATGGGAAGGAAGGGAAGAATGCATTTTAAAAATTTGCATATTATTTTTTCACTGCTGTTTTATTATTTTTTCTCCACATCTTTATTCTTTGTCAAGAAAATTAAAAAGTGTTTTGATATACGTGATTCTACTCATTTGTGAAGAATTCTGGCAGCATTCATTAGTGGTGTTTCCTTTCCTCAAGATATACATACAAATGCACCTGCATAAATTTTAGTTTCATATGTGTAATATATAGGGGAATGTTTTAGGAGACAAGAAGAAGAATCACAGACTAGGGAACAGTCAGATAAGCCTGCAGAAGGAATAGGGGCATGGCAAAATCTTACCACTCAATACAGAACCATTCCCTCTCCCACCACCGCTGGTCTGTAAAGCCAGAAATATTGGAGACTTCTTACCTACACAAGGGCCACTACCTAAGACAGAAGACTAAGCAGAGAATTTCCGTGAACAACAACTAGCAGAAGACATGATTTAAGTTTCCATAATTTCATAACATGGACAGCCTTAGCGATTGTTCCAACTGGGAAATTGAACATCATCAGTTCAGGCCAAGTCCAAAAAGAGTAGATAATTCTTGGCAGCCAGGGCCCTCTGACAAATCAGCCATCAACAGGCAATCAACAACCCCAAAAAAGAACAAAATGATCAAACACTTCCTCATCAGCAATCTTAACACTGATGAGCAGAGATTAATACAAAGATTAACATTAGGCATTAATCAAAAAGCAAACATTTCCCCAAGCAAGCTGACAGTAAATAGCCCAATCAAGGAGTTACCAAAACTACTCCCACCCACACTGACAGGGCAAACCCTCAGAACATAAAATAAGAACAAACTCCACTCCTTACAGCACTGATGATTTTACCTAGTTGGGTAATGAAACGTTTGCAAAACAACAACCCAAACTTACCAAGGACTATGAACGTCCTCTTATTTCTATTTTCTAGCCATGAAGAATAAAAGGAAGCCGGGCATAGGCAGCAACTTACTACGTCCCCGCCAGAGGGCACACGCGACCCGGAGTACAAACCAAAAGTATCACGCAGCGCAGTGTGCTCTTCCAGTAGTAGCCCCGCCCCCGTTTGCAGCGGTTACGCCTGCGCAGTGGAGCTAAGCAGCACCCTCGGAGCTCGGCCAAAGCCGGCCTTGATGGCTAAGCGCGGAGCGGAGGCGGTGGCCTGTCGCGCGCCTTGCCAGCTGCGCTCTTTCCCGCGCGCGCCTCCTTCGAAGCGCTCGCGGAGCGATCTCGAACGGCGGGAGTCGCTCTGGCGGGAAAACGGCGGGGAGAAGAAGCGCAAATGGACGGTTGTTGCGGAGGGAGGCGACGAGGCGGGGGCCGGCGGCAAGAGGCTCGCGGAAGGAACGGCGCGGCGGGAGCCCGAGCAACGGATTCCTATAGTCGCCGGGATGGCGAGCAAAGCGGCGGCCCTCGCCGGAGGAGATGCAACGGGCAGTCAGGGAGGGCCCGAGAAGGTGAAGAAAGCCCGCTGTGCTTGGGGGCTTCTGGGAAACTGGGATTTAAGAGTCCGTCTGTTGCTTTCAGGGACGGGCGAGCCGGAGCATCAGGCGGGAAAGCTTCCGTAGTGGAGGTCGGCGATGGCCTCGAGGAGCCAGTGAAGGGACCTTTGTGGTTCAAACCTTGGCAAAAGCAGAAAGGGAATACAGGTAGTTCTCGACTTACAACCACAATTGATCCCAAATTTTTCTGTTGCTAAGCGAGGTGGCTGCTAATGGCGAGTTTGGCCCCATTTATGACCTTTCTAGTCACTGTTGTTAAGTGAATAACTACAGTTGGTAAGTTAATGACAGTTGTTAAGTGGATCTGGTTTCCCCATTTTGACTCTGCTTGTCAGAAGGTTGCAAATGGAGAATCACATGACCCCGGGATACTGCAACATCATAATTGGAATCCATTGCCAAGCGCCTGAATTTTGATCAGGTGACAGGCGGGGGAATGGATGCTGCAACAGTCATAAGTGTGAAAAACGGTCATAAGTCACTTTTTTCCCAGTGCTGTTGTAACTTCGAATAGACACGAAATGAAGTGTTGTAAGTCAAGGACTATCTGTACCAGTTTATTAAGGGCTTCTGACAGTTTTTTTTAAAAAAACTCTAGATTGGCTGGATAAAAACTAAGGTGGTAGAGCCCCCTTCGGCTTCAGCTGTCACAAAGTTTGAGGCTTTGGCTGCCACAAAGTTATTAAAAAGCTTGTAAAGGAGTACACAATTCTTTGAATAAATCCCGCTATTATCCCAAACGTGCTTTTTCTGAAAAGCAAAACTGGTTTTGTTGTATTGGAAGCAAAATGTTTAAAAGAAAAAATTAAGTCTACTTGCCTTTTGGTAAAAGCACCTTAGGAACAACAATGATTTATTTGGATGATAGAGAACCTCCATAGACAACTCTGCTTTTAGTTAACTGTTTTATTGTATGTCAATCAAAGTTACATTTATGAGATGGGCGACTGATACATAAACCAATTTTTGCAGCAAACACATATTTTTCTAATTACTTCTTGTGGAGGTGACTCTGACGCTGCTAATAAGTAAATTGACTGCAAATTTCTTTGGGACTGCCTGTTGTAAGGCTGTAGCCATGGATCACCTAATTTAATTTTTTAAAAGATAAATCAAGGCTATTAGATGATATAAAGCCAATTTATTTCATTTCATTTCCAAATTTCAGGCAAAAAGACACACTTGATCTTTTAAGTTGAATTATTTATTTTTTGATTAAAAAAATCTAATACAGATTAAAAATAAGTACAGAAAAGAAAAAATAGAAAAGAAATAAAATGTAGTAAAGAAAAAGAAAAGAAATATATAAAGAAATGAATGTCCTTCAACACAACAAATTTAAATTATTTTAGTAACTTATCCCCTTCTCTTAAAATGCAATAAACTATCTTTTCCCATAGCTTTTCTATAAACAAAATTTAAAGCTTCACGAAGTTCAGTCCTGATCAGATTGTTATACTTGTACATTGCCAGTCATTCAAAGAGACAGAATAATGGAGACAAATAGAAAAATTCAATTCCTTTTTAATGGTGAATGATTACCAGGTTCTGGTTACCACATAATAAATTTAAATATATTTTTTCATATGCATAAGCTTTTTGTGTCTTCCCAACTCCAAAATTAGATAGAAATTTAAAGAAATGGCATAATTCTAATTCTAGGCAACCACAATTTTTGGCTTGCCATGAACTATTGAGAATTGCAAAATGTATTTTCACAGAATACTATTTTTCCATTTCAAGCCACCAGAGGGTGATACAAGTCAAATTTTCTAAGTTCTATGTTGGGCAACTTCTGTCTTTGATTGATATGACACATAAAATACATGACATTCAAATACAGGTAAGAGTCTTTAAAAGGAAGGGCACACAGAAGAATGCAGATGTTTCCATTGTGGTTAATCAATTTTAATTTGATTGAGGTGCTACAATGATGATAACTAGAGAACCCTTGAATATTTGTGTGAATATTTCTCCATACTATGTTCTTTCTTTGTCTATGAGGTCTTAATTTCTAGCATTATTTTAATTTTATTTTGTTGGTGGTGACTTTGTTTTTTAATACAGTTAAATCTGTTTGAACATTTTGTTTTCATAGCCTGAAGATGACGTTTGGCACTACAACTCCTTCCAGTTCTGGAAGTTACCATTACCTACCATTGATTTGTCTGATATTCAAGAATTAGAAAAAGGCTCCATAACAGAAACAAGTTCCTCCAGTAACACCTCACTATCAGAAATGGAAACCTGAAGAATAATCTGTTGTTATAGATTATAGAGTGTGGTTACTGTTTTGCACTGTTGTTCCTTGAAAGTATAAACACAGTTGAAACTATGAAGGTGTTAAATATAATGTGAAGAAAGGATAACTTCTGCATTCTTTTAAAATGTAGAATTCATCAAAGACTAACTAGAGAAGCTATCAATATATTGAACCAATACATTTAGAGGATTAAAGGAATTTACAAAAACTGATATGTATGAACGAAATTGCTTTAGCTCATTGCCAGTATAAATTAAATGTGTGCAAAATTTTAAAAAGGGGTATACTGCCATGGAAAAGAGTATAAGTTATGTGTGTATTTTAGTTATGGCTAGAAAAGTTTAACAGCAAAATAAAACTGCAAGCCTCTGCAAAACTGAAACAACTATGGCCAAGAAACACTTTCTTCCAAGAATTTCTATAAAAATAAATTTTGTTGCTGAAAATAATTTAATCAGTTATTTTTATTATAACTGGTTACTTGATGTTAAGAAGTTCTAGCAATTTGCCGGCAAATTGAAGAATCATGATGGAAAATGATAGGAAACCTGCACGATGGACCAACTGATGGAAGTTCTGGACATATTTACAGAAAGTGGCTTGGAGCTGGATTGTACCAGGAGGCAAGTTGCAGTCAGCTAGGAATGTCTTAATTGTTAACAGATTTGGAATGAAACAAATATAGACGAGTCAAGGATGAATAAAGTAAAGCTACTACAATTAAACCTCCTTTCTCTTCCTGTCCATGTAGGTCCCCATGGCTGCCCTAATCTTTCCATTTTTATTTACTCCACGTACCCTGTTTTGCACACCACCTGTCACCACTTCAGTGCATATTCAACTGATCCACTCCTCCCCCACCTTCTTGTGCTCACCTTCCTTCATTGTGCTCCTTTAGCTGCATACTGCCCATGCTGCCCGTGTTCATATAGCTTACCTCACACTTTCCCTTAGCTACACATTGCCATTGGTGGTTTTCTGATCATTCAACCTGTCACCCCAAAAACCTCAGCCTAGAACATGTGCTCTTTATTCATACCAAACACTGAGACCAAACGTAGAGATCAGTCTGACATAGAATATTCAGAACTGTCTGTTCCAGTACTGAATATTTTGCATATCCATACTGTATAGTTAAAAACTTGCATATTATAAAAGTTTGATTATTTTTAAAATACTGACTTTGCTGTCACGTTCTTAATGATGGTTGTTTGAAATTTTCAACAGAATTCTGATAATTTAGTTTTTAAGCAGATTACAGGTTTTTTTTTAAAAAAAAAATACTAAAACTAGAGCATATTAAAATTGTCTTCACTGCCTAATAAAATTTCTACTGATTTCTTAAAACAGTGAAAAAATACTGTATATACAATGAAAAGAATTCACTTAAATGATTTCTTATTTATAATGGTATTTTCACTTTAACCTTAGGTGCCATTTCAGTAAACCTATGTGTTGATAAACAAGCACGAGCAATTTTTGTAGACTTTTTTTTAATAAGGTGTGTTGAAATACTTTTCCTTGTAGAAAGTAATACATAAGGCTTATCTGATATATAATAATACTTACCTAATTTCACTGACTTTCCATATTTTTCCAATAGTTACACAGTTCATTTCATGTTAAATGATACCGGTAACTGCTATAAAGTTAGTTTTGCATGCTTATTCAAAAATAAGGCCTGCTGAAAATAGTAGTCTTTGTTCTCAGATGCTAAATTTTGATTAGCAATTGCAGATTTTTTTTTCTTAAAAATACAAATTTTGCTGTATAGCAGACTCTTTCTAATTTTGTACTTAAATTTTGGTTGCTATATTTCATAAGAATTCACTATCGAACTCTTTGATGCAGAAGAAAAAACAAGTGTAGTTTCCTTTCTCCATTCTGCTCCATTTATCTGTTTGCTATGGAATGAAAGAAAATTACTCTTACAATATTTCATCAGCCTAAACATTCCTGTTCCTTTACCAGCATTATTTCATTATTTTGAGTCATGGGCCACAAAGTTTGGGAGAATAAGAGGAGGAATAAACAACCAAAAGAAGCTACCTTTATAAAAGGAACTATTATCTGAAAAACGCATATGGTCAGCTCTCTTATGAACACATTCTTGGATAAGAATATTGGATAAGTTGATTTTGTATTTTAGTAATTAAAATGCATTGTAAATCATATATTTGACTTTTTTCTTGTTTTCTGCAGTACACACACACTACTTGCACAAAATATATTTGTAAGGACCTACTCAGCTATAATATACAAACAAGCTTTTTAATGATAATTATTGCATCAATATTTTGTTGCAACAACTACTAAGAAGAAATAAGTATTTAGTAGCATTGAGATTAGCAAGAAAAATAGTAAAAGTACTTTTTGGTTATCTCATAATGAACAAGTCAGCTTATATTAGTAAAAGATCCACGGTGATGGATCTCTTTGGATTTTTTTCCATTGGAAAACTTCTATTCTGAACTAAGCTGCTATTTAAAACAAACAAGAAACATTCTGAATGTTAATCATTTCCTTAACGTTGTATATAAACTTGAAACCAGATTGTCACATGCTTTTGAGTATAAGTTGTAGTCTCTTCAGTTTAATTGCAGTACAAGTATGTCACCAGAGTTTTCAGAGTTCATCTTTTTCCCTTTTCCCATTAAAGCTTTTAATTGCAAGCACATGGACAATTATAATCATTACTTTCCAGCATTGTTTCCATTAGCTGTTAGGGCAAAGCAGGTTTTATCTGATTGTGATGTAGATGGAAAGTTCAGTATGAAATCCAGGGGCTAAAGCCTAGAAAAAAGTTAGTTTTAGTGATGAGAATGAAGAAGGTAAGTAAGCTGACTTTTCTATTGTGATGTATGCATCTTTGATATGGCAAAACTTTGAATAAAATGTAAAGTTTTTATTAGGTTCAATGTCAAAGGAATAAACGTTTTGAGCATGTCAAAAATTAACCAGAGAAAGATAGAAAGCACTGACTTTTTCCCCTTACCTATTATTGTTGCGTTTTTGGCATATACTCAGCAAAGGACAACACTGGATAAAACTGCATGTGAAGAAAAGTTACCTAAGTCTTCAGACTAGTCCAGCTGTGTCAATCACTTATGTTAGGACTTTCACATATTACTGATTTGTGTGTATAAGGATCAATAAAAGTATAAAGAATTGAAATTATTTCTGGGATTTAAATTGTGTCAAATGAATTTTGCATTCTTAAGCTCTTTAAGTTTTACTTCTGTCTTGTCTATAACAGCTGTGGGTTGTCCTGTGAACACATCAATTCAGAGAATTGTGATTACACTGATTTTTGGGGAGGGGGAAGGAATATTATTTACTGTGTAAGAAATAATATTTAAAGTGGAAAAATGCAATATATATTCCTTACACATTTCATCAGTACATTTCAAAACAATTACAAGTTCTTTTCCATTAGTGATGCACAAATGCAGAGCTGGGTATTTTGGGGTGGGGGAGAGATTGCAAAATACCAATTATTTAATAAGATAAATTATAGTAAAATTATTCATTCCTGATTCAGAGGATTTACCTTTGGGATACTCAGTAAGTTGTGCAAAGGAAAAGTGATGATAGGATAGTTTTATATATCATGAAATATATGAAATAAAAACGAGTGGCCATATGAACTATTTTGGGGAAGAGTTTTATGCTTCAATTCTCATACCAATTATAGTCTGCATGTGATCAATACTGTATGCTTCTATTTTAGTTGTATCTTAGCTTCTAGGCAGAAACCTCAAACTTCTGAAGTAATGAAAATGCAGGTGAAAATGGGAGCAGTGCTTCCCTAGTTTTGTGTCAGGTGCTTGAGCCAAATAAATGAATTTGTAACATTCCATATTTTTTAAGAAAATAAAAATATAACACTGCTGTAATGAATATGTTGGTCATATTGCACTTTTTCTACTATTCAATATGTTTTTTTAGATCTGACACCTCAGAAAACTGATTAATAATAGCAAGAAGAAGCTTTACTTCAAAGGTGGATTATTGGCCAAATATTTATCATTAGAAGTCTTTGCTGAATTAAACCTTTTTCAGATCAAATTCTTTGCTGTAACCTGCTTGTGATTCTGACTGAATCTGACACCTGCTTCTGAACCACAATGCAGTGGTCCTGAGTTTCTAGTAGAACTTTGAGGACCTGCCAAATTCTGTTTTGCCATTAAACCACCTTCTGAAAACTTGACTTTGCAGGGAGAGAATAAAGTGGCTTGATTGCTTTTGGTTTTTATTTTTTTAAAAGAGTACAGGTGTGCAAAATAGTCCATGCTCCGAATAAAGCTCTCAGTTTCAGAGTTTGGTCCAAAGCTCAAAAAAAAAAGCAGGACTTGTTCACTATTGTTCTAAGTGTTCAACTATCCCAAGAATAACTAATTTTTGAGCTATGGAGATTTTCTGAATGGCTAATGAAAGAGTAGGAATGCATTCTACCCTTACTACTTGAAAAATGAAAGTGGGAGTGAAGCTGAATTGGTGAAATGCATTCAGAGCTCTTGACAAAAGATTGTTGGTTCTTTTGTTGTCTTTAAATCTTTCAGTCTGCTGAAATGTAGTCAATTGGTTTTGTGTAATGCTTTTTGGAACTCTGCCAAAACAGAAGTACATGATGTTTTGAAGATACTTCTGCAATGTTGAGTTTTTTGGTTTTCAGATACAAAACAATAAGGATTTGTTGATTAAAGATAATTATGAACACTAAAACTGCAAAATGTATGTGTATTAGTCCTAAGCTTTCCCCCTGCCCTTTTTAAAATTAACCATTATTTGCTATGCTTAATCTGAGCACAAAACCTGATTATTTGTACAAGGACACGCTAAAAATATATATTTATATCTTCTTGGCTATTTTTCTGTAAAGTGAGTATCATCCCTTCAAAATAGACCAGATCAGGAAACAAAGTTTGAAAGATCTTGATATTAATCCAGGCTATAATAACAGAATCAGTAAGGGAAGCTTGGCTATGTTTTCTAGTCCCTCCTCTACATCTCAGTGAATTAGGGTGGATCCAGTCCGAGTTTTCTCATTCCTCTATTTCTTGAAATTAATGCAGGCTTTTATTTTTGTGACTGTTGACGCATATTCTCTTTAGTGTCATCTCTGAGGCTATCTACATAGTATATGGATTATTAGCGTCCTTGTCTCCCTGCCTCTGTGACAAAAAACAGGAACTCCCAGCTTGTCTCAATTTTCCTTTTTTTGTACAACAATATGAGAAAATTTTGTTCAGTATTCCAAATACAACTTTCTTTTTTATTTTGTACATCCCTTGTTAAAAGGCACTTACTATAATAGTGCCAAAGACACTTACAGCCCAAGGCACTTACTATATTTTTTTAAATACTAGGATTTACCTTGAAAAAAACCCTTAACTTTATGTAGCATAAGCCCAACCACTGATATCATGATATCAAAGTAAAATTATTTTGGTTTCCAGGGGGTGCTTCAGAGGGTCCTAGCAGTTTTGCAGTTATATGCTTTCTTGCATATGCTATCTTTGCAGTTATTGCAGTTAAGCTATCTTACCCTACTATTTCCCTACTATTTTGAAAAATCAAGTTTGGCAAGTTGCTATGCCTGATCAGTAGGAAGGCTCCCAAATGTTTGAAACTCTACTTCACATATATTATTTTAACTTACGGGCAGGGAGGAACCCTGAAGTGTTTCAACCGAGGTGGAGAAGTACATGCTGGAATTCATAACAGACCAAACTGGATAGTTTGACCCTGCCCCTTGGCCTGTCTGTTGTTTATTTTGCAAGAGAGCCTTAGTATGTAACTTCAAGAATCCTCAAAAGAACTTAGGATCATAAAGTCGGCTGCCAATCTCTGATAGAAGGAAGTGGAACATTAACCAATGGTGTAGTCCAAGGATCAAGCAAAGCGTTCTTTTGAGTTTTGAATGGACTTTCTTTCTGTATGTCTGTGATACTTGAAGCAGCTTTCAGGGACTGAAAAAGAGAGAGTGCAGCACTGATTTATGAGTGCAACTCTGGCTTGTAAAGGTTCAATTTATGAAGTAAGGAAGAAACACCAGACAGGATGAAAGTTCAAGTGAAGGTAAAAAAAAGCAATCTTTATAGAATTGGGCAGATGGACAAGCTTCGACCGAGGTTTTTTGCTAGTCATTTTAATGCAGCACATCTAGGCAGCTGGTAATCTTTCTGACGTAAAGTATGTCTCCATCCTGCTTCTTCCATAGCAGATACTTTTTTTGCACACTGCTTCAGGCATCCTGCTGATCTTGTTTTCACAATTCCACCTTACTGGAAGAAAATACAAAAGTTATGTAGCATATGTTTATGAACATGGGTATTATGCATGGGGTAGATAAATTGTTATTTACTTGGCTCTTGTTTTCTGAATCCATTTCCCTTTTTTGTAGCTATGTAGAGAGAAACAGAATGCAGATCATGGTTTAGAAGTATCACATATTTTCAGTTTTCTATGTAATTGAGTTAGAAAAATAAGATACAGTATTGTATGAAGGTACAGTCATTGGGTAGGGAGTTGAAAAAAGGGGAAAAATTAGGTTTATTACTGAGGATCTAGTTCTGGTTGTGCAGGAGATCAAGTGATAGAACATTATTAAGTTCTTGGTTTCCTAAACTAGGAGAAGGTGCCTAGTATTCATCACTATTCACCAATTTTCTTCGATGTTCATCAATATGGCTGCGAGAGGTTGAAGGAACTCTCTCTATATCCTTTTCATATAGGTAAACTAGTAATTTAAGATTGCTAAACACAAAAAATTATCACTGCCATAATTTCAAATACCAGCTCTATTGATATTAGATTATATTAATTACATTGGTTTGAACATTAGGGACTCATTCATGCTTCTATAGATCAAACTTTATATATCACACTTTCAAAAAGCGCTATGCTTTTTTCCAATGACCTGAAAGTTTCCATTCTTATAAAAGGGGGTTCTAGAAAGAGGCAAATATGAAGTCAATGAATAGCAATGTAACTCTTTTCAGTTTGTTACTATAGAATTGTCCATATTGTATATGTGTAAATGATCATTTGCATTATATATACTTTTTATATATCAAGGCACTTTCCCTATCCATAGTATGTTTGAATAGTCAAATATGCTTGTATACTAATATTTGTATATATGAACGGACAGACTTCCTAAGAATAATAGTTTATTTGATGTGGTGAATTTGGTGTATAAAAGTATGTACCACTCTAAATGTTAGTTTCTAAGACATAGTAACATGTTGTATTATAGATGTCAAGAGAATATTTAATATTGTATGAAGTATATACTTTTTATTTTTCCATAGAGAAGAGAACATGTAAAATAAACTCGTCTGGAACTAAGAAATCCAGACATGGCTGACTTTAAATCCAGTCTGTTAGTGATTATACTCTCTCTCTCTCTGTGTACATGTGTTTGTGTTAATATAAATATTTGGGAAGTTAGGTTTTTCCAATTCACCAATTTCTGGATGTACAAACTTGTTATCAGCATTTAAGTGTACCTTTGATTAAGAAGTCTCCACCCAGATCAACTTTAATTTTTCTTCTGCCATGGCAACTATTGGGAAATAAACATTCACATAATCAACAGTTGAGATGATAAACATGTAGACTTCTGGTAGCTATTGATTTCCTTTCTCAGCCAAGGCTCTGTTGAACACTCTGAATTTTTTGGAGTAGGTATGCAAACATAATATCCAGTCAGCCAACTTTAACTGTTATATAGTAGATCAAGAACCAGGTTTGGAAATTCTGAAAGCTGAACCTTAAAACAAGGAAAACATATTATTCTATGTGTTTTTGAGTCTTTAAACGGTAAGACAGAAATGCAATTGAAACACAATAGTGAAAGTTGAGTGATGGGTATAGCAAGTTACATATTTACAAAGCAGTTAGTCTTTACTGCTTTCTCAAGAACCATAGCCAGCCATTTTTCAAAAAAGAGGGATATAAGTATCCTTTAATTGCAAGAATTTATAGGCTCCTATCCTGCTAGAAGGAAATAGACTGAGAGACAGTTTGGCCAGTGCCATGATGATCTATGCAGTTGGTGAAAAAAGCAGCAAAAGAATCTGTGTATAAGAAACGGGAAAACTGTAGGGTTTCCGGTTTCGCGTGGCTTTGGGGCAGCAGGAATTCGCGACAGCTCGCGATTCCTGCTGTGCTAGCCGCCGAGGTACCCCCGATCCAGATGGGTCAGGGGGATATGGCTGTCCTGTAGGGACAGCTGAAGAGAGAGGGGAGACGGATAGGGGGTTGGGGGTGTCGCAGACCCCCTCCTTCTCCGGAAAAACCCCTTTTTCCCAAGGCGGTGGAGTGGCGGTCAGCAATGGCCGCCACGAAGAAGCCAGCAACCGGGTAAGATTGCGCTGGAGGAAGTAAGAAGAGTGAAAGTGCTGTCTGAGCCGGGTCAAGTAACATCTTTCAAATTGGTTGGAACTGAGCTGTTTGAATTGCTGGGGGATACATTGTATCCCTAAGAAGATCGAAAGCGGCGGAGAAGCTGTTAAAGGGAACTTTTTTTTTTCTTTACTCTCCCACCCCATGGAAACAGCAGAAATGTTTGGATATATTGGACATTGAAAGTGAATTGTTTTGAGAGTTGAAGCTAAGGGACAAAAGGATTTTTGGACATTGAAAAACTTAAGAAATTGGAAAACCCTTGTTGGAGATATGGATTTCTGATTATTTAAAATTGATATTGCAAGTGGGAAGGGAGAGGAAAAAAAATTGAAGCAGAAGCTGAAAAAGGAGGAGATTGCCTAGAATCCCAAAGAAAGGTATATGGTAATTGGACCTCTTTGATTAAACATTAACCCCAGAAAGAGAAAGAGAAGAAGGAAGAAAAGTATTAATTTTTGGAACTTTTTTTGAATTATTTTTGATTAAAAATACTTGTGGTTGTTTTGGGAAAAGTTTCTCTTTTCATAATGGCATCGCTTGTGGATGAACTAAAGACTGAATATCAAAAATATAAAAAGGAAGATACTTTGGGCACTTTGTTTCAATTCTTAGAAATGGCGTTATGTACTTATGAAAAGTTGACTACGCAGCAGAAGGACTGGGACAAAGAAGAAGAGGAAGAAGAAGCCATCTTTGATGAACAATGGGTTCTTTCCGAGGAGGAGGAGAAAAAGGATAAGAAAAAGGGGATTTTAAGAATTATAAAAACAACCAAAGAAGAGAAAAATGAGCGGAAAGGTGGAGGCAAGGTTAGAAAGCAAAGGAAAAGGAGTAAGAAAAGGGAGGAGGAAAGACAAAGGGGTAAAAAGGGCAAGGAGAAGAATAAGCAAGAAAGAAAGGGGGGGAGGAGAAGCCTCAATGGGGGGAAGCAAGATCTAAAGAAAAAAAGTTTATTCAGAGACAATGGGTGAATTTAATTTAGGATAAAAGAGGGATTCTGGAGGGTACATAAGATTGTGTTTTTTATATGTGTATTTAGAGTATAAAATTCATTGTGTAATTTTAGAATCCTTTAAACAGAATCCCAAGAAAAATTATTATATGAAGTACTTTTAAGTTAGGGTAATGAGTTATAGACGTTACTCCAATTGGTGTATAGGAGAAGTATAATAAAAGAAAAAAGATGAATGGATAGTTGGAAATAGAACAGACAAAGAATATTATTGAAAATGGTAATAAGATATGAAAGGATACATAAAGGTTTTGTTATGCTTTTTTTTTTTTTTGGATGTTGTATATTGAAAAAAGGCAAAAAAAAAATTTTTTTTAATAAATAAGAAATAATTTGGATGAAAAGGAGAAGTTGGGATAAGATATGAAGTTAAATAGACAAAGTATTGATACTATAATTTGGGATTGTTATGTTCTATTGGTTTTCTTCTTTTATTATTTTTTCTTAGAAAAGAACTTATAAGCTGTTATGCCTTGTGCATTGTTTATATAAAATTGATAAAAATGGTTTATATATATAATATAAAAAAGAAAATGATAATAAGATATGGAAGGATATATAAAGTGAATATGATGTTTGAATTTGTGTCTGTGCGAAGAGTTCCAACCCGGGATCAGACAACCTTCAGAAAAGGTCTTTTAGTTTTGTTTGTGTTCTGTAAAATCAATAAAATTTGTTTAAAAAAAAAAAGAAACGGGAAAACTGCTAAAACATGAAAATTGCCACATTCTGATATAATGGAGGGATGTTTTCTTCATCTTTTAATTTGTATAAGATACATTATGGTAGTGGCAGCCTTTGGCCACAGAGTCTAAAATCTGGAGATAGTTACAAGTAGCACTGAATGACATTAAGTTATTTGTCATCTCTTACACAATCTATCTTCACAAGAAGAAAAAGAAAGAGAATACAGCAAGTGCCTGGGTTAAGATCGCCTCTTGCAGCAAAATTCGAGTTAAATATACAATGGTTCAAGTTCATTACACAATGCTACTTATACAGTATTACACAATAATACGTTCTGGCTTACAATTTTGATTTAAGGATAGAGCTTGGGAACAGAACACATTTTTAAATAGAGATTACTTTAAATACTTTTGTAAATGTACCATGATAATCAACAACGGATTGAATAACATCATAAGAACATATAACAAAAACATAAAAATCTCATAATACAAACAATATAATAACAGTTGTCGACAGCATCCCTTCAGAAAATTGAACTTATAACTGAATTCCTTGAAAATGGAAAGTGACACCAACCTAGTCTCTGGAGGGGAGACTATTCCATAAAATAATGGCCATTATGAAAGAAAGTACAGGTGGTCCTTGACTTGCAACCACAATTGGGACCAGAACTTCCATCCCTAGTGAGGCAGTTGTTAAATGAACCGTGCCCAGTTTTGAGACCCATTTTGCTGTGATCATTAAATGAATCACATAAGTTATTAAGTAAAGCATTTGGCCATTAAATGAACCAGTTTCCCCAATTGACCATGCTTATTGGAAGCTAGCTGAGAAGGTCACAAATGATGATCATGTGAACCTGGGACGTTGCTAATGTAAGTGAGCCTCAGTTCTACTCATCTGAAAATTGAGAACTACTATCAACTTCAGCTACTATCAAGATAAGAAGCAAAACATCTTCAAAATAAAACCAGAAAGTCCAGTTGCCTCTTGGAAAAAAGGACCTTTGGGACAACCATGACTTGGATGACTAAGAATTTCCAAAGACATTTATCAACTTTATAAGAAGAACATATCTGAGGGATCAATTCCACTTGAAGGCAACAGTTCTTAAGATACCTAGGAACTAAGTCACATTGAGCTTTATAACTAGCAGCTTTAGTCATATTCAAAAACCCACTGGGAGCAAGAGCAGGATCTTCAACATAGTTTTCAATGGATGTGACTTGCCAGCTTATCACTACTTGCATTGCCTCGTGCATACTTTGTAACCTCAGCAACAAGGCTCCTGACTACGGTCAATTTTCTTAAGCTCATTGCTATTATCCTTCTCCAACCATGGAGTTCCAATTGCTGAAGGATTCAAATCTTTTGGAGTAACAGTATGAGGAGTTGTGATTTTTTTTGGTGGTTTTGTACACAACTCCTGTGCTTCCCATAGTGGCTGCATAGCAACATCTACAGATTTAAAGGTTCACCAACTATATTCTAGACCAATTTGGGATAGATAGATAGATTGATAGATATTTATTTATCCCAAATTGAGTAATTCTGCTATCCCAAAAAAGAGTAATTCTGTTCTTTTTCCTATTCTGGCTCAGTTCAATAGCTCGATTGAAATAATGGTTTCATAGATGATTCTCTATGAAAATACACGATTTCACAATTCACTAGTTACATACTGATTTTACTAGACAGCAACATTTGCAATAGATGATTTACCTTTCTGTTCAACATTTTACTAGTTCTGTGGTTCTTTCTGTCACATGCCTGTTTCTTACTGCTTCTCTGGTGCATTGTCCAGGGAGCGAACCCGAGTCTCCTCCCGCTCTCTTCCCCATGTCTTTTCTCATTCTTTCTACATTTCCTGACTTCACAAGTATTCCTTCTTTTAATTGTAAAGAAACAATTTCCTTTCAACATTTTACTAGTCTTACTGTTTCTCCCCCCTCTTTTTTCCCCATAACTTTTCTCATTCCAATTTATCTCCTTCTTAATATCTTCCCTTTCCCTTTTCTGCTGAATCTTCCTGCCTTTTCTAACTTCACAATTATTCCCTCTTTTAATTGCTTTCTTAAAATTCAACTTTTTAACCTTCCTTCTTTCCCCACTTCTTTGTAATGTTCTTTGTGTTAATTGTCCATTCAAAATATCTTCTCCTTGAATCAATTCCTGCTCTTCTGAGAATCTTTCTTCTTGTTCTTCAATCACTATATTTCCATTTTTCTAGCACAGAGCAAAGTGATTCGCCTCTTTCCTGTAGTAATTCTGTCATATTTTTAAGTTCCATTTTTAAGTCCCAAAGAGATATCATCATTCTTATATTTTATAATCCTCAAAGTCCACACACACCAAAAAAAAAATTTTTACTTTCCTTCTTTCTTCTTTCAATTTTTTAAAGTTCTCAGCTATTCCAGTTCAGGGTTCATACCAAAAACATCAGTCAGTCCCACAAACAATCTTTCCTTCCTTGCTTTTTCCTTTATTCTGGTTTTGCTTTCACTTTCTAAAATTCTTACTTTGTTTCAATATTTCTGTAATTTTATACCAGTTCATTCAAAAACAAAATGCTTTCCTTTTTATTTGAACTAAATTTTTATCAAAAGGTGACACTCTCCATTATACGAAGTCTTCACTTTTTTTCCCCTATATTTTTATTTAAGGTTTTTCGAACCTCAATATTCCAAGACAATCCAGTCTCCAATTTATAAATTTTATTATTATTATTCTTTGGCAATATTAAGTCCAGCTTTAATTTTATACTTGATTATTCCCAAATTATTTTAGTCCAATTTCATTAAATCTTTAATTCCAGCTTCTTCCTTTCCCAGTTCGAAGCCCCATTTAGCTGTCAAAAATATTTTCCTTTTTTTTTTCTCTGTCCCTTTGTAATTTCGTAGCTCACTTTTCTTTTCTTAAAAATTCCATATTACCTTAATCCTGGGGTACTTTTATTTGGTTATACTGCCCAGTTGTCCCGGTTCAGATGTTATCCACCTCTTTCTTCCCTCCTGCATAAATCTTAGTCAAGCTGAGTCATCCTCTTCGGGATGGCCATTTTAGACCATTGCTGCAGTCGTCTTCGGGAGGAAAAAAAGCCAAGCCCAGGGGGGGAGATGCGGCTCCCCACAGACAGGCTTGCTGCTTCCTCTTACTCCGCTGCCCCTCCAAGGCAGTTTCAGCCCCTAATCAGGATAATTGGGGCTCTCCGATGAAAGAGCACGAACGATAGTTGCAGAGAGTTGCGATCTACTGTCCGTCGGTGAGGAGGCTCCGCCTTCTTCAAATGATTTACCTTTCTGGTAAGTTGTCAATAGTCATTTGTTAAGAATTTCAAGAAGTTCATTGGGAGACTCCTATGAATTACCTGTGGATTTTAAAAGTATCAATTATAGAACACAAACTTTAATTTAAATGAATGTCTACATTTCAAAACTTTTTGAATAGTAGATACATGTGAAACACACATGTCCATATTATCATATGACACAGATGCTTTCAAAAATTGGCTATTACAGAGATGGGTAGGTATATATTATATAGAATATAGATGGGTATATATTCACAGAGTGATTGCTATAACTTATTTTACTATTTGCCACCAAACAGCCATTTATCACAAAGCAACCCAGTGAAGCTGTTGCTCTCCCAATCCCTAGACTCCTGGATTTTAGGATGCTCTTCATTGTTCCTATATTAAAATAAGCAATACAACTTGTCTAATGGATACAAGGAGATATCCGTGGGCATGATAAAATCTTTATAGATCAGCATTTCTTCTAAACATTTCTTTATATGGTCATCATTTATAAAGCCATACTGGCATAGTCCTAGTCATTTAGAGCAGTGGCCCCCAACCTTTTTTGAACCAGGGACTGGTTTCATGATTATTCTTCCATGGACCGGTACCTGAGTAACGTGAGACTCTACCGCCATCGGGACGGCTCTTCCTTCGAAGCCGCCCCCCCTTTGATGAAACTAAGGTGCGAGCATCCAAATGCCGCTTTCCACCCGAAAACCCAGAAGCATCGCCTGGTGGCAAGTGCCGCCAACCGCCGCCTTCTACTACTAGTCCCTAAAGCAGCACGGAGCTGCTTTAGCCGGGCTTCTCTCTCCCTTCTCAGTCTCTCTCACCTTCCTCAGTGACCCATCACCCTTCTTCTTTCCAGCCTCAGGCACACACACAAAAAAAGACTTGGCACAGCCAGTTAAAAAGCATGACCGAATTCCTTGCAGCTTCCCACCTCCACCTGTGAGGAAGTGGGCAGTGGTGGGGCGAGGGGTGCAAGCGTAGGCCGGGAAGTGCGACTGGTCAGGGAATGACCTTCCCTGGGAAAGTTGGTGGCGCAGCAGCTACCGCCGCTGTTGCCGCTGCTGCTACTCCCTTGCGCTCTGGCGACGGACGCCGTGGCGCTCCTTCAGTGCCTGTGCTCAATCTGTTCCGCCGGGTCATGGTGCAGCAGCAGCAACAGCAACAGCTTTATCTGCGCGCGTACGTGTGTGTGGTTGACGGGGGAGAAAGAGAAGGAGAGGAAAAGGGAGACTAGCGCTGGGCATACCGTAGTGCTCTTTTCTCCCTCTCCCTCCCTCGCGGTGCCCAAGCTTTGCAGCCCGGTAAAAAATGATCCATGGACTGGTACCGGTCCAGGGACCAGTGGTTGGGGACCCCTGATTTAGAGCAAAATATTGACTTCAATAAAGAGTGACCGGTCCCGTTTTCTCACTGCTGTAATATAAAATAGTTGCTGGACCTTAAATGTTTTTTTTTTTTCATTTTGAAGAGGTAAGATTTCTCTATCATTATTTCTTATTTTATTCAGTGATCTGCAAGATTGCTTCTATCTTTAGGCCTGGGTAAGTTTTAAAAAAAGGGTTGCAAAGGCAAGACTTGTGTAAACTAATGATCTTATGTACAGCTTCTATATTTTTTTCAGTCAGTATATGCAATATAGTATTAACTTCTCTCTGATCCTATAGAAGTTGCTTATTTTTGTATATCTAAGATTTCTAGAAAATCTCTTTGAGATGTAATATTTCTTTTTAGTCCCAGAAATCTTGGATTGAAGGTGTCTTCAGTAAAAGAGAATGTGCAAAAATTGTACCCAGCTCAAAAGATTCTCACAGGTACTTTTGCTTCTTCTTGTTTTTTTGTTTGAACAGTACAAGGAATATGGTGTATTCTGTATAAATTTATACTGAACAACATCAGTATTCATTGCCTAAAGAGAAAAGTTAGACATGCTGACATAAGAAAAATCTGAAATCTTATTAGCACCATTAAGTTAATGCCAAAAAATAAAAAGGTGTATAAAGATTTTCAGACAGCGCTTTTCAATATGCAAGACTGGAAATGAAACATTGGCCTGTGTGAGGGACCTGATATTTAAACCACAAAATTAAATACTGTCATTTTCATTTCTGTAAATAATTAGCTTAAAGGTGCAGCTATATTTTAACACAGTATTTCCAGCTTTTCCTCTTAAAAGTGATACTTCTACAAACTAGATGGCACTAGAAGAAATACGTTTATCATGGATTAAATATTCTTCACATATTATTTCAGTGTTCTGCACATTTAGATTGGCTTATATTAATGCAAAAGGGATTAATACAAAGGAATAGAAATAAAATGCAGTGTGAGACACGATGGACCAGTGTCCAGTATGTTAATGCAGTTAGTATAACAAATAACAACTATAAACTAGATTTATTTGCCTGACTTGGAATAAAGTTAGCATAAAGAGCACTGAATCATTAGATACAGATAGACAGTCCTTGTTTAGCAACCACAATTGGCTCTGGTGACTCTGCTAAGTGAAGTGGTAGCTAAGTGAAAATCAGGTGACCATGACTTTGCTTTTCTGATGGGATGTGCACCCAGAGAAGCAGCATATAGGAGTTTTGGCAATAGATGAACCAAATAGACCTCGAATGTGATACTATGTATGCACTAAAATGAATATATTGGTCAAGAATAGCTATACAAAACTAGCATTGTATAAATAGTATACATGCTATTTGTTCTTTACTTTAGTATGTATGGCGAAGGAAATGCCAGGATGGCCACACTGTGTTCAATATTTTGATATGTAAATAATAAAAAAATATAACTGTGAAGAAAATGAGCCTTCCCATATGGGACACCCCTGCAGTGAACCTGTTCAGCTCACTCCTTATTTGCTGGGAAGGTGGCATTCTTGCCATCTGTCTAGCAGCTTGGATAAATATAAAGAAACTCACAAATACAATAGCTGGTGGGTGGGGAGGAGGAAGGAGATACCTGTAGTGAAGCTGCTCTTCAATGGAAAGAAAGAACTGGTTTTGTTTTCTGGGTGACGGTAAGGGTGAAGGACAAGAACAGGGAAGAATGTCATATGAAACCATGACAAAAGTTTGGCTGAAATCAAAGAAGATTATATCCAAAACATTGTTCTTGTCTGCTCACATAGAAATTTGTCCAAAAAGGAAATGGGATTTATCTCATATTACCTATTTGGACAAACTGAAGCTTTGTCTTCAAGAGGTTTATAAAGGACCTGTTTCATTATATTCCGTAACATAGTTTTAGGTATTGTTAGGCTCAATGGTTAATCATTCCTGAGATATCATTCTTCCTCTTTCTTAAATAATAGACCACATTTGTTCTTCAAGTAGTTGGCAGAAGTCCCAACAGCTCTTCAATCAACCTCTTCAATACTGAAGGGTGTATTTCATTGGGACCTGGGGTTTGAAAACATTCACATTAGCTATGAGGTCCTTTACTACATACTTACTAGCTTCCATCTTCCCTTTCCTAATATGGTTTGATTGCTTTTTGTACCCTATGAGTATTATTAAGTGTTGTACCTTATGATTCTTGACTCTTGATGAATGAATCTTTTCTTTTATGTACACTGAGAGTATTTGCACCAAGACAAATTCCTTGTGTGTCCAATCATACTTGGCCAATAAAGAATTATATTCTATTCTTATTATATTTTTCAAGTCTACACTATGAAAATCACCATGTCCTTTGTAAAGGCAGAAGGAACATTGGCATTTTCTCTGCTTTCTTGGTCAACTTTTAAGATTGCCCAGTTTAGAATAAGCACTGAGTTCAAGACCTCTGTTTCTCTTGATGATGACATCTTTGAGCAAACCTTTTTATTGGCTAAAATCAGCTAGCAAGAGAGACATATCAATAACATGACATTATTTATATGTCTCTCTAGCTAGCTGATTTTCTACCTTTGCCCTCCTGCCCTCATTGTTGCATTTTTGAGCTCTGTAAACTTCCTTGGCTGTTAACCCTTCCTTATATTCCTAATACACATCCTTATTTAGAGTCACAATGACTTCATAGCTCTTTTAGGCTTAAGCAAACTACTTTAATAAATCTCCATCTATGGCTTTTGCCTGGTTGAGTATAGCAGACAATTGATATCCTTTCTATTAACCTACCCTTTTATTTTAACCCAGATGTTTTCAACATTCACGTTACCATCAATCCAGTGGACCACTGTACAGGTAAGTATATTCTTGATATACACTAATTTTTAATTCTTGTGAATTTCCCATTTTATCCAACAATATGTACCGATCAAGCCAAAAAATTATTATTGTGGTTCTTTCCATGTTTCTATAATTCTTCTATAATCCTTGTAGACCCAGTTTATTTTAGTGGTTAAGATACTGATATAGAAAGTAGGAGATTGATATGATCACAGAGGTCATTTATGTAGAGTATGAAAAGAGTTGGTTCTAGAACACTGCCTTGGGGGACACCACTGTTGACAGGTACAGAATTTGATAGGAAGTTTCCAATTTTTACCATTTGTTGTCTGTTTGACAGGAATGCTTCTATCCAGTTATGTAGGTGTCCAGAGATACCGTAAGATTTTAGTTTTAGGAGCAGTTTGTCATGTACCACTGAATCAAAGACTTTCCAGAAGTCTATGTAGATAGCGTCTATTGCTTTGCTCTGATTGAGTTGTGTAGTCTGTATGTTTTTGCAGTGTAAGAGTTGCAGATTACATGATAGTTTTTTCCTGAAACCAAATTGTTTATTAGAGAGTAGGTTGTTTGTTTCTAAGTGGATATATATATAGATATAGATATAGATATAGAAAGATATATAGATACCACTTGTATCATACCTGACTTTGTGCCCAATAACATGTAGTTCATATTGTTTGTCATCAAGGATAAAATTGGATACATAAAGAAATATTTAACATCATGTTAAACTTTTTCTATTTGTTCTTCTTTTTTCCTTTTATTCTTTTCTCCTTTTATTCCCTATATTTCATGTGATGGGTTTATATTTTAAACTCCACTTCATTTTTGCTACTATCTTTAGTCTATTACTTACCAATTTGTTATCAAAGATTTTATGATGCTTGTTTCTTTATAGACTAATATTTGAAGAATAGGATCTAAATCCTAAGGAATGCCATACACAATAATGTATAATTTCAGGCATGTATATTTTATAATTATTGCATTGGGAGACTAACACAACTACCCTGTTGGAATCATGCATAATAATTTCAACAGGATAGTTGTGTTAGTCTCTTAATGCAAAATGTTGCTGTAACAACAACAAAAAAAAAACTTTATGGAATGCAAGTCCCTGGAACTTATGCCATATTCAATGTGTTAAGTCTATGTGTTAAATACTACAAAACTGGTCATTTAACTGATTTATATGCTTTGTGCATTTTTTATGGAAACTGTTTTTCAGAGGTTCTGCAGGATGTCAAGTATGCCAGAATCTAATTCGGTAAGACTATCTAAAATCTCAATATCTGCAAAAATAAAGAATGGAGTATTCTTGACAAATGATGCAATTAGTATTTAAGAAGAAAGAAAGAAAGAAAGAAAGAAAGAAAGAAAGAAAGAAAGAAAGAAAGAAAGAAAGAAAGAAAGAAAGAAAGAAGGAATTTGCCAGTGATCATGTTATAGTGATGATCTACAAATTGAATTCCAAGATATTAATAACTTTTGTCTTAGAAATGGAACACAACAAAAATATTTCAGAGAAATTATATAACTGTGCTCCCCTCAACTTCTGGAAAATCCTGGAAAACCTAGCTACTGCATGAAAGAAAAAAAAATAGTAATTTTTTGTTAAAGTCTGCCAAGTTTCCAACGGGCAACTTTTTTTTTTTTTATAACAAACTTTATTAATTTTTTTTAACACACACAAACAAAACATAGGATGTAGTTGTTAAGCCTGGGCTCCCCAACCAGGGTTAAGGAGACAAGCTAAACAGAATGTGCAGCGTTAGTCAGATAGGCATACAGATAAATGTGTGAGATAAGTTTTTATGTTTGTTAACATACAGTAAAAATAACAGATACGCTTGCGCTATCAAAATATAGTTTATTCCATTTAGAGTTTATAGCATAGTCAAAATAACAGTCCATCAGTCATGTATCATTTTAGTCAGTCCATTCAAGGATATTCAATTAGCAAAGTCCGTGTAGAATATCTAATAATTCACTCACAATAATTCAGTCCTCTCAACGTTGATAAATCAACAGTCCTTTCTCTCTCCCGTTCCAGTAGGGAAAAAAACGCAGTCTTCAGTCTATGCAGTAATTAGGGATCATCAAGCCAGAGAGAGCAAGCTTCCGTGCCTTGCTTCTTTTATGGTGCTTTTACAACCACTCCCTTAATTACAGTCTTACAGTTAAAGTTACAGACACTTTAACTAACAAACCATGATAACATATTTATTATTTTACCTAAACCAGTTAGGGTAAACAATGTTATCCCTAACAGTAGTAACATAAAATATCTTTTCTAGAAGAAACAAATAAACCATCTTATTTAAAAAGAAGATAATTCCAAATTACCACACTTCTATATATATATTTATCTTATCTAATCAACTTCATATATTTTCAAAACTTTTCTTTATTATTCCCTTTCGTTCTATTTAGTCATATTTCTTCTGTCTTAAAAATATATACTCATTGAATATATTTTCATTAGTATTCTTCCACATCCTGTCAGACTTAAACAAACATTACACAAAACATAAATACATAAAACTTCTTTTTGGAAGGCAGCTTACCCCGAGTTAATTCTTTTTATACAGACATCAATCAAAATTTATACTCACTTAATATACTATCTCATATCTTATTTAACATTCTCTATTTTCCATATATTTTCTCTCTCCTACTCATTCTTTTAATTCTATTTTATTTATTCCATCTCAATTAAATAATTATATTTGCATCTTTGGTCTGTTTTCTTTCAATCACCTACTTATCCTTTCTATCTAATACAATATTTCTCCTGTAAACCCAGATTAAAGTATGACAACTTTTTATCTTCCCCCTAAATAACACTTAAAATAATACATATTTTCTGTGCTGATTCTGCTCCGTACATTCAAAGTATTACATTTCAAAATAGTAAAACAAACAAATAATATTGAGTTTAATAAGCAATAATAAAACTAAAAACAAATAAAAAAAGAAATATTAAATGTATAATATAGTAAAAGCAATGTTTCATAAGAAATTAAATTCTATTATTAATTCTTAAACAATAAAAATACTATTTCATACTATTATGAATTTAAGAAATTAAACTCTATAATTAAACCATGACTTCGCTTTAATACATTTTTAAATCATATAATATTCTAATTTTCTAGCTCAACTTCAAATACTAATGTCTACAATACATTTTATGTACTTTTGCAAAATCATTTTTTAAAAAAAGATTATCTCACCCCTTATCTCTGAAAAAAAAAAACCATTTTTTGCATCTTGTTTAAAGCCTTTATGACCTCTCTTTCCTTTCCCCCTTTCTTTCTTCTCCATTCTAACTTTTTGACTCCCCCCATCTCTTCAATTTCACTCTCTTAATCTTCCCTCTCTGTTGTATTTCTCTTTTCTGTTGCTTTCTGACATCATATCGCTTTTTCATCTCCTTTTTCTTTTTCTTGGTTGCTTTTTTAAGTTCTAAGTTCATCTTTTCCTTGCCCCCCTTCCGCTTTTCTTCATCCACTAAGTGTGTCTGTCCACTAAAGATGGCTTCTTCTCCTTCATCCTGTAGTATTTCTTGGTAAGTAGAAATTGCCATTTCCAAAAAGCGAAAGATAGATCCAAACGAGCCCTTATCTTCATTTTTCAGTTTTTGAAATTCCATTTGTAGTCCTTCAAAAGACAATGCCATTCTTTCTTCCTTTCTCCTTCAACGCAACCCCAATGTCTTTAGTCCCTTTCTTTAAAAAACAAAATTTCACAAAGATCTCAAAGTCACAAAGCAAAGCAAATCAATTTTAAGTTGTTGGTTTTTTTTAAAATCCAATGTCCAGAAATCCTTCATCCCTTGGCTTTAAATTTCAAATTGAGTTACCTTCCGTGCCCAAGTGGATTTTCCAGATCTCCGTCTGCTATTTCTGTGGGGAGGGAGAGTTAAAAAAAAAAAATTCCCCCTTAACAGCTTTAACCGCAGCTTTCCAGTCTTCTTTGGGAAACAATGCATCCTCAGGCAATTCAAACAGTTCAGTTTTCAGGGTAATTAAGAGTTGTTATTGTCTCGGCTCAGCCAAATTTTCCCCCTGCAACCTCCAGCACAAATCTTACCCGGCTGCAGCTTCTTTGTGACAGCCATCACTGACCGCCGCTCCACCACCTTGGGAAAAAGGGGTTTTTCCGGCTGGGGAGGGGGTTTGCAACACCCCCAAACCCCTGTCCGGATCCCCTCTCTCTTCGGCTGCCTCTACAGGGCAGCCATATCCCCCAGACTCATTTGGATCGGGGGCACCTTGGCAGCAAGCACAGCAGGAATTGCAGACAAGCAAGTTCCTGCTGCTGCTGAAGCCACACAAAACTGGAAAACCCTCCGGGCAACTTTTTTTTATTCTCAGCACAGGTCAAGACTGTTGTGCAAGATTTTAATGTCTATTAAAGGGATCTTTAAAACATATTAAAGATAGGGGTAACAACAAGCTTAGCTGTAAGGACATTCCTTCCTTTAGGAAGTTAGCCTGTAAAAAAGTTAAACACTGCAATCAAAATAGGCAAGATCATTTAGATCAACATAATGAGAAAACAATACTTTGAATCCCAGGGATTGCTTTAATGGTGAGTAAAGAGTGAGTAGAAAGTGAAATTGTCCACCACTTCTCTAAAAAAAAGGTACTTGCAAATATCAATTTACTAAGAGACATGTTGACAGAAGCAAGGATTAATTTAGCAAAACATTAGAAAAGAAAGATGTTACTGAAGATATCAGACTGGGATCTTAAATTTGGAAAACTAACCGCATACCTGTACAACATAAGTTTAACTAAATTGAAGCAAGAATGGCTCCAATGCATATTTTGTATTATGCAACAAGCCAAAGATAAATATTTGAAGCATTATTTTGATACCCTTGTCTTTGCTACTCTATTTTTGAAACATCAATTTTTAAATAAGAACTGAAATCCAGGACAATGGAAAAAATAAATGTCTATAAATATTGGACATTAGTTAAGTACAACAAAATAAATGTTAACATATTTATCTATAATGTTCTTAGTAGTTTTTCATCTTTTCATTTCATTTCCTTTTCTTTTTTGTTCTTAACAAATAGAAGAAATTTTGGCTCTTAGCTCCAAGACTGAATTCCTATTCTCATTATTAAAAAATTGCAACACAAGAATAAAATGTAATTTAATAATTTTATGGTTAACTTCTAATCAAAGATACACTGAGCACTAACAATACACTCTTGGCAATTCTTTTGTCCAATCATGAATATTATATTTCTATACTAGAAATATTTTTTAAAAACCCTAAAAATAGTTATCTGACAAACTGGCACGTCATGAGTTCTTTTTTTTTTTTTTTTAACAATCAATAACCAAATTCATCTAGACTCCATTAAAACAAACTCTGGACAACTTGGACAATTGATGTTTTACAAAAGAAAGCTTACAAATAAAAAGCAGACGCCATGTTTTGAGCTTCAGAAAGCATGAGAATAATGTTCATATTTCTTATATTAAACTTTGAGCCGAAGTAGCTAGTATGGTGATTTAATGTTAAAAAAAAAGAGCACCAACATTGATTGAATTAATACTAATGGAAACTCTCTCTTTCTATTTGAGATGTTGTTGTGGTCGGCTAATTGGTGATCACCATGGGGTAGATTATGGTTATCCTGTATTTCAGTCCGAAAAAGAAAAACATAATGTGGAATGGTCTGTTGAAAGAGATACAAAGATTAGCCCAACTGATGCATTTGGTACAATCAATTTTCAAGACAGTGATCACACATACCATGCTAAGGTTTGTACAACTTTAAACCTGGATTTGTAACATTATCGAGTTTATTACAGAATTCTGTAGAAGTACAGCTATAAAACTCTATAAAACAAATATTAGTGCTAAACATAAAACTGCTGTGAGATTGAACAAAGAGAACCTATATAAATGTGCTTTTATTTAAATGTTTTGTCACAACTTGTTGAGCTGAATATTGGCAAACAATACATATGAATCATGATGGAAATAGCAGTCTTAATACCTCAATTGTAATAATTGCAGAAAATAATGATTATGATGATGGAGATATTAAGGAGCTATTGCCTAGGCATAAGGTACCAAAGTATCTTTTTCTAAGTTCAGAGCAACCACGTAACATTCAGAAGTAACTCAGCAGACGCCTCCCTAATTTACCGAAATATAAAAAGCAGGAGGTAATACACAATCAGACCCAAAGGCAACTGGACTTTCTTGGTTTTCTTCCTTTGAAAATGTTTTGCTTTTCATTCAAGAGGCTTCTTGGATAAGAAGCAAAATGTTTTCAAAGGAAAAAAAAAACAAAAAGATCCAGTTGCTTTTTGGAAAAAAAAACAGCTTTGGGACAGCCATGACCTGGATGATTGAGAATCACCAGAGACATAGAATCACACAATCAGACTTTCAAGATTCTGTTATAATAACCAATCTTAATAAAAAATAGTTTTAGACTTCTTGTTGAGTTGATTTCCTGGTTTATCTAACAGGCTAGAAAATAATGTAATTAAAGCAGGGAATCCATTCACTCCCTTTGTGATAAATGTACACTTTTCCGACCAGGAATTTGGAAAACATTAAAACATTAGTGAAATCATATTAATCAGTGGATTTCTGTTCCTGTTGATGTTGTGGTACTGGGAAAGAAAAAGACATCAGGTAGACAATTAAAGTTGTGAAGCATGATTTGAACCATGAAACTGAAAATTGTAGGCAATGTTACAGAGTTGAAAAAGTCTTGAAAGTTGGAGAGCCACAGAAATTACCTTGGAACAAACAGGCAGAAATGACTATGAAAACAAAAGCTTTGTTAAGCGTGGGAAACAGAGAAATCATGAGATAGATGGCAAAACTGGCTCCACTACAGTGGTGGGCTTCAAAAAATTTTACTACCTTTTCTGTGGGTGAGCCTTGGTGGGCGTGGCTTGGTGGGCATGGCAGGGGAAGGATTCTGTAAAATCTCCATTCCACCCCACTCCAGGGAGAAGGTTACTGCAAAATCTCCATTCCCTTCCCACCCCACTAACCTGCTTTCTAGCTCCATTCTCCTGTGCAGGGCAACAAAAGAAGAGCCAGCCGATCAGCTGGGACTCGGGAGGCAGAGAATAGATGGGGTGGGGCCAGTCAGAGGTAGTATTTGCTGGTTCTCCGAATTACTCAAAATTTCCGCTACTGGTTCTCCAGAACTGGTCAGAACCTGCTGAATACCATCTCTGCTCCACTGTAATTCTCTAGGGTGTTAAAAGAGAGAAGGGAAAATAAAGGCTTTCAAAATTCTGTCAGTATAGCCTAAATTAATGAAGTATAGTTCCAATCAAACTTTGTAGAGTTTTTTTCTTTGACCTAGTGTCAAACTCACGTTGTCATGGTGTCTGTTGTGTATGCAATAAAGATTAATAAAGTGTGAGCTTGGAGTAAGTGCAGGGTTCTGGCCCTGCACTTCTGATTGGCTGTTAAGCGGCCGGACCGGATTGGCCCATTCCGGGGAATCCGATTGGCCCTTAACAGAAAGTTTCTATTGGTTATAAGAGCTAGTATTCCTAGCTCATTATTGGTTAAAAGTTACAAGGCTTGCCTATATAAGGCAGGGTTTAACTACTGTTAAAACGAGGAAGTCACAATGTAAATAAAGAGCTGAAGTTCACCGTTCAGAGGCTTGTCTCCATTCTTTCTCGCCCATGCTTAAAACATAACACTGGCGACGAGGATGGGATATGGAGATATCTGGACCAACGAAACTTCGAAGAACACCGAGCACATGACAGACGACGCCAACAATGGAACCATGTCCGGTGGCATCGTACCACCCTCTCCGTTCGATCCAACACAAGAAGACTGGGAGTCTTACATGGATCGTTTCCAAATGTTCCTAGAGACGAACAACTTAAAGGACGCCACAGCCAGGAAGAAGTGGACGGTGTTCCTAACGCATTGCGGTCCAACCGTATTTAAGATGGCTAAAGCACTAGCCAAACCCCGAGAAGTGAAGGCCATGGATTGGGACGACCTCGAACCTATCCTGCGAGACCACTTTGCCCCGACCGTGCCTACGCTCGTGAGATGCCACGAGTTTTATCAGAGAAGCCAATGAAAGGGAGAAAGCATGGCCAACTTCATAGCAGACCTCCGGAATTTGGGAGGCCTCTGTGGATTCACCGATTTAGAAGAAGCACTAAGAGATCGCATAGTTCTGGGACTAGATGCACCAGGCGTCCAAAGCAAGCTAATGGCGAAAGGCAACATCAGCCTTGCCGACGCCATCACCGATGCTACTGCAGCAGAAGCAACCAGGAAGTCGGTTGCACAACTACGCCAAAACCGCGCTCCGGTACCTCCACCGACAAGCAACATTTTATCCAAGTCAGAAGGACAACTTGCGACAATGCATCACAAGAAACTCTCTTCGTACAGAAATCGAGCTTTGCAGAGAGAAGAGGCTCACCATACTATCACTTTCGGTCATGCCTCAACCTTGGACACTAAGAAAATCCGAGTCACAGTAGCCATCGAGAACCAGCCTTGCCACATGGAGGTCGACTCGGAATCGTCCCTCTTGATGGTGTCTTGGAAGACACTCAAGCAACTCATCCCCACAATTCAATGCCAAGATCTCTGTTTCCAACGCCTCATCCTCAAGGACTACCAAGGGAATCGAATCCCCACCATCGGTTCCTGCTGAGTCCGAGTCTCCTTCAAGAAGCACACAGTGTTCTTACCTTTAATGGTCATCGATAGAGATAGGCCTAGCCTACTAGGCCTCCAATGGTTCACACCACTCGGCATTGAAGTGGCCGGCGTAAACCGAGTCAGTGGCTGTGACTGGGAGGAAGACCTTATCTATGAGTTCAGGGATGTCTTCGTGGACAGCTTAGGCGAGTACAAGGGGACCCCGATTTCATTCAGCCTAGATCCAAAAATAGCTCCCATTCGCCTAAAACCCCGTCGAGTTCCGTTTGCCTTAAAATCGAAAATCGATGAACAACTTGACAAACTGATAGCTCAGGGGGTGTTAGAGCCCATCGATCACTCCCCTTGGGAAACCCCTATTGTAACACCCATTAAGCCAGATGGGTCAATCCGAATTTGTGGGGACTACCGGGCCACTTTGAACCACGCCCTGCAGCAGAACGCGTATCCAGTTCCGGTGGTGCAGCATCTCCTCCATTCCCTGGGGGGCGGGAAAGTTTTTGCGAAATTAGATTTAGCTCAGGCATATCAGCAATTACCAGTAGATGAAAAAACGGCACAGGCCCAAACTATTGTGACGCACCGAGGTGCCTTTAAATGTACCCGGCTGCAATTCGGAGTTAGTGTAGCCCTGGGGATTTTTCAGAGCCTTATGGAAAGGTTATTGCAAGGAATTAAGGGCGTGGTCCCCTATTTTGACGATGTATTAATTGCAGCCCCTACAAAAAAAATCTTACAGGACCGGTTAAAAGTCCTAAAAAAATTCCAAGAGGCCGGTCTTAAGGTTAAAAAAAACAAATGTAAATTGTGTACTGACAGCGTTGAGTTTTTAGGGTACCTGATTGATAGCCAGGGCATTCACCCTACCGAAAGTAAATTAAAAGTGATTAAAAATGCTCCCAGGCCATGAAACAAGGCCGATCTCCAGGCGTTCCTAGGCCTCATCAATTTTTATAATGTATTTTTACCACACAAAGCAACGGTCGCTGAACCGTTACACTGGTTGTTAGATAAAAAAGCAAATTGGCTATGGGGTTACCGTGAAGAACAGGCATTCCGAAACGTTAAAAAACTGCTCACTTCTGTCTCTGTACTCATGCAGTATAACGAGACTTTGCCGTTAGTTATAACCTGTGATGCATCACCATTCGGGGTGGGCGCCATTTTGAGCTACGTACTGCCTAATGGGAATGAAGCCCCTGTTGCATATTTTTCAAAGACTCTTTCAAAAACTGAGCGGAACTATGGACAAATTGATAAAGAAGCCCTTGCAATTGTCTCAGCTGTGAAAAGATTCCATGAATACATGTATGGCCGGGCTTTTACTATTGTGACTGACCACAAACCTTTATTAGAGATAATAGCTGGAGATAAGCCGACTCCGTACATATTATCCCCTAGGATGACCCGATGGTCAGAATTCTTAGCTGCTTATAACTATCGGCTGCAATACCGCCCAGGGAAAGCCATTCCCCACGCCAACACATTGAGCTGAGCACCGCTTCCAGAGACTCTTGACGATCCTGCACCAATGGTAACCACGTTGCAAATCGAGGCACTCAACTCGCCGCCACTAACCACCCGAGATATCGTGAGAGAAACCAAATGCGACCACACCCTAGCGCAAGTTCTGGGCTGGGTAGAACGCGGATGGCCATTGGACCAGTTATCAGATGACTTCACACTATTCAAGACTCGACAAACTGAGTTCTTCTCCCAGAAAGGCTGTGTTATCTGGGGCGATAGAGTCGTTATCCCAGAACGACTCCAGAAAGCGCTGCTGAGAACCTTGCACGATGGCCACCCCAGCATCGTGCGAATGAAAGCCCTTGTGCGAAGCTACGCATGGTGGCCGGGCATTGACAAGCAAATCGAACAGTGGGTTAAAGCTTGTCCCAAATGCCAAGAAGTCAGCAACACCCCACCAAAAGCCATGCCTACTGAATGGGAGACACCACGTGGACCCTGGTCCCGAATTCACCTAGACTTCACGGGGCCAACCAAAGGCCACACCTTCCTGCTTACCATCGACGCCTACTCGAATTGGCTCGAAATCCATCGCATGACGACTACGACATCTGAGGCGGTTATCAAAATCCTAAACAGACTCTTTACAACCCACGGATTACCAGACGTCCTGGTATCCGATAACAGCCCTCAATTTACCGCACTAGCGTTCGAGCAGTACCTCGCTGACTGCGGCATCCGCCATGCGCTCACCTCGCCTGTGCACCCTGCGACCAATGGCAAAGCAGAACGCATGGTCCAATTTGTGTAGAAAACCTTGCAAAAGGTAGACTATGACAACATTGACGACAAGGTCAATCAAATCTTCTTCCTGCAACACATCACCCCACATAGCGTCACCAACAAAACTCCCGCCGAACTGCTAATGGGACGAAAGCTCCGCTCCCACCTCGACTGGTTGCACCCAGCTTACGAACCAGAGAAACCACTAGGATCCAGCGGCCACTGTCGCACCTTCCAGGTAGGAGACCTTTATGCTAAAAACCTATCGGGCGACCCGTTGTGGGTGGAAGCGACAGTAGTACGTGTAACTGGCCCCAGATCCTACCTGGTACAATGCCTTGACGATAAACTTTGGAAACGGCATATCGATCAATTACGATCACGGCTTCCAGTGGCCAGTCCGCAACTCCCCTATGACCAAACTGAGGGGGGGAGGTACGGAAGAAGATGAAGTCCTAGGAAACCCGTTAGAAGGAAACGACGGTTTGATAGAAACTCAGGAAGCGGAGCCGGAGGGAGAAACGGTTGCACCTCAGGGAATTGCAGAAAATGTGGGCAACGACGTAGAAGTGAACTCTGAACCAGAAACAGCCCCATTGCCAAACAATGATCTACCTCAGCGTGATTGCAGCCAGCCAATACAACAGAAATCAAAGAGACTAATAAGACAACCGTCCTACCTAAGGGACTATGTAACTGCGCCCTGCAAATAAGAAGCCAGGGGGAAGGGGTGTTGTGTATGCAATAAAGATTAATAAAGTGTGAGCTTGGAGTAAGTGCAGGGTTCTGGCCCTGCACTTCTTATTGGCTGTTAAGCGGCTGGACCGGATTGGCCCATTCCGGGGAATCCGATTGGCCCATAACAGAGAGTTTCTATTGGTTATAAGAGCTAGTATTCCTAGCTCGTTATTGGTTAAAAGTTACAAGGTTTGCCTATATAAGGCATGGTTTAACTACTGTTAAAACGAGGAAGTCACAATGTAAATAAAGAGCCGAAGTTCACCGTTCAGAGGCTTGTCTCCATTCTTTCTCGCCCATGCTCAAAACATAACAGTGTCATCTCGTGACGTATCGTGACTTTTTTCCTCTTCACTAAACCAGGTGTGGGCCTGGCCAGAAAGTGACACATCTGGCCCATGGGCCACGAGTTCGACAGCCCTGACCTAGGGCCTATTTGATAGAGAAAGGCAAGACAATGATTAGAACTCACAGCAGCTTGAGGAAGCTAGAATTAAGTTTCTATATTATTCCTGTAATCTTATAGTTATTCCAGTTGTTTTTGTGTTTGGGCAACAACAGACATTGCGGTTTTCTTTGGTCCCACAGTATATCAGAACCTCTTATGACATAAAGCTAGATCAGCTGTTGCAGCTCATGATTAAAGAATGGCAGATGGAATTTCCCAGATTGGTCATTTCAGTTCACGGTGGAATCCAAAACTTCAAACTTCCATCTAAACTGCTGCAACTTTTCAGCAAAGGATTGGTCAAAGCTGCTGAAACTACAGGAGCTTGGATATTAACAGAAGGAATTAACACTGGTAAACTTCTTTCTCTTTAATATTTGGTGGGCAAATGTTTCTGACATCTGTGAACACTAGAATAGTCTTGCTATGACCCTGTTTGATAGGAGTTACATATTAAGCATCTTAAGACTATACCAGGTAGCAGTAGAGCTGCTTGTGTCTGTCATATGCACGCAACAGAGCTGTTTTAAAGGATGGTACTCTCCCCAAATATATTGCTTATTTCCTTGTAGTATCTTCTTCCAAGCACTCTTGGACGATAATATTAATTTACAGAAATAAAAGTTTTGTGTAGGAGTTAAAGAGCTGGCCCAGAAACCAGTTGATGGTGAGTTCTAGTCCCGTTATAATCTAGCCACTCTCTTAGCCCAATATTATTACACTTTCTCAATCATATTTAGCATAAAGCATGTGGGAAAATATTGTGCCATCTCATTCTTCAGAAAAAAAATCATGTATGATAAGTGAGGAACCTATGCACATTATTGTGTAGATATTTTACAGATGTACATAATTAAGATGTAGTAATTCCATCAGATTCAACATTGCTCTGATTCTCATTTACCTTTGGAAAGATATTTCATTTCTGCAATCTGATCATATTGTAAATGTGTAATGATGATAATATGTCATCTATTTCAATGTAATTGTCTAGGAATATCTAAGCATGTGGGAAATGCATTGAAATTCCATGCCTCTCAATATTTAAGAAAGATCTGTGCTATTGGAATTTCTCCTTGGGGCATCATTGAAAATCAGAAAGAACTTATTGGCAAAGACGTGAGTTCCCAAATGGTTTTTCCCTCTTTAATGAACTCTTTGCACTGTTGCACTGTGTAAGTATAAGATACAAGGTATAGATTGAGAACACTACAATTTCCTGCTTGTAGTATATGTGAAGATAAATATTTCTATTTACTTGTTTAAGTAGCTGCAAATTTTGTTGTCTAGAATTTATCCTGTATAATACTGGTAATTTGCTGGTCATTTAAAATATCTTATTATTTATTTATCATATGCACCGAACATAGGTGTTATTCAGCAGGCTCTGACCAGTTCTGGAGAACCGGTAGCGGAAATTTTGAGTAGTTTGTGGAACCGGCAAAGGCCACCTCTGACTGGTCCCACTCCTATCCATTCTCTGCCTCCCGAGTCCCAGCTGATTAGCTGGGTCTTCTTTTGTTGTCCTGCACAGGAGAACGGAGCTGGAAAGCAGGTTAATGGGGTGGGGAGAAAATAGGATTTTACAGTATCCTTCCCCTGCCATGGCCACCAAGCCACACTCACAAAACCAGTAGTAAAAAAATTTGGCACCGAAACTTCTAAAACTATATTTCTGTTTTAACTTCCCATTGTTAAATAGTTTGGACAGAGAAATATGGCTGAGAAGTCCCCTGATTTTTGATCCAAATTCACTCCATCCTTATACCACACAGATTCTCAACTAATTAGAGTCCCAGTCCATTATAATCTAGAAACCCACAATTATACCTGTTACATTTTTTTCCCTGCAGTTATAAACATACTTCTTTTAGAAATGAAACTTGGGTTTTAAAATTCTGTATAACAGAGATGTGAATATTTATAGGATGGAGAGTATTTTTTTTTCATTACATTTGAACAATTTTCAAATGGCAAGCTTTTTTAAAAGAATTATAATGTATTTTAAAGCTAGGGGAATATCAGGTGAGATTTGTCTATTTATTTCTGCACAGAAATACATACTGTGTTTATTTTTGTATGATTTACTGTGGAATTTATAATTATTAGGTATTTAGCAGAATGTTAAAGTATAAGAAAAGTGTTTGGAACTATTTATGAATCATTCATTTTTGATTTTATGCAAGTAATATTAGTTTTCATTGTGCAATGTAAGATACCACTTGAAATTTTATATTTATATATTGAAAATTAATCAATCACGACAAACCTCACAAACTAAGTCACTTCTTATGCGACTAAATCGTGCCATAGGTTATCCTGTTAGCAATATCATTGTTGTTTCATTTTTTAAAAAAGTAATGAAGATTAATAAGAAATGAAATGCTCTTTATTTTTTCTACCAATCCTGTAAAAAATGTTATTCACAAAAAGTATAGAAGAACAACAGGATAGCGTAATGGAAGAGGAAAAAATCTTTTCATATTTCATCTGCAAAATCTTCTCTCCCTCCTATATGGAATTTCTCATTACCTAAGGCTGTTAATTTGCCAGGATAACTTCTTCCTGAGCTACTAATGTTTGTTTGCCATCCATCTTAATGACAGTGAAACTGTGCTTTGGAAGGGCTGGTTTTTTAATTTTTGTGTCTCATTAGGTAGTCTGCCTGTATCAGACACTTGGAAATCCCCTTAGCAAGCTGAGCACCCTCAACAGCATGCATTCCCATTTCATATTGGTTGATGATGGCACAGTGGGCAAGTATGGCAGTGAGATGAAATTCAGGAGAAGTCTGGAAAAGTATCTATCACTTCAAAAAATACATACCAGTAAGAAATCCTTATTCTGTATTACTTCTGTGAGAACCTCTCTCAGTGGTGCACTTTTCTAATTGATCTTGGGGATAGAGGGATTGTGTATTTTGACAACCCTACACCTATTCCCACTCTATCTCTACTCCTACCTCAGGGGTCTGTAATCTGTGGCTCTGGAGCCACATGCGGCTCTTTTGGCCCTCTGCTGCAGCTCCCTATTGGCTGATCCTATCACTGGCTTTCCCCTCCCCTCCCTCCCGTCACTTCTCGCCTGTCCTGAGAAGCAGGGGTGGTATTCAGCAGGTTCTGACCAGTTCTGGAGAACCGGTAGTGGAAATTTTGAGTAGTTCAGAGAACCGGCAAATACCATCTCTGACTGGAGATTTTACAATATCCTTCCCACCAAGCCATGCCCACGGAACTGGGAGTAAAAAAATTTGAATCCCACCACTGCTGAGAAGGTAAGGATGATGGGATGTAGACTCACTCCATATTCCAGAGTAGGAGGGGACTGAGTGGGAATGAGTGACGTTGAGTTGGCCACGCCCACCCAGTCACACTGGTTGTTAAATTATTGGCTCCCGGTGTTTTCTTTTCTGTGGGATACAGATCCAAATGGGTCTTTGTGTGTTTAAGGTTGCAGGCCCCTGCCCTACCTCTACCTTAACCCAAACTCCAAACCCAAACCCAACCCTAACCCTAATTCTAACCTTAACCCTTTCAGTGAAGTAAAAGCATCTTCTGATGAGAAGCTTATCATAGGACAGATACTGTTTATAAAAACAAACAAACAAGAAAAATATTCTTGATTCTGAAAATAGCTGTCATGCATACCCACATTCATCCCACTGGACAAATGAAATCTAGTCACGTATTAAAATGTGCCATTTTTATTAAGGGAAAAGTCTTCCATTTACAGTTCTTCTAACATTTTGTAACATGAGAAACGTTATGAGCAACAGATTTCAACAAGTACTGAATCCCCTAAATTAATGGTTGCAATTTCTGTGTGATTTGAAATAGGAATGGGACAAGGTGTGCCTTTAGTTGGGCTAGTGGTAGAAGGTGGTCCCAATGAAATCCTGACAGTCTGGGAATATGTCAGGGACACACCTGCTGTTCCAGTAGTGATATGTGAAGGAACTGGAAGAGCTGCAGACCTTCTTGCATTCACTTATAAACACACCGCAGATGACAGGTGAGTATTTGCATAACATTCCTTCAAATGTGGAATTAAAAAATAGTGCGCCAAAATAAGCAGCTCAAATCTTTAAATGATTCTTTAAATCTTGTTTCTTAAGACAACCTCTGTCTAGTTCATATTTGGTTATAGGTAGACAGTTGTTAAATGAATTTTGCCCTATTTTATGATCTTTTTTGCTCTAGTTATTAAGCAAATCATGGCAGTCATTAAGTGAATCACACTGTTGTTAAGCAAATTTAGCTTTACCATCGAAATTGCTTGCTGGAAACCTGCTTTGAAGGTACAAATCACCCAATCCAACCTTCACAAATGCCTGCCTTTAGCAAACACCTGTATTTTGATTGCATGGGGATGCTTCAATGGTCACAAATGTGAAAAACAGTCATTTTTCAGTGTCGTTGTAACGTTGAAAGGCTAATAAATGAATGGTTATAAGTCAAAATATATTTAGGAGAGGTACAGTATAACAAGCATTGCTGGGGCTATTGGAAAATGTTACGCTGGTGGGGAACATGACAAAATGCATGTTATGAACTAATACCTATTTCACCATTCATTTCCTGTCAGAAACTGGAACACTCAACTTAAGGAAAAGATATTATTAAAGATTAAAAATAGCTTCAGTTTTGGACAAAAGCAGTCCCATCACTTGTTCAAAATTTTAATGGAATGTATGGAACATAGAGATTCTGTAAGTATCCTAATTTCATGGTATCTCTTCATTAATCCCATCCTCTTCTCTGTCACTGAATTATTACTTATACCAAGATACTGTTTAATTAATATTATAAAAAAAAAGAATTAATAATTATGATATTTCATAATTATTCATATCATTATAATAATAGTGACAAATACTTTTTTTAAATAAGGCATTTGTATACTTCAAGATAAGGTTGGACATTTTTGCACTAATGATATGAATCAGTAATCCTTACATTCTTCTTTCTATCATCTTCCACACAAAAAAACGTAGTTTCCCACAATACATTTTGATCAATTGCAGCAGGATATTTATCTGGAACACATATGAAGAAATCTGTTGAATTCAATCTGGTTTTATTTATCAGTCAATCATAGTCAGCCGTTTGCATATTTGTGCCCATATTTTACATAATTTTTCAATATAGTTTTCATAATAAGTTCATTCTGCAAATGATTCCTCTCATGAAGTATATTTTTGTACAATTCTAATATACACAATTTTAGGCACCGTATCTCCCTAACGCTAATGCATTTTTGTGTTAACATCCATTGTTATACTTGCAGAGCAATACTCGTCCTTATACTTTTTCCTTGGTTGGGATACTTTGGGAAAATTATCTGAGTGCTACAATTTTTATATTAGTTTGCATATTGATATTGGAATCACAAATTATGATAATGTGGCTTAAAATATGAAATGACTGTCCATCATTCTTTCTTTGGAAGCATTATGAAATGATTTGAATTTTTCCCTTACATATGCAGACTCCATCTGTCTTCAGCATTTGCTTCCTATTCTTTATGCAGCTTAACTCCCGCTGTCTCTGCCATGCCAGCTTCAGCTTATTTCTTCTGATCTTATTTTCGTATTTTTCAGGGCATTGATTCTCTTCCTTCCTGTCAATCTTTTTCTCTAAAACTTAGGAGATCTTAGAAATTGTCTAATGGCATTCACTTTTTTCTTTCTTCTGGTAACTTATGTTATTTTTGACAGATAACAATATTTGATGCTGAACCAGAGGAACATCAGGACATGGATCTCGCAATCCTGACTGCACTCTTGAAAGGTACTTTACGTTTGTCTTTTCTCATGTACTTCCAAAATCAAATCAGGAAGTAGAAGTTAAATTATTCTGAGTATGAAACTTAACACATAATGTGTTTATTCAAAGGCACACATATGTCTGCTCCAGATCAGCTCAATCTGGCTCAGGCTTGGAACAGATTGGACATTGCTAAAAAACATATATTGGTTTATGGACAACACTGGAAGGTAAATTTCATATTTAATTTCTTTCTGCTGCATGCGACTACCACCATCAGTTCTGCTTTGCTGCATTGTTTTACATGTCTTATCTTGCATATGGTGCATTTTATATCTGAATTGCTATCAGCACTGTGATAACATTAACAAAAATTTTCATTCCCCATATTGTGTATGAAGGTTGGCTCCCTTGAACAAGCTATGCAGGATGCCCTTATTATGGATCAGGTAGAATTTGTGAAATTGCTAATAGAACATGGTGTGAATCTACACCGCTTCCTTACGATATCCCGACTGGAAGAACTATATAATACTGTGAGTATCTGAAATTCTGATTTGCTTTTAATAATGACAAATGACTTTTAAACCATAGAATCAAAGAAATGAAACAGCATCACAGACTCAGTCGTTATTATATAAATAGGTTACAGGATAACTACAAAGACTCATAAAAATGTTAGGTCATTCTCCGGTTTAGGTCTCTTCAGCAATAGATCGAAATCCGCGATTGTGCACAGTTTCGATCTGTGCTCGCCGCTGGAGTGCCCCGATCCTTTGGATTCGGGGCTGAAGCCATCCCATACAGGTGGTGAAGAGGGGGGAGATTGCTAGCCGAGTGGAGGGGAGCCACATCTCTCCTCCTTGGCTAGTCTAAACTCTGGTCTAAGACAGATGAAAGTATAAGTACAATTAATAAAAAGATATAGAAATTTAGGTAAAAGAAATCCAATTGAATAAGAAGAAAATGAGATAACCAAAAAAATTTAAGAGAGATAAAGGGAGAAATAGTGAGAAGTTGGAAAAAGTGTAATAAGATATGAAGTTGAATACATAAGATGAATATGCATATGAAATTGTGCTGTATGGAAATGTGATCACCCGGAATGATGCTGTACTCAGATAAGATGTTTTATTTG
Source organism: Hydrophis major (assembly GCA_033807585.1). Taxonomy (NCBI): domain Eukaryota; kingdom Metazoa; phylum Chordata; class Lepidosauria; order Squamata; family Elapidae; genus Hydrophis; species Hydrophis major. The sequence continues at coordinate 293,427,751 of CM066329.1, read as the reverse complement.
TTTTGTTAAAACTCAATAAAACTTTATTTAAAAAAATGTTAGGTCCTTGAAATTTATATTTTCCCAGGGAAAATTATTTTTTTTAACCAAGAGGGAAGTAAAAACATGCACTAAACAGCTAATATATATATTAAAGATATAGAAATCAGTGGGGTTTTAAAATATTATATTATTATAAAACAGAGAAAAAAAATTCCCCCAAATTTGGCTATATTGTGACTTCTGATTTAGCCTTAAGAATAATTTTGTTCCCTTGCCAGTTTTGTTCTAATGGACAGCTCTGTTTTGTTTTGTGCGACATCTATCCCACCATGCTATATAAAATGGTAGAAGGAATTGGGCAAAGCAAGTAAAAAACTCCAATGTTAACAATCTTTTTTTCTTTTCAGCATTTGGAAGCATCTCAGGCCACTTAAAGATTGTGAAACCCACAACAATAATTTTTAAAAAAATCCTTGAAAAAAATAACACAGGATGTAAATAAGCTATGTATTTGAAACAGAGTAAGATGAATCCTGGGAATTTTTAAAGAAAAAAGAAAACTCCCAAATTTTACACTGTTCTTGTCCCCACCTCTCTTGAGTTGAAAACCGAAGTCAAATAGTCTTCCTGAATTCATTCTGATTCATCAGTTTTTATATTCTGGGGTCCAGAATATGACCTCAGTCCCAATAATTGCTTCTGTTTTGAAGAATACTTTTTGACCACAACATGCTGAGATTTTGCAAGTTCTTGTAAAAGAAATTTGAAGTCTTGTGAGATTCTGAAGTTTTCACACAATTTCTTCATGCAAGTCTCTCAAAACTCATGAACAATTTAAAAAATAGTGTAATTAAATATTATTTTTGTGATATATTTACATGCTATTCATTTATTCATGTTATTTTTCTTATTTCTAAATTCCAGAAACAAGGGCCAACAAACCTACTTTTGCATCATCTTCTTTGTGACGTGAAACAGGTAATTTCCTTCTAAAATACGAAGAGCAAGGGCTTTTTTAGGCAGCAATTTATCACTATTTGGAATTAACAAATGTATATATCAGGGGTGCCAACCTTGGCAACTTTAAGATATGTGGATTTCAACTCACAGAATTCGCCAGCTGGCCATACAAGTCTAACAATTGGCAAGATTGGACATTTATTGGTCCATAGCAATTGCTGTAATAAAAAAGATGATACTAAATAAGATTTTCTAATTGAATACTCTTCTGTGAAATATTCTCCATTCCTTTTTGTCTTGTTATGGAGGAAGATATCTGGGTAACTTCTAATTAAAGATGTAAAAATTTGAAGAATATGGTATTGACTAACATGGTAAAAGCTATTAACTGCTCATAGGTTATTGCTACAATGAATGTATATGTAAATTGTGGAACTTTGTTCTAATTAAGTGTTCTTCACTAGCTAAAGTAACAACAAAAGTGATTCTTATATTCAATATTCAAGTTAACTTTCTGTAAAAGCATTGAGTTATATACTAAATATTTTATTTTATTTCAGGCACTCTATTTGGCCATCAGATAATTTGACTTTTATCTCTTTGTTTCATTTGTTTGGCAGTTTTCCCGATTTTAAAAACCTTGTCAAATATTTGTTTCACTGGCTTTTATTGATGCCACATTAGATTAATGTTTCATAGCTAACTGTCTTCAATTTTGGTCCAGGAAATAAAAATGAATGAATAGAGAATGTAGCCTAGAAAAGTTTTATATTCATCACAGTTTAATCAAGAACACAAGAGGAAATTTTAACAAAAGTAATGTCTTGAATTCACTACAAGGTGGCAAGAATAATGCTTTTGAAAGGTTTTCTCAGACGTGAAAACAATTTCTTGCATATGTTACAAAACAAATATTTGTTGCAATGTGAGACGTTAAATATTTGTGTTACAGAGTACTCTTCCCGTGGACTATAAAATATTGTTGATTGATATTGGATTGGTTATAGAATATTTGATTGGTGGAGCTTATCAGAGCAGCTACACAAGAAAACATTTCAGAATTTTATACAATAATATTTACAGGAAACATAAGGTAAATAAGCACATGATTCCATGCCACATTTTCTTACATTGTATGGGGAGCACCCTCGTTCATCATTATTTCTTACCTCCCTTATGCTTTCCTTATGCTGATTTTGTATTTTTACCATTGGAAGCTCAACTAATGTGGAGAGGGATGGAAGAATAAAGGAAATTCTATTTTTTATGTTTTCAGTGTATATTTGAAATAGACAATAAACAGATGACCCTCATTAGATCAGCACACGATCAGTGTAATATTTCAGATGTGTGACTATTTCTTTTAAAATAGTGACCCAATCTACACCACCGTTACAGCTGTGCAGTAAATAGGAGGGAGCACTAAGTATGCTGCTTTGAACTCCTCTACAAAAACTGAGCTTTAAATCTAATAAAGAAATAAAACAGAGCTATTTTCAAAAGCTAATTGTAAACACTGAGTTTAGCTTAAAATGTACTAACATGATATCCAAGAAATGTTGAAAAATTGCTGTACTTATTTTTTGCTTAGCTTGCAACCATGACACATGCTTTTTGTAAAGCAAATTGAACTCTGTATAATTTTATAAGCACATATTTTAACTTAGTGGGTGGGAAAGGACCGTTTTGCATGTATGCATGCATTTTAATCAGCATCGTCATGATCAGGATATATTGTTTGTGCAACCTAGTCTTAATAAAGCTCTTTCTTTCTATTTCATAACAAATCTTTAGAATCAAGACGTTGCCTCCAGGCTGGCGCAGAACCTCTCGCTTCATCAAGTTAATCAGACTGGGAGTCGAAGTGGAACTGCTGAAAATACTTTGCATTCCCAGTTTATTAGAACAGCTCAGCCATACAAATACAAAGTACTGTGAATCTTGTTTACTGGTGCAGTTTGTTAAAAGGGCATTAGAGTGGAGATCCTGTTTGTTCACTTGACAAGATAAAAGAGGCAGGCATACTGGCTTAATTTTTTCTCTTTAATATATTGAGACAAGATTGAATCAGATAAGAGCTAGAAGTAGCACTGGCTTTCTATGGCTCTCTTGTTTTAGTCAGTGCAGTGAGAAGTAGAGAAAGATTTCAGGTCTTTGCTGAAGTCAGATGATAGACAGAGATAGTTTGGAAACACTTTAATCTGCCTGAGTCAACTTAAGATAAGGGATAGACTGAATAGATCTTACTCAAGATTTGACTGTCTGCAACAGTTCTTGTTATTGTGGGGTTTTGCTGAGAGAACAAATAATTCTCCTAAGTCTTTGAGAAGCTCTTCACTCATTTTGTTTCCTGCTAGACATGGCTGATAATAGAATTAGAAATGATTACAGAGTTAGATTATAGAACGAGAATTATGGCTCATTATAAATTATATGCCAGTTTATTGCCTGAATAGTCATGATTTTCTAATGCAAAAAAATATTTATTTCGACAGTTTCCTATCTGATTGCTCATCCTAATATCCCAATACAAAAAATGAAGCATAAACATGTCCCAGCAACATTTTTTAATGACATTGCTTTCATCTCATTGACAACTCACAACTGGAGCAACTTAAAATCATCATTAGCCGAACTTTAGAGTTGCTCTAGTTGTTAAAGCGGTGCTTACTCACTTCTCCCAACACATTTTTTGGGAGACATGATCTAGTACAAGGATCTCCAACCTTGGCAACTTTAAGACTTGTGGACTTCAATTCCCAGTCTTAAAGATGCCAAGGTTGGAGATCCCTGGGCTAGCCTACTTTATTGATAATAGAATTGACAGAGCCTAAGATATGCCCTTAGCTGTTGTAGGAACAGGCTGCTGCTCTATTCTCTGTGCACTGCTCTCCATGGACTTTGGCTGAAGAGGAGACTAGAAATTTAGGTTCTGCAGAAGCATCTGCCCATCTAATACCTTTATGAAGCACTGGTTATGTCTTAATGTGGAATCCTTATTAATCCTTTGGCATATTTTTAGCATTCAATCTCTTGATCAATTACTCCTTATCTCACATGCCTCCTTTTCATCCATTAGTCCAATTGGTGGGTCACAGATGTGGTGGAAAGTGAACAGTGAAGTGGGACTCAGCACCATGATGTTCCATGCATTCCCTCCTCTGTGCCTGATGCTATCAGGCTGGCTGGTTTTAGACACAGGTTTAGTGGGGGTTCCCCCCCCCCAAAAAAAGATTGCTGGACCTAAATTCAGAAATAATCCAAGCAATAGACCACACATTTAGAGTATTTCTGAGCTTGCAACCCATTAGTCAGGCAATCTGACAGATGCCTAAAGCATAAATATGTTCCAGCATCTGTCCATTTTCCATTCAAGCATTTTCCAATATTCTCCCATTCCTGTCGCATCACATGTTAAAGAGAGTGATTGTGGGTTTTGTTTTAAAATTCACTGACAGAAAAACAAAGCCAGGAGAATCCACCAATTGCTTTCCTTAATCTGTTTTAGGTTAAATCTATAAGGATATCTGTATTCACTGGCATCATAGCTAAAGTAGAATAAAGCTTCTTCATAAAGACAACAGAATAAATATAGCTGGCTATTAGTCCTCACCACTTGATAAGACTTGGCAGCTTTCTCTAGTTTTTAATTGTAGCTGTTGAAATTGTGATCTGGGTTGTGGACTTTGTATTTCTCTGTACTTCTACTTGTTTCAAATACGCCTTATGTGTGTTTAATTGCCTAGGTACAAACCAACCACAAAAATATTTAATATTAATTATTGCATACAGTTTTCTGACAGTTGTTTCATGCATTGCAGTTCCATTTGTGAACTTACAATTTTCCATACAATGTTTTTATCTTTTAAATATTACATATTCCCACTTCTGCTTCTAACTTTGTAGCTCCAAGGCATAAAGCTAAGCTTGACTGATGGAGAAAAAAAAGTTAGGAACAAAAGGCTGAAAGTTTAATGCCTGATATTGACTTTTTAATTTATAGGAAAAATCAACAAATTTCCATAAATCTAAGGAGAAGATCAAAGATGAATTCACCGTATTAGATGATCAAGAGTCAGTTGGTTTTATTTACCCCTACAATGATCTCTTGGTTTGGGCAGTTTTAATGAAAAGGCAGAAGATGGCTAGGTTCTTCTGGCAGCATGGAAAGGAAGCAATGGTGAAGGCTGTGGTAGCTTGCAAACTCTATAGAGCCATGGCACGTGAAGCCAAACAATGCAACATGGAGGATGATACAGCCGAGGAACTGAAGAAGTATTCAAAGTAAGGACCTTCCTTTCACTTTGGATAATAATGATCTGCAGTACTTAGAACGATTAGACCCTTTTCTCTTGGTTACTTAATACAGTTAAGGCAGGTGAAATCTGATCTGAAAAATCTTTTGACTCCGCATGCAAAGATCTGGCTTGAAATATATGTAATCATCCCTAAGCACTATGTCAGGAGTCTGGCAGTTACTCCAATTAAATCATGAAACTCAGGCCAAACTTCCAAAACTAAACAGGCTTTATTTGGGAGTTAACATGTTGGCACTGCCTGGGTGTAGCTGAGACACATAATTCAGTCACCCTTGACCCTGGTTCCCCCCCCCCGGGTGTATCATAATTCATATTCTCCAATGACACACATCCATATCCAAAAATCATAAATCATATTCTCTGGTTAGATTTTTGCGCGGCAGAAACTTCAATCACCTCGTTACAATCTCTGAAAAACTATATATGGAATGCAGTTTTGATTTCCAAGCTGCTGCACTGCTCTTTCAAAACCCTTCCCCCCCCTTTCTATTTACAACTCTAAAACATCCATATAAATGTTTTATGAGTTGATGCACTAATTCAATTTTTTTTCTAGAATTCTTATGCCGTACGTGCATTCTTTACTTTTTATGATGCTGCAGTACATCATGTTATATAAAAAAAATGATGAATACAAATTCTGGTTTATTTATGAACTATATTTTTTATAAACTATATTTAAGCTCATGGTGCTATATGTTCAATTTCATTATTTGAGATACTTTATTTCGTGTTTCTGAATGATGCCTAGATTAAAATCTATTGAAATGTTGGCATTATTCCTAAAATGAGTTATTATTTTATGGTATCAGCATGAAACTTATCTCTTCTTTCTGTTCCTATCTGTGATTCATCTTTACTTTATCTGATTAATAGAGTTTGATAGGAAGTATAAAAGACTAAGTCTTGTCAGACATAATGGGATTAATAGCTGAGTAATTAGGTGTATGATTGTAGTAAAATAGGTTTAAAAAATATAGCTGGAATCTATTAAAGCTGATGAGAGTTTTAGCATAAATCAGGAATAAGCATCCAAGAAATATATAAAAGCCTTGAGCCCTTTTTAAATTTCCACCCTTTGACCAAGATAATCAGGGCTATTTTCCTGTCATTTTGAAGCAGACAGCTTAAAATCTATTTTAAAATCAAAATTTCCAATTCTGAAACATCTTCCTTAACTTCCTGTAGTTTTCACACATGTATTTGATACTAGTAAAAAGTAAATAAATAAATAAATTTGAGCCTTTGATTTTCAGAATAAATTATAGAAGGATGCTTGGATTTTCTGAAAGAAATACTTTAATTTAAAACTGTAGAAAAACATTGTGTTGTATATAACTGCTCTCTAAATCTCACTTGGCATAATGTTCTGACCAAGGCTTTCTGACACAGCAACAAACACACACTGTTGCCAAAAAACCCTTTTAAATTTCAACGGCTGTGACTTATATGCATTCACAGCCCGTAATAAGTCCCAAACAATTTATGAATAGTCCAAGAGAAGTCTGTCACAGTCTTTCAGGATAAGGCTGATAAGCACCATCTTTATTTCCCTTGAAATGCTGCTAACAACTAAATTGCCAATTAGCTGTATGAGGCCAAATAGAGCACAAAGCCAACACGGAGCTTCAGATTTGAAATCAACCAGAATGAACAAAGTTGCTTCCTGCAAAGGCTCATGTCCCTTTGCTCCTTCTTTATTTCTTGTGGAAGGGGCCAATCATCTCAAAGCCTTATTCCCAAGTCGCCCCTTTTGTCTTAACTGTTCTTGCCTTCTAGCAGCTCTGCGCAAGCGCACACTGGGAACAGGCTTCCCCTGTTCCTCTGCCTCACTGATGTCAGATTCTGGAGGCTCCAGAGTCAGCACATAACTCTCAGATGACCCTGGCCCCATCTCTGTGTTGGACTCGGATCCCATGTCTGATTTCTCCCCAGACTCCAGGACTGGCCCATGTTCCTCCCCAATGTTGACTCTGCTGCCAGCTCTGCAGGCTATCAGCAGACCACAACACATAATTCTCATTAAAGAAAATGTTTAAAGTCATGTTGCACATATGATATAGAGATATATGCAAAGACGCCTTGGTTCCTATGATTAATTCTACTCTAACAGTCACAACTCTCTTCACCTTGCCCTATTTTATTTTGTTGTTATAGTGAGTTTGGGCAGCTTGCTCTAGATGTGTTAGATAATGCATTCAAACAAAATGAGCAGATGGCCATGAAGCTGTTGACATATGAGTTGAAGAACTGGAGTAACTCAACATGTCTGAAACTGGCTGTGTCAGTGGGTTTGAGACCTTTTGTGTCTCACACATGCACCCAGATGCTGTTAACTGATATGTGGATGGGGCGTCTAAAAATGAGAAAGAATTCCTGGTTTAAGGTAAACAATTTATTCTTTATCTAAACCAAATTTCTTCCGCTTTGGGCTACACAGTTGGAGATGCTTAGACTGGAATTATATGAAGGTTTCCCTCATTTTAGTTCAGTGATTTTAGTTTCAAGAGAGAAAGCCCTGTTTGCTGAGGCAATCTCATTATATTGTTCTCTTATCCTGGTCTTTTCAAAGACTAAGAAATTAACTGCCCCATTACAATTTTTATTTTGTTGACCCTTTTTTTCTGTTTGACTGTCAATCACTGTCAATTACCTAACCGTCTTCCAACATAATAGCTGCTAAAGCTTAATCATTTTCATATATCTTGGTCAGTGTCAGAATAGGAGGAAAATTAATTTTTTAATCACCACTACAGTTGTAGATGACCTGTTTCATTCATGGATGAAATGAAAGCAACACCATTGGGAAACCCAAGATTTTTTAAAAAATATTTCCAGGATATGTTTGTACCAATGCAAGATAAAGAAAGTTTTTGTCAGTTTCATAATTTTGATCCTGTGAGTAATGCCGTAAAATTGGATTCCAGAACAAGCACAAATCCAATATTGCATTATTTTGTTGTACCTGAATAGTATGTGGTTCATCAATTATGATTCTTGACTCTTGACGAATGTATCTTTTCTTTTATGTATACTGAGAGTATTTGCACCAAGACAAATCCCTTGTGTGTCCAACCACACTTGGCCAATAAAGAATTCTACTCTACTCTATTCTATTCTATTCTAATTCATGGCCACATACAATTACTGGATTGGAGAACTACAGTATGTAACTGTGTGAGTTCTGAATGGACGGTGAGAAACAGTAAGTGGATGTCCCAGAGGAACTGCCTGAAACATCTATACATACATCTATCCAAGGGTGGAAAACTATGGTCCCTTTATGACCCGTCAACTTTAATGACCAGAACCATTGACCCATCTATACTGACTCAAGAATTCTGGGAGTTGAAGTCCACAAGTTGTAAAGGGGTCATAATTGCCTACATCTATGCATATTTTTTCAGACTCTGGTAACACCAGGTGTCTTAAATGTCAGTGTCTGATGAACTGACAAAAATGCAGGAGAAAAACTGCATGTAATTTATCTGACACAACAAACAAATGAGAACTTTGTGATAACTTATAAGGCCTTCTTTCCTGTTTCTCAAACTCTGAATTGTTGGTTATCTCTTTAAAAGCATTTCCTCCTTGGATTATGGTAGAGGAAGGAATGGACTCTGTACTCTTTTAACACAGGACTCATTTATGTTTCTTAGTTTTGCAGAAGCCTTTGCCTCTGCTGCCAAAATAAATATAGATTATCATAGTCCTACATTTGATTGTTTCATAGTAATTTTATTTTTTAGAAGAAAATTTTATTGGATTTTTTTTTTCATTAAAAAGTGAAAACACTGATAAAAAAGTAATTAAGGTAAGAAAAAGAAAAAATGCAGAAAGAAAGAAAAAGAAATATAAGGATGTGACAGTTTTCTTTTTACAACAGTATAAATATAAATTCAAATTGACCTCTTTTTCTAAAGTTTATTCTATTAATTCATTTGTTTTATTATTATTTTTTTGGAACAAATTTTATTGATTTTAAAGACAAACAAACCATCATTAACCATTAAATACATAAAACCTCTTTCTATTATTAATTTTACAAATCAAGTAGAATATTATTTTATGCAACATAATTCTGTTTTACACCATTTCAATACAAACATATAGATATCTCTTAACAAATTTCTTATTATTTCTCTTTTCGTATTCAATTTCATTGTTGCTATTATTATTTTCTATATTTATCCAATTTATAGTCATCATCTTCATTCCTCTCTGACTTGATTACCATTATTCTCATCCAACATTCTTCCGAGGTTTTATTAATTCTCAAACAAAACATAAATACACAAAACACAAAAATATAAAACTTCTTTTAAGAAAGTAGTTTGGCCCCAGATTACCTCTCTTTGTATGGACTTCAATTAAATTCGTGCTCATCTTATATACCATTACCTATCTTATTTACCATTCTATATCTTCTATATGACTTCTCCCCGCTTTTCATTCTTCTTATTTCTATTTTATTTAATTCATTTTAATTTAAATCATTGTATTTGTATTTTTTGTCCATTCTTTCCAAATTATCCATTTATCTCATTCCCTATAGTAAGAAAAATAAAAGAATTTCTCCTGAAATCACTAATCAGAGTATGATGCCTTTCTATCCTCCCCCTAAATTAATATTTCAAATAACACCTGATACCCAATCTGATTCTGCTTAGTACATTCTACCTACTAACCTTTAAAGAAAAAAAAAAGATAAATTCATAATAATTAATATAATTAGATAATAAATCTAAATATTAAATCTTATAACATTCCGTCTATTTCAAAAAACAAGTGCTACAATTTTATTAAATTTTAAAATCTGTCATTACTAAACATTTCAATATTTTAATCTTTTATTAATTCTTATAACATTCTAGTTTTCTATTTCTAATACATAATACCATCTTATGTACCTTGCAGAATCTTCTTTTTTAAAGAAATTTTACCTTACCCTTTATCCCTAAAAAAAAATCCTTTTTTCCCATCTTGTTTCATACCTTTGTGACTTTTCTCTCACTTTTCCCTTCCTTTCTTATCCCCCCTGGCCTTTTTACCCCCCCCCCCCCCACTAACCTCCACCTTTTTAGCTTTCCGTCTCTGTTGTAATCCTTTCTCCTTTTGCTCAGTAACATTAAGTTGGTTTTGCATCTTATTTTTTCCTTTCTTAAGTGTTTTTTTAAATCTTAAGTCCTTCATTTTCCTTCCTTTCTTTCTCCTTTCTCTCTTAACTAATTTTTTAGATTCACTGAAGATGGCGTCTTCTTCTTCTTTTTCTTCTTCTCCTTCTATTTCCTCCATCTGTTGTGTTTGCTGATAAATAGCAAGCGCCTTTTCTAAAGAAAGGAAAGCTTCTTTCACAGCGTCCTTACTTTCTTGATATTCCTTTCTAAGTTCATCATCACATAAAGCCATTCTTTGTTCTTCTTAGAGCAACCAAAATGTTTCAAAAGTTAAAACAATTCCTCAAAGTCCCAGAGACATCAATCAATCCAAACAACGCACAAAGTTCCCACTTTCTCTTCCTGGGGTGGTATCAGTAAAAGGGAAAAGAAAAAAAGCCCAATCTGTATTTTACAGCCTTGTTACAATCAATTTCTAGTCTCAAGATCTTCAAGGCATCTCCTCCAGCAAGACTTTAATATTTTTTTTTTGTCCTCTCCCTTCCCACTTATAACAAGAAGCCAAGTTTTTACCTTTTATAAAAAACAACAGGTTTCTCAATGGCCATTTGTTGATTCCATAGGGAAGGAGAGTAAACTTTCCTTTCAGTACCTCAATTTTGCCGCTTGAAATCCTCCTCTGGAAACCAAGTATTTTTCAAAAAGTCATAGTTCTCAGGATTAAACGCCTCTTAAAGTCCTGGATCAGCCAAAAAACTTTCTCTTGTAAACTTTCTCCCCTCTTCCTCCTGCTCAGTCTTACCCAGCTGCCGGCTTCTTTGTGGCAGCCATTACAGACCGCCACTCGACCGCCTTGAGAAAAGGGGGTTTTGCCGGCTGGGGAGAGGGTCTGCAACACCCCCAAACCCCTCACCAGCTCCCCCCTATCTTCGGCTGCCTCTGCAAGGCAGCCTTAGCCTCCAAACCCATCTGGATCGGAGGCACCAAAATGGCTAGCGCGGCAGGGATCGCGACAGGGATCAAATTGACCTCTTTTTCTAAAGTTTATTCTATTAATTTATTTGTTTTATTTTTTTGTATCCTGCCTTTACTTTTACAAACAACTCAAGAGGGCAGATATATGCAACACACCTTTCTCCTCCTATTTTCCACACAACAAACCTGTGAGGTGGGCTGGGCTGAGAAGGGTTGGGTGGGAAGGAGAGAGAGATTGGCCCAAGATCATTCAGTCATTTCATGGCTGTGGTGAACCTGAACTCAAGTTCTCCTGGTTCTAGCTGGTGCCTTAACCAATAGATGAAACTAATTTTCAAGATTACTTTCATTTCTTCTATTACCTTTTTTTTTTTTCAATCCTCAAACCCATGTATGTCAATAATGGTCACTTGCTTACTTCCATATGTAGTAAGAACACATAAAACAATGTTATTTCCCAATCATGGAGTACATTTGCCAGCTCTATTTTTGTGAATGTATTTGACACATGTAACACTACTCATTGAGAACTGCATTGGTTGCCTGTATGTTTCCGGGTACTAGTTATCACCTATAAAACCCTTCATGGGTTGGAACTGGGTTTTTTTTAGGGAAGTCTTCTCCCAGTTGTTTCTACCAGTTCAATTATCATGTTATAGTTCCCCTCAGCTAAGGACTGGTAACCACCAGGAAATGTGCCATCTATGTTACAGCCCTTCCCTTCTGGAATAGTCTCCCTTCAGATATCAGGTTTACCTCAACCCTGTTGGGCTTTTGTAAGGCCATGAAGACTTGGTTGTGTGTATTTTGCATTATTGTAATAGTTTAATTGTTTTTATGTTTTATGATGTGTGCCAGTCAGTCACTTGCTGAGATGGATGGCCATAGAAAGTAAATAAATAAATAACTAAAGATAAACCATTTTTGTGTTTGACGCACACACATACATCTTTAAAATACATAATATATTTATATATAAAGCATAAATATATATTTTAATGTGTTTTTTGAATTGTTTTTACCTCTATAAATGACCATAAAAAAGGCCTGCAAGTCTGATGGTTGGTATAAAAATCTGCTAAATAAATAAAACAAATAAAGCCCAAGATACGCACCCATAAATCAGTTGATTGGAATCAAAGTGCACTGATATAAAACCGTTTATGGAACTGCAGCACAATGGGCACTGCACATATTCCTGGAGAGAGAGTGTCCATAACAGAAAACCTTATCATATGAACAAAGCTTTTCCTCCAACTCAGATAGGAAATGTCCAGCCTCCAGACCAATCAGGATTGCAAGGAGGGCAAAAGGTTGAAACTCTGCTGTCCCTCCAACCATGGCTATAATCCAGAATGATGGATCCCTATTACTGATATTTTAAATGTGATTTTTGCAATCAGGTGAATTTAACTGAGCTGCGATCAGATTAGCTTCAGTGCAAAAATATTGGATTAGACTAGCCAAGTTAATCTTTGGCAAGTTTAAGATGCCAAGATGTCAGGATTGGATTTGCTTTTTGAAATCTTCTGTGCAGTTATTGCCCAATAACAACTATTGCTGTCTAATATTAAGTAAGAATTAAAAAAACACCCATTCATAGTAAAAATTTGATGCTTTTGTAGGTGATTCTAAGTATTCTTCTACCTCCCACCATCTTGATGCTGGACTTTAAAAGCAAGGCTGAAATGTCCCATGTCCCTCAGCCCCAGGAGACCCACCAATTCACATGGTACCATGGTGATCCCAACACCACCAGTGGAAAAGATAATTTATCGCTGGTTAGTATGTAAACCAAGCTTGGATTTCATTTTATTGGATGGAATAAAAGCAGACTTTTTTTGTTTGGAAATGTTGTGATCTAAATATTGTGTCAGAAGAAAAATCTAAAGCTTACAAAGTTTTAGGGGCAGGTTTATATATTAATAAAGGAGAAGTGTCAGTCACATGCTTTGCATATTCTAAGTGCCATAATTGAATAACTATGTGTGCCACAGATGTGATAAATAAATACAAGGCAGATAGCAGGGTCCTTGAATAATGACCACAACAAAGCTCAAAATTTCTGTGGCTAAGCAAGAAAGTTTTTAGGTGAATTTTGCCACATTTTATTACTTTTTTTTACCACAATTGTTAAATGAATCACTACATTTGTTAAGTTAGTAATATGTGTGTTAAGTGGATTCCCCATTTGCCTTGCTTGTCAAAAAGTGATTCAAAAAAGTGATCACATGATCTTGGGCAATGCAATCATCCAAAATATCAGTCAGTTGCCAAGCATCCAAATTTTGATCACATGACTGTGGGGGATGCTGAAACAGTCATAAGTGTGAAAAAAAGGCCGTAAGTCACTTTTGTCAGTAGCATTATAACTTCAGATGGTCACTAAATGAACTGTTATAAGTCGAGGACTATCTGTACATAGCTTTTTCCATTACATTTAGATATCCTTTTTTCTGCTAGGAAATTCACAGCACAATTTTGTTATTATTCCAACAGTTTCTTTTCTTTTCCACTTTTTTGCCTCTTGTCTATCGTAGAAAGAAGCAAAGTAGCTTTATTCTGTCTTCGATATATCATTAGTACGACACAAGTACACCCAAGCTCATTTTTTTTACCAAAAACTGAGGTTTTAGAATAATTTTATTCACAATGACAATTGCAACAATAAACATGAATACAAATGGGAAAAAAGGATAGATAAAAGGTAAAAGAAAATAATGAAAATAAAAAATAGAAAGAAAAAAATATAAGACTATGGTAAAGAAAAAGAAAAAATATATATAAAGAAATAGCTTTCCCCAATGAAAACAACTTTGTATATGCCGTTTACTTTTTAAGGGGCAATCTCTGAAGGTGATTAGAAGCGAAGTATGTGAACCAAGTGTCTTTTCAAAGGTTGAACAGTGATTTGAGCAAAAGGCTATTCCCTCATGTTTTAGAACAGCCTTTGTAATTTTGCTGGCTGGGGAATCCTGGGAGTTGAAGTCTCCCAGGCATAAAGTTGCCAAGGTTGGAGACCCCTGTTTTAAATCTCTAAACTCACTGTGGACTGCTTTCTTGCAGTTTCCTAATGAAGAGAAGAATTATAAAGAGCTAGGCTACTTACTGGGTTTTCTTTTGACCGCAGCTATAGGTTCCATTTTTAGCAGAGCTTGTCTTCACTTTGCCATTTCTTCCTCAGAAATTCCAAACAAAGCATATTCATGCCAGTCTATGCAAGTTGGATCTATAGAGACTACTTTGCAAGCCAACATAATGTTGCCTGCATCCCACCAATTCAGAAATACTTACAGTGGATTGATTTAATCAGAATATTTGCTTATTTACATATACTGGAGTTCATTTATTTAGTTGGATGGCAACTAATTTAAACATTTCATTTTTTTTAAAAAAAGAACAATTATGATTTTGAGAAAGAGGTTGAGAAGCAAGCTGAAAAACCGACTTACCCCAACAACAATGAACCACAAAGCCTTCTTGGAACGAGGAAGATCTATGAGTTCTACAACGCCCCTATTGTCAAGTTCTGGTTCCATACGGTCAGTTATTAATGTTACACTGAACATTTTACCAAAATGTATATCAATAACTCAATCCCTCTGCATGCCACTGAAACAGACCTATTCATGAGAGAAGAAGAATGTGGCATTTTAAGTAGTTACTTGGTTGAATTTTATTTTACTTATTTATTTAGATTTTCTAATAGCCAAATATATTGCTGAATGATCTTATTTGAAATAATGATATGGAGTTTATTTTCCTGAGAATGTTGTATTGATAAGACAATGAGATTACTAGATATAAACCTGCATATTTAACTGACTGATTTAACTGACTGATATTATATTTACAATTCAATCTCTCAAAATATCAGCATTGGTTCTATGGGCTTACTTTGTGATGATGTAAACTATTAGTTGCTCATTTTTGTCACAGCTGTCAATCATTAAATGTCTGTTGTATATTTGCTAGATGGCCTATTTAATCTTTCTCATGCTGTTTACTTACACAATCTTGGTGAAGATGAAACCAACCCCCAGTGCTCAGGAATGGCTTGTGATCATCTACATTTTTACTACCTCCATTGAGAAAGTCAGAGAGGTATGCCCTTGATTTAATAATGCTAGCATTATTGCTGTAATTAATTCTTACATACAAATACATCCAGATATGTGTACAATTACAGGTAGTCCTTGATTTACGACTACAATTGAGCCCAAAATTTCTGTTGCTGAACAAGACAATGTTTAAGTGAGTTTTGCCCCATTTTATGACTTTTTTTTTTGCCACATTTGTTAAGTGAATCACTGCTTTTTTAAAGTTAGTAACATGTTTGTTAAGTGAACCTGGCTTCCCCATTGACTTTGCTTGTCAGAAGGTCCCATAAGGGGATCACATGACCCCAGGACACTGCAACCATCATAAATATGGGTTAGTTGCCAAGAATCTGAATTTTGATCACATCACCATGGGGATGCTGAAAAGATCATGTGTGAAAAACAATCATAAATCACTTTTTTCAGTGCCACTGTAATTTCGATCAGTCACTAAATGAATACTGTTGTAACTTGAGGACTACCTATTTATGAAAGACAAACAAACCTGCAGGAATTTTCAATCAACTTTTTTTTCTTGAAAAATATTAATATTTCATATTTTGTAAAAACAAAACTGAACAGGAGTCGAAAATGTACATTGGGAATGCAGCCTTTCAGCAATCTATATTTTTGGGTGGGTGGGTGGAAGTACTAAATACATCTGAAAGCAGCACTTAACAGTTGTGGGCAGCATTTTTGTTTTGCAGTATTCCCCTTTCCCCCAATTTCACAGAACTAGGGCTGGCAAGGGCCATTTAGGAGTTTCAGCTTTTTGCTGATGCATTTGATCCTGGAACCAAACATTGCACCTAATTATAATTAAAAATGCAGTAGGTAAATATATACATTAAATAGAAATCAAATGTACTCTTTAAATGCTGCTTTTGCCTCTTTCTTTTCAGAGTACAATCCTTACCATGCTATTTAAAGACCAAATTTTGCCCAAGAAATGCTGTGCTCTCCCTGCCCCAAAAATCAGCCCTAAGTGTACAAATTAATTAAATGTTGTCTATGTATATGCTAAAGATCCGGCTTTAATGGAGTGAGTAATTGAGAAGCTATTCCTTTATGAAACAGCATTGTGCACTGGTTCTTGGTTTACCAAGTACAATTTTGCAGAAAGTTGTGTTTTACTTATCAGTAATTTACCTCACAAGTGTTTGCAGTGTGGAGACATTTGTCTCTTAGATTGTATCAAGTAATTGCTAACTCTTGACCAATATTTCTTTAAATATTAGTATCTTTTCTAATAGTATCCTTCAACTCATTGGGACTCATACACCTGGAGTCATTCATATGTTTCTCTGTTTTTTTGGGTTGGAGGCAAACATTTTAATACCATTCCTTCACTTTGCAGCTTATCAGCATGATCATAGCAATGTATAATTACTTCGTACTTTATAATGTGTTAAGAAATCTTTTTTATGACCTTCCAAAGTTTCCAGTTCATAATTTGCTTTGCTGAAAAAGCCCTGAAGGGCACTCTTATTGTTCTAGAAACCTCCACATACACTCCACCACTAATTTTCTCTTCTTGTAATGTCAAAAATCTATCCTTTCAGGATTGGCATACCTTTTAAAAATGCCCACAAGTTGTTTTCTTCTTTTTGTATCAGAATAAAACTAATTCATTAATTCATACTTCACTTGACTAAAACTCTTTTGATTTCCCTTCTGCTTCCTTGGTTTTTTATTAATATCCTTTTATTAATATTTCATTTTGCCAGAGTGCTAGCTATATTTTAAATAGATGTGTAATTATTGCAGCCCTACAGTCACTCTAATGAAACAGAAAACAAATAGACATAGAAATAGAAATATATTTCAGTTGGAAGGAGAGACAAAAATCTGATATTCAGGGTTTTTGAACAGCAGTTGATTGAGTAATTTGAGTAATTTCAATTATTCCTTCTGCCAAAGTCCTCCAACCATTTTTCCAAAATTTCAGTGAGTGATTCTTTGCTACCATCTTGCCAATTAGCTACCCTAGTCACGTTTCCAAAGTTGCAAATATCTATTAATCATCAAGACAATTATGTTTGACCAGGGATAATAATAACTTTTAGGAATCATAGACTATTTACGAAAAACATTTAAAGCAATAAGAACACAATTTTATTAACTTTTTGTTATTGTTGTTGCATAATCTGCATGCAAAATGAAGATTTTCCAGATCAAGGAACTTAATAGCCTGTTTTATCTGCAACCTCCTTGCATGTGCTTCTGAACCTTAGACTATGAATACGTTCACAAGTAAGTTGTAAATTGAAAGTCTAAGATATATCTTAGACTTTCAATTTACAACTTACCTGTGAACGTATTCATGGATCTTCATTTGAGCATAAAGTTTCTGCCTGCAGTTATTTTATTCTCATCATGAAGACAAAGAGCGGAGATGTTGTACAATACTAACTTTGTGATCTTGATATGTGGTTGATCAATAATCCTGACATCAGCCCATTGGAGTACTGGAGATGCTTCAGCTTCAATATGAATCTTCAATATGAAGATATCGTTATTTAGAGGGAAAACCCAGAGAGGAAAACATGAGCTAACTGCAAACGAACTTGTCAAGGTATTTGAGTGTTACCATTTTACACATAAAGATACCCTCCATCAAAAGGTTATTCATTGCTCTGGTTCAATGAAGTGATAGGTAACTGATAAACCTTCCTAGAAGTTATGGAGGAAGATCTCATTAAAAAAATTAACTGGGAAAAATAAGACATGAATGATGCAGGATTTCATCTATCATTGAGCCTATCATCTGCACCTCTATAATTGTCTGGTTTGGTTCTGCAACCCAACAGGACAGACACAGACTTCAGAGGATAATTAGGACGGCAGAAAAAACAATTACTACCCACCTGCCTTCAATCGAGGATCTGTATACTGCACGAGTCAAAAAGAGGGCTGTGAAAATATTTACAGACCCCTCACACCCCAGACCTAAACTGTTTCAACTCCTTCCCTCAAAATGACACTACAGAGCACAGCACACCAGAACAACTAGACACAAGGACAGTTTTTTCCCAAACGCCATCACTCTGCTAAGCAAATAATTCCCTCAACACTGTTCAACTATTTACAAGTGTGCACTACTATTACTATTAATCTTCTCACTCACATTCCTTATCACTCATCCTCTCCAACTTGTGACTGTATGACTGTAACTTTGTCACTTGTATCCTTGCGATTTATATTGACTGTTTCCTAGTATGATTTGATTGCTGATTGTACCCTATGACTATCATTAAGTGTTGTACGTTATGATTCTTGATTCTTAACAAATGTATCTTTTCCTTTATGTATACTGAGAGTATTTACACCAAGACAAATTCATTTTGTTTCCAATCACACTTGGCCAATAAAGTATTCTATTCTATTCTATAAAGAAAATTTCAAATTTCAAGAATTCCAAAGAAAGAACATAGACCAAATCCATAAAACCTGAGAAAAATGCATGAATAAATTAAATGACCTTTCCCCTACTGTCTGAAGAATAAAGAAGACACAAAATACAGTAATTAGACCTCCACTTACTATTCAAGTATTATTCAACTATTCAATAGAAAATCAAGGCAGCAAAAAATAGAATGCATCAGGTTGAAGAGATGGTCAATATGTGCCATTAGTGTATATTGTAACTCTCTCATTCCCTGATCTGAAGCAAATCTGAATCAGGATAAATTTTCTTGTTATCAGAAATAACCCATATTTGGCAAAACATTAACATTGAAAATAAACAAATATCTTTTTAATTTTAAAATTGGCTTCTTTCTAAATTATCATTACAATTTAGCTTACATAAAAGATAAAAATATATCTATTTCAAGCTACTAATTCATAGTCATTAAAGCATTGTAATTTGTGCTTTATGGATGAAAAAAATAAATAAAATTAATACTGACAATAATTATTTTATTTCTGGAGAAAATTAATTTAATGTGTAAGTGTAATAGAGGGGTTGGATATTTGCCTTGTAATGATTCAGAAGTCAAATGGAGAATCATTTTTCCTTTGTCTAGTGTCACTCTATTGAGATACATAATTGTGTTTATATAGTGATGTTATAACAAATCATTCTGCCTTTAGATTTTTATTTCAGAGCCAAGCAAGTTCATCCAAAAGGTGAAAGTATGGATTTATGAATACTGGAATTTTACAGACTTTATTGCTATCATCCTGTTCATGACCGGATTTGGTTTGCGCTGGGTTAATCCTCCACTTCAAACAATAGGAAGGTTAATTTATTGTTTGGATATAATATTCTGGTATGCTCGACTTCTTGATTTTTTTGCTGTGAATCAGCATGCTGGCCCCTATCTGACAATGATAGGCAAAATGGTAAGTACTGTTGAATGCTATTAATAATAATTATAACCTTTTCTTAATGAGTTTTGGCTTTAATAATTCTTTGGGTAGTCTAAGAACCATGAAACTATGAGTACTAGTCCTGCTTTAGGCATGAAAGTCCAGCTGCATGACATTGGGCCTGACACTCTCAGCCCAACTCACTTCACAGGGTTGTTGTTGTGGCAAAAATAGGAGGCAGAAGGAGTATTTAGTATGTTTGCCACCTTGAGTTATTCATAAACAACAATAAAAGTGATATAAAAGTCAAATAAATAAAAAGTTGTGTCCACACGAGTCAATAGAACTTCAATACTGGATCAGAAATGTGCATGGAATAATAAAATGTGATGATGAAAGACAGTTGACTTACTGTTTACAAGATATGTGTTGGTGGATGTTGCTCCCACTTGATATAATGTTAATATAATGAGGAATTTATTCAGCCTTAGGTATTAACTCAAGTATCTTGGTAATCTCTCTTACCCTGTCTCTCTTTTCCTTCTCTTCCATTGTAAATCAGATCATAATCTACAATTAATCTTCAATTTATTCTTGACTTAAATCTTGGATTCATTGAGCACAACAAACCAGGCCTCCCAGTTTAAACAATATGCTAAACAAAGAAATCCTGATTTATTTGGTCATTTGAATGACTGGATTAAATGTTGGGAGAAGGATTTATGAAAAGCTCATTAATTTGATTGGAAATAGAAAATAAATCATGCTATTATTAGCATGATTAGAATATTATTATTCATGCTTTTTGAACAATTGGCAACCCTGTATCTTGTAAGATGCCTTTAAATCATTTATAATAGATTGCACAATCAGGTTTATTAAAAGCAACAACAGAGACTGTCTTTTCTTTAAAATTCTTACTACTATGATAGCTTGTTTTGTTTTTCATTACAGACAGCAAATATGTTTTATATTGTAATTATGATGGCCATAGTGCTATTAAGTTTTGGCGTTGCACGAAAAGCAATACTTTCTCCAAATGAGCAGCCATCATGGACTCTTGCACGAGATATTGTATTTCAGCCATATTGGATGATATTTGGTGAGGTATATGCGGGAGAAATTGATGGTATGTCTGGTGTTGTTGAAATGTTGCATTTAAATTTCATGTAAATGAAATCACCTTCATGTAAATCTTCTATTTACATTTATTAGTTTAATTGTTTTTAATAGATTTATAGTCAGTATGCTTTAATAGTAGATTTTTCTGTATGCCGCCCAGACTCATTTTTTGTAAAATACAAATTGGATAAATAAAACAAATAAATGCATAGCTTACTTATTAACACAGCCATTTATTATGTGGCTGATAATAATGAACAGTGGAAAATGTTTGCCTTAATTGTGCTTTATAACCTGTGATACAAATGAAGCATAATTTCATCATTCTCTAATTTCACCGCAATGAAAAGCTCCAATATGTGGATAAATTAGGGATGGGATGTTTCTGGTTCAGCATGGTTCTATAGAACTGGTAGCTGTGAAGAACAGCCGACACCGAATTGGTTTGGTTTTTGGCCCACCCGCCTGCCTGGGCTCTTGGCTGTCATTTATTCCCTGCTTTTCCCTCCTCAGCTGCTTTGCGTGGCACAGCTGACGTTGAAAAAGCAGGAAATAAGAGGATTTTCAAACGCTGCACACCCACGCAGTGCTTGTCAGCTGTCCAGGCAGCACAGCTGATAATTTCTTGCAAACGCTGCACACAGACATGTTATGATTGTCTGCAGTTCGGAGAACTGGCAAATCGCTCCATTGGCTGGCCCTTCCCCTACCTGCCCACTCACTCCTTACCTGGCATGCAAGCTATCCAACTTGGTTTGGTAAGTTGCTATTTTTCCTTTTTTCCCTCAATCATCAGCTGTTCTTCTCTGCCAGGAGATTTAGATTAGTTGGAAAGCAAGAAATCCTTGGATTTCTTGCTTTCTAGCTAATCTAAAAGCAGAGCCAAATCTTCCTTAGGACTGAAGCTTCTACTTTTCAGTGCAGGCTTAGGTAGCTGATTGCAGATAGATAGATCTCTAAGTGAATGTGTGATTCTATAAGCAACTCAATCTGCCTGGCTGCTTTGCCTGCTTTTGGGTAAAAGTTGCTCTTTTTTGTAAAAAAAATCAATATTTTCATAAATATTTATAATATTTACATACAAGCCATGCCCATCCAGTCACATGACCACCAAGCCACAACCACAAATTAGGCCACACCCACAGAATCAGTTGTTAAGAAATTTGAACCCCTGGGATAACGAATAAAATATACCCCTTTTCCCCATCCTTTCTGACTTTGATGATTGATTTTCCCAGCGGGAGTCTGTCTTAAACTCTTAAAATTAAGGGAAGAGAGAAAGATAGGCTAGATGACTAGATGATTAGGTAGATGATTAGATATCTTAGATTGCACTATGCCTTAAATATACTATATTTATATATACTGTATATACTATATAATTATATACTATAATCTCTATTGAGGTTGTAGTTCAATAATTTTCAGTGCTTTCAGCCACTGCTCTGACTTTATAACCTTCATAATATAGAATAGACATTATGAGATATATGTGTTTTTCTAAGAACTCTGTCCTCTTGTCAGGTGTCACTAAATTCTGTAAATATGTAATTTGTCTTTCATTATGAAAAAATAAAAGAATATACACAGAATATACTTATTATAAAAAAAATGGTTGGAAATAATTCATTTATAGCTAATTCACTACCATCAGATTGATTAAACTTCATTATTTGGTTTCAACTGGCTGAAGCACTGAATTCATGAATGGATGTATCATTATCTTAGTATTCACAAACCAGATTTATACAGTTTATTTTATATTTTTTCAGCTTGTGAATTAGATGAAAACTGTCCTCCAGGTTCATTCCTCACCCCATTTCTTCAAGCAGTGTACCTCTTTGTACAATACATCATTATGGTCAATCTACTTATTGCTTTCTTCAAGTAAGTATTGCTTTCTTCTATCCCTATCTTGATAATTTTAAGAAATTTTAGAATTAAAGTTCCAAAGAAAATTTGGGGAAGTATAGTCCAGACATACCTAGGGCCATACCTAGGGTAATACATAGGGTATTTTTATGTTTTATTGTTATTATTGGTAGTATATCTAGTGTCAACCCTGAAATTGACCTGACTGGTCACTGGAGCCATATTGGAGCTTCAATGTTGCCACACTGGAGTTGAGGGATGGGGAGGGGAGATTAGAGATAGAGAGGTTTGTGTAGCCAAAATAAAATACTTTCTCTTGAGAACTAAGGACACTCTCACACCTGGATCAGGGAGGAAGAAGGGAGGCATCCAGATACTTAGACAGCTTCTTGATTGGATCATGTGACTGATTGTTTGGAGTTTGAGGAACAACTTTCTCTTTTAACTAGGTGAAAAATGTGGGAAACTTTAAAGTCAGTTTTCACCAGATATGTGCCAAGATGATTTTTCCAATAAAGCTATCTTTTGAGGAATCTACCTGCTTCAGAGTTTTGCTTGCTATGGATCTATTACTTGGAACCCTGACAGGTAGCTTACTCCATGTAGCTTTATTTTTACAGAAGTAAAAAATCCACTTACTTCAGCTATAATATATAGATTCCAAGGTACAACTTAGGAGAAAAAGCACAATAAGTCCAAGGTTATGATCATGATTTTTTTCTTACTAGATGTTGTCTATTCCTAACAAATGAATTCAACATTGAATGTTTTTTTTCAACAGATTCTTGCTTGCATGCTGCCTTTGTATCAGGGGTGGGATGCTACCAGTTCTGCCCAGTTCTATAGAACCAGGAGCTCTGAAGAGCAGCAGACACTGAACCAGTTCTGTGTTTGCTGCTTTTTGGCCCACCCGCCCGCCCGGGCTCTTACCTGTCCTTTATTTCCTGCTTTTTCAACCTCAGTTGCTTTGCGCGGCACAGCTGAGGGTGAAAAAGCAGGGAAAAAGAGGCTTTTCAAATGCTGCACACCTGCATATAGCGCTTTTCAGCTGTCCAGGCAGCACAGCTGATGTTTTTTTTACATGCGCGCGCAAAATATAGTCACCGAACCAGTAGTAACACTGGTTGAATCCCGCCCCTGCTTTGTATAGATGTCTAGGATTTACCATTGGTGGGTAATTATCAGGCAGGAGATGAAAAGCAAACTCTTTATTTTAAAAAAATCTTAATTTGGTGTTTTCCCTATTAGAGTCATACTTTGTTTCTTTCTGAGTTTTTTGGTACATGTATCAGTTGCAAAGGAACAATCAAATGATTGGTAAAAACATTGTGAATATTATCACTGTTTATGTTTTTTAAAGGAATGAAGGTAGTCCTTGATTTTCAACCACAATAGAGCCCCAGCTTTTTCTTGCTAAGTGAGATATTACTTAAGTGACTTTTACCCTATTTTGTGCCTTTTCCTGTTGGTTAGTCTCTTGCAGTTGTTAAGTGAATCACTGCAGTTAAATTAATGACGCTGTTGTTAAGTGAATCTGACTGCCCCATTGATTTTTGCTTGTCAGAAGGTCACAGAAGGGAATCCACCTGACCCCGGGACACTGCAACCATCACAAATATGAATCAGTTGACAAGTGTCTGAACTTTGATCATGTGACACAGGGATACTGCAATGGTTGTAAGTCTGAAATCAGTCAGAAACAGGTGGTATTCAGCAGGTTCTGACCAGTTCTGGAGAACCAGTAGGGGAAATTTTGAGTAGTTCGGAGAACTGGCAAATACCACCTCTGACTTACCCTGCCCCCATATCTTCTCTGCCTCCCGAATCCCAGCTGATCGGCTGGGTCTTCTTTTGTTGCCTTGCACAGGAGTACGGAGCTGGAAAGCAGGTTAGTGGGGTGGGGAGGGAATGGAGATTTTACAGTATCCTTCCCCTGCCACATCCAGCAAGTCACACCCACACAACCAGTAATAAAAAAAATTGAATCCCACCACTGGTCAGAACTCACTTTTTAAAGTGCTGTTGTAACTCTGGTTACTAAACAAGTTGTTGCAAGTCGAGGACTACCTGTATTTCTTCTTGTTTCCTAATGTAAGTGCTCTCTAACATAAATATGATGTAACATGTCAATGGTTATACAGTTTGTGGTTTGTAAAGTGGCCATACGATCCACCCTCTGCCTTTCTTTCTTAATCCTCAGTAATGTTTATTTTGATATGAAGTCTATGTCAAACAAGCTCTGGAAATACAATCGTTACCGCTATATCATGACATACCATGATAAGCCATGGCTGCCCCCACCTTTCATCATATTGAGCCACATTGGCATTGCTCTAAATTGCCTTTGCAACCGCCGGTTCCCAAGTGAAATGGATCAAGAGGAGAAGGAGCATGTTGAACTCAGTAAGCAGAGTCTATCTACATTTAGATTTCTTATACAAGGACCAAATATATATGTCATTGAAAAAAGGACCATAATGGCATTCCAATTGATAATTGTGTGCTTATACGTATAGTCAAATAAGAACTTAAATTCTCTTTAAATGGGTGTTTTTAAATTCAGAACTCAAGAAGTTATGCTGCTCTTTTTTTATTATTCCTTCTTCCTTGAATGTGTAAGCGGACCACAGAATTCTAAAAATAAAGTTTATTTATGTATTTGTTGTAATCATTGTTGGCACAACGTGAAAGAACAAGATACAATGAACAATAAATGAATGAATAAGGTGGAAAATTTGACCAACTAATACCACACTTGCAAATATATGCCACATCAAACAAGAAGTATAAAGCAAAGAACAACCAGGGAGAAGAAACCAGGAAGAAGAAAATAAGACCTGGGAGAAAAGCCAGGTCTTTAAGGACTTCCAGAATGTCATCAAGATCTTCTAAGTGAGGGAATTTCATTGCACAGAGCAGTTCTTCCTCTCCACTGCCTAGCACCCATGTGGGTTTTATTGGATGTGTGTGTGCAATTCCAAAGAAGAATTCACAGGTTATGATTACAATCAGCATCCTAGTGCCAAGTGAAATCATGTTCAGTTATTCCTAATCAAGCTGAGTTGTAGCTATACCATTCAGTTGATAAAACATGCTGTATTCCAGAGAGGTGGGGTCCTTGTTGCTCTCTGAGCTTGGTTTTCTTGTGGACATTTAATTACCAAACTAGATAACATCATAAGTGTATACTGTTGATATTAGCTGGTTTGGTAATTAAACGTCTGCAAGAAAACTACCAAGCTTAGAGAGAACCAAGGGCCTTACAGTTACATCCTGGGCTACAGATATTATGTTCTATTGATTCCAGAGAGACCCTGTAATGATAAAACTAATTTTATCATAATCTCTGAGCATGAACTAGTTTGTTTAGAAGGGAATGCTATGGCTTCCAGAATATGTTGAACAACTTTCGTTCATGCAAACTATCAACTGGTAAAACCATTATATTACTTTTTCCCCTTGAGTTTAGTGCTGCCTTCTTTAAGGAGGGCTGCCTTTATATGCAGGAAAGAAAATAACTTTTTTTCAATATCATCCATTATTTAATAAAATATGAGGAATAGACTACATGTGATGTTTACATAGATGTGTGCGTGTGGTGTGTATAAGATGAATGGAAATTACAATGAAAAGGATTTTATTTATTATATTTTATTTTATTCTGGATGACACCCAATATAATAAACAATAAAATACAATACAGAACAAAACAAAACAAGATGGCATCCAGTCACTTTATGCAAATAGACAAACATATCCAACCAGGGCTCTATCCATCTTAATCAAAGGCCTGAAAGACCAACTTATATTTTCAGATGTCATTGTCTCAAGTTTCATTTTATCACTCCCTATCAGCAGTTAATCTACACCAAAGGTGTCAAACTTGCAGCCTGTGGACTGAATGTGTCATGTGCTGGCCACGCCTACTCCCATTTTAGCAAAGGCAAAAAAGTTGTGATACGTCACGTGACAATAATGTGATGCTGCAAGTTTGACAACCCTGGGTCTACACTGTTGAAAAGTTCACCCACCTGTAATTGGCATGTTTCTGTCACATGTTTGATCACTGGGGTTATTTAAAACCAACAAAGGTAAAATTGATTTGTTATTGCTTTACCTAGAACTGTACCTGAGTGATGAAGAATTAAAAAAGCTTCATGATTTTGAAGAACAGTGTGTGGAACAGTACTTACATGAAAAGAAGGAAAGCTTTCACTTCAGTGACAGTGAACAGATCCGTGTTACAAATGAAAGGTAGGGCTTGTCTCATAATAATATTTCTTTTGACACCTAAAACATTGATGGAAAGGGCCCAAAATTAATAAGATGCCAGTCACATCATCACAATGAAAATCCTGCCCCTTTTGTGCATGTGTGCAATGTCATATGTAAAAGAGCCAGGTCATGTATGCAAACCTCTCAATTCTTGCAGTTTTGAAGTGCCCCTTATAACTTTAGCAACAAAAGCATGTTGAACTTCAGAACTGGTCCTAGACATTTAAATGTTAATTAAATATTTCATTATTGTATTATGTAATATAGTGGAAAAACAAAATAATAATAGATAATATTAAGGTCATTCTAAAAAAACATGAATAAATTCCTTAAGCTATACCATCCTGTTAAATTCTTTAGTCATTCTTCAGTTTCATACAGAAAGCAAAAATTTATTCAACTAAATGTTGGGTTATGCTGAATTACATTGAACAAAAATGATTCTATTACTCAAATGATCACATAGACCAAATTTTGGGTGCTGAAATTGTTTTAGCAGACTCCAAACAATTTAAATGTGTCTCAGATATTCACATTTATGACAAACTATTCTATGAATCATAAACACCTTGCAGTAATCAAGAGTTATAAGGTAGAAAATGCAAGTGGTGAAACAATTTGACTTCATATCTAATGATTCTAATTTACCAGTTGGAAAATACAGTAAATACATTCCTTTAGTGTAGTGAACCATGCATAGGAATATAATTTTTGGATGTTCTTCTCCTAGAGTTGAAGAAATGTTTTCACAGCTGAAGGAAATTCACGACAAAGTAATTTATATCAAAGATTCTTTGCTTGCCTTGGACAGCCAACTGGGACACTTACAGGATCTCTCAGTTTTAACGGTTGATACTCTCAAAGTCATTTCAGCTGTGGATACTTTGCAAGAAGGCGAAGTTTTTCTCTCTGAACAGAAACACCAGACCTGTAGGAAGCTTCCACATAGCTGGAGCAACACTCTATACTCAAAGGCTTTGAGTTGTATGGAAAGTGAGAGTATCAAATGCAATTACTATAGCATGCCACCTTCTCTTCAGAGGAACCTAGCAAGAAGCCATTGGTCATTAGGGAGCAGCCATCCCATATTGGATGCCCTCAATTATGGTGAAATCCAATTAACCAAGAAGGATCCAGAACAGGAAATTGAAAATGGCCTTCTGACATCGGAGTTATCTTCAGGGAATAAATCAGGCTCTCAGTACGGAAGGTTTCTTCTTGTGCCTCCGGATCAGAAAGGAGCTTCTGAAGATGCTGGTTTAAGTTTGGCCTTTTCGACTATGCTGAATAAGCTTAAGGACTTAAAAGCTAAAGATGAAATGAAGCAGAGTGACGCTGTCTCTCAATGCCATGTATGCAGTGCCAATGATGTGGCAAAAACAATGCCAATTATCAACCAAGTGCAGGAGCTGAATGTTTCCTTGGCTAAGGAAGAAAATGAAACTGCTGCTGAACACCATTTGTCCATCCATGCAGTTAATAGCATCAGTGAGACCTCTCAATCCTCTCCTTATCGCTGTGAGGGACCAGGGAAAGGTTATGTAAATTGGGGCTTTCTGGAAGACAAGGAGAAGAGAGATGGTGGCAGTTGGTCAACACAGCAAGCAGGTCAACAATCACTCTGTGACAAAGAAGATGGCCATTGCAGTCCTTCGCGTGTGCAGATCAAGGAATCCAAATCTTTCTCTTACAGTTCGGATGTATCAGAGTACAGTAGTGATAGCTCGCAGTCCCGCCTGACTTTCCAGCGTAGCATGTCTGTCTGGATCAATCCTCTCAAGAGGAATTGGCCTTTCTACAAAGGGAGCAGCTTTTGTGCCCATGGGGCTGAGAAAACGGCAAAAACCAGCAAAATAAAAGGCAATAATCACTCAAATTTGAGTTTTCTCCTCTTCTTATGCTTTCATCTTTAAAGAGAGAACTCTATTGCAGGGGTCTCCAACCTTGGCAACTTTAAGCCTGGTGGACTTCAACTCCCAGAATTCCCAGTTAGCTGGGAGTTGAAGTCCACCAGCCTTGAATTGCATTTACAGATAATCCTTGTCTTACAACCATTCATTTAGCAACCTTAAAGTTACAATGGCACTGGAAAAAAAAGAGAGACTTACAACCAATCATCATCCTCCAGCATCTCCAACAGTCACATGATCAAAATTTGGTCACTTGGCAAGGGCATGTCTTTGTACAGTATCCTGGCGTCACCATTTGCGTCCTTCCCAGCTGACCTCTGACAAGCAAAGTCAATGGAGGAAGCCAGATTAACAACTGACCGCCTAATTCACTTAGCAAATGCAGTGATTAGCCTCACAATGGTCATAAAATGGGGTCCAACTCACTTAACATCTACCTTGCTTAGCAACGGAATATCTGGTCCCAATGTGGTTGTAAGTCAAGGAATACCTGTATTTTTTTTAAAAGGTTTGTTTATATTTGCATTTTTCTGCCTTCTTTTAGCTGTCTGTCTGTCTCTCTCTGTGTATATGTAGAAAGTAGTGTACAAATAAATGAAATCGGTATTAACCAGCGTTGGGTTCAAACAATACCCTAAGCGATAATGGGTGCCATGTGGTTTTAATTTGTCAGGTTATATAAACAGAGCCATCATACCTCAAATATAAACAAGATGGCAACTGCAGGCACCAATGACATTAATAATATCTTGGAATACTATTTAGTAGCATTACAATGATATGACACATTTTATGAAATTAAAGGGCAAATGAAATTATATATGAATGACATGAAATGATATATAAGTAATGGAATATTATAATGACATATGAAACGTCACTTGACATTCTTCCTCCATACACCTATGTTATTAAGTTCAAATATTTTGCTCTCCTCTTCTCCTCTTTACTCATACTTTTGTCTATAAAAGAAAAATAGTTGCTGATCTTTAGCTATTCCTCAGCATAAAGTGAGGACCAATTTGTGATATTTCAGCCTTCCCTAAACTATTGGGTCTACATCTACATCATCCATAGTCAGCTCTTACGATGCTGTTGATAGCAGAGGTTGTCTGTTATGTCTGGAAAACAGAAACATGAAAAGAGGAAAATAAATTGTAAACCACTTAGAGTTGTTTGAGATGGGCAGCTTATATATATTTGCAATTATATAAGAAATTACAAATATGACAGACAAAGAAATTTATGGAATATTAATATGTTGAAATTATACTAATTTTTTTGTTAGGCACTTAATATATATATTAAGATTTTCACGGGTATGGGTATGTAGGTCTAGGTGTGTTCGGGTCTTTTCCTATGTAAGATTAAGAGTATCTTGGCAACGTTTCGGCGAGGTCTCACTCGCCATCCTCAGGCTGGTGCTTTCGGCTTCATGCCAGTGCAAGCACTGCTATATATAATATATATATATATATATTATTCTATGACTAAATAGAAAATGGAATTTGTTTAGTTGCAGAATATATATCCACTTTTTGTTTATGGTGCTGTAAGCTCTTAATGCTAAAAAGAGGCATACCTAAAAGTAAACCTCATTGACTACAATATGTCTTATCTCTAAAAAGAAACTTCACTGCAAAACTTGTAGACTTATTTGAAATATGAATTTGTCTCCTCCCTCTTTTGATTCTTAGAATTTTCAAAATCTACTCATCTCTGTCAGGCAGTATGGGCCAAGGCAAAATTTGGAAACAAAGAAAGGAGGTCTTCAAGAAAAAAGCGAAAAACTCTTCAAGTTCCAGTAGGTATTAGAATTAGAGAATTAGAGTTACATGTTGTTAGAGTTTGTGTGTGCATATAAATGTAGGTACACATGTACATACATGTATACACATGCATACACACTGTACACAGATACTGTACACACACACATACACATATAATATAATATACAGTGTGTGTATGCATGCATATGTGTACATACATTCATTTATATGCACACACAATAAACACATATATACTGTATAATGTATACAGTTTGTGTGTGTGTGTATACACACACACACACACACACATATATATATATATACACACATGTGTGTGTGTATACACACAACATGTACATATGTACACACACACACACACACACACACACACACACACATATACTTGGTATGGGTGTGTCTGTAGGTGTTTGGGTGTGTGGATCTGCCTGGGTGTGATTAAAATTTCTGGTAATGTCAATTAATTTTTTTCAGACAGTGCATTACTAAAACAAAGGACAAACATTCATAAAAAATAGAAGCTAGTGCTTCAAATAGATGATGCTTATTTGTAAACTCCAGTGCATAGTTATGATATTTTCAAAGAAAAGCTCTTCATTTCCTTTGAAGATTATTTCAAAGCAGCAGGTTTTGGAGTAGTTAATCCACAGAGATAACTTTTTTGTTCTGTGAATCATATTCCAAATTTTCAAATGTTTGATTAAATGAGTCATCTGGAATTGTAGGATACAATCCACAGGAAAAATACATGTTTCATATAGTATTATTTGCTTAATCACTGGATTTCATCCCATGAATAGAATCCCCCAAAGTATTGTGACTTTTAATCCTACATTTGATGACATTTTTGCCATTTCAACTGATTGGTATAAAAGAAAAATAGCTTCTTCCCTTCTGTCAACTATTTGTATTGCATAATGACTACAATGCATAGAACATGCAAATACTTTTATTTAAATATCTTGATTTGACTTTGAAGAAAATTGGGGCAATGTATATTTTTGTACCTTGTTTCTACTCTATTTGATGCATGCAATATTTTCCCTTAACACTCTAATCTTTGTTTGAATGGGGGTAACAGACATTGCTTTTTGAGCAGGGGTCACCAACCTTTTGGACCTCAGGGACTACCAAATTCATAATTTTAAATCCCGCAGACCACTAATATATATTGTGACTGACAGTGGTTTGCTGACCTTGATGGGAGAGAGAGAGAGATATCTGATCTAACCTCAGCGGGCTGGCGGTGATGTTTCCCCCCCTCTCTCAGACACACACACACCCTCCAAGGCAGCCACATTCCTTCACTAATCTGCTTTTCAGCTCCATTCTTAGGGAGAGAGAGAGAGAGAGATGGTATCCTGCGATCCCAAATAAAGAATGTTTGATCGGTAGGAAAATGGGATGGGGGATTCTCCTGCACACTAATCCCCCTAAAAAAGTCTGCAGGAAAATTCCCCACCCTGTTTTCCTACCAATGGATCATTCTTTATTTGGGATCGCAGGATACTGTCTCCAGCTCCATTCTCAGGGGAAGAGAGAGACTTTTGGCTTCATGCAAGGAAAGTAGCAGAAGCAGCAGAAGACTTTCTTTCTCTCCCAAAAACTCTGCCAGAAATAAGTCTTTGCCAGTACAGTCTCTTAGAGCAGGATGCCTTGCCAGGTCCCAAAAATTCATTTCTAACAGAGCAGTTCAATGGCCAGGCCAGGCATGTGGGGTGAGTAGGGCAAGTTCCCCCCCTCCACCCTTTCCCCCCTCCCCTCACTACCTCATGTTGTTCACAATGCAAGGGATGCAAGCCTTGTGTTCCCCGTGCAGCCTGAATTAATTGCTTTGGGGGGTGTTTTGGGGTGATATTTCTCTGTGGACCACTAAAATTTTCTCGTGGACCACCAGTGGTCCGTGGCCCACTGGTTGGCAACCACTGTTTAAGAAGGCCTAAAAATATGACAGCAGTGCAGGTGATATTCAAATGGCTATTTTTCTGGACCTTCTACTGATTTTTATTTCCTATTTTCTCTTGGCAGTTGATTACAGTAGATAGTTGCCCTCAGAATATCCAAGTGAATTTGGAACTGCTTGACAGTAAACCTGCTGAAGACAAACAGGAACGCAGGGCCAAATGGCTGACCGTGTCTCACTTCAAGCAACTGAGTATGTCACATTAGTATGTAATGAAGATTGCATACAAGACTAAAAGAAAAACCATGCATACTGTGGGAAATAATTTCTTAAAGAGAATAAGTTATAAAGATAGGCTAAGAAAGTTCTTGGGAAGGATTACAATATTATGACTTTGAAGAATAATATATAATATTATTAATATTAATATAATTTCACAAGTTGTAGAAAGTTGTAGATCTGCCATGATGGACAGTATGAACATATTTTCAAATCATAAGTAACAAATTACAGATATACAATCTACAGCAAATCTTGGGCCCCTGTGGAATGTATGATTGTTCTACCGAGTTAACAGGGTTTATGACTGAATGTTGATTTGATCATCAGTATAATAATTTCCATTTGTTGTACAATACGAAGACATTTCATGGAACCAGAAAAAACTTTCATGAGTTCCAAAGAACAGGATTACTTAACTTTATTTTGCTAGAAGTTCCACTCCTCTTCCTCCTGAGGGTTGCAGGAGCCAAGCACTGATACAACTAGAAAGCTGGTATTTTTAGCCTGTCTTTATTTGTGGAATTTTAAAAATGCAAAATGCATGCCTTAAATATTTCAGGAAGTTAACACATGCAAATTACCACTACTCTATCCCAGAATCACAGAAAGATTTAACATATTTAGCACGATTCATCCCCATGCCCAAAACTCTTTGATTTTTCACCTACCTTATCCAGATCATGTTAATAATGTGTGACTTTCAACTTACAACCACAATTGAGCCCCAAATTTATGTTGCTTAGTGAAATAGTTGTTAAGTGAGTTTTGCCCCATTTAATGATCTTTTTGCCACTGTTAAATAAATCAATCACTCCAGCTGTTGTTAGTAACATGGCTGCTAAGTGAATCTGTTTTCTCCATTGCCTTTGCTTGTTAGAAGATCGCAAAAAGCGATCATGACCCCAAGACACAGCAAATGTCATAAATATGAGTCAGTTGTCAAGTGTCTGAATTTTGATTGCATGACCACGGAGGTGTTACAAAGGTTGTAAGTATGAAAACCATTTGTAAATCACTTTTTTTTCAGTGCCATAATAATTTCAAACATTCACTAAAGAAACTTTTGTAAGTCGAGGATTACCTTCATTTGATTATATAAATTGTTTATCATCAAATCTGATTATGCAAATTTCCTTTCCCATACTCTTCAAGCCCTTGATAACAATATTCTAGTGACAGTCAAACAAAGGGTGGGAAAAACAGCTTGTCTGTCATGTCTAAAAAGAGTCCATCATGACACGGTCCTCTGTTGACATTGCATAACCCTTATGAAAGTCCTATTTCTCAAAGATAAAGAATTACCTTGCTTTAAGTTGATTTATTGCTATGGATACTTTCACTTTTGGGGAAACAAGATACTTGCAATAACTTTGTGTATACCGCTCTTACATTTGTTTACTTGGCTCGGTTTAGATCATATCAACTGTATGCATCAGGAAATGAAAAATCAAGAACTAGTGAGGCAAACAGTGCAAATCTGTGACTACCTGAGACAATCGCAAGAGGTAAGATGTGCAAGGTAGATTTTTTAGGGTATTTATATTAATTGCTGAATCTCTAGTGAGTAAACTAAAGAACCCTGATTATTATTTTTTTATACAGCAAGCGCAGAAGATGCTGGTGAAGAAATAAATAATTAATCTGAAATATTTTTAAAGATCAATGATTAAAAAACCTAACTTATCAAAACATAAATCAAGGATAGAGGAAGAGAATAAGTTTAAATGTTGAGGTTTTATATGATTGTGAGTTGTTAAGGAAATAGCACCAATGAGTAAATCTAGATTAGTGGTGTGCCATCCTTCACAGGGATCCTTGGGCAGCAGAGAACCTGTGTATAGCATGTCTTCTCAATTTGATAAAGCAGCCATGTTTGTTGCCAGGTTCATATCGCTAATTTGGAAGCTACTTTCCATGGCTGTTCCCAGAAATACCTTCTGTGGCAGATATGGAAGGTGGAAAGAAACATGGGGTTATTATTTTTTTAAAACAGGCTCATGAATACTCCAAAATGTTCTGATCAACTCTTTTACACAGTCCTAATATGAGGAAAGAATTTTATAACTCGTTCTTTGGAACTTTCCTCATCAGAATCCAGTTTGCTTTCTTGATACCACCAACCTTGTTAAGCTATAGTATAGGTAGTTCTCAACTTATGACCACAATGGAGCCCAAGATTTCTGTGCTACATTTGTTGAGTGAGTTTTGCCCCAT
The DNA here is from genome assembly GCA_033807585.1 of Hydrophis major. Taxonomy (NCBI): domain Eukaryota; kingdom Metazoa; phylum Chordata; class Lepidosauria; order Squamata; family Elapidae; genus Hydrophis; species Hydrophis major. The sequence continues at coordinate 293,392,619 of CM066329.1, read as the reverse complement.
TTTATGACCTTTCTTGCTACAGTTGTTAAGTAAATCCCTGTAGCTATTAAGTTAGTAACATGGTTGTAAAGTGAATCTGGCTTCCCTATTGACTTTACCTGTCAGAAGGTCGCAAAAGGGGATCACATGACTCCATCATAAATATGAATCAGTTGCTAAGACTCTGAATTTTGATCATGTGAATGTGGGGATGCTATGACGGTTGTGTGAAAAATGGTCATAAGTTCCTTTTTTTCAATGCCATTGTAACTTCGAGTGGTCACTAAATGAACAGTTTAAGTCAAGGACTACCTCTACTAAATCCAGAAAAAGATTTAATGTTGATTAAATAGTTTAATCAAGTTGAGCTCCTAATAGGAAAACCTCAAGGAAGGATTATGTATGTTTGCTGTCTTAAATTGCTTATATAGCAATACAAGTGGGATAGAAATAAAAATATATATAAAATTATGGAAAACAAGCTTGTTTTCTGGTACATTGAATAAATTTATAATAACAAAATATTAAGAACAAAGGTTGTCTTGAAAACATTTTGAGATGAAAACGAGAGGTTTAGCTTTAAATATAGCATATAATCTTAGATGCTCTCTGCCTTTCGGTATCCTTAGTGAAGAACTAATAATATTTGTTTTTGCATATTGCATGAAGTGGTTGGTTTTGTTTTAACATGATAAAAAAAAATACAGCTATTATAACTGGTGAGTCACAAATATGGCTTAATGTTATAAGTAGATCAGTGGTGGGATTCAATCTTTTTTACTATCAGTTCTGTGGGTGTGGCTTGGTAGGCGTGGTGGGGGAAGGATACTGTAAGATCTCCAGTCAGAGGTGATCTTTGCCAGTTCTCTGAACTGCTCAAAATGTCCGCTACCGGTTCTCCAGAAGTGGTCAGAACCTGCTGAATACCACCTCTGAAGTGGATTCAATAAATTGTAGCTAAAAGAAAGTACCATTTTGTATAATATGTATATTGTGCTGCTTAAAGAGGAAAGAAGATATATGGATACATGAAAGTTACTAATCATAATTTTATTTAAAATGTCTATTCATAAAAAAAATAATAGAAACAACAACTTTCCCCCAGGATTTAAATAACAGCATTACTTGGACTAGGAAGAATAGAAAGAATAATCTGAGCAGAAGTTACTCGTAAGTATTCTTGTCTGTTTGATCGCAGATGGCATTTTTGATGGTTTTTAACCATAATATTTCTATTATCTGACATGCCTTTGTGACCTTTAATCATTTAGCTGATAACCTAATTGAGATGTCCCATTCTAAAAACTTATCACAAATTGTGAGTTATATTAAATTGTATTGATCTGCATGTGATCCTCATTGAAACTAGTGCCAAAAATGCAAAGAAATATATCTCTGCATGCACCACATCAAGCAAATAAATGCTGGATAAAAATTGTAGAGTTTACAGTTAAGTAGTTTGTCTATCAGTAGTCATGAAATATTAAGAAATACAAGTTAGTGTATAAATGAACCTAGTCTTTATTGTAATGACTATTATATACCTTTTGCAAACTTAAAATGAATGAAAAGTTATTTAAGTTTCCCAATGCAGTGAAACATTCTGTGTATGGGTGCATTTTAATTTAATGATAACAACCTAACTCCATTCTTTGTTTCAAAAAGGTTGAGAAGTTTAGATGGAGATGGCAGTAAGTTATTTTATTTTATTTTATCTGTAAATACTATAGTCAAATTCATGTTTAGAACAAAGTTAATTTAAAGAGCCTCTCACTACTAACTCACTTTCCTATATGGAAACTTACTATGACTGACTATCCCTCTGATATAAAATCTGATACCCCCCAGATTTGTAGAGATTGTTGAGATTGTTTTGTTTAAAAAGTCATACAATATATGGTTTGTTTAAAAAGTCATACAATATATGGTAAATAGATAGGGATTGAAAAAGAAAAAAAGTATAAATCAGGCATTAGTGCTTAGTTATATATCTGAAGGCCTCCATAAAAACCCAAAGATGTTGAAAACCTTTAATGTAGGTTCAGCTATTATATCAAAATTATTGAAAATTATGGTTAGTTTCAAACTATAATATCCATTTCTGGATTGCAAATAAAAAACTGACTCTCCAGTTCAGACTAGTTCTACCACCTCACACCACTTTTACTTTGACCTTTACCTTTCACTACATTTTAGTGTATGCTCCAAATTTCTGTATTGATACGGCAAAAGATATTCATTGGGGCACATCGAGATACCTTCCCCTCAATTGTTTTCACAAGGAAATGTCATAATGCTCCTTTCCAAGATTATCTCTTTATCTGTTCTAATATTGATATAGATATGGTTACACATATATTCCTGGCAGTGGTGAGATTCAAATTTTTTTACTACTGGTTCTGTGGGCATAGCTTGGTGGGCGTGGCAGGGGAAGGATACTGTAAAATCTCCAGTCAGGGGTGGTATTTGCCGGTTCTCCGAACTACTCAAAATTTCTGCTATCAGTTCTCCAGAACTGGTCAGAACCTGTTGAATACCAACCTCTGATTCCTGGCCTGTCCAATCTTGGAAAGCAGAATTAATAATATCATTAATTGCAAAATAGTTGATTTGGAGCCAACAGAATATAGTGCATTTTTTAATTAAGTGATTACTGTAGTGAAGTTTCCAGGAAAATAGCAAACTTTAACACTTATCTCGACTGCTGTCGGTAACCATTAAACTTAAATTAAAATTTATCTATTATAAAAGTTATATTCTATCATTTTCTATTATTTTATTCACCTGTCATTCTTTTTTCCTGTTTTCCATATATTGATTCATAATTTTGAACTGTATCTGGAAAAATCTGTCCTGATATGTTATTTTAAGTGCTAGCCTTTGACCAAATAAAACAGATCTATCTTTATAAAATTTATGATAAATGTTCAAATTCAGAGAAATAGAGTGTTCTTCAATTGAACAGATTTTCAATTGAATTGAAAGGCATTTGATTATGGTATATGTTTAGCTGTTATTTTAATTTTATTGGTACCTATGACATTGATCATTGACTTTTTAAAATATTATTTGAATCGTATATAAATAAAATTAAGATAATAGTTGAAAAAATGCTTGAACCGTGTTGTATTCTGCCCAAAGACTGCTAGAAATAGAGGAAGTTATAGGTCTTGTGAAATAAATAATATCATGGTCTCCAATATAATTATATGCTTTTTACTGATAATTTAATAAAAAGTTAAAATGGATTGTATTTCACTTCCAATCATTTTATGGCAATCTTGACTGTGTAGTGCTCACAACAGTGTATTTTTTTTCCATATTTAACATTAATGTTTTAAAAATATTTCAGATATCTCACTCTGCTTAAAATCCCCTCAAGATTTGCACCATCATTACTCAGGTACGTAGTGAGTATTTAAGTGAGTATGCTGAGTATATTAATTCTTTCCCTCTATCATTTTCTAATTATCTGACTTTGAAGTAGCTCATTATCAAGAGCTGTATATTAAAATAATTCCTAAGAGAGTATCTTGGGGAGATTAGGATAATTTATTATGTTAGCACTGCTTTCTGCATGCCAAGTAGTTGTTGGTAAAATAAATTGGTTACTGGAAAGGATAATAACAGATCTATAATCAAAAGCAATACAAATAAAATTTCTTTTATAAATATAATTTCTAATATATTTAGGAAATATAATGAAAGGAAGTAGAGATTGAAGATCAGCTAGTTCAGTTTCTGATGAAATAAATCTGCTTTTAATATCAATCCCCAGTGAATTCATATCCAAAAAATGACTTCACACTGTGTTGGAAGCAATGAACACATATGAACCTGCTAAGCTGCTACATATTCAAAGCTGATGAAATTTGTGAAATTCACCAGCAGATGTCCTTGCTGTCATACATTTAAGACTGTATATATACAGTATTTGCAAATATTGTTCAGTTAAATTGCTAAATGCAGTATTTATAGCAGGTAACAATTGTATGATGGTTAGCAGTAGTATATTGTTATTGCGATAAGTATAAAAGCTATTATATCATAAATACATATCAGCATATATTAAAACTGCTGTAGTCAGTTTAGTATATATTAAAAATAGAGCCAAGCTGGATTTTGAAAAAACTTAAGGAAAATCTATTCAAACCTTACACATTACTATTTTAAATTAATTTTTATTCAATATTTTTTTTACAAATATAAAAACAATAAAAGAAATTTTAAGACAATAATAAAAAATAGTAAATTGAGGAAAAAAATAGAAAAAGAAATAAAAGAAAAAAATATAAATAGCTTCCAATCTCCTTGATAACAGTAATAAATTTATCTCTTTTTTCAACATAAAGTCCATAAGGAGTTTCTAGTCACTGATAAATGTACTTGTTGATCTGTCACTAACCAAATGATTTTACCATCTCTGTTAGTTTTGTCATTTTTCCCAGCCATTCCTCCATTGTGATGTTTCAGAGTCTTTCCATGTTTGTGCATATAATAATCTTGCAGTAGTAATCATACATAAAAAGAATCTTAATCCAGGAGAAATTACAATTGTGATGGTTGGGAAGAATTTTTCTCAGAAAATGTATCTTTTGCCAAGGATAATGTTTTTGTTTCAAACAAAACCAGTTCTGATAACTGAACAATGGCAGAAAGATATATCAAAATCTATATAGCAAGAAAAAAGTCAAATATATATTTAAATTTAAATTAAATGTATTTTCTGGTAAATGATTCCAGAAAAAAATATCTAGAACGTATAAGATAGTTCAAATTTATGTTGGAAATGTGGATAAAGTGAAGGATCATTTTTATAACTGGTAAGAGTTTATGAAAATACTCACATAACTTTCTGAAATGCCATTAACCCACCTTGATGTATATTCAACATTAAATACATCCTCTATTATAATATGCTTTGCTATCTGAGAAGAAATATAGAAATATAGAAAGGAATTGAGTTCAGACAAGGTATCAGTAATTTGCCAAAGATCTGAGGGAAACGCAGCTTTAAATCTTATCAGTACTTTACAGTAAGGCTTTAGATCAGTTGTAGAGTTGAAATGATATCATCAAATACTGCCCATTTTATTTAAATCAGAAGAAAAAATTCAGTGGATGGCCCTTGAGGGTTGAATAAATGATTTCAACTGGGGTTTTTTGAAAGATTTTCCAGTGCTATGTTGTTCATTTAAGTTCCTTTCCATCTTCTAACTCAATCTTTGTCTAGTAGATTTATTCCTCCATTCTATATTTTTTGCCCATTCCAGCCAGTGGTCAGAAAAATAGTGTAAGAAAATTAAAATGCTGAAATTACTCTTTAGATAACATTTTAACAAATTAGTTTTACTTCCATGAATGAAAATAAGACATTATTCTAATCACTTCAAATGTTGTACTGTATTTTATGTCTCCCAGTCAAAGGCCTTCTGTAGGAGCAACATTTCTTCAAATTTTCTTTTTTAAAATGGTGGGCAAAAATTTTCAGATCATATGATTAACTTGCTTTTTTTGCAGCTGTTGAAAGAAACAATTTAATGAGGCTGGCTCAAACCATCCCTTTCACACCAGTGCAGTTTTTTGGTGAGTACTGGATTTCATGCTGATGAAAACATTTTAAACATTAGGAAAATTCACAATAATTTAGACTTAAAATGTGCAATAATTCCATTGCCTAGTTATTTTTATTAAATCATGGTGCATCTCTCTTTCTCTCATTTATACATCTATCTTTTGCATTATTTTGTATAATATCAAGAAATAACTGGAAAATATTGTCATTAAAAATCCTTGCATTTTTCTTCTATTGCTAACTGGGTTTCTTTTTCTTTTTTTGTAATCTCATTGTTTTTCTATTGTCAATCTCAGAATTTTTTTTTTAAAAAGATCTCCAATTTATTTATTTATTTGTTCAATTTATTTAGCTGGAGAAGAAGTAACAATTTATAGACTGGAAGAAAGTTCACCTTCGAACCTTGATAAAAGCATGTCCTCTTGGTCCCAGCACGGCATGGCTGCCATGATTCAAGTTTTGTCTCAGGAGGAAATGGATGGAGGGTTGAGGAGAGCCATGAAAGCTCTCTGCACCTGGTCTGAAAATAATGTGCTCAAGTTAGGTGAAGTTTTCATTGTAAAATCTTTCCTTCCTGAAGTTGTTCGGACTTGGCAGAAGATCTTCCATGAAAGCACAGTCCTCCATCTGTGTCTCAGAGTGAGTAATCAGCAATCCCTACTAATAACTGGAGGCTAGCTACACTCTACAGAAGGAACCCTGCACCATGGTCTAAAATGGTGGTTCACAAGAGATCTGTTAAATCCCATTGTTACCTAAATTCTAACTCTGTGAACAGGCATCTCAGCCCTGCTTCCCCAAAAGTAGCTCTATTCATGAGAATGGCTAAAATGGATTCATTATAGCACATAAATAGTCATATTACTAAATACTAGTACTCTCAGGTATATATTGTAGTGTATTCAAACTAGTACCAATCTAGAAATAAAGAGAAATTTTACAGTTAAAACAATTAATAAGTAAAACAGCTTGCCTTCAAAAGTTGTGAGTACTTCATCATTGGAAGTTTTAAAAAAGAGATTGGATAGTCATTCGTCTGGAATGGTATAGGATCTCCTGCATGACCAGAAAACATCTGCATTGAACTAGAAAACCTCCAAAGTCCCCTTCCAAGTGTGTTATTCTGTAGGATGGGGTCACACAGCTGTTAATATCATTGTAATAGAAAATGGAAAGTGTATTCTTCTTATTTGTCAGTGAAATACAGGTACATGGGATCAGCTCAATCATATTTTATACATTATTTTGTGATTTTGTTTTCTAAGAAACAAAATTTTAATCCTGTCCTTTGAGTGACACTTATGAGTACTTTTAAGTTTTCCCAACCCCAGCCAATTAATAGTTTTGGATATGATCTCTAAGCTGGGGTTTCAGATTTCAGTTCTTACTTCATCTCTGGAAAGATACATTGGGCAGACTTAGTCAAATCACATTGTCTCATCATAATCTTAAAAAGGATGGATGTACTTAAAACGTGGATGGAAATAGCACCAACTTGTTAAATGTTATTGTAAACTTTCCTGAAATAATATAGCTAGGGTATTTTTTTTGTTTGTTGTTATGTTTAGGAAATACAGCAGCAAAGGGCAGCTCAGAAATTGATATATACCTTCAATCAAATGAAGCCCCATAGCATTCCATATACTCCCAGGTATGAAAAATGTGTTTCTAGAAGTAAAATGTAAAAGAGTAAGCCTATTCATTCTATATACTATATGGTGATTTAATTATTAATATCTGCAGTTAATAGACAGGCACTATATCCTGCACTATAATTACAACAACTATTAGAGGAACAGACAACTATTTATTCATGTATTTTATATATTATTACAGTCTATATTCCACAGACTGTGACAGATTTTATTTTTTGGAGCTCCAAGATCACTGCAGATGGTGACTTCAGACAATTAAAAGACACTTTCCTTCTTAGGAAGAAAGCTATGGCATAGTTATAAAATCATAGTCAAAGCTGTGGTTTCCCAGTATGAGAATTGGACCATAAGGAAGGCAAAATGCTGAAGAATTGATGCTTTCGAATTATGGTTCTGGAGAAGACTATTGACAGTCCCTTGGACTTCAAAGAGGTCAAATCAGTCAGTTCTAAAGGAAATCAACCCTGATTATTAGGACAGAAATTGAAACTGAAGCTCAAATATTTTGGTCACTTAATGAGAAATGGGGACTAACTGGAAAAGACTCTCAGATTGGGAAAAAATGAAGGCAAAAGGAGAAGGGGATAGTAGAAGATGAGATAGTTAGATAGTGTCATTGACACAAAGAACATGAATCAATGTCTGGAATACGCTACCTGATTCTGTGATTTCTTCCCAAACCCCCAAAACTTTAACCTTAGACTGTCTACTATTGACCTCACCCTTTTCCTAAGAGGTCTGTAGGGGGAGTGCATAAGTGCACCAACGTGCCTACTGTCCCTGTCCTATTGTTTCTTTCTTTTTTCTTATTCGTACCCATTTCATGTATTCATAACTATGTTTATACTCATACCTGTTATCTTATAATCGCTTGACAAATAAAATAAATAAATGAATAAAATTTGGGCAAATTTCAGGAGACAGTGAAGGAGAGAGTGTGCCATGGTCCAGACATGACTTAGTGACTGAACAGCATTCCTCTCCTTCCATCTCTTTATATAATGACCACCAAAACCTGACATTACAAACAAGATGCCGCTTTTCAGGACTGTGATGAATCCTAAAGGGATGATCCACCATATTAGATATTTATTCAGGGAATTTGGGGCTTATTTCAACTCTCTGTCTCTGTCTCTGTTTGTCTCTCTCTCTCACACACACACACATCATATAAAGACACCGACACAGGCACACACACACTATCTTATATATCTATCTTGTTCCTTTTGTTCAGTTCAGTGCTGATAAAATTACTCAAGTCAGATAACAGTATGGCAGGAGAAAATCCTTTTAAAGTATATAAATTATTTTTTTCCCCTGACATTACTTCAAGCTTGTACATTCATTTGAATTCATTTAATGAGCAATATCAAAACTTCATTCTTAATATTTAAAATGAAGATTTATTTGATTTACAAGATAATAAGAAATACAAGACACGCTTTTAATTCTGTGAATAGCGATTTCATTTGAGTATCCAACTTCAGAATTAGCAGAAAGGACTACATTGGATTAAGCCCTGTAGAAAGTAACCATGCAAAATAAACAAAAATATCAGAAAACTGCTGACTATTGGGAAACAAAGGGGGTGGGGACATGCTAATAGTTTTGTGAGAGCCAATGGCTGCTTATATGTTTAGCTGGCAATCACAAGTGAACCTTCTAGGGTGTAATTATTATATTTTTATTCTGTTGTTAAATTGCCTGTGGTGACTTGTTCTCTGTAATTTGTTTGTCAGGATTATGATAATAGATTTTCTCAAAGTTGTGCCCAACTTTCCCATCAAGCTTGGAGATTTTATGAAACTCTACCTGAAAATTAGATCCTCATTAAGATTAATTATCTCAGGACATCTTTTTGGTTATAGTCTTAAACTTACTTTTGGGGAATAAATGTCATTTAATTCAGTTAGGTTTATTTCTGCCTAGACATGGATAGATAAGATAACATTACATTTTAACTTGTATTCTTATACTTGTATTCTTATTCACATACTTATGTTCTTGAATATATGATGTTGATGAAAGTTGTACATGAGATTAGTACCCTTTAATCATCAAAAGCAACATGAATAACACCTCCTGAAAAGGTACTATTCTTTCTTTTCAGATTCCTTGAAGTCTTTTTAATTTATTGCCATTCAGCCAATCAGTGGCTGACAATAGAGAAATACATGACAGGAGAATTCCGCAAGTACAATAACAACAATGGGGATGAAATCACACCTAGCAATATGCTGGAAGAAGTTATGCTGGCTTTTTCTCACTGGAGTTATGAATATACCCGAGGAGAACTTCTTGTATTAGATTTGCAAGGTGAGTAAAAAAGACTGTACCATGAAAATTAGGAAAAGTTAGAAAAATGGCATATGACACTTGAATGAGTAACACATTTATCTGGGTGTCAGCATTTGTGGACTATAGTATAGTTTATCAGAAACAAGAAAAGTTCTACAAATACAGTCCATAAATACAATCCAGCACGCACACACAAATACACAGGCACACAAACACCTATCTATTGTTAGTGGTTGAATGATTAACACTGACTTCTAGGCTTGTGTATGTGTGCATTTACAGAAGATTGTGCAAGCATGCCACAGGTTCTGTCCTTTTTTTGTTGTATGAGCAACATGATATTGCATTTCTGCTTTCAGCATTCTACCTTCTTTCCTTCCATCTTTGCAAATGCCATGGAGGCCTAAGTGAATTAGTTCTGATTCACCTTGAATATTTGAGATTTGGAATAAATATGATTTGTTTTAAGGCCAGGCTTAGAGATTTGAGGACATATCCATTTGATCTGAGCTGTTTCTTTCTTTTTCTTTTTTTTAAACAAATTTTATTGATTTTAAAGACAAACAAACCATCATTAACCATTAAATACATAAAACCTCTTCCCATTATTAATTTTACAACTCAAGTAAAATATTATTTTATGCAACATAATTCTGTTTTACACCATTTCAATATAAACATATAAATATCTCTTAACAAATTTCTCATTATTTCTCTTTTCGTATTCAATTTCATTGTTATTATTATTATTTTCTATATTTGTCCAGTTTATAATCATCATCTTCATTCCTCTCTGACTTGATTACCATTATTCTCATCCAACATTCCTCCAAGGTTTTATTAATTCTCAAACAAAACATAGACACACAAAACACAAAAATATAAAACTTCTTTTAAGAAAGTAGCTTGGCCCCAGATTACCTCTCTTTGTATGGACTTCAATTAAATTCATGCTCATCTTGTATACCATTACCTATCTTATTTACAATTCTATATCTTCTATATAACTTCTCCCCGCTTTTCGTTCTTCTTATTTCTATTTGTATTTTTTGTCCATTCTTTCCAGATTATCCATTTATCTCATTCCCTATAGTAAAAAAAAAAAAAAAAATTTCTCCTGAAATCACTAATCAGAGTATGATGCCTTTCATCCTCCCCCTAAATTAATATTTAAAATAACACCTGATACCCAATCTGATTCTGCTTAGTACATTCTACCTACTAACCTTTAAAGAAAAAAAATGATAAATTGATAATAATTAATATAATTAGATAATAAATCTAAATATTAAATCTTATAACATTCCGATTGTCTATTTCAAAAAACAAGTGCTACAATTTTATTAAATTTTAAAATCTATCATTACTAAACATTTCAATATTTTAATCTTTTATCAATTCTTATAACATTCTAGTTTTCTATTTCTAATACATAATACCATCTTATGTACCTTGCAGAATCTTCTTTTTTAAAGAAATTTTACCTTACCCTTTATTCCTAAAAAAAAATCCTTTTTCCCCATCTTGTTTCATACCTTTGTGGCTTTTCCCTCCCTTTTCCCTTCCTTTCTTATCCCCCCTGGCCTTTTTACCCCCCCCTCTACTAACCTCCGCCTTTTTAGCTTTCCCTCTCTGTTGTAATCCTTTCTCCTTTTGCTCAGTAACATTGAGTTGGTTTTGCATCTTATTTTTTCCTTTCTTAAGTGTTTTTTTAAGTCTTACGTCCTTCATTTTCCTTCCTTTCTTTCTCCTTTCTCTCTTAGTTAATTTTTTAGATTCACTGAAGATGGCGTCTTCTTCTTCTTTTTCTTCTTCTCCTTCTATTTCCTCCGTCTGTTGTTGTGTTTGCTGATAAATAGCAAGCGCCATTTCTAAAGAAAGGAAAGCTTCTTTCACAGCGTCCTTACTTTCTTGATATTCCTTTCTAAGTTCATCATCAGATAAAGCCATTCTTTGTTCTTCTTAGAGCAACCAAAATGTTTCAAAAGTTAAAACAATTCCTCAAAGTCCCAGAGACATCAATCAGTCCAAACAACACTCAAAGTTCTCACTTTCTCTTCCTGGGGTGGTATCAGTAAAAGGGAAAAGAAAAAAAGCCCAATCTGTATTTTACAGCCTTGTTCCAATCAATTTCTAGTCTCAAGATCTTCAAGGCATCTCCTCCAGCAAAATCTTAATATATTTTTTTTTGTCCTCTCCCTTCCCACTTATAACAAGAAGCCAAGTTTTTACCTTTTATAAAAAACAACAGGTTTCTCAATGGCCATTTGTTGATTCCATAGGGAAGGAGGGTAAACTTTCCTTTCAGCACCTCAATTTTGCCATTTGAAATCCTCCTCTGGAAACCAAGTATTTTTCAAAAAGTCATAGTTCTCAGGATTAAACGCCTCTTAAAGTCCTGGATCAGCCAAAAAACTTTCTCTTGTAAACTTTCTCCCCTCTTCCTCCTGCTCAGTCTTACCCAGCTGCCGGCTTCTTTGTGGTGGCCATTACAGACCGCCGCTTGACCGCCTTGAGAAAAGGGAGTTTTGCCGGCTGGGGAGGGGGTCTGCAACCCCCAAGCCCCTCACCAGCTCCCCCTATCTTCGGCTGCCTCTGTGGGGCAGCCTTAGCCTCCCAACCCATCCAGATTGGAGGCACCAAAACGGCTAGTGCGGCAGGGATCGCGCAGGATCGCGGAACCCTGCTGCTAGCGAAGCCGACAAACCAGAAGTTTTCCTGAGCTGTTTCTTTAAATTATAAATGGAAGGCCTCAATACTTTCTTTTGAAATCTCCCCCCTACATCTCTTTTAAGGTTGAGATCATATGCCTGAGAATCAATAGGCAGCAGCACTTGTCTGAATTTGCCTTAACTCAAACCAAGGTAAGATTAGGCCTAGTTAATACTTCAATGTGGGCTAGTGTGGAAATTGCAAAAACTATTTCTTTTCAGAAAAAGGGCATGACAAACCCCTTTCTTGCTGATGCCAAGCAAGTGGATTAGAAGTGCTCCAAGAGTGACTCACCAAGTATTGCCTAATTATCATCAAAATATCTTAAAAGTATGAGGAAAGGAGAGCTCCCATTTTCTTTTTAGGAAGGAAGAAAGTTGTGATCATTGAATTAAAACTGAAGACCATATTGAAAGTAAAAATAAAAAAATAAAAACCTATAAAATATATACAAGTAATGTTTCAGTTGCTTTCCTGGAGTGTAGGGCTTGGCATCATATTGCATCGTACTCGTGTCAGAAGCACCAAGGCGTTTTTGGGTGGAAAGAATTAGCTGGTGACATCACCATTATCTTGTCCCTATTATTATGCCCAACAAAATGGTACCTATTTATCTACTTGCATTTGCATTCTTTCAAACTGATAGATGGGCAGGAGCTGGAGCAAATGACAGGAGCTCACCCCATCACACAGTCTAATAGTCAGATTCTAACCATGTGAAACACCATTTTTCCTGGTCTGGCACAATGCTAAGTAACTATTGAGTTGCCCTTAACTAGCAGGAAAATGTTGCTGCCTTTGATCACTGGTTTTTAGGGATAGCTAAAACTATTTAACTAACTTAAACATTGTGTCCTTGATGGCTTTGGTGAGGTGAGGTTAGTGGAGTGTTGGGTTGGGTTGGGATGGCAAGCACACAAACAAAGCTTGACCTCTTGCTGATGTGGGGAAATATGATGACACAGAGATCATTTGGCACAAATAAGGTAGCCGTCATTGCCTTGCCACATCTGCATTCTTGAAGTAGTGAGATCTGGAGCACTTGTGTCAACCTGGCAAGTTCATGTTATGGTATATGTACCAGTATGAATCTTTTAGTACTGAAAAACTCTGTTTTGCCACAGCATACCACCATTACCTATCTCTTAGGAAAATGAAAGTGTGATTGCTTGGTATAGAAACATGTTTCAAAAAAAAAGCACAGGTTAGATGCATCTATATTTTTGTTCTCATGCTACCTTTCTTTAATGGAATTGTGTGGTGTTCTTCTGGCAGTTCCCACTAATATGGTTGCTTTTAAGTATTTCCTGTCTATTTGATTTTTGATATATTAGTGTATTAGAACTTGCATGTGTATTTCTGCACTTATCTGGATCAGGCAGAACTAAATATTGATTAGCTCTACACATTTGGGCTCCAGTTAATTTCTGAGTGTACATCGGTGTATGTTATTCAAGATCAAGGTTGCCTATATTACAGATCCTTCTATAATTAGCTGATAATAAATTCTATTTCTACATGAAATTGGTCTGTTAAAATATATAATTCACAGTGAGCACAGAGAATAGTATATTTGGCAGAAGGAGGCTGCTAGTATAGGAGAGAGAGCGCCCAGTGTATGTCAGAGCAGTCATGGAAACTATGGATACTTATAGAATCTAGTTCATATGCTGACATAGGTAGTTCACTCTCGGGGCTAACTTGTGTAGATGTATCACAAGTTTTTAATAGAATTAAGAATTTGAAAAAAAAAAAAAAAAAGAAGAACTAATATTAAGCATCTAAATCAGGGATCTCCAACCTCGGCCATTTTAAACTAAAGAACTTCAACTCCCAGGATTCCCCAGCCAGCTTTGCGTTGAAGTTGAAGTCCGCCAGGTTTAAAGTTGCCAAGGTTGGAGAACCCTGATCTAAATCTATCACTTATACACAATATAATAGAATCATAGATTCCTGATCCATGTTTACCTAACAGTTCTGTCTTCTTAATAATACAGTTTCAATTTATACCACTTTTTTTTTTTTTAAACTGTTTTAAAGGAAATTGATTTGTTCCAAAGCAAAGCATCAACCTCTTGGGCTTCATAAATGAGGTCCCACAGAGATCATCAAGGAAGCATCCTTGAGGACTACTTTGCTTTCTGATAAATGGATGTTTTGTAACTGGCCACACAATAGTAATTTTGTGACTAGGGACGTGATCCATGGAAACTTTCAAAATTCCAGAACAAATAAAAGTTATCCAACTTTGACATAAATAAATGAAACATTAATATGCTTAATGTAAGCTATTGTTTTAGGAGAACAAAGCAAGCCTATGCAATTAAATATGAGTATCCAAATTTCAGCCTTGATCTAGATACTATGGAGCATATGAAGGTTTCAGAGCTGGAATATGTTTATGGTGTTTATGTATTTTATTCAGAGTAGGGAAATTTCCTTGCACTGGATGGAAAGAATAGAATAGAACAGAACAGAATAGAATACCTTTATTGTCATTGCATTCAAAATACAATGAAATTTGAAAGCTACTCCAGCATAGTGCCCCAAACAGCACATCACAATCACACTACATAGTATTTAAAATGTAAAATAATTAAAGTAATAATAATAATTAAAAACCTAGTCTAAAACCTATTTAAAACATATATTGAATTAGTTTTAAAATGCCACTTTATAAATAGAACTAAATCACAAATATACTGTTTGATTCAAGACAATTATTGCCTTGGAAAAGAAACTGTTTTTCAGTCTATTAGTTCTCATTTTAAGACACCTATAATGTCTCCCTGATGGTAAGAATTCGAAATATGAATGTCCAGGATGAGAACGGTCTGTGGAGATTTTTTGTGCTGTAGGGAGGAGTCTGGTCTTCGCAATCTCTTCCAAAGAAGAAAGAGAGCAACCAATGATTTTTTGTGCTGTCTGGAGTATCATCTTATCCACTACAGAGCATCCAGCATACCACACCATTACACAGTATGCCAAAATGCTCTTGATGATAGAACAGTAAAAAGTAACCAGCAACTTCTCACCCAGATCACTCTTTTTCAGCAGCCACAGAAAGTGCAGGCACTGTTGGGCCTTCTTTGCAGTGGCCATAGTGTGATTCCGACCAAGTAAGATTGTCGGAAATATGAGTTCCTAGAAATTTAAAACTATGAACTCTTTCCACACAGTCTCCACTGATATATAGTGGGAGAGGCTCTGCTTTGCATCTTCTGAAGTCTATAATCAATTCTTTGGTCTTTTTGATGCTCAGGGTGAGGTTATGACTCTTGCACCACAAGACCAATCTGAGAACCTCTGACCTATAGGTCATCGTCTCCTGATATGAGTCCCACCAATGTGGTGTTGTCTGCAAATTTTATTATAGAGTTAATGGGACAAGGGGAGTGCAGTCGTAGGTGTAGAGTGAATACAAAAGGGGGCTCAGCACACAACCCTGTGGAGAGCCAGTGCTGAGAGCAAGAATGGAGGAAAAATAGCTGCCAATCCTAACAGTTTGGGGTCTGTTAGTAAGAAAGTCCTTTATCCAACAGCAGATGTGAGAGGAGAGGCCCATTTCTAGCAACTTCTTAATCAGTATATCCGGAATAATGGTATTAAAAGCAGAGCTGTAATCAACAAAAAGCATCCTTACATAGCTCCCACTATGCTCCAGATGTTTCAGTGCAACGTGGAGAGCCACGGCAATAGCATCCTCTGTGGAACTGTTATTCTGATAGGCAAACTGGTATGGGTCAAGGTTTGATGGGAGGCAATCCTGTATATCTTTTAAGACCAGTCTTTCAAAACACTTCAAAATTATGGGTGTGAGAGTTACTGGACTATAGTCATTTAAAGTATCAGGAGAGGGTTTTTGGGGAACTAGAATAATAATGGAAGTTTTGAGACAAGATGGAGCAATGGCTTATGTAAGAGAAAGATTAAAAATATTTGTAAACACACCTACGAGCTGGTCAGCACATGCTTTGAGTACTTTCCCAGGTATCCATCAGGGCCAGCAGCCTTTTTCACCTTCACTGCTCTAAGCACCTGCTTCACTTCATACTCTTGTACTGTGAACAGTTGAGTACCGGTGGTTTGTAGAGGCAGTGTGTTCAAAGACCTATTCAGTTCGAATTGGGCAAAGAAGCAGTTCAATTCTTCTGCCAGTGATGTGTCCTTATTGATCGATATGGGGTTGCTGCCCCTGTAATTAGTGATGTGTTTAATTTTAAAAAGTAGTTTTTATCTTAGTTTTCTCTGATGTTGAAACATATATTCTATTTACGTATAGTTCCAGCAATATACACATGGATCCACAAAATATTTTTGAATTATAGCCTTTATATTGTTTGCTTTATATTTAAATGAAGTAGCTGAGTATGCAACATTTGTTTGTCATAGTCTAATGCAATTTATAATTTTAATATTGCTTTTTCATTTTACTCTGTAAACCAAAAGATTAGATAACTGTGCAATAATTGCATATGTTATAATTTCACAAATGGTTTTTAAGAAGACAGTTATCTTCTAATAACCATTATAAATTTGAATTCTGCAGGTGTTGGAGAAAACCTCACAGATCCGTCTGTAATTAAACCTGAAGACAAACAGTAAGTATCACATGTAAATTTATCATATAAAATGTGACATATATTCCATTATTCAATTAATCTTCAATATTAGCTTTAATGCACATATGCTGACAGTGCTATTCTTTTTGGCTAACAGCACAATTTTGTATGTGTATCTTTTTAAATGGCTGATTAAGAATAATTTAATGCATTGACAAAAAGGTAACTTGAAGGTAACTTAGTAAAGCTATAAATGCAGATATTTACCACAAAACTTGGCAGCAGAAGAGATAAATATTTGACTTATATTGAGTGAACATAACTGGTTTCCAAGTTCATTATGTTGTTTCTTGAGGATTAAATAGGCCTTTTAATCCTAGGAATGCACAAGAAATGGACTACAGTTAATGAAATGTTCTCTAACCACAGTTTCTCATAAGTAATGCTCATGACACTAGTTGAAGGATTAGGTTTTACCCTCCAGCTACTTTGCAAAGTGGTATCTGTGTCAAACTCAATTGTGACTATGAGTTTAGAACATTAATTTTTAATAAGCGCTACATCCTCTGGGCTAATACAAGCTCCCACAATGAAACATTTCTTATTCCATTACTCCTGCACTCATCCTCCAATCTGTTTAGGCAGATTCCCCCCAAAACCAGATATCCAACTAAGTGTATTGGTGATATGCAGGTGGAAAAGGTATGTACAGCTATTGTGACATTAATTATTCTTTTATTATTTTCAAACTGTAGAGAGATGGCCTTTGGACCGGCAAACCTTGGAGAAGAAGCCTTCAAAAACTTCATTTCAAAGCATTGCTGCAATTCTTGTTGCAGGAAACTCAAACTTCCTGGTATACAGTAGCAAACTCTGAACGTTTCTGAACAAATCTGGCTTTAGAGTTAATCCCTGAATCTAAAACTGAGCTCTTTGTATTGCCGTTGGTAACAAAGTATTCCATGAACGAGTTGTATAAATGAACATTTCCATTAATATTTTGAGGGCCTGTGCAATACTAACATGGGCCTAGGAGAAAAAAAGCAATACTAATCTTTATTTATTGGTTTGGTCTTTCAAATCTGGATGTGGCAAACTTTAAATATGGGATGCACTTTTTTTTAATGCCAAAAGTCTCACTTGGCTTTTCATGGTCCATTCCAAAGATGGTAGGTACAAGAATAGGAATGAATAAAAAGGAAAAAATAATTTATATTATATTGCATTCCTTATTATCACATTAAAACTGGCCATTTTTGTAGAAGGCCCCAAGGCCTTAGACCTGTGAACTAACATGTCATATTAAACACACAATCATGTCCTTTCTCTAAATATATTAAATTAGCTTTTTTTTTAGTAGAGTGACTAAAGCAGTAGATTTAAAGATTAAATAAGCAGCCTTTCACTTCTTTTATTTTTTTGCAATCTAATGGATTATAGGAAGGAAGTAATAATAAAAGAATTTATTTTCATCCTGTTTAAGTAGTATATTATATGAAGATGTCCTGCTTAGTTGAAGATTAGTAATCTTCAGTTACTAATATTAATACTGTTATGTTCTGTGCATGGGCGCTAAGGAGGAGATGAGCCGGTGAACAGTGAACTTCAAACTCTTTATTTACATGTGTAACAGCTCAGCTCTATGGCCGCAACGGCCCCCTTTATATAGGCAAGCTCTTGAGTATTTAACCAATGAAAACACAGGGAGCGCTAGCTCCATTAACCAATGGGAGAGGCTCGTTAATAGCCAATCAGATTCTCCTGAATGGGCCAATCTGATGTCGCTATTATCGGCCAATCAGAAGTGCAGGGCCAGAATCCTGCACTTTACTTCAAGCTCTTAATAATCTTTATTCAAGTACTTTTATTAATTCACAACACCCCTTCCCCCCGGGTTCCATTTAAGGGGTGCGGTCACGTAGTCTTTGAGGTCGGCAGGTTGTTTTGATTGTCTATTTCATTTACGTTGTTCTCCCGGTATTTGGCTACAGTCTTGTTGGGGTAGGACGTTCTCTGGTGAAGAGGGTGCCTCCAGTTCTGTATTCAAATTTTCGTTGCTGCTAATGTTCTCGGGATCTCCTTGAGGTGAGCTCACCCCCATCTCCGATCCTTCTTTACGTGTTGCCTCTGAGCAGTCATTACTTCCGCTTAAGCTTTCTGCCGTTTCAAATTCAGCTTCCTCGGTATCTCCTCCCCCCTCGGTTTGGAAATCAGGGGACTTGGAGATACCCGACTGTACCCTTGAACGCAGCTGATCAATATGGCGCTTCCATATTCTATCATTGCGACATCTCACGCGGTACGATCTGGGGCCGGTTACTTGGACTACAGTTGCCTCGACCCACAATGGATCACCCAAAAAGTTCCTAGCGAAAACCAAGTCGCCTACCTGGAAGTTATGGCATTTTCCGCTGGATCCATGTGGTTTTTCAGGTTCATATGATGGGTGCAGACGGTCGAGGTGGGAGCGGAGCTTCCACCCCATCAATAACTTGGCGGGAGTTTTGTTGGTGACGCTGTGTGGAGTGATATGCTGCAAAAGGAGTATTCGGTTAATCTTGTCTTCTATATCGCCATAGTCCATTTTATGCAAGGTTTTCTTGACAAATTGTACCATGCACTCGGCCCTTCTGTTGGCCGCAGGGTGCGCCAGTGAAGTCAGCGCATGGCGAATACCGTGGTCCGCCAGGTACTGTTCAAAAGACAGCGTGGTAAATTGGGGCCCATTGTCGGATACCAGAACGTCTGGTAATCCATGGTTGCAAATAGTCTGTCTAGTTTCCTGATGACTGATTCGGTTGTTGTATTTCTCATCTCATGGATTTCAAGCCAGTTCGAGTAGGCATCCACTGTTAATAAAAATGTGTGTCCTTTGGTAGGTCCCGCAAAGTCCAGATGAATACGGGACCATGGTCCTCTCAGTGTTTCCCATTCAGTCGGGGTTGCTTTCAGAGGGGCATTGCTTACTTCCAGGCATTTGTGACAAGCTTTTACCCATGTCTCAATCTGCTTGTCGATACCCGGCCACCACGCATAGCTTCGTGCAAGGGCTTTCATGCGCACGATGCCGGGGTGGCCATCATGCAAGGCTCTTAGTATCGCTCGTCGTAGCCGCTCTGGGACAACAACTCTATCACCCCAGATAATGCAGCTCTTCTGGGAAAATAGTTCCATTTGTCGATTCTTGAATGGGACGTAGTCGTCAGGTATCTGGTCCAATGGCCATCCGCGCTCAACCCAACTGAGGACTCATGCTAAAATGGGGTCGCGTTTTGTTTCAATCGCAATATCTCAGGCTGTTAGTGGCGGTGTTCGAAGTGTCTCAATCTGCAGTGTTGTAACTGTCGGAGCAGGGTCATCAATGGTCTCCGGAAGTGGTGCACGGCTCAATGCGTCGGCATGGGGAATGGCCTTCCCCGGGCGGTGTTGCAACTTATAATTATATGCAGCCAAGAATTCTGACCAGCGAGCCATTCTGGGAGATAATATATAAGGTGTTGGCTTATCTCCCGCTATTATTCCCAGCAACGGTTTGTGGTCAGTCACTATTGTAAAGGCTCGGCCATACACATATTCATGAAATCTCTTAACAGCAGACACAATAGCAAGGGCCTCTTTATCAATTTGACTGTAATTGTCTTCTGCTTTTGATAACGTCTTTGAGAAATAGGCAACAGGGGCTTCACTACCGTTAGGCAAAACGTGGTTCAAAATGGCGACCACTCCGAATGGTGATGCATCACACATGATCGTTAAAGGCAAAGTCTCGTTATACTGCATCAAAACAGCATCAGAAGTCAATAAATTTTTCACATGTTGAAACACCTGCTCCTCTCTGTGTCCCCATACCCAGATGGCTTTTTTGTCCAACAAACGATGTAGGGGTTCGGCTACAGTTGCTTTGTAAGGCAGGAAAACGTTATGAAAATTGATAAGGCCTAGAAAAGCCTGGAGGTCAGCCTTATTTCAGGGTTTTGGGGCGTTTTTGATTGCCTTAAGTTTGCTATCGGTGGGGTGAATGCCTTGACTATCAATTAAATATCCTAAAAATTCTACACGATCCGTACATAGTTGACACTTGTTTTTTTTAACTTTGAGACCTGAGTCTTTAAATCTCTGGAGAACCAATCCCAGGCGATCCTTTAGTATTTTCCAAGTCGGGGCAGCGATTAACACATCATCAAAATATGGGACAGCGCCTTTTATCCCTTGTAATAGTCTTTCCATCAAACTTTGAAAGATTCCTGGGGCTACGCTTACTCCGAACTGGAGTCGGTTACATTTAAACGCACCTCGGTGCGTAATGATTGTTTGGGCCTCTGCTGTTTTTTTGTCTACAGGCAGTTGTTGGTATGCCTGGGCTAAGTCTAGTCTAGCGAAGACTTTTCCGCCCCCCAGGGAATGGAGGAGGTGTTGTACCACCGGTACCGGGTAAGCGTTTTGTTGAAGGGCGTGGTTCAGGGTGGCTTGGTAGTCCCCACAAATTCTTATCAATCCATCCGGCTTGATGGGTGTCACGATTGGGGTTTCCCAGGGAGAGTGATCAGTTGGTTCTAACACACCCTGGGCAATTAATTTATCAAGCTGCTCGTCAATCTTTGGTTTAAGGGCAAATGGAACTTGACGAGGCTTAAGGCGGATGGGAGCTATTTCGGGATTGAGGTTAAATGATATTGGGGTCCCCTTGTACTCGCCTAGTTTTCTGCAAAGACGTCCTGGAATTCTTGGACGAGGTCCTCTTCCCAGTCGCTGGTGCAGGTTCGGTGAATGCCGGCTACTTCAATTCCAAGTGGAGCGAACCATTGGAGGCCTAACAAATTAGACCGATCCCTGTCGATTACAGTCAGGGGTAGGAATGCTGTATGGTTCTTAAACGATACCCAGATTTGGCTGGATCCAACAACCGGAATTTGATTTCCTTGATAGTCTTTGACTATGAGTCTTTGGAATCTGAGGTCTTGCCGCCGGACAGTAGGGATGAGCTGCTTGAGGGTCTTCCAGGAAACCATTGAGAGGGACGATCCTGAATCGACTTCCATCAGGCAGGGCTGGTTTTCAATGGCCACTTTCACTCGGATCTTCTTGGCATCAAGAGATGAGGCGTGACTGATCGTGATAGTTTGGTGAGCCTCTTCTCGCTTTGTTGAGTGGTTTAGGGTTTTGTTTCTGTAGGAGTGGTTGTTCCATTGGTGGTTCACGGGTTCTCACTTTACAGGACGGCTTCCTGTCGGTTGGCGATAGTTAGCCCCCCTGGAGGGCTGGCTGGGTCCTAGCTTGCTTCTACAGACCCGTCTGATATGGCCTCTTTTCCCACACACATGGCAGAGCACATCGAGCAATTTGCATTCTGACCGGGGGTGGCTTGCTCCATAACCAGCGCATTGGTACTGTGATCTCTGGCGTTGGTCTCGTTCGGACCGAAGTCGGTGGACCTCTTATTCATTGCTTTCTGATGACGATTCGAGGTCCTCGTGGTGTGCTGTCATAGGCTGTCCTTCTGACTGGGGTGAAATTTTGCGGGCGAGTTGGCGAAGAGGGGCGTGGGTGCAGCGCATTCGGGCAGCCGACTTCCTTGTTGCTTCTGCTGCAGTAGCTTCAGCGATGGCATCTTTAAAGCTAATGTCGTCTTTCGCCATCAGCTTATTCTGTGTGCCTGGAGCATCTAATCCCAGAACTATTTGGTCTCTCAGGGCTTCTTCTAGGTTGGCAAACTCGCATAGGCCTCCCAGATTCCGGAGATCCGCTATGAAATCAGCAACACTTTCGCCCTTCCACTGACCTCTCTGGAAAATTCATGCCTTCTAATGAGCGTTGGCACAGTTGGTGCATAGTGGGCCCTCAGCAGGGGTTCAAGGACGTCCCAGTCCATAGACTTTACTTCTGCCGGTTTCGCTAGTGCCTTGGCCATCTTGAATACGGTTGGCCCGCAACGAGTTAGGAATACCGCCCGTTTCTTTCCGGTAGTTGGTCCCCAGAAACATCTGGAAATGATCCATATATGAGTTCCAGTCTTCTTGTGCTGGGTCGAATGGAGCGGGTGGTATGACGCCGCCGGACATGGTTCTGCCGTTGGTGCGTTTCAGCCACGTGCTCTGTTATCGTTCTTCATCGTTCAGTCAGCTCTGACGTCTCCACATCCCATCCTCCTCGCCAGTGTTATGTTCTGTGCATGGGCTCTAAGGAGGAGATGAGCCAGTGAACAGTGAACTTCAAACTCTTTATTTACATGTGTAACAGCTCAGCTCTATGGCTGCAATGGCCCCCTTTATATAGGCAAGCTCTTGAGTATTTAACCAATGAAAACAGAGGGAGCGCTAACTCCGTTAACCAATGGGAGAGGCTCGTTAATAGCCAATCAGATTCTCCTGAACGGACCAATCTGATGTTGCTATTATCGGCCAATTAGAAGTACAGGGCTGGAACCCTGCACTTTACTTCAAGCTCTTAATAATCTTTATTCAAGTACTTTTATCAATTCACAACAAATACATATTACCAAAATCCATTTGGATGATGGCTGTGATGTTATTCTTTTGGAGCTCAATCCAGAAGTGTTATTCAGCAGGTTTTGACCAGTTCTGGAGAACTGGTAGCGGAAATTTTGAGTTGTTCAGAGAACCTGCAAATCCCACCTCTGATTGGAGATTTTACAGTATCCTTCCCCTGCCACACCCACCAAGCCATGCCCACAGAACCGGTAATACATTTTTTTGAATCCCACCGCTGGCTCAATCTACTTAGATTTTGGGCTCTGCAGCAAACTTCAAAATGATAACATTGATCTTAAAATATATCTTTCCTATGACCAAGGCTACTGCTGTTAAGATGATAAGAGTGCTGAGTTACAAAGTTGGAATCTGTATGGTGTACCACCTGATTTATTCCTAGATTTTGTCTCTGGACAAATGTTGTTTCCTGTTCCTTTTAGAGGACTTCACTCTTCATGTACTGTAGGTGGGATCAGAGAATCTTGATTTCCACTGCATGAATCAGGGGATTGTCTCAGATCATCTCTGCCTCACGCACATGACAACATAGATTAGATGTTAATTTTGTCCCATAAAATTGTGTGCTGTTACACAATGCCTTACACTTTAGTCCAGGGGTCTTCAAACTTGACAGCTTTAAGACTTGTGGACTTCAACTCCCAGAATTCCTTCTCCAGTCATGTTATCTCAAGAATTCTGGGAGTTGAAGTCCACAAGTCTTAAACTTGCCAAGGTTGGAGACCTTTGCTTTAGTTCCTTGCTGTGGCCTCATGCATCTTATTTTAGATGGGATTAATTGCCACCCAGGACTTTTCTGAAGAAGTCCACAGTAACTGATGGATCTGGAAGGAATTTGAAAAGGGAGTTTTGGGGAGTTTTCCCAATATCTGGTGATTAGATAATTTGGTTTAGGTTTGATTTAGGTAATTAACTTCTGGTAACAGGATGTGGCTTGGAAGCTTGATATTCTGAAGTGGATTTTTTTTCTTCTATTGGTACATCTTAAGGAGCTCTGAGGAGCACTGGGGACAAAGCAGCAGACATTATTATTATTAGTAATAGTAGTACTGTATATTTTAATGTTGTATATTGCATGTATGTTTGTTATTGTTGGAATCCTTGGAAATTACAGCAGCATGCAAATGTAATTAAGATGTATTATCTAAGATAAAGCTTTTTTTCTGTTTTCTTTTCATAGATTTGAAAAGAAATGATTATGCATCTGGGAGGATCAATCCAGCTTTTGAAATTGAAACTGAAATACCAATGGTAGCAGCAGATGAGGCTGCAAACAATAGGAATGATGAACCACTGGAATATTATACTCGGCTGTAAAGCAAGAGCTGCTAATTTTAGCATTAGAATTTTTTTACCCTGAAGGGCCAACTCCTAGGAGCCCCGCTACCTCCAATATCTGTACTGTTCTAGAATAAAGAAATAAATACCATTAATGTGAAAGTGTTTTCAAATGAATTCTTTCTAAAATAAGGAATCTCCTCTGTTTTTAAAGGATATTCACCAAAGTCACTGGAGTAATTGAAAATATGCCAGTGCTTCAATTTATGAATGTTTAAAAGTGTCACTTAAAATAAGAAAAGTTCCAATGGTTTTGAGAAATTGGAAGATTTCCTAGAAACAAATTCAAAGAAATCCTCCAGATGGCAACCAGAAATATTCAGTCCTGGTCAAAGGTGGTCAGACATGTTGACAAAATGGCCATATAAAAATTGCGGGTCCAATTTTCCAAGAAAAGGCATTCCAAAGTCCAGGAGCTACATCAGAAAAGGTCACCTGCATTTATATTTTATGAATGTGTTTTTCATCTTTTTACTTTAATGGAGTATCCTATAATTATGGCTGGAAATTTTAAGAAAGGTTTGAGTGTTTGGGTTGACCATGGCTTTACTTCAAGTAAATTCTGATCACATACACGGAAAATATTTATTAAATTAAATCTGGTGGGTATCTGTTAACGTTTGAACTCATTCCAATAAGAATGCACTTACCCCCCCAGTTTCCCATCAGACCTGTTCCTCATATTTTTTGTATCTATATTTTCATGTAGGAGATTTAGCTATCTTTCTTCTTATAATTTTTTTTAGGGCAACATGGTACAGCCTCATTCAGAGCTTCTGCTCTGTCTGAAATACTTCATACTATTTCAGTACTAACATTCCATTCTTTTTGGTGTTGTTGTTGGGAAGGGCTGTAGCTCAGGGAAGTTCATGTGATTTTGTGAGAAAAGATCTTCGTTCAGTCTGCTTTGTGTCTATAGGGATAATTTATGACTGAAGCCCTGAGAATTTGATAAAAAACAGGAAATTAACTTAAATCATAAATCTGACTTGTAATAAGATCCTGTACCTTGTAATTCCAAGTTAGGTATGGATATGGATATTGTTTTTCAGTCATCCTAATTTAAAGTTTTATCAAATCCCAAGTAACTTACAACACATTTATGCAAGAACTGGTTTATTTACATAGATACACACATAAACAATGGTATCTGATATCTGATAAGATGTTTTCCTGTTTTTATGAGGGTTACAGTAACTTAAAAAAAGAAGTAGAAATGCACCATAAATATGCAGTGTGTTATGCAAATGTAACACTTGTCAATATTGTCAACATTTATCAGTCATGCTACCTGAAGAGCTAGTATAATTTAGCTCTTAGAATGATCCTTTAATTTTACTTGAGTCCTCCAGCTTTTAGGAATCTATGCAAGGAAAGAAAATATCAATCAAAGAATACATCTGCCTCCTGTGGAAATTGTACATTTTGTGGTCATTTTATTACTTTAGGTTCAACTTAACAGCAGGCAGATAAACAACCATGAAGTAACTCTTTACATAAGTAGCCTTTTAATCTTAATATGCACTGCACTACTTTACTCAATATTTAAACTTTGTGCAATTTCTCTCTCTCTCCCTCCTCCCTCCCTCTCTATCTTTCTCTCTCTTTCTCTCTGCCTCTCTCTCCCTCCCTTCTCCCCTCTCTTTCTCTCTGTAGGTGTTTTAGGAGAGATGAGAAATAGAAATATATTTAACATGAACTGCCATCATTGCATGAAAATAAATACATTATGTGGAAGTGACTATCTTTATAATCTGTGTGCTCAAAAACAAAACAAAAACAAATTGGCAATTCAATGCTGTAGGGAAGAGGAGAGATATTTGGGTAGGATGAGGAATTGTTTGCATCCCCTGACATTTTCAAGCATTTTTACCATTATTGAAATCACTACAGCTTGCTTTTAATACCACAGTTTTTTTGCCAGATATATAACCTTCTGGATAACTTTTTATCCTGTTTTTAATATCCATCTATCTCTTATTTCTCATTTGCCTGTCCGTCTGTCCATCCGTTGATCCTTCCCTCCCTCCCTCCATCCATCATGCTTTGTTTGCATTTCTAGTTACAAATACATGCCAGGAAGATCCCCTTAGCACCACTGAAAAACTGCCTCCTGTGGAAATTGTACATTTTGTGGTCACTTTATTACTTTAGGTTCAACTCAACAGCAGGCAGATAAACAACCATGAAGTAACTCTTTACATAAGTAGCCTTTTAATCTTAATATGCACTGCACTATGGGCCCCATGGAGATTTTCAATTCATTGCTTGCATTGCTGGGTGATCATAAATGCTACAAATTGTAGCCATGTCAACAGCAAACACTGACATAGTGGAGATGTTACAGCTGATGTGCTTAAATTCAAACCTTCCTTTAATCTAAGAGCAGGAATAACTCTTTGATTTCCAGGATTTGATATTGCTCCTATGATGGATCTACCACAGTGATTCTGGATTCAGTTGCTTATATTTCATACAGGAGCCAGAGTGTTCTAGCCCAGGGGTGCCCAGCCTTGGCAACTTTAAGACTTGTGGACTTCAACTCCCAAAGTTCCTCAGCCAGTAAAGCTGGCTGAGGAATTCTGGGAGTTGAAGTCCACAAGTCTTAAAGTTGCCAAGGTTGGATACCTCTGTTCTAGCCCATATTATTTGTACTGTTATTTCTTTGGAATCATGATAATAAATGAGATTTTTCTGGTGGAAGATCAGAAACTGTCTCAACCTTGGCCTAGGTGTGATGCTAGGTGGAGTATGATAGAAGGGCAATCTTTGAAGACTTTTTGATGCAGTTGGCTGTATCTGAAGGGCCACCTGCTATCAATAGTCGAAATTAGGTGATTAGCAGAGGCTGCAGAAACAATATTGAATTGGTCAGAGAACTGAGATGCCAGTTGAACCTCCCACCTGAAATGGCAGGACAAGTACAGAAGTATAATGTTCCATTAGCACTGAGTTCTCCAAACTTAGCAATTTAGCTGGCTGGAGAATTCTGGGAATTGAAGTCCACAACTCTTAAAGTTGCCAAGTGTGGGGACCCCTGCATTAGCATAAGAGAAGGCAACATTAAAAGCTACTGGCTTGCCATATTAAGCATATTGAGAACTGAGGAATGAATAAAATCCGAAGGAGGATTAACCTTGCCACTCTAACGAAGTCTTATTGGTATGGCTAAATAAACCAATAAAACTTTCCGGCTACCCACTCAAATTGACATCAGCGTTCTCTTCATACTAGTCAACTTTCATCTACTATATCTACAAATGAATAATAATAATAGCAACTGGAGCATCACTTGAACGCCCATTGGCATTGACAAATTCACCATCAGTCGATTGCAGAAGATTTACTGGGAGCAGCTTTCATCCTGCGACGATATCCGTAACATCATAACCTATTGACAATTTGACAAAAGGGTCTGTCCAGTTTCTTTTTAAAAATCTCCAGTGATGAAGCGCTC
Organism: Hydrophis major; assembly: GCA_033807585.1. Classification (NCBI taxonomy): domain Eukaryota; kingdom Metazoa; phylum Chordata; class Lepidosauria; order Squamata; family Elapidae; genus Hydrophis; species Hydrophis major. The sequence goes on along the minus strand of CM066329.1, from coordinate 293,364,537 downwards.
ACAAATTCTGGGAGTTCCACACATCTTAAAGTTGAAACATTGCCCTACATTATGCTGCCTTTATTTACTCCAGAATTGGTTTATGCACCACAATTGAAGTAATGACTAAAACAGAAGAGAGGAAGTTTGAATCTTTGAAGTTCAGAACTGCAAATATGGAGTTACACCATTACTTGCAAAGTGCTCTTCTCTTTCTTCCTAGGCAGCACTTCTTCCATTTTGATATTCAAAATCACCATAGAAACTTGACTGATTTATTACTGAGACAGCTTATCAGCCTCTTGTGAAAGAGTCAGTATCTCTTTAATAACAATGGCAATGTTTGTCTGATTCCTTTCAACAATGACCACATGATAACAGCCACAAAATTATTCCATCATGGCTCCATGTTAGCATTTCAAAGCAAAAGTTATACAAAATTTTATATTTTTGCATTCAAGAAACCTTGAATGGTTTTTGCATGTTTTCCTCACGTATCCATATTTTTGCAAACGATTTCTTCTTAGCTGGGTTGCCCTTAATAGACTTTTTAAAATCTCTTTTTCTCTAATGTACTTTAAAAAAAATCAGAGAATGGCTTATAAAATTAAAGGAACTGAAAAATTCTGAGAAGTGCAAAGGCTAATTGTATCTCAGTTAATTTGGAAAGTATGACTTAGGTCAGTTCTTATTAAAACACAAACCTTTTCTGGCCTTGTTTTTAATATGAATGCCTTAAGATCACAATCCTTCCCCGACATATGAATACCAATGTTCCTCCACATGCCAGTTCTCCAAACCAAACCAAAAGAATGAAATTGATTCTTGGCATTGAAGAATTCCAAAATAAACTCACCTTGTAATGAATAAACAATTAAAGGAGATAATCAGGATAATCAACCAGCCTGCAGGAACGTTAAAGGAGCTCACTTCCATTCCCAGCCATGTTAATCAGGCTCAGACTATTTTCCCCATTGCTGCAAATCACCAGAGTTTTCAACTAACAAGAATGGGTTGCCCTACTTAATCTGACAACCCCCGTAAGAGAGGCACTTAGCATAAAATTACCATCATTACATCCCCAGGTTAAAGGCAATGAAACTCCAGGAGTGGCAAAGTCAAATCAGTTCAATTGTCTGATTGTTCACGCTCACCAAGTAGGAAGGCCGGCAGGGTTCCGGCATAAAACTTTGGGGTTTTATCAAAGAGCTCCTTTAAGGTAATTCATTGCCCTCTGCAGTCACTTTAAATCAGACAGAATGGAAGGGTCACAACGAACGTGGCTCTCTCTGTTCTTGGAAAGCTGTGGAGCAGATAGCCAGCTGCTCGGCCAGATGTCAAAGGTGCATTTGGAGCATTTGCTTTGGATCCAGCCTGCTCTGGAGAAGCCTTGTGGAGTTGGCTCAAAGTCCTCCAAATAATAAAAGATGGTGATTAATGGAGCATCACAGACTCCTGTTCCTTCTCCCAGGCGCTTCCTCATCCACAAAGCAGTTCTTTTACTTACCAGCAGGGACATGTAAAAATGTTAATCATCAATCTGTGGGCCATTAAGTTGCTTTCCCACTCACAACTTGGAAAAAAAAAAAACCAGGGGGAGAAATGATAATAGGTTTGCTTAACAGAGCTCTTCAGATAATGGAAAATGTGCAGAGGGAACCCTGGTGGAGTCAACAAGGGAGGAGGGCACATTTATCCAGCTTTCCCAGAGGATCTGGTTATTCAAAACTCTGGGCCTTGAAACTCAAGTCGAAGATTCAGTTCCATCCATTTGGGTCACTAAATAAAATCCTGGAATTTCTACCCATGGAATAGAGAGAATTATATCGGTGCCATCTGGGATTAACTGGCAACCCTAATGGTTGCTATTTGGCTTTATAGGTGTCATCTCTTTATATGGAGTCCATATAACTTTCTAAGCAGCAGCAGTCCTCTGGTTAGCTTAGCTGCTAAAGTTCTTCAGCTGAAGATAAGAGGCATGAAAACATTGGACATGTATAGGACCAAGTATAATCTTTGGTTTCTCTCACTCAGTTGAGGACCTGAAATAACAAAGATGCAGCTTTATAGCACAATAGCCCTTTCCCACTTCTTTTGTTTTCATAAGTGTTGTGAATGAATAAATATCAAATAAAGTTATCTCGAGCTTGAAGTCAAGTGCAGGGTTCTGGCCCTGCACTTCTGATTGGCTGTTAAATGGCAAGATCAGATTGGTCCGTTCAGGAGAATCTGATTGGCCATTAACAGGCCATTCTCATTGGCTAATGGAGCTAGCACCCCTAGGTTGCTATTGGTTGAATAGTTAATAAGTTGCCTATATAAGGAAGGCTATAGCCTCCATCCAGTTTGAGCTGTCACACCATGTAAATAAAGAGTTTGAAGTTCACTGTTTCTACCGGCTCATCTCCATTATTCGCACCCATGCTCCATACTTAACACTGGCGACGAGGATGGGATGTGGAGACGTCAGAGCTGACTAAAACAATGAAGAAGACAACCGAGCACGTGGCTGAAACGCACAATGGCGGAACCATGTCCAGCGGCGTAGTACCACCCGCTACGTTCGACCCAGCGCAAGAGGACTGGGAGTCCTACATGGACCATTTCCAAATGTTCTTGGAAACAAATAATCTGAAGGATGCCACAACCGGGAAGAAACGGGCGGTATTCCTGACACACTGCGGGCCAACCGTGTTCAAGATGGCCAAGGCGCTAGCAAAACCGGCTGAAGTAAAGGCTATGGATTGGGACGTCCTCGAACCACTACTAAGGGCCCACTATGCACCGACCGTTCCAACGCTCGTAAGACGACACGAGTTCTATCAAAGAAACCAGCGGAAAGGAGAGAGCGTTGCCGACTTCGTTGCGGACCTCCGAAACTTGGGAGGCCTCTGCGATTTTACTGACCTAGAAGAGGCTTTGAGAGACTGAGTAGTTCTAGGATTAGATGTGCTAAACGTGCAGAGCAAAATAATGGCAAAGGATGACATTAGCCTTGCCGATGCCATCGCTGAGGCTACGGCAGCAGAAGCGACCAAAAAGTCAGCTGCCCAACTGCGCCAAAATCACACTCCGACACACCAACCAGCCTGCGAACTCTTACCTAAGTCAGAAGGACAGCTTCCGACGGCCCACCATGAGGACCTCTCTTCATCATCAGACAGCGACGAAGAAGAGGTCCATCGACTGCGGTCCGATCGGGACCATTACCCGAAGTCCCAGCAACCATGCGTTGGCTGCGGGGCCAACCATTACCGGGCCGACTGCAAATTCTGTGACGCGCTCTGCCATGAGTGCTGGAAACGAGGCCATATCGGACGGGTCTGCAGAAGTCTCCTAGGACCCAGCCAGACCTCAAAAGGGGCCAACTATCGCCAATTGACAGGAAACCGTCCTGTAAGGCGAGAACCAGCAAACCACTCCTACAGAAACCGACCCATGAATCGCCTAACGAGGCGAGAAGAGGCTCACCAAACTATCACTATCGGTCACGTCTCTTCATTGGATGCCAAGAAAATCTGAGTTAAAGTGGCCATCGAAAATCAGCCTTGCCAAATGGAAGTCGACTCGGGATCATCCCTTTCGATGGTTTCCTGGAAGACCCTCAAGCAACTCATCCCCACTATCTGGTGCCAAGACCTCCAATTCCAAAGACTTGTATTAAAGGATTACCAGGGGAACCGGATTCCAGTCGTAGGATTCAGTTGAGTCTGGGTTTCGTTCAAAAACCACACAGCGTACTTACCCCAGACGGTGATCGACAAGGACCGGCCTAGCTTGTTAGGCCTTCAGTGGTTCGCATCACCGGGGCATTGAAGTGGCAGGCATTAACCGAATTGGCGGCAGTGACTGGGAGGAGGACCTCACCCATGATGTCTTCGTGTAAAAGCTAGGCGAGTACAAGGGGACCCCAATATCCTTTAGCCTTAATCCAAAAATAGCTCCCATCCGTCTTAAGCCTTGTCGAGTTCCATTCGCACTAAAGCCGAAAATCAACGAACCGCTTGATAAGTTGATAGCCCAGGGAGTGTTAAAGCCAACCGATCACTCTCCTTGGGAGACCCCAATCGTGACACCAATTAAGCCGGACGGCTCAATTAGAATTTGTGGGGACTACTGAGCCACCCACGCCCTGCAGCAAAACCCATATCCGGTGCCAGTGGTGCAACACCTCCTCCATTCCCTGGGGGGCGGAAAAGTCTTCACTAAACTAGACTTAGCTCAGGCTTATCAGCAACTGCCAGTTGATGAAAAAATGGCACAGGCACAGACAATCGTAATGCACCGAGGTGCCTTTAAATGTACGTGGCTCCAATTCGGAGTGAGTGTAGCCCCGGGGATCTTTCAGAGCCTAATGGAAAGACTCTTACAAGGAATTAACGGCGTTGTCCCTTACTTTGACGATGTGTTAATTGCTGCCCCCACTCCAAAAATCTTAAGGGATCGTCTAAGACTAGTTCTCCAAAAATGCCAAGAACCTTAAGGTGAAGAAAAATAAGTGTAAGCTGTGTACAGATTGTGTCGAATTTTTAGGGTACTTAATTGACAGTCAGGGTATTCACCCTACAGATAGCAAATTGAGAGCAATAAAAAACGCTCCCAGACCCCAGAATAAGGCTGACCTCCAGGCATTTTTAGGCCTCATCAATTTTTATGACGTATTCTTGCCGCACAAGGTGACTGTCGCTGAACCTTTACATCACCTACTGGACAAGAAAACAAATTGGGTATGGGGTCATAGAGAAGAGCAGGCGTTCCGTAATGTAAAAAAGCTACTGACTTCTGACGCTGTACTAATGCAGTACAATGAAACCTTACCCTTAAATATCACATATGATGCATCGCCTTTCGGAGTAGGCGCCATTTTAGCCATGTATTGCCAAACAGTAGTGAAGCCCCTGTTGCCTATTTTTCAAAGACACTTTCGAAAACTGAGCAAAATTATATCCAGATTGATAAAGAAGCCCTTGCAATTGTATCAGCTGTCAAAAGATTTCATGAGTACGTGTACGGCCGTATCAATGATCCCGCGCCAACGATGACAACGTTGCAGATCGAGATACTTCGTACGCCGTCATTAACTGCCCGTGATATCGCGAGAGAAACAAAACATGACCCCACCTTAGCACGAGTCCTCACGTAAGTGGAACGCGGATGGCCATTGGACCAAGTATCAGACGACTTCGCACCATTCAAAACTCGGCAAACAGAGTTGTTTTCTCAGAAGGGCTGTATCATCTGGGGCGATAGAGTCGTTATCCCAGAATGACTCCAACAGGCACTGCTAAGAATCTTGCACGATGGCCACCCTGGCATCATGCGCATGAAGGGCCTCGCACGAAGCTACGCGTGGTGGCCAGGCAACAGACAAATCGAATCGTGGGTAAAAACTTGCCACAGATGCCAAGAAGTAAGCAACGCTCCACCAAAGGCAATCCCAACTGAATGGGAGACACTGCGGGGAATCTGGTCCTGTATCCATCTAGATTTTGCTGGGCCAACCAAAGGCCACACCTTTTTGTTAACCGTCGACACCTACTCAAACTGGCTCAAAATCCACCGAATGAGGAACACGACCACCGAAGCGGTCATCAAAAGACTAGAAAGACTGTTTGCAACCCACGGATTACCAGGCGTTCTGGTATCCGACAATGGGCCCCAATTTACCGCACTGTCTTTTGAGCAGTACCTGGCTGACTGCGGTATCCGACATGCGCTCACTTCGCCTGCGCACCCTGCGGCCAATGGTAGGGCTGAGCGCATGGTACAATTCGTCAATAAAACACTACAGAAAGTGGACTATGACAACATCGAAGAGAAGATAAACTGAATCCTCTTTTTACAGCATATCACGCCTCACAGCGTCACCAACAAAAGTCCCGCCGAGCTGCTAATGGGACGAAAGCTCCACTCCCACCTCGACCGGTTGCACCCAGCCTACGAACCGGAAAAACCACTCAGATCCAGCGGCCGATGCCGTACCTTCCAGGTAGGCGATTTGGTGTTCGCTAAAAACTTATCGGGTGATCCGCTGTGGGTAGAAGCGACTGTAGTCCGTGTAACCGGCCCAAGATCATACCTTGTACAATGCCCTGATGATAGACTTTGGAAGCGCCATATTGATCAACTACAATCAAGGCTGCAATCAGGCAATTCTGAGCTCCCTAATATCCAAACTGAGGTGGGGGGGGGAGATACAGAGGAAGACGAACCTGTACTAGAGGAAAAATCTTTTTGAAGGAAACGATAGCGGAACAGAAACGCAAAAACAGGAACCAGGGATGGGAGTGACTTCACCTCAGGGTGTTGCTGAAGAGTTTGGTGACAACGAAAACGCAAACTCTGAACCAGAGGCACCCCTTTCGCCAAACAACGCCCTACCTCAACAAGAGTGCAGCCAAACGCCGGGCGCACTGGGAAAATTAAAAAGACTAACAAAACAAGGACTATGTGACCGCGCCCCGTAAGCAGAAGCCAGGGGGAAGGGGTGTTGTAAATGAATAAATATCAAATAAAGTTATCATGAGCTTGAAGTCAAGTGCAGGGTTCTGGCCCTGCACTTCTAATTGGCTGTTGAATGGCAAGATCAGATTGGTCCGTTCAGGAGAATCTGATTGGCCATTAACAGGCCGTTCTCATTGGCTAATGGAGCTAGCGCTCCTACGTTGCTATTGGTTGAATAGTTAATAAGTTGCCTATATAAGGAAGGCTATAGCCTCCATCCAGTTTGAGCTGTCACACCATGTAAATAAAGAGTTTGAAGTTCACTGTTTCCACCTGCTCGTCTCCATTATTCGCACCCATGCTCCATACTTAACAATAAGCTCCCTCAGGATTTTCACAGCCCTCTCCTCATTTTAATTGTAGGGTAATTCAACCAGTCATCGTTTTCTCCTGAGAGCAGAAAAGGAATAGCTTCAGGATGGAAGAATCCAATGAAATGGAATTGTCTAAAGGTCAATTTCATGACCCAGGTCATGATCTTACTCTCTTAATGTGATCTTTGATCTACAACATATCTTGTGACACTGGGATGCTGTCATACATAGGTTTATAAACTCTTGGTTTATTTGTCTTTTATAATTTGTGCAAACAATGGACTAATGAGTTGGATAACCTATAGCAATTTGATGACACTATGGAGGAAAATGAAAAGACAGTATTCATGAAAGAAAAGGCATTTTCGAGAGTCAAGTGGAGTTTTATTTATTTGAAAATAATTAAAACTTAGCATTATTTTATGCAAGTACAGGATCCCTCCCCAAAATCTTCCCTGACCAATACATGATCTTACAGAAGGAATGTCAAACTCGCGTCATCAAGGTGGTGTCACGTGATGTATTGGGACTTTGCTAAACCTGGTGTGGACGTGGTCAGCGTGTGATGCATCTGGCCCACGGGCCACAAGTTTAATAGCCCTGTCTTACAGACATTTAATACAACATGTGCAATTCTTTAAACTATATACTGTATGATACATGTAGCATATTAAATTAGTATTTTGAGTAAATAAGCACTATATTAAATATTAACCCTGGGCATTAAAAAGATATATCCAAGAAAAGTTTTATCACAAGTTATTCCACTTAGGATTTTTTTTCAAAACCCCTTTCACATTATTAAGATCCATGAGACAGGTAGGGTGGCAATGAAGCACCATATATGAAAGACTCCACTACTGTATTTGGATGGTCTCCATTGAAATAATTAAACGATCCAATTTATGATTATTGAAAAGTTTATAAATCATATGCAGGAAGTATATTACTCATTTATTTAACATATGCTTCCCACCTCTCCCAGAGGTGACTGTAGGCAGCTATAAAAGCAACAAGGAAAAATATTCAAACATTAAAATAATATTAACAATAAAATTGAGTTACAAATATGATGGCAAGGAAAGGAGCAAAATGTACACAAGGAGGAGATAAGTTGTTATCACAGGCCGTTAATCCCCTGGCATGCCCCATCATTGGCCCCAGGCCATTCAGCATAGCCAGCTCTTTATTTTTTTGAAAAGAATTTTATTGATTTTCTACAAACAAACAAGACAAACAAAACATTAAAACATCAACTCTCATATATACATCCAGTGTGTCAGTTGGTTCATTAGTTTTGTGCTTTCATTTTGTAGTCTCAATTACAATTTTGTTACATAACAACTCATATTGTCGATCCAAACTTATATATCCTAATATCGCTATTAAAAAAAAAACTTTTGACTATACTTTTAATCATTCATGCTTAATGAGATAACAATACTTTAAGCAGTTTATTCTATAACAAATCAAAAATCATACCAAATCAATCCTAAAAACACTTTATCAATTTAATGTCAAATAACAAAGACAAAAGAAAAAATAAAGATATTCCTTGCTGTCTAACATTCTAAATATTCTATTATCATATTTTATCATCTAGCCATTGATAAAAAAGATCCCAAATTTCATAAAATTATTTATCCTCTTGCTCTCTAATTTCAAATGTCAATCTACTCATGTCAGCACATTCCAATATTTTCTTAATAATTTCTTCCTGTAATGGTATTTTCTCATTCTTCCAGTTTTTAGCAAATACAATCCTAGCCGCTGTTAATACATTTACAATCAAATATTCCAAGTCTTTACTGTATGTATCTGGTAAGATTCCGAGTAAAAAGAACTCCGGTTTCAAATCTATACGTTTCTTTGCCTTTTTTCCAACCACATGCGAATTTTAGTCCAATATTTTTTAGCATCCTCGCAGGTCCACCACATATGGTAATATGAGCCAGGTATCTGATGACATTTCCATCATTTTTCAGATTTGTTCTTAAACATTCTTGCTATTCTTGTCGGGGGAAAGTGCCACCTGTAAAACATCTTATACAAATTTTCTTTATATGCTGTTGACATTGTCATTTTATAATTTTGAGACCACAATTTTTGCCATTTCTCTAAATCAATCCCATATCCAAAATTCTTCCCCCAAACAATCATAGTTTCTTTGACTTGTTCTTCCTCTAATTTTATTCCCAGTAAATAACCATATAATTTTTAAATCACCTTCTCATCAGTACCCATTAAGATCTTATCTAAATCAGTCTGTTTATCATAGAATCCCTCCATTTTAGAATCTTCATCGTACCTTGAATGTATTTGCACATATGAAAACCAATTCATCTTTATACCTTGTTCCTCTAAGTTTTGAATTGATTTAAGTTCATCCTTTTCATCCAAAAGTTCCCCATATCTAACTAATAGCCAGCTCTTCAGGCCCTTTCATAAGACCATCTTGGGTATGGGGGCAACAGTGGTCCAGAATGTGGGAGTTGCTGCCAAAAAGGCTTTTCTTCCTGACCCCACCAGCTGCAATTCCCTCAATAAAGGAGTCCAAAGGATGCCCCCCTCTGCCAGCATGGGTGGGGCAGGCCAATCCCACTGGGGTGAGAGGATTCTTCAAATAAATACAATACCTTGCATTTTCTGTTTCCAATTAATATCCAGCTAGTAAGTGAATCTCCTGCTCATCATTTCACTTCAGTGAGAAGATCCTAAGTTTATGCAAATTGTTGTCCTTTTTCTATGTGCTATTGTTTTAGCTTCACTGTCTTCTGTATTATTGTTTCTCTTCATGCTCAGTGCTTTTTTATGCCACTTGGAATCTCTTTGTGGTGGACTTGCCTCTAAATATGTCACAAGCCCACCATAAAGAGATTCTGTTTGGGATACACCCTAGCAGAATCTGCACGGCAGTCAGGCAGGCAGGCAAATATGCGAGATAAACATTTTTGTAGCTTACACTCAGTAAAACAGATACACTGTGCTAGTTAAATAGTTTATTCCAGTAAGAGTTTTAGCATAGTCAAAACAATCCATATATCATTTACTAGTTCAGTCCATCCGGGGATTATTCAGTTGCAAATTCCAGTGTCGAAAAAGAGGTCAGTAAACTTACAAATATCAGTCCAGTAATATATCTCCTCGCAGTAGAGATATAAAGAAGTCAAACCTCCTTTCTTCCTTCAGCAGCAGGGAACACGCAGTTAACAAACCATCAATCCATCATCCTCAACAATCCAGCAATCCAGCAAAACAGTAAGCCAGTAGGTTCTCTTGCTCCCTCTTATGGCGGTTTTACAACTGCACCCAAAATTACATGTTTTGCTGTTTAAAGTGACACACACTTAAACTTACTATCATAGTTTATATATATTATTTTACCCAAACTACATTAGGTAACCTTGTTATTCCTAACAGATTCCAAGTGGCAAACCACAAGTCTTGTGATTTGCCACAAACTTTGTATTTGTTTTAAATGGGATTTGTTGCGATTTATGATTTTAACAACGCTTATGTTTTTACCTCCTTTCTGACTGTATACATGGGATTACTTAAAGCTAAAAAAAATGGGGGTGGGGCAGTTTACATTCTCTACTTTCCCTTTTTAAAAAACAAAACAAAATAAAGTTTGACTTCATTTGTGTCTTGTGAGATTGTATTGTCTTTCAAAGTAGAAGGATAAAAAATGGTTGACTCCCGTAGTTTCATACCTCAATATTTCAAGATCAGCAGATGCTGTTGCAGAATTTACTTCATTTTTTCAACTTCTCGTAAAACTGTCTCTGTTTGCAGGAATCCAGGAATAGAGGGAAGGTAGCAGGGGAAGTGCACCCTGGTAGTGAGAGCTACCAAGCCACCACTACCTCAAAGAGCAAGAGGTGAGCCGGATATGAAGATACAGAGCTCTGTAAGAGATAATATTTGAGAGTCTCATTCTTCTAACCTTTGGGCTTAGCTATGGCCCTATGCTTTTCAAAGACTACACCAATTCTTGTGATTAGGTTATTTTATAATGTAATAAAAATATTCTTATCGCTGTTTCTGTAATCTTGATGAAACTGCTGGGAAAGAAAACTTAGAGACCCATGTGTGTCACGTTTACCATGATGCCAGCTCCTATTAAAATGTTTGCTCTGTAACATGCCATACATGGGGAATCTGTTTAGGTGTTCCTCAAAGTTAATGAGCTGTCAAATCTGAAGTCAAAGAAAATGCAACACCTCTGCTATATGGCAACGTGTGGAGAAAGTGACCTCAAGCATGGCTATTTAAAGGCAGGCAGACTGAAATAATTAGAATCACACAGAGAGAGAATCTTAAGTGGTAACAATCAAAGGAGCACAATGGTGTTAACAAAATCAAAAAGCCTGACCCCTCCCCCAAAAAAGCAGCTCAGCTGGGGTTTTGAATTGGAATCTGGATCTAAATGTCTCTAAAGTCCTTTGCATTAACTCAGACTCCTCATTCGAGCCTGATGCACTCAGAAAAACTTGAACTTTCAGAACGACCTTGGCTTCACCCACTCGGTCGGTCCAGTAACTTTTTCTGCTTCTTTCTTTTGTATAATTTGCAGTTATTTATAATAACTTTTGCCACTCTTGGAGAAATTGGAAAACAAAAGATTAAACATAAAATACTCCTTGCAAATTATAGCCCGGAGTGATGCAACTCTGTCAAAGCTTTTAATTAAAAAAAAGTGTCATGCCAATCCACAAAAAATATATGAAAAGTGTTCATATAAATCAAAAGGATGCAGTGGTGACAGGTCCTCTCTTTCCCACAGTCTTTATTTATGCTTTTCTGCTATACTGTATTCAGGGGTGTCAAACTCAAGGCCCATGGGCTGGATCTGGCCTGCAGGGTGCTTAGATCTGGCCCGTGGTGCTGCCCTGGAAACAGCACTGACCTGAGTTGCTTCTGCCACAAAAACAGGCTCCCAGTCTTTGTTTTTGGCTGGGACAGCCTCAGAGGTGGTATTCAGCAGGTTCTGACCAATTCTGGAGAACTGGTAATGGAAATTTCGAGTAGTTCGGAGAACCGGTAGCAGAAAATTTGAATAGTTCAGAATACCACCTCTGACTGGCCACACCCCCATCTATTTTCTGCCTCCCAAATCCTAGCTGATCGGCTGGGTCTTCTTTTGTTGCTCTGCACAGGAGAATGGAGCTGGAAAACAGATTAGTGGGGTAGGGAGAAAATGGGGATTTTACAGTATCCTTCCCCTGGAGTGGGGTGGGAATGGATATTTTGCAGTATCCTTCCCCTGCCACGCCCACCAAGCCACACCCACTAAGCCATGCCCACAGAACCGGTAGTAAAAAAAATTGAATCCCACCACTGGACAGCCTCCTATAACCCTCTGCTAGTAAAAATGGAGCTCTGGAGGGCCGTGTGCAGCCCTCCAGAGTTCTGTGTTTGCTGGCAGAGAGTTGCAGGAGGCCATCCCAGCCGAAAACAGACATTGGGAATTGTTTTCACTGGCAAAAGCACTGCGGGCCACCACAGGCGTCCCTGACATGAGTGACATCAAGCTGGTCACACCCACCCTGGCCATGCCTAACTGCTGCCACCCCAAAGTCAAACATAACCCTGTTGTGGTCCTCAATGAAATTGAGTTTGACAACCCTGCTGTATTCTATGGTTAGATGAGCTCTTAGCATTGGTTACAAAATTCAAACATAACTATAGTTGAAAGTACTGAAAATATAAACAATAGATTAAGCTTCAAGTGTGTTGTGACAGAATTGTGGTGAAAGTGTACTTATGATGAGTGTAATTTTCCACATTCCAGAGAAAGTGTGGAATGAATGCCTAAATAAATAAATAAAGTTGGATTTGAGTTCATTTCCTTTTCAAATAATAATAAAAAAATCATAAGCAAGTAACATATGCAATGACATCTGGTAAATGTCAAGTACAAATAATAAATAATGTTCAAATACAAACTGATGGAGATAAGGGCTGAAATTTTTTAAAATACACATTTTCCCTAGTACGATACAAAGAAGTTAAATAGATGAAAATTAAAGAATAATGTGAGAAGTAATTTCAAAGACTTATCTTTTGGAACTATTAATTTTTTAAAAAAATCTGAAAACGTACTAAAAAAAAATCTCTCTCCTTTTATTTTTTTATATTCAATTGCATAAAAACACCACAATTCAGCCTGTAATTTGCAGCTGTACCCCAGATTCTCTATGACAGGACTGTCAAATTCAGGGCCTGTGGGCTGGATGTGTCATGCGCTGGCCATGCCCATGCCCAGTTTAGCAAAGGGAAAAAGTCCCAACATGTCATGTGACGCGGCCATGACGACATGAGTTTGATACTCCTGCTCTATGGAACACTTAACTAATCTCGAAATTCCTAACCAACAGAGATGCAATGTCACAGGAAAATACCCTACCTGAAGAGACAAGGTCCCTGTCACTCTGGACACCCAGAAACAATAGAACATGTACTTCTCCAGTGCCCATATTATAGGGACATTATAGAGACATTGTGCTAGTCTCATCTCACCATTATTGTATAAATATCCAGGATGCATAGGACAATTACGTATGTTTCTGCTGCTCTCAGATACCAACCCTAAACAAGCAAAAAAAAATGTTTCCTGGTTCTGCATAGGAATACTTAAAATCCATCAGATGACCTCTACCATTTACTAGACTGAACGGCTCCTAGTTTATTATTATAGATTGCTTTGCTTTGGTGATATATTTACTCTGCCTAATGCTAACCTCTACAGTCTCCTACATTCACCTAACATTTCTATCCCTCCTTTTAGATGTTTATTTTTTGTAGGCAAGTGTGTTTTATATCTTTATCCATAGTCTTTTTAAATGTTTAGACTTTGATGTATTTTCTTATACTTTTTAATTGGCTGTACCCCTCCCATCTTATGCTGGTCTTTGACCATAATAAATATTTGATTTGATTAGCCAAGGTACTCCTAATCATTCACTTCAACTTTTAGCTTTTAGCTCATTGTGCCCTGCCCTCCCCCTTTCTTATCCTGTGGCATCCTTTACAAACCACAACAATGTCAAAATGATGGTGGTGTCAATACGGCAATGATACCCTTACAGGGTCTTAGGCTACATTAATGGATGATAGAATCAAGATCACGTGAAGTGTTAATACCATTTTATAATGCCTTGGTAAGGCCACACGTGGAATACTGCATCCAGTTTTGGTCGCTGTGATATAAAAAAAAATTGAGACTCTAGAAAGAGTACAGAAAAGATCAACACAGATGATTAGGGGACTGGAGGTTAAAACATATGAAGAACAGTTGCTGGAACTGGGTATGTCTAGTTTAATGAAAAGAAGGACTAGAGGTGACTGATAGTATTCTGATATGTTTGGGGCTGCCACAAAAAAGAGAGGATCAAACTACTTTCCAGAGCTCTTGAATGCAGAACAGGAACCAATGGATGGAAACTAATCAAGGAGAGAAGCAACCTAGAACTAAGGAGAAATTTTCTGACAATGAGAAGAATTAATCAGTGGAACAACTTGCCTCCAGAAGTTGTGTGTGCTCCATCACTGGAGTTTTTAAAGAAGAAACTGGATAGCCATTTGTCTAAAATGGTCTAGGGCAGGGGTGGGCAAACTACGGCCTGCAGGCCACATCTGGCCTGTTGGTCTGTCTAATCCATCCCGCCTCTGAAAAAAAATCACTGGGCGTGGCATATTGCCCTGCGCTGCATGGCCCCCAAAGCTGCAAAACAGCGCGGAGTGCTCTCGGAGTAGGAAAGAAAAGAAGAGAGGCACACAATGCCAGCGCCTGCCCGGCCGATGCCTCCACCGAAGGCAGCGGGAGCAGCAGACAGGAGAGCCAGCGGCGAAGTTTCCTAACTCGCCTCTCCATCCCTGGCCGGCGTGCGTTTCCCACGCAAGACACTTTCCCGGGCGCCAGGAGGAACACGCTCCAACTATTATTTGTGGGTCCTCTCCCCGCGCTTTCTTCCCCCATCCCTCCCGCCCAATATGGCAAAGGTTCAGGTGAACAACGTCATGGCTCTGGACAACCCTTCGCCTTTCTACAACCCCTTCCAGTTTGAAATCACCTTCGAGTGCATAGAACAGGGGTCCCCAACCACCGGGCCACTTTGTACCGGGACGCAAAGAAATAAAAATAAAATAAAAATGGCAGCTTTCTTCGCCTTCGGTGAATCCTGCTGGGATCAGGGGTCAAGAACACAAAGGAGAGAAGGGGAGGGAGGAAGCAACCAAAGCATGTCCTGCTCTCCGCCTCTGTGGCTTCAGTTTCCTCCCACCTCGTTCCTCTCTCAGTCGCTCTCTCGCTCCTCCACCAGCCCAGGAAGAGACTGCTTCAAAGAAGCCGGCAGGGTGGCTTCCTGTCAGCGCAACTCCTCCGAAGTGCCCGTTCACCCCCACCCAGCTGCCCGTGGTTTAATCCAGTGCTTCGTTCTGCCTGCCTGACTTCATTTCTGGTTGTTTCAGAGCAGCTTTGGCTGAGAATAATAACTATTCGCCTCTTTTTCTCAGCCAAAGCTGCTCCGAAACAACCAGAAATGAAGGCAGGCAGGCAGAATGGAGCATTGGATTGAACTGCGGGTGGCTGTGTGGGGCTGAACGGGCGCTTTGGAGGAGCTGCACCAACAGGAAGCCACCCTGCCAGCTTCTTTGAAGCAGTTTCTTCCTGGGCTGGTGGAGGAACGAGAGAGCGACTGAGGGAGGAACGAGGCAGACACCCAAAGGATGAGCGGGAAGGGTTCCACCCGGCGGGTAGGTGGGCTACTTGGAGGAGGCGACCCGGCAGCACTCTGGGTTTTCCCTCTGCTGCACGGCTCAGGGCCAGGCGCGAGCACCCGAGAGGAAAAAGCAAGCCACAAGTTGCTGGGAAGTTGCTCGGGTGCTGAGAACCACCGTCGTGGTGAGCGACTCGTCAGGCGCGTACGCGAGGAGGAGTGCTACCCGAGCAGGACCACTGAGCCGGGAAACGGGGCACTAAGGCAGGGCAAGGCTCCACCAGCAGCGGCCTAGCTTTAGGTGGCCTTGGATGCCCCTGAGCACGGTTTGCTGTTTGTTCTCTCCTGGGACTTGCGTTTGGAAAGTGTGGAAAGTAGTAGCAGGAGCAGCCGCGGTGTTACTTTTTCTTATATAATATATATATATATATATATATATATAATATATATATATAAAATATTCTTATATATAATTTGCTGCATTTTATAATGGGCCCTTTATAATGGCCTTTTATAAAATTGGTTTGGCCCTCAAACGCCGATCTGATTTTCCATGTGGCCCCCGACAGAAATTAAATGCCCACCCCTGATCTAGGGGTTGAGCAGGGGTTGAACTAGAAGACCTTCAAGTTCCTTTCAACTCTGTTATTCTGTTATTTCTGGTAATGCCAGATCTGTGAGGTAAATAAGGAAATAATTAGATTTCCTTGATGATGTCATCATGCATGTTTCATTTCTCCACTTTGCCTCCTGCAGAGACCCAGGACTCCTTACTAATAGAATCTATGTGATTGCAAACTGGAGGCTTCCTGACTGTCATAAAGGCATACTTTGCTAATTTATTGTGCATTTGTGACTGTCTTGATGTTTAGTGGATCAAAATCATTATGAAGGATGCCCTTTATTTTATTATTAGATTGATTTCCTACCCACTTGGGCCATATTAATGTACAAGCATCAGAACCAATGTCATAAACTAATGAAGGTTATCTAATTATGTAATATATTTTTGAGAACAATTGAGTACATCTTGATAAGTAGACGTTGCTCCATTTCAACACATAAATAGGCCAAATGATGCATGACACTAATCATTTGCATAACTCTACTATCTACCGGTAGCACTAAAGTGTTGTGGACTCTAATAGGCCACACAACTTTGCAGAAGAAACAATGATATTAGTAATGTTGATCACAGCCAACAAACCTTTTGGAAATTTTTCGTTTTAAGTAGAATGGATTGGAATGAATCATTAAACAGGAGTGAAACTCTGCAACTTTGGAAGGGGAGCATTGTGATCCCCCAAAGTGACCAATACCTCTTTGACAGCCTCTTGTGCCCCTGGGATCCCCATCCCATCTGCCTTTTAATGGGAAGCTGGCATGTACATCCATCTCCTGTATCATTGATATTTCTATGAATTTCTCTGGGTCTCCTGGGACAAAGTCTATTCATTTAAGTGCCTCCATGTGAGTCACTATCGACAGGAGGTTTGATTCCCTTGGAGAGGATTGCCAACTAGTCCCTTCCTACACTGAAATGTGTATCTTCCTGAACTCATGCAGCTACTTGAAAAGCTCAGGAGATGATATAGCTTCTTTAAGGAACTTGATTGTTCTTATGAACTTGAGGGTTCTTATGCTGGTGCTGAACTTCTGCCTTAAATCCAAACACTGCACACAGCTGTAACACTAGGATGATTAAAAAAAACCTGGAGATTAAAATACATGAAGAATGGTTGCACAAACTGAACATTAGTCAAAAGAAAAGAAGGACTAGGGGAGACACGATAGCAGGTTCCCAGTATTTGAGGAGCTGCCACAAAGGGGGAGTCAACATTTTCCAAAGCATCTGAAGGCAAGACAAGGAACAATAGATGGAAACTAATCAAGGAGAGAAGCAAATCTGGAACTAAGGAGAAATTTCCTACCAGTGAGAACAATTAACCAATGGAACTGCTTGCTTTCAGAAGTTGTGGATGCTTCATCACTGGAGATTTTTTTTAAAAAAGAAACTGGAGACACTTGTGCTAAATTGTATAGGATCACCTGCTTGAGCAGAGAGTTGGATTAGAACAGGGGTCTCCAACCTTGGCCACTTTAAGCCTGGCAGACTTCAACTCCCAGAATTCCCCAGCCAGCAAAAGAATTCTGGGAGTTGAAGTCCACCAGGCTTAAAAAGGCCAAGGTTGGAGATCCCTGGATTAGAACTTCCAATGTCCCTTCCAGCTCTATTCTGATTGATTGAAGTTACCAAATAGGTATATAATTGTTATAATGAAAGGATTGAAGTTTATATATTTTTTCTCTTTAAGATTTTTTTTGGTCTTTCTTGGCTTTTATTTCTTACCATTCTTTTTTCCGTATGTTTAATTTGTATTAGTTTCTACCAGTGGTAGGATTCAATTTTTTTTACTATCGGTTCTGTGGGTGTGGCTTGGTGGGCGTGGCAGGGAAAGGATACTGGAAAAATCTCCAATCAGAGGCAGTATTTGTTATTTCCTCTACTGGTTCTCCAGAACTGGTCAGAACCTGCTGAATACCACCTCTGGTTTCTACTATTGAAATCAAAATCCTTAATAAAGTTATATACCCAAATTGTAGTTTGAAGAATATATTCTTCTTAACAGAATAAAAAATATATACTTTTGTTTCAATTGTAAGTGTTGGGATGGAAGAAAGTAAGGGACACATACTTTAAACTGCACATACTCGGTGAGTTGTTGTGGAGTTTATATTGGTTGCTATGGTAATCAACAATTGCTAGAAAAGCAATGATTGAATTTTAAATGCTGAACAGCTTGGTTTATGTAAATTTAATATCTATAAATTATACAGAGTATAATATTTTTTGTGGCTTCAAATACATTCTGTTTCAGGATTTTACTCTCATTCCATAGTGTCATCTTTCTATTTTTTTAAAAGCTAAGAACTACATTTTTTTTTCTATCCAATCGCAAGAGATTTTATTACAAATAAAAGGATTATGTTTACTATGTAATTATACATTCTTATATAACACATAGTATCGTACACTTATATATGGACGTGTCTGTTTTAAATGCTTTTAAGAATCAAATTGCATATTATTTTGAAAGCATTAAAAATGCTGGTCACTTCTCTTCTCTTGCCCCTCTTCTTATCCCCTCCCCTGCCACCACCTTTTCCTCCTCTTTCCCCCAGCTACAGCTATCCCATGGTGAAGAAGTATGTGAAGTCATATCTAGCAACATCTGGAGAGCTAATTCACTCTTCATCTTTTAAATTAGTTGACGCAATGGGAACAAAAGCAGGACTCCTGAAATAATCAGTTATTAAACCTAAATGCCTTTATTTCATTCCAAGCTGATCCCCCTTTTCCTTCAGATTTCATAGTGTCTAGCAGCACCTGAGGGATCTACACTTTCCCCATTCCTATTTCACAACTATATGAAATTGTTTGGTGAGGTCATCCATCAGCATGGAATATAGTATCAACAACATGCTGATGATACCCAGTCATATATCTCTGCCCTGATGTAGAGATAGATCAGATTAGAATACCTAAAGTTATGAATTCTGATTCTACTTTTATTATATACTGACAGTAACAAAATCTTGAAAGCCTGAAAATGCTTCTTTCTTCCCTTACTTTGTGAAAACTATAGGGAGGATCAAGTCTGAGATGTTTTCTCAAATTTCAAATTTGGTTGGGATAACCAAGTGAGGCCATTGAAGTTTTTTCCCCAGTGTCAGGAGACTGTTGGAGTTTGGCTGGGGAAGAAGAGGCTTCCAATGAAGCCTGTGGTAGAGTAAAGTGAAACATGGTCTTGAATTGTTGCTATGTAGGAAGTAGCACAGACAAGGTCTTCCTTAATGCTCATTGCTATTATCAGAAAGTTATACAGTGTGCTTTAGCCTGGCAAAATTCTGTCTATTGGTGAACAGCAATAAAATTATTTTCTGTATTTATATGTCTTGTTGTTGGTTTTCATGCCTGATAGGCCTGTTAAGATTGAGTAACTATAGAGTTATAGTCCCTTGGATCCAGAAACTTTCCATCTTTAACTCTGTAGTGGCATTTCCCCAGTGAGAGTAGATGCACGATTTGGGGATCCTCCTGGACTTATGACTTCTGTTTAAAGAGAGCCCTTGAATAGGTTAATCTGGCATGGCAGTTCTGCCCATTTTGGAACTGGGGAACCCTAATCACTCTTTCTTTCTTTCTTTCTTTCTTTCTTTCTTTCTTTCTTTCTTTCTTTCTTTCTTTCTTTCTTTCTTTCTTTCTTTCTTTCTTTCTTTCTTTCTTTCTTTCTTTCTTTCTTTCTTTTCTTCCTTCCTTCCTTCCTTCGTTTGTTCGTTCCTTCCTTCCTTCCTTCCTTCGTTCCTTTTTCTTTAAAAAAACTTGAGTGTTTGGCTGGATAGTTATGAGTTTTGCTAGATAATGTAGTATGAGTTAGGGTTGTTTTTGTTATTGAATGTTATGGTTGGTTTACCAAATTGCTGTATTTAATCCTTGTAGGGAGCTCAGAGTCACACTTGAGAGATTGTTTTATAAATAAACAAACAAATATTGAATAATATGTTCTGATGAGCTTCTTTTTGCAGCTTTTAATATTTGAATATTATTTATCTTTGGAGGATGTTTTTATTTGTCTTAATTCAAAATACTTTAATTTCTATGTGCAACTTAACCCTTACTTATTCTTCCCTCATGAATCTTGATGAAAATGACTGAGTACTTTAGTTGGAATTAATAAGGTCCATCATTAATTCAGAATAGGAGATAAGCATCATTCTTTGAATAGCTTTGTCTGGGTTCATCATCCAAAAGTGTCCCCTTGTGATATTTTCGTAGTAACACACCAGCAGTGCTGATTTCAGTGTCCCTAAGCTGATTGAAATGACTTGAGGTCTCTTCAGTTGTATCCAAATAGGGCATTTCAAGCAAAGTCCCTGATAATATGTTAAGATTTAATCACATTCAAATAAATGTAGACAAAACTAGTCTACATTTGTTAAGTTCTGCGCATGGGTGCGAGAAATGGAGACGAGACGATGAACAGTGAACTTCAACTCTTTATTTAACATTGTGGAACAGAGCAAAAACTACGGCAGCAATAGCCCTTTTTATAGGCAAGCTGCTGATCAAATAAGTAATAAGAAACGGGAAGCGTTAGTTCCCTTAACCAATGAAAGAGGCCCGCTTATAGCCAATCAGATTCTCCTGAACGGACCAATCAGATGTCGCTATTATTGGCCAATCAGAAGTGCAGGGCCAGAACCCTGCACTTTTCTAAAGGTTTTAATAATCTTTATTTAAGCACTTTTATTAATTCACAACAACATTTATCCTTCAAAACTAGTTGTTCAGTGCAGAAAAGCCAGAGTAAGTGCAAGCAAGAAAATGGAACATGGCTAAACACTGAAGCTTTGTAACATGCTTTTAGTTGTCTTTGTTTTGAAATAAAGAAGCAACATTTCAGAAGTTTAGCCCTGAGGAATTCTTTGCCTTTTCAAATTGCTCTTTTACATGGGAGTGGGTGAGTGGGCCGTGATGTGCCCTTGCCTCATTAAAGTCCTGTTTAAAGAGAGGAAATTAGCTAAAGCCAACAAGCTGTGTACTTGGTCAACTTCCCAGAAATTGTGGAATCCTTGGTGATCTCTGAGTTTGCTTTCTTGCAGACCTTTCTTTGCAAATTAGATAACATCATCACTACTGTTAGGAAATGGAGTTTCCTCTCATTTGATATGCTAGAATAGAAACTACCATAGTTTAGTTTAGAAAATAGAAGCAAACCTCATTCTCTATGAGCACCAATGTTGTTACTTAGTTTGGTTCTTTTCTTGCAGATATTTCATTACCAAACTCAGAAAGCACTAAGAACCTCACTGCTCAAATCCAACCTACATATATCATCTATCATCTATCGTCTATCATTCCTAAGACTGAAAACAAAATTATCTTTGTAATATTATAATTATTATAAGAATAATTGTCTTAATGACTAAAGTGATAGATAAAATTGGCATTGATGTGTAATGGAATATTTGTTAGTAATTTTACTTACTATTGTTTTATATATATATATATATATATATATATATATATATATATATATATATATATATATATATTTTTCTTAAGTTTTCGCGGGTACTTACATGTCTGGCATTCAGCTTTGTTCGGGTATTTTCCCACGTGGTGCTTTTAAAGTTGTAGCAACGTTTCAGCAGAATCTCATCTGCCATCATCAGGCTTCTGTATGGTGTTTGTCTGTGAGTCAAACTTTTACAGTGGTTTCAGATTTAAATTTGGGGCAGCCTATTGCTGTGTCAGAATGGTTTTTTTCTTCCTCCTGATTGGTTGAGAGTCTTGGTCTGTGTTTATTGGTCTTGGAGTTTGCTGTGTTCTGCTGCTAATATCTTCTGTCTTTTTTTGGGGGGGGGGGGGGGGCTCTTTTTGTATCTTGATTGGCTGGCAACATTGTGTTACTTTATTGGAAGTCTTTAGTGCAGCTTGGCTTCGGGTAAATGGACGGCTATCATTAGTTAGGAAGCTGGGTTTCATCTGGGTGCCTGGTTGGGGTGTGTTTGAGCTGGAGGTATCAGGGGGGATCTGTTTGTGCCCAGGTGTTTGCCTGGCTTGTGGTGTGGAGATTTTTTTGTTTGTGAGTGCAGGCTTCCAAATGATTGACAGTCTGGTGGAATCATCTCTTCTGTTCATGCTTTCTGGTCTTTTTTCAATCTCTATGGCTTCTCTGATGATTCTGTGTCTTGGATTTTCAATGGTGGCTAGGGTTTTGGTGTCATTGAAGTTGATGTTATGACCTGTGGCTTCCATGTGTTGGACGAGTGAGGAAGTGTGTTCCAGCTTTTTGACTGCATTTTTGTGTTCATCCAGGCGGGTGCTTATTCTTCCATTGGTCTGTCCAATGTATGTGGCCGGGCATGATGCACAGGGGACTTCATATATGCCTTGGTTTTCCCGGTCAATTTTGTCTTTGGGGTTCCTGAGGATGGCTGCTATTTTTCTATCTGTTTTGAAGGCAGTCTTGATGTGGTGTCTGTATAGAATCTTACTAATTTTGTCTGTAGTGCCTCTTATGTAGGGCAGGACAGCTGTTCCATGGGTCTGTTCATCTTCTGGGTCTCTATTATGTCTCAGTGTGTTTTTGTGGATCAAGTTGGTGATTTTGCTTTTGTGGAAGCCATTGGCTTTCAATATTTTAGTCAGGGTGCATAGTTCAGTCTTAATGTGTGTCTTGTCTGCCAGGCGTTTGGTTCTAGTAATTAGTGTTTTAGCCACGGAGTTTATCTGTGCTGGGTGGTGGTGGGATTGGGCGTTGAGGTAGCGGTTGGTGTGTGTTTTCTTCTGGTATATGGTGTGTCCTAGT
Organism: Hydrophis major; assembly: GCA_033807585.1. Taxonomy (NCBI): domain Eukaryota; kingdom Metazoa; phylum Chordata; class Lepidosauria; order Squamata; family Elapidae; genus Hydrophis; species Hydrophis major. The sequence goes on along the minus strand of CM066329.1, from coordinate 293,341,644 downwards.
GTGCCATCTGTTTTCTTGTAGATTAGTACATCTAGGAATGGTAGTTGTTTGTTTGTTTCTGTTTCCATGGTGAACTTGATTTTGGGGTGTGCGCTGTTTAGGTGTGTTAGGAAGTTGTTTAGGTTTTCTTGTCCATGGGGCCAAATCACGAATGTGTCATCGATATATCTTAACCATAGTTTGGGTTTGAGTATGGCATTAGCCAGGGCTCTGGATTCGAATTCTTCCATGAACAGGTTTGCAATGACAGGTGACAGTGGTGATCCCATGGGGGCTCCTTCAATTTGTTTGTATCTTTGTCCTTTGTATTTAAAATATGTGTTGGTTAAGCAGTGTTCTGTTAGTTCCATGAGGTGTTTAGCTGGTTGGTATTTATTTTTGATGATTTCGAGGGTCTCTTTTATCGGGACTTGAGTGAATAGTGAAACCACGTCAAAACTTACAAGCAGATCTTCTTGCTCCACGTGTAGATCTTTGATCATTTCCAAGAAGTGGTATGAGTTTTGTACATGAGAAGCTGCTGTTTCAGCATGGGGCTGTAGCGCTTTTGCTAGGTGTTTAGCCAGGTTTTGTAGTGGTGCTCCTCTCGAGCTGACTATGGGTCTGAGAGGTATGCCTTCTTTGTGTATTTTTGGGAGGCCGTATAGTTTGGGGCATCTGGAAGATTTCTCTCTGGGTATGGTCGTGTGTTGGATCTCTTTGCTTATGTGACTGGTTATAATTTTCTTCTTGGTTAATTTTTCCAGATATGTGGTTGGGTCTGTGTTTATGGGTTTGTATGTGGAGTCTTGGAGTAGGTCTGTCAATTTAGTTTCATAGTCTTTTCTGTGCATTACTACAGTGGCATTCCCTTTATCTGCTGGGAGGATGATTATGCTGCTGTCTCTTTTCAGGGTTTGTAGCGCTTTAATTTCATTTTGCTGTAAGTTGCTTTTGGGTGGTTTGCTTGTGCATAGAATGTTGGTAACTTGGTGTCTTATCTCCACACCACAAGCCAGGCAAACACCTGGGCACAAACAGATCCCCCCTGATACCTCCAGCTCAAACACACCCCAACCAGGCACCCAGATGAAACCCAGCTTCCTAACTAATGATAGCCATCCATTTACCCGAAGCCAAGCTGCACTAAAGGCCTCCAATAAAGTAACACAATGTTGCCAGCCAATCAAGATACAAAAAGAGCCCCCCCCCCAAAAAAAGACAGAAGATATTAGTAGCAGAACACAGCAAACTCCAAGACCAATAAACACAGACCAAGACTCTCAACCAATCAGGAGGAAGAAAAAAACCATTCTGACACAGCAATAGGCTGCCCCAAATTTAAATCTGAAACCACTGTAAAAGTTTGACTCACAGACAAACACCATACAAAAGCCTGATGATGGCAGATGAGATTCTGCTGAAACGTTACTTTAAAAGCACCACGTGGGAATATATATATATATATATATAATCTTTGGTTATTTGGGTTTTCTCCTGTGTAAAATTGGAAGTATTTTGGTGACATTTCAATGAAACCTCATTCGTCATCTTCAGGCTTGTGTCTTTGGTTTTGTGCTTCTTGGAGTAATGTGAGCTTGCAGCTGTTTTTTTCTTTTAACTGCCAGTGGGAGTGTGGCTTGACTGGGTGGGGGCTTGGCTGTGTTCTGATTGGGTAGGGGTGTGTTCTCATTGGTTGGGGACCTGGTTGTGGTCTGATATATATATATTTTCTTAAGCTTTTGCGGGTATTTATATGTATGATATTCAGCTTTGTTCGGGTACTTGCCCACATCATTATAGTTGTGCTTTTCAAGTTGCAGCAACGTTTCGGCAGAATCTCATCTGCCATCATCAGGCTTCTGTATACAGAGATGAACACTATACAGAAGCCTGACAACATTTCGACGAGGTCCCACTCGCCATCTTCAGGCTGGTGCTTTTGGCTTTGTGCTTATGCGAGCTGAAAGCACCAACCTGAAGATGGTGAATGGGACCTCATCGAAACGTTGCTAAGATGCTCTCAATCTTACACGGGAAAAGACTCGAACATGCCAAGACCTGCATGCAAGCTCACATCACTCTGAGAAGCACAGAGCTGAAAACCAAGCCTGAAGATGATGAATGAGACTTCATCGAAACGTTGCCTAGATACTTCCAATCTTACGCAGGAGAAAACCCAAATTACCAAAGATCCACATACAAATACCCGCGAGAACCTCAGAATATATATATATATATATATATATATATATATATATATATATATATATATATATACACACACACACACACACACACACACACACACACACACATATACATTCTTAAGTTTTCGCGGGTACTTATATGTATGGTATACAGCTTCGTTCGGGTATTTTCCCACGTCGTTGTTGTGCTTTTAAAGTTGTAGCAATGTTTCGGCAGAATCTCATCTGCCATCATCAGGCTTCTGTATTGTGTTTGTCTGTGAGTCAGCCTTTCACAGCCTTTTCTGTTTTAAATTTGGTCCTAGCCTACTGCTATGTCAGAATGGTTTTTTTCTTCATCCTGATTGGTTGGGAATCTTGGTCTGTGTTTATTGGTCTTGGAGTTTGCTGTGTTCTGCTTGATTTGGTGTTTCTAATATCTTCTGTCTGTTTTGTAGCTTTTTTTTTTGTCTTGATTGGCTGGCAACATTGTGTTTCCTGTATTGGAGGCTTTTAGTGTGGCTTGGCTTCGAGTAAATGGATGGCTATCGTTTATTAGGAAGCTAGCCGTCCGTTTACTTGGAGCCAAGCCTCATTAAAAGCCTCCAATACAGGAAACACAAAGTTGCCAGCCAATCAAGACAAAAAAAAAAAAAGCTACAAAACAGACAGAAGATATTAGAAACACCAATCAAGCAGAACACAGCAAACTCCAAGACCAATAAACACAGACCAAGATTCCCAACCAATCAGGATGAAGAAAAAACCATTCTGGCACAGCAGCAGGCTAGCACCAAATTTAAAACAGAAATGGGTGTGAAAGTCTGACTCACAGACAAACACAATACAGAAGCCTGATGATGGCAGATGAGATGCTGCCGAAACATTGCTACAACTTTAAAAGCACAACTAAAATGATATGGGAAAATACCCGAACAAAGCTGAATACCATATATATAAATACCCGTGAAAACTTCACACACACACACACACACACACAGACATATACATATACATATACATATACATATACATATACATATACATATACATATACATATACATATACATATACATATACATACATACATACATACATACATACATACATATATATATATATATATAAGTTTTCGTGGGTACTTACATGTATGGTATTCAGCTTTGTTCGGGTATTTTCCCACGTCATTATAGTTGTGCTTTTAAAGTTGTAGCAGCATTTCAGCAGAATCTGACCTGCCATCATCAGGCTTCTGTATTGTGTTCATCGTATATACATATATACATACATTTTTTTTCAAGTACCTAGTGTGTATTTTTAAGGGAATGTACCAAGCAGAATTCGGTTGATAATAGTTATGTGTTATAAAATAGAGGTTAGAAAATGAATGTTATAACTGTAAAGGTATAATTTAAACTTTAAACAAGATTTGAATGGATAATAATTAAAAGATACAAAGGTGTTATACTTTAGTCTAGTGATTACAGGGGAAAATTTGTTTTATGAGAAAAGAAAATATGAAATTGTAAACAGGACAGATGAAAGTTTAAAAATATTGATTAGAAAGTTATTGAAAATTAGAAAAAGATATGTAATTGAATTTAGAAAGGGATGAGATAATTAAAAATAAGATTATAGAAAGCAAAGAAAAGGAAAAACTATTGAGAAAATTGTGGAATTAGGTATAAGATATGGATCAGAATACATAAGATGAATATGTAATTGAATTTATGTCTGTATGGAGAAGTGATAACCCGGGAGCATGCTGTTCTCAAAAAAAGATATTGTATTTGTATTTGTATGTTTTGTGAAAACCCAAATAAAACTTTATATATATATATAAAAAGTATAATTGTCTTTATAATTATCTTTTACAAATCTAACTGTAGTTGCCCCTTTATTTGTAGAGTGAATTTCACTAACTTCTGCTTATTGATCATGCAAAAAAAAAAAGAATTATAGAAAAAGGTTTTCAATCTACAGTAGACACAAACTGTTTTATCTGAAGGATAAGGCTTGATTTAATCACAAAGGACACTTATTCCAGAGTATTTTCTTATATAGTTTTTTTTTAATTTTGTTCAGCATTAAAGAAAGAAACTTCATTAACATTGATTGTCATTTACAGAAAACATTCAAAAATCATGAGTGCATTATTATGGAATGCTAACAGTATGGAACTAATAACTTACAGGACATAAAATAAGACAAGAAACTAATATATTCTAAAGAAATATAAAATCTTTTAAAAGCTTCAGTGGGGGAGGGGAGGGATGCTGGTCCTAAAACATTTGTAAGAAAAAAATGGTCACTTTCTAAATAAATCAGGCTGTAGTTTGCATGTTTTTTTTAATTACTCACGTTCACATAAATATTAAACAAGGGAGGAAGCAGAGAGAGAGAGAGAGAAAGAGGTCAGAAAGAAACTGCAGATATCAAACAAATGTTATATCTGCATCCACTGTTTATTCTGCATCCACAGGCCAATAAGTATTATCAGTATTACACAATTAAATTTCATGGGCAAAATTAATATTGAGATTATGAAGTGCATTCCTCTAGATTTTTTTCCTGTGCCAACTTTTAGGCAACAATACAAATTTGATAGGTTTTTTTTTTTCTTTTTGCCCCAAACAGTACCAATTAATGTTTGATTAAAACAGAGAACTATCCATACAGGAAGATAACGTAAACCTAAAATAGTGATAGCTACATCCAAGCACCAAATAATTTTTGGCTCCAACAGCACAATCAGAGATGTTAATATCTCACTTCGCTTTAATAAAAGTTACCGGAAATAGAATAAAAAATATTAAAGTTCTGAAACTTGGAAGTATATGAAAATCAGTTTTATCTCATCATTCTAAAAGCAAGGTAGCATTTCAAGGGATTTATTTTTTTTTCCAAAAAATATTAGAAAGTTTTGTTTAAATCTAACTATATTTTTTAAAATAAATTGGTCATCATAAAATGCTACCCATGAAAATTCAATTTAGGTAACCAGCAAAGGCAGCCTAAATCATTTGTATTTTTGATCCCATCTGTTTTCTTTCACAGCTGTTTAGACCCCCAGAGGTATTTTCCCCCATTAAGATCCTTCAAATATTATTTGGAGAAGGTCAGTTATGGCTTCATCTTGCAGTTACAGAGTGATCTCATACTGAAGTAACAAATGAAAAATGTACAAAAATATTTTAGTTCATTTGAGAGAAAACTTCATTTCAGCTAATTTACACTGGAAGGGTTTGTAGAAAGACAGGAACTGTCATCCGTGAGAAGGTTTTCCTGTCCGAATACAAATCTTTTCGTGTCAGCTATATCTCTGTAGGAAAACTCCCCAAAGGATTTGCCCATTGAGTATACTGTCTAGAAATATAAGTCAGCAATTATTTTGCAAATGGGATTTTCTATTCCACTAGGTATTTTCCAATTTGCATTCTTACTTGATATAGGATTTACTGACAACTCTTCCCGCCCTCCCTGTTATAAAACAGGAATATGACACTAAACACCAAGACTGTTCAAAAGGCTTTATCTATTACAATCAGTTTCCATAAAAAAACTGAGAAGTACATTACACTCATAGGAAGCAAGTACATAATTTGCTCTTTGATGTTATTTTTTTCCTTAAAAAAGCATTACAAAGTCTTATGCTTAAACACAGACATAGGAAAAAAAAAACCCCAACAGTGTATTTAACTGTCCCAAAGATTATTTACAGGAAAAAATTACAGAGACAGCATACATTGTATTAGATCTTCTGCCAGTATATATTAAAAGTAATTCCATTTGAAAAAATATTGTATTTGTCTTCTATATTTCTACAATACATACTCAGGCTTTATTGTTGTATATGTGTGTGATTTTTTTTCAATGTTGAACAAATGAAGCAGATATTAAAAGTTGGATGATAAGCACAGAGTTTCGGCAGATATTTAAATTCCTGATGTATGTAAATTGTCTCTCATGTACAGCCAAATAGCTTTTTGCATTATTTTTTTCAACAGTTCCCCTTCAGGGAATGCCCATGCCTAGGAAAAAAAAAAATCTTTTTAAGGAAAAGCTCAATTTAAAAAAAAAAAAAAAAACAGCAACAGCTGAAATGGCAAAGCTATCATGGAAATTTTGGGGGAGCTCAATGGTTTTGTGGTAAATACTCTCATGTGCCAGAAAAGCTCTCATAAGTCCTGGTTCAGCCACATTTCAAAGGAAATCCAGTAATGACATATCATGTTTTATGACTGTCAAAAGGCAGAGCCTGACTTGAACAAAAAGATGGCATATTACTGCAAAAATCAATAAAAGAAAATGTCCCTGAATAATATTACATAATCTGAATTGGGGGAAAAATGGGTTATACCACTTCCAGATCGCCAACAAGGCCTGAATCTAAGAATACAGTATATGTATTCATTAAGTAGTTCATTGGATAGATTACAGAGATGATATTGGACTCTAAGCAATGGTAAATTTTCCCAACACTGGATTCAAGCCCATTTTACAGAGCAAAATGTAACCATAATAGTGTCAGGATTTTATGAGTTGACAAATAGCTTCCTTTTGTTAACCATCTCAACTTGTTTATTAGTATGCGTTGAAAGAATGCATGGCTTTTCAATAAGAAAGGGATATAGCCTTCAGTTTTAGGCATATGTCTGATGCAAAGGCTATCAAAATAGTAAAACAACTAACTTTTTAAAAATTGCATGACTTCTGAATCAATGTAACCCAGAGAAGGAACTCAAACCCACTATGTTGACTAGCCCTGGCAGAGTCCACTCCTAGCAGAATATTATTAATTATTCCTTTTCTGTGCAATAGAAAATCTGACTTAGGGCAAATATGAATGCCTCAGAAAAATAATGCAAAAAGCAGTCCTAGGGAAAAATGATATTCTAAAGCATTACACCATTCCTACCCAGTGTTTTAAATGGGGTCCAGAAAACTCAATATACAGTATTTCAGTTGTGCTTTATTTATAATGGCTACAAGTGCAATCATTGTATCTCTATGTCTCCTGTAGACTTATGGGTCGTGCTATGAGATAAAGATAAATATATCTGCTATGCCATTTGATGGCTTTCCAGAATAAGTGCAGGAGCAGATTCCCATTGCCAAAAGAGGAATGCTTGGCTGGCTTGATGGAACTTCAAAAGATTGTAGAACATCTTATGACACAAATTTTGCCTGATTCAGACTTTGAATACATTGAAAAGACACAATCATAGTGCATTTGAACCTTAGAAGTTGGCATACTAATCTATTTTGCTTTGATTCTTTAGGTCAGGAATTTAAAAACAAATATAAGTGCTTTTCTTTTTTAAAAATAAGCTGTTTTAATAAGATAAAATCTTTGAATTTTATCTTCAGGATAAAAATCTGTTCTTTACACCAACCTAACTTTATCAATCATTTGGATTTCTGCTTCTGGAATAACAAAGAATCCAATGAAGCAATATAATTTAAAAATATCCAAGATAATAACTTCTTAAGTTATTCTTTTTCCTGCTGAACATGTTTGAATTGCCATTTTTTACTTACATAAAACTTCTCTGTCTTTCTAGAAAGAAACATACATTCCCCCTCAACCAACAGCAGTATCTTCATCATATTTCCCATCTTTCAAAAATGACCTAACAGAATGCCAAAATAACAACAAACCAATACAGATATAACTACAGTAGATGGTTTTTTTCTCTCTCTCGCTGAAAGTTTACAGAAGACAATGTGCAAAACAAACATTTTCTGCAAATATGCTTACAAAAAAGAAATTTCAGATTTTATTGCTGCTATATCCATTTTTTTTTACTCATCCTATGAGTGGTGATACCACCGGGATGAGGAAAATAAACAAAATATTACATTTCGGGGTACTAAATTCACTGAACGCAGTTCTAGCCTCATGGCCTGCAGTGATGCTGGAAAGAATGTTTTGGATCGCCACATCATAGTCTTCCAAAATATTTGTGCGTTTCTTTATTCTTTTTATGTAAACTGAAAGGATGGATTTTTTGTGTTTCTTTTAAAATTAATGTATGAGCACAATCAGTCCATGTCACTATACATTCAGATTGCTGTTTTTAAAGAAAGTCCTGTAAGTTGCCACTGGAGAAATATTATTGGGAATATTTTAAATAAGGGAAAACAACTATTTTGAGGGTAAAATGTGGTGCAGAATTAGATATACAGGCGAGTTTTCCAAGACCCAGGAAACTATAGACCAATCAACCTAACATCAATACCCGGGAAGATACTGGAAAAGATAATAAAAAAACAGATCTGCCAACATCTAGAAACAAGTAAAGTAATAACTAGCAGTCAGCACGGGTTTGTTAAAAACAGATAATGCTAAACCAATCTTATTTCATTCTTCAACACAGTGACTAAATTAGTAGACCAGCAAAATACTGTGGACATAATATATTTAGATTTCAGCAAGGCATTCGATAAAGTAGATCACAACCTACTTCTTAGTAAGCTAGAAAAAGTGGAATAAATAGCACCACCACTCGATGGACTCGCAACTGGCTGGCAAACCGTACTCAATGAGTAGTCCTTAATGGGTCTAAGTCTACAGGGAGGGAAGTAAGCAGTGGGGTGCCACAAGGTTCCGTCTTAGGCCCAGTACTCTTCAATATCTTCTTTAACGACTAAGATGAGGGAATAGAACTTACCAAATTTGCAGATGACACTAAGCTGTAAGGAATAGCTAACACCCAAGAAGATAGGCTCAAGATCCAAATGGATCTTGACAGACTAGAACACTGGGCCATATCTAATAAAATGAAATTCAATATAGAGAAAAGTAAAGTCCTACACTTAGTCAAGAAAAACCAAAAGTACACATATAGACCGGGTGAAACCAGGCTCAATAGCAGTAACTGTGAGAGGGATCTTGGAGTCTTTGTGGACAACCAGCTAAATATGAGCCAGCAGTGTGCAGCTGCCGCCAAAAAAGCTAATGCAATCCTAAGTTGTATTAACAGAGGGATACAGTCAAGATCAAGGGAAGTACTAATACCACTCTATAAAGCCTTAGTAACAGCACATCTAGAGTACTACATCCAGTTTTGGTCACCACATTATAAAAAAAAGATGCTGGGACTCTAGAAATAGTACAGAGAAGAGCAACCAGGATGATTAGGGGACTGGAGGCTAAAACATACAATGAACAGTTGCAGGAACTGGGCTTGGCTAGTCTAGTAAAGCGAAGGACCAGGGGAGACATGATAGCCGTCTTCCAATATTTGAGGGGCTGCCACAGGGAGGAAGGGGTCAAGTTATTTTCTAAAGCTCCTATAGACCAGACAAGGAATAATAGATGGAAACTGAACAAGGAGAGATTTAACCTGGAAACAAGGAGAAACTTTCTGATAGTGAGAACAATCAACCAATGGAACAGAAATTGCCCTCGGAAGTTGTGGGAGCGCCATCAGTTGAGACTTTCAAGAAGAGATTGGACTGCCATTTGTCAGAAATAGTGTTGGGTCTCCCGCTTGGGTGGGGTGGGGGGTTGGACTAGATGACCTACAAGGTCCCTTCCAACTCTGATTATCTGTAAATCTGTAAATCTGTGTAAGAATATTTGAATAACGAAATAGTTTCTTCAAGACGGGAAACAGATTCCTTTCATATTCTTAGTATTATCACGGATGAAGATTAAATTATATACATGTAATTAAAATTCATTTTATAAGACATTAATCTTTAGTGTGCTGCTTTGTGAATGCATTTATAGTTGTGCAAGCTTTTGGAGGAGGTGGTCCCGCAAAGTATGTTCACATGCTGAACATCTCAGACAGGATGAAGAAAACCCCCTGTAATGTGTACTACATATTTCAGATGCAATGAGTTTAGGAAATCTTTCCTTCCTTCCTTCCTTCCTTCCTTCCTTCCTTCCTTCCTTCCTTCCTTCCTTCCTTCCTTCCTTCCTTCCTTCCTTCCTTCCTTCCTTCCTTCCTTCCCTCCCTCTCTCCCTCTCTTCAAAATTACTTAATGATATCATGTCCATCTTGCTCTATATTTACCTCATTTAAATATCAAACAGAGTAGTAGCAACCAAATGCATTTGCTTTCTTTATCTTTCTTTCATGTTGAACTTAGTTTTCTAGAACAGGGTTAGTTGTGAGGAATATACTAAATGGATTTGAGGGAAGGGGGCGTTAAAGTTTTATTTTATTTACATAAGAGACATGGTAAGCTATTAAAATAAGGACATTGTAAAATAATGAATGCTATTATGTTTACAATATTTTTATATGATATGTGGAATTCCACATTTAAGAACATATTTTACATTATTTCCCTACTGGGGTTCTATCACCTGTTTTCAAATGTACTGTCATTTATTTTGTTTGTTAGATTTATATCCCACATTTTTTTCCAGCAGATCAAAATGAACTAATGAACTTGGCCAGACCAAGAGAGAATGAACCCAATCAATTTGCTATACCTAGGATAAACTTGAAGCTGGGTTTGTTTGAACGTAGTCCAACAAATTAATGAGTATATCATGGGAGTTACACTTTTGAAAGTTATTAACTAACTGACCAGTTAAAATAATAGGTGAATTGTATAGGATAGCCAATCAATACTGAAGGCACATTCACCTTTTATCATTGTTGGTAAAAGTTCACAAAGACAGGATAGCAGGGTGGGATTCTACCAGTTTGGACTGGTTCAGGCGAACCAGATGTTAAATTTGAATCTGGTTCACTGAACCGGTATTTGAACTCACTGGCTGGCCCTGCCCATCCAGGAGTCTCCACATGGCCCATTTTCTATGCAGATAAGTGCAGGGTCTGCGTGGAGGCTCTGGGATGGGGAAAAAACAGGCCTTCCAGAAATCTGGAAACGAGCCTGTTTTCAGCTTCCGGAAGGCCTTCGGAGCCCAGGGAGGCCATTTTTGCCCTCCCAGAGGCCCGTGGGAAGCCTCTGGACCCTTGGGAAGGTGAAAAACAGCCCTTCTAGAAGTTCCACTAGGCTACGCCCACCATGGCCATGTCCACCCAGCAACTGGACAGTGAACCGGTTGCTGGGATTTTTGAATCCCACCCCTGCAAGATAGTTTAAAGGAACTGATGAGTAAATGTAGCAATAGTTATTTGTGATCTAACCTAGATTAAATTATGGGCTGCAGAAAGAAAAAGGAAATATCCTGGAATATAGGAAGCCAGGAAGGAGATCACTGTTTCACTTATCCCAGTATTCTCAATTACAGAAGTCCTTTTGGCTATAGACAATAATTTCTCCATTTTTTCTTGATGATACTATCAGGTGTTTAGTGTTGTAAAATCCCCTGCCCCGCTATATATGAATTGCACCAAAAATATGCCAGTAATTAATATTACTATAGTTAGCCCAGAATATATTTGGTATTAAAAGTAATATTGTGAATTGGCTATATCTGTTTTATAAGATCATGGAAAATGTTGGATTGCCAACACAATTCATGAAAGGGCTGTTTTAAAATAAGAAAGAACTAGGGATACCTCCTGTCTCCACTTTTTCTAGCATTATCCTACATATTTCTCCATGTGGCAAATCAGCAAAATTATAGCAATTAACTGTTAATATATTGAAATGTTCAGAGCCCAAAACATTGATTCTAACTCATTGATCCAGATTAAATCCCAAGTCTCACTGATTTATAGATGATGTATATTCAAGTAAGTGCATATACAATAGCAGCGCAATAAATCCATCTTTCTCCATCTTTCAAATCAATATTTTTTGCCAAATGGTTTGAAATTTTTGTCTATATGCACAACAATTTGATTCCAAAGGATATACTTTAAATTTAAAATATGCGTTTTGTGCTCCAAAGGAAAATGTTCAACCAGGGGTTGAAGGATGCTCAAGAACAGGGTCCCCAAACTTAGCAATTTTAAAACTTGTGGACTTCAACTCCCAGAATTCCTCAGCAGATATGCTGAGGAATTCTGGGAGTTGAAGTCCACAAGTCTTAAAGTTGCCAAGTTTGGAGACCTTTGCTCAAAAAGAACAACAGTGAATTCAGTTTCTAACCATTCATTTCTACAGCTGGCTTGAAAGCCTTGTCTGGGTTTTCCACATTTTGGCATCTCAATTTGTGCCTTTCAACACATTTCTAATAGTTTTTTTCTTTCATATTAATGTCATTATATATTATTTTTTAATAAGGTAATAATATCCCTGAGTGGCATACAGTGCAACATCTGCTTTAAGCAGTGATTGTCAATTACAAAGAGTGAAGGTTTCACGAGAAAGAAAAGGATGGGGCTAGCATTTGTGGTATATCATGTGTATTGATTAGCTTATAAAAATGAGGCAAAATGGCTGGGTCATCACAGTCATATGTGCAGTTAAGTGTCTAGAAAAATCTCAGGTTTCAACGTTTCAAAGTCCATATGCATTTCACCACTGCTCCCATAATTGACATGTCGGGATGATAAATGTACCCCAATCTACAGTTCCACAATTGTTTCATGGGGTACATGGGCTTCTCCTGTTATTTCAAAATGGAAAGGATAAACCCTTCTGTGTGAAGGAATCACTATGTGAATTTACCTTTATGTCATCAGTCTGATTCTCCATAAAGACTTGCTGAAGAAGGCAAACTTTTAATGGACCCTATACTTGATCTGGGCCCCTGGCTTTCTCCAATTTTACCAATTAACCAATTTTACTAATTTAAAAAAAAAAGAAGCTTTCCTTCCTTCCTTCCTTCCTTCCTTCCTTCCTTCCAACATATTGGCAGAATGCAGAGAAATGGGATTAAAGGAATGATTAACTTGACCAGTTATTTCTGTATATGTAGTTCTCAGAATAAAACAAATTTAAGGGAAGCTGCCCAATGTATGGAATCAAGATTAAGAGCAAAAAGAAGAAAATCAAGAAGATTGTGTTAAATGAGAGTTGGAAGAGCTCAAGACCTCCCAGCTTCAAGTCCTGCAAGGTCCCTAATGCAAACCAATCATCAAATATATATTACATTTGGAAACAGCCTGGTTTAATTGAATGCCTTCTATTACCCTGTTTTCCTAGCAATTGGTAAAGTAATCTTTCCATTAGAAGGAAATATGACTCTTGGAATTAATTCTTTATTCAGAGAGCTGGCAGGAGTGACATTTATACAAAATTAAGTCCCTGTAGAAGTGTAACAAGCAGTCTACATCTGTCTGCTCAGACACTGAGAATAAAGTGGTTCAGTGCTTGTACATTATCAGAATACAATATAAAGTGTTATTGCTGTCTTGGTTCCAGAACAGAAAAATCAACTAAAGAAAAAAAAGGATATCATTTACTGGTACAGTGTCTCTTGTCAATCCCATTCCTTGAAGAGGAAAAGCAATAGAGTTTAAAACAAAACAAAATAAGATGTGGCATACATTGACCCAAGAAAGATTTTTTTTTTTTTAAATTTAGTTGCATGTCACACGTGATTGGTTTTTTGTTTTTGTTTTTTGGTAAGAATGGCAATATTGTGACAGTGGCTAAGGAGGAGCTTCTGCCTATCTTTAATAGGCACAAGGGCCTTAGAAGAAAAAGCAACAGGTGTCAAAATTAAACAGTTAGAAATTAATTGTGGTAGTGATATTTGTGTGTGTGAGAGAGAGAGAAAGAGAGAGAGAGAGAAGGAAGGAAATAGTATGTTGCTCTTCATTTCATCCTTTTGTAATAGATGACAAGCACCTCTAAATTAGAAGTATTAGCTAATTAATCCCTTCCAGCAAAAAGCTTCTGTTAACAGAAACAAGGGTTGTTCACTGATGTTTAGAGCACTTTCAAAACCTGTAATGGATTGTTTAGGGACTAACTACCAAATTCTGAGGGCTTGTATAAGAGAGAGGAGCTATATTATATGAGTGGGAATTTGCTTATGTACCTGCAAGTTTCATCTTCTTTAGATTTCTCACTACATTGTTCAGAGCTCAATGGATTAATTTAACACTTTAGGAAAGGATATCTTCAAGAGGACTGTAAGATAATGTATTTCTGGTTTGGAAAATCAGAGGTAGAGATGTTAAATACCTTTCAAAAAACACTATTTGTACTATATATTTCTAAAGGAAAACCTGGAGTGCAGAATGCTGTGTGTGTAAAGCAATTTTAAAAGAATAGTGTTGAACATTGAAATCCATAAAGAATGTTAACGTCAGAAGCTCAAAAGAAAGACTTTGCAGGGTGGCAAAGTTCTGAATGCAGGCAGAATGCAAAATAATGGAAGTATTCTACAGTTCTCTCAATTTTTAAGAAGGTAAGACAGAGCAATAATGAAGGCCCAATTATGAAGGATGGAGAACTTGTGTCTTTGTAAGACCTTTAATAACTGTATGTGCATAGTTCTGAGCGTGAATCTGAATCCTAAAGGAGTAATTCAAAAATATAGGTTTGACGAAGAGAAAGAGAATGATGGCAGGGAGAAGACAATTTTATTGTGTCTGTTTATGAATTCCCCTTTAACGTTCTTGGGAGATGGAAAAACATTTTAATAGAAAGTCTCCTGGAACTAAGGAATAAAATTATGTAGGACAACTGTTTTTCTATTAACCGAGACTCATTTGTAAGGGGGGAGGAAAAAGACCTAAAGGCTGATCTTCAACTTTATTGCAGATTAGAAGCTAGTCAACTAGAGCTCTAGATGTGAAATGAACCAATGAAAAAGCTGTTGATCCAAAGGTTGCAGTATACAAGTAAAACTCAAAAAATTAGAATATCATGCAAAAGTTCATTTATTTCAGTAATGCAACTTAAAAGGTGAACCTAATATATGAGATAGACTCATTACATGCAAAACAAGATAGTTCAAGCTGTGATGTGTCAAAATTGAGATGATTATGGCTTACAGCTTATGAAAACCCCAAATCCACAATCTCAGAAAATTAGAATATTGTGAAAAGGTTCAATATTCTAGGCTCAAAGTGTCCCACTCTAATCAGCTAATTAAGCCATAACACCTGCAAAGGGTTCCTGAGCCTTTAAATGGTCTCTCAGTCTGGTTCAGTAGGAATCACAATCATGGGAAAGACTGCTGACCTGACAGTTGTGCAGAAAACCATCATTGACACCCTCCATAAGGAGGGAAAGCCTCAAAAGTTGGATATTCCCAAAGTGCTGTATCAAAGCACATTAATAGAAAGTTATGTGGAAGGGAAAAGTGTGGAAGAAAAAGGTGCACAAGCAGCAGGGATGACCGCAGCCTGGAGACGATTGTCAGGAAAAGGCCATTCAAAAGTGTTGGGGACTTTCACAAGGAGTGGACTGAGGCTGGAGTCAGTGCATCAAGAGCCACCACACAGACATGGGCTTCAAATGTCGTATTCCTCTTGTCAAGCTGTTCCTGAAGAACAGACAACATCAGAAGCGTCTTACCTGGGCTAAAGAAAAACAGACCTGGTCTGTTGCTCAGTGGTCCAAAGTCCTCTTTTCTGATGAGAGCAACTTTTGCATCTCATTTGGAAATCAAGGACCCAGAGTCTGGAGGAAGAATGGAGAGGCACACACTGCAAGATGCTTGAAGTCCAGTGTGAAGTTTCCACAGTCTGTGTTGATTTGGGGAGCCATGTCATCTGCTGGTGTTGGTCCACCGTGCTTCATTAAATCCAAGGTCAACACAGTTGTCTACCAGGAGATTTTGGAGCATCTCATGCTTCCTTCCACAGACAAGCTTTATGGGGATGCTGACTTCATTTTCCAGCAGGACTCGGCACCTGCCCACACTACCAAAAGCACCAAAACTTGGTTAAATGACCATGGGATTACTGTGCTTGATTGGCCAGCAAACTCGTCTGACCTGAACCCCATTGAGAATCTATGGGGCATTGCCAAGAGAAAGATGACAGACATGAGACTGAACAATGCAGAAGAGCTGAAGGCCGCTATTGAAGTATCCTGGTCTTCCATAACACCTCAGCAGTGCCACAGGCTGATAGCTTCCATGCCATGCCGCATTGAGGCAGTAATTGCTGCAAAAGGGGCCCAAACCAAGTACTGAATACAGTATACTTATCCTTTTCAGAGGTCCGATATTGTTCTATGTACAATCCTTGTTTTATTGATTGCATGTAATATTCTAATTTTTGGAGATTGTGGATTTGGGGTTTTCATGACCTGTAAGCCATAATCATCACAATTATGACACATCATGGCTTGAACTATCTTGCTTTGCATGTAATGAATCTATCTCATATATTAGTTTCACCTTTTAAGTTGCATTATTGAAATAAATGAACTTTTGCACAATATTCTAATTTTTCGAGTTTCACCTGTAGTTATATAATGGTGATGCATACGAGAAGTTTGCACTCTCACAAAAGATCTTAGCCGATGACTGGATGGCCTTGTGACTTTTACTTCATTCTTCAAAGCTATTGCGTACCGGACCTGCTCTGATGTCCCTTGAAGGATATAACAGAGCAAACTGAATCTCTAACTGTTCTTGTTTCAGGAAAGATGAATAAAATAAATAATCTGGTCCATACAAAACAAATGTACTGTTTGGGATGCTGTATGTTATACTCTGCAATTTAAACACTTTATTGGTAATATATTTGATAATAATATGTTTAGTATAGACTTCAGCACTATCACTGATGAAAAGAAAACTCACCCGTTAATTTTCTGTGTCCATTTGAATTATCCAGACAAGGCTTTGGCACCAATTACACAAATCTGACTTCCTCATTCACTGGCTGAGCACGCATAAACATTATATACAAATTGATCAGAAACATTACCATCTTGTCATTATATATGGATGGCAGAGCAAAATTCTACTTGCCCAACATAAACCTAATACATTACAAAGAGAAATTTAAAAATACAGGAGAACGTCCTTAAAAATAGGGATCTTATTTTATGCTACAAGTGTGCATGTGTGTGTGTACATTCCTTATATATATATATATATGTATATAAGTGTATAGTATTTGGTACATTTCAGGGATGGCTAACAGTTGATTCATAAAGAAATTTTCTCCTCTCTCCAGTGATACGATCAAATGTGAATTAAATTTTGAAAACATTTCCTGCAATGTTATTCAAAAAGGAAAAAAATTGCTGTTCAAATGAAGTTTAGGTGGTGTTCCTCTGTGTATGAGAGATCTCATATTGCATCTCTCTTTTTTTTTTTTGCATTATATAAATATTAGTGTTTTGGAACCTTGGCCATTTCTAGGGATAGGAACTTCAACTGCCAGCATTCTTATCAATGGCCATGCTGGCAGGGAATTCTGGGAGTTGAAGTCCACATACTTAGAAATGGCCAATGTTGGGAAACACTGCCCTGGGTGATTCAGTTTTATTAGAATTTATAACGGAGAGGTGATCAAATGGTGCATAAAAATATTTTCCTGGTTCTAAACAGTCTAAAGGATAGACCAGGTTCAAAAGTGTGAGCGTTGGCCTTCCCTGATATATACTGCTCATAGACAGACAGGACATGAAGTTTTCCCATGTGTCAGAGAATCCATATGCGACTTCAGTATTCCAGATTTTCCCTTATTCCCCCATCCCAGGTTAACACAAAGGGTAATGGACAGTTCCCTCTTTGAATAGTGGGTAGGGAAAAAGCGATAGTGCAAGACATGAAATACTCATTCTACTGCTTTGAAATGTGCTTTGTCCACTCTTGTGCCAAGAATTCAGGGAAAGCAGGGCTTTAAAGTCTGTATGAAGTCCTCAATGCATTGATGCCTCACACACAAAGGAAAAATCCATGACTTTTTTCATACACATACACACCTGTTTCCAAGACAGCTACAAATTGCCACATGCATTTAACTAGCTAAAACATAGAAATAGGTAAGCCTAGTTTAGTGGATTTTCCTTAAATTATATTTGACTAAACAGAGTAATGTTGCAAATTACTTCTCTGCTTTCTTTTATATCTATAATAAACATCTATAAACAGTGATCTCCCAGAACACAGCCCCAATAAAATAAAAATAAACAATAAAGATCACACCCAGTATTCTATTCTTGCAATTTTCTGGTCGGTTAAAAATTAAAAAAGGAAAAAAAATTAACAAAAAGAAGAGAAACCAAAGAAGCTCCAGTCAGGAGTGCATATTTACATTCTTCAAACTGTAGCGGTGAAAAATAATTTTATTAAGTGCAGGACATTCCTAGGTTTGCAGTAGTGACAAGTTTTAAAGAAAGTCTTCATGACAACAATTCCTTTGTCTGATCAGTGATGCATTCCAAGAGCTTTCACTTTCCCTTCACTTGCAACCAGTAGAATCTGGATTGAACAGTTCCTTGTATAACGGAGGAAAAAGCGTGTTCACTATATCAGGATGAGATTGTTTAAATACCTGCAGTTTTTCTCCATGCAGGTTGCAAAGTGCAGTAATGGTTGGTGTCTTGGCTACTAACTGGAATGTAGACAGAGAGAGATAAACTAAGATTTTTTTTTTTTATTCCAAATCAAAAAGTGCATAAACGCATACTTTCAAATTCTTCCAACATCGTTATTATTATTTTTTTACTTTTAAAAATATGGTTTAATAATATTGCTGACTTTTCTTTGCCAACTGAATCTAAAGCCATACATTAAACAGTTCATAAACAAAACACACATTGCTTAAAATCATTTAAATCACTAAAATAAGTTTTAGGGAACCAAAGATTAGCTGAAGTCAATTTTAGGAAAGAAAAAGTGACTAGCTAGAAAGACAAAACCAGAACTTCTGTGACAGACATCCTGTCAATTAAGTTAATCAGTTAAGGCCTTCTTAATATACTTGAGAAGCTTAAGCAGGAAAAACTCAAATGGAAACCCCTCATTTTATGGTGAATGTCTGTTTCTCCCACGAGAGGTTAACTCTGCATGCTACTATTCAGCAGGAGAAAATTTGCAGCAGTGATCTCGCTAGTTCTGAATGGAGCCAGATGACTTTGGGGGACCCTCTTGCCTGGCTGGGCCAACAACGCACTTACTCAACTTTCAATACTTTGGTTTTTTTCCCCACTTGCATAATTTCCTTTTGGGTTACCTCACCTCTCTGCACCTGTCAAGAAGGTGAGGTGAAGCCTACCAGCTTATCTAACTGTAATATAATACACTTACATTGCAGTCAAGGCTGCTTCTTTGAACAGCTTTTGAAAGTAACTTTCCCTTCAAAGTTTAGTAGTAAGCCTAACCAATCAAACACTGCCTCTGGTAGAGGGGAGCCAATGAAGGCATTGGTTAGAGAGAGGATCTTCTCTGCAACTAGAGGTTTGACTCCTGTGGGTGCAGAGAATTCCAGCACACATTTATAGCTGGGTCATCTGCTTTTCCACAAGAACCTATTGGAAGCCCATAAACATAGTGGGAAATAGCAGTGATGAGATTCAATTTTTTTTACTACTGGTTCTGCGGGTGTGGCTTGGTGGGCATGGCACGGGAAGGATAC
The DNA here is from genome assembly GCA_033807585.1 of Hydrophis major. Taxonomy (NCBI): domain Eukaryota; kingdom Metazoa; phylum Chordata; class Lepidosauria; order Squamata; family Elapidae; genus Hydrophis; species Hydrophis major. The sequence continues at coordinate 293,322,097 of CM066329.1, read as the reverse complement.
TGTAAATTCTCCATTCCCTCCCCACTCCAGGGAATACTTCAAAATCCCCATTCTCTCCACACCCCACTAACATGCTTTCCAGCTCCGTTCTCCTGTGCAGGGCAACATAAGAAGACCCAGCCAATCAGCTGGGAGTCAGGAGGCAGAGAATAGATAGGGGTGGGGCCAGTCAGAGGTGGTATTTGCTGGTTCTCCAAACTATTCCAAATTTCTGCTACCGGTCCTCCAAAACTGGTCAAAACCTGCTGAAGACAATCTCTGGGAAATAGATTATTAGAAGTGAGGAACAGTGTTCCAGGAAGAACCAGCTTCTGCCAGAAACGGGTCCAAAAACCAATGAAGGTATTATGTCTAAATTAACCTGCTGTTTAAGCAAGTTTCCCCACCGAAGTCTATGTACCTACAGGCCTGTACTTTCCTTTGATGTCATTGACAATGCTTTTCCGATCGAGTAACTCTGGGAATCATCAGATCTGAGTAACTGGTTTCTTTACTGGGGAAAGCTGCCATTACAAATGAGGGAACGCAAATATTCTGGTATAGTTGTATTTCTAGAGATTGGTTTCTCTATCAATATCATTTTGCATTGATGCTCTACCTTTGCCAAAGTCTCATCATCAAGATGATTCTTCTGAATCACATGTTGAAGTGCAAAATAAATCTTTTCCTGAAGTTTCTGGACCTTCCTTGGTTCTAAGAGCCAAGCTCGATCTGCCCAAAGAAGACAACAAAGTTAAAATAAGCATAAATATATGTCATTAGAAGGTAGAAAGGAGATGCATGGTAATTAGTTTAATTTTCAGCAAGATAATATCTCCAATTTGTGAAGGAAATGCACTCTTTCAGTTTCAAATCAAAATCTAATTAAATTTGAATTAAACAACAGCTTTCTGTTTTGCTATGGTATCCTCAATGCACTTCTCTAATGGAACAATATATTAATGCCATAGCTATGCCATGCAATATTATCTTTTCTAAGGGAATGATTCAGAAGTTGATCTATAAATTTAAAGGGCACTGAATTTTAAGAATTTTCCAAGGAAATGGAGGTACTGACAAACTATCTCCAGGTAACAATCTGTCCTGTTCACTCACTCATCTCTGATGTTGAATGTTCCTGATCTACAAGAAAAGAGATCTGTGGGGCATTCAGCAATGACATTTTTTCTGGTTGTAGCTTCTGAATTTCTAACTTATACCTCATTTAAAACAAAACACAAACTGATTACATCAATTCAGCCTTCCTTGATTAAATTAATATGCCTACATGGGTGACATGCTACAGCAGGGATGTCAAACACAAGGCTCGAGGGGCCACATCTGGCCTGCAATCTGGTCAGATCTGGCCCACGGGACCATCCTGGAAAAATGTAAGGGGCTGGCCAGTGTGGCTTCAGCCTGGTCTACCCAATGCGAAGAGGAAACATCGGGCCAGCATGTCTTCAGCTTGGTCTTCCCAGTGCAAAGATGTCACATGCCAGCAGTTTGGGGAGTGACGTCAAGCTGGCCATGCTCACCCAGTCGGCCATGCCCACCCAGTTGGCCACACCCACCCAGTCAGCCACGTCCACTCGGCCCCTCAAGGTCAACCACAGCCTGATGTGGTCCACAATGAAATTGAGTAGATTTTGAATGCAGGATGAGGTTTTTTTTTTTTTTTAAAAAGGAAAATCAGTTGCATCAAATCACCTGGTGATATTAGAACAGCAGATGAAAACAAAGCAATTTCTTCCTCGGTCAACTGCAATGAACACAAATTCTTTGCGAAGTCAAATGCTTCATTCACAAGGTCATCAGAACCTAGAGATAACAGATAACCAAATCAAGTTCTAGAAATACCTTCTGAGTGTGTATAGGATTTATACAGCTAAACAACCAGTATTAAGCACTGTTGTCAAGTTATTACAGAGCCACCTACATAAAGTTTCTGGGTATGGCTTTGATAGTAGCAAAATAGTAGCAAGAATGAATCTCACACTCACATGCTTCAATTGGTTAAGCTTTATACTTTATGGTTGAAGAGATCTAGGCTTCCATTCAGCTCTATCAATTGCTCAATCGTTCTCAGTCCTGGCTCCACTCAAGGGAGTCACATGAACCATGAAAACAATACTTGTGGACTTTCCTGTCATTTGCCCATCAATTCTGCATGCTGCTGTCTTAAACACCCATCTCAACTTTACAGATGGAATACCTGAAAGAGGAACTTTAATGAACAGCTATCAGGTTTGCAATGGAGCAGCTAGTCATTCACCTATCTAAACCACTTAGAGCTATGAAGACAAACTATGATCTGTCACTTATTATAAATCTAATGTGCTCATTCAGTTAATATAATTTATGTAGAAGTAATTTCCCCTTTCAGGTTAGAGATCCACAAAAAAAACCTGAAGTTACTTTTTAAAACTTTCTGAACACAGTAGAATTTGAGATCTCACAAAATGACCCCTGCCCTTCCCGACTTCTATCCTGAGGTCAGACATAAAAGCTGAGTCATGGATTTGCATCATGATGTTATGATACATGTTTGATCCAGCTGTCCTCGTCTTTCCTGCTTTGAATGCCTTGGCTCCCTCACCCTAAATCTTTACACCCTTCCTTTCTGTATGTTTACTATCTTATACTTTAATCTTATTCTGATCTAAAATCCAAACTTGTGCCTTTTCCAAATCTAACATATGTTTTCAGCCTGTACTTTAAAAATAATTTGGTAGTAGCTCATAAATCTATGGGAGAAATGGATTTCAATTCTGCTTACCCTGATGACATGACAAAAGCATGTAAAATAGTTACTGAATAAACAGATTCAAGAACAAGAAAGTTGGTTTGCTGCTATTATATGGCATATAAGCAGAATAGCCCGATAGGAACTGACCTTTATTTTCTCATCTGCAAAAATAGACCTAGCAGATTCTTGATCCACTAAATACTGCAAATGCTGAAATATATTTTTATCCCAATTATTTAGCCCAATTATTCAGTCCAATTATTCAGCCCAATTATTTACAAGGAATGCAACCTGCTTACCCAAAGCCTTGAACATTTGCATTCCTCCATATTTTCCTTCAAATAAGACAGTGTTGTTGAGTGGATTGAAGGCACGGCACATTCTCACTAGAACAACTTCCAAGCAGCCTGAAATGATAACAAAAATCCTTAGATATTACACAGAAATATCCCAACAAGAAGGTATAGTCAGTTCTGCATTGTAAAAATACTACTTCTGATGTTTGATGAATGTTGTAAGAAAAGGTATATTCAAGCTTTATTTTAGAAGAATATTGAATCATATATTATTTTAAACTTTGTCTCACTAGGATGATGATTGTTTTATTTATTTATTAATTACATTTATAAGCTACCCAGCTTACTGTTGAATGACTGGAAGAGGCTTACAACATCATACTTTCAATCACTTTTATGTGCAACTAAACATATAACATTGGTGTTTCCACATGATAGGCACTGTGCAATTTTTTATTTTGCATACTGGTATAGAAAAAGAAATAATGGTAAGAATATGTAATTTTTTTTTACTAAGCATAACAGATCTCGTATCTTTATCTTCTTTTATTGATCAAATATTGTTGCCGGTTTAGTATTGTTAGACTGTATTATAATCTCCTTCACAAACCTGATTTGAGAAGTAGAATTTGATCATTCTGACAGAGTTCCATGAACCCCGTTATCCGTTTTGCAAATTCCACCACATACTGAATTGCATGTGTGATCTGGATTGCGCACTGCTGCCATAATGCTTCTCTTGACTTCAAGAAGTCACATGAAAAGGAAGGAAACCAGAGAGAGAGAGAATGTTTCTTTTAGGCCAGAGATTATTCTGCTGAAAATTGGTAACAGATTGTCAAACATCTAATATTGAATGCATCTGGCTAAGGTCCCCCCCAAAACTCAATTCCCCTCCTGCTCTGCCTCATCCACTTGCCACATGGATCCCATTAGATAATCTGTTTAACCATTTGCAATAACGTCATTGTCCCATTCATTGTGGCTCTTGGTCATTTAAAAAAAAAAATCCCATTCTCAATATTCTCAAATGGGAAGCTCCATAAAATTTGTCTTTGATTTAGATTATGATAATCATGAAATGATTTGCCCCCTTGGATGTTTAATAGGCCCCTGGTTTTGTTTAATAAGGTGTCAACTTCACTGTCATTATATCCCTAGAACTTTGATTCTAATCATTATCTTCTCTAGGAGGGTAGACTCATAACAAAAAAGGACCTGTATTAGGAATATAATTAATTAAACACAGGAATGATTTTTGAACAAGTCTGGCTTTTAGAATATGCAGATAATACCTTAGTTCTGCCAAGTTCCTAACTCAATCAAATTATCTGATTCCACTTTTGATATTTCTCTAATGGAATTAGATGAAGATTGGGAAGTTTGCTCCACCTTTTAATTTTGCAATCCATCCTTTTGCAATCACTGTAGTTATAATCTAGTTATAATCTAGTTATAATGTAGTTATAATCATGAATTCAGAGAGGCAACACAGAGAATGGTTCTTTATGGTAAGGAAAAAAGAAACAACATTTTATTGGATTTTTTTTTGGTACCTTGCTCTGGTATATTTTGATTTCTTCATATGTGTGAGTTTGCCAGGCTAGCTGGTGTAGTTCCTCCATTGTATACTGACACGTCTCCAAATGGGACTTAATTATGTTCTGTGCAATTCGATCTAAGAGACAGGAACAAATGGGATATAGCTCATAATATTTGATTTACAAATAATTATACGTGTAGTTTTATATATCAGATCTCAGGAACAACATCAAAGCTGTCAGTTCAGAAGAGTGCAATACTAGGAACAGCTAAGATCCTGTGCAAAATCCCCAAGACAGAATACAAATAAAAATATTAAGTAATAATTTTATGAAATCTATAGGTGGATGGCTAGAATCACTGTCTTTCACCTGAATATTTCTAGCAGTAGTTCATTGTAATGACCCAAAGGTGCTTTTTCAAGAGACAGAGGGACTTTCTGGTTTTTCTTTCAAGATGTTTCACTTCTTATCCAAGAAGCTACTTCAGCTCTTGGATAAGCAGTGTCCTAAAAATATATATCAGAAAATCTACTTGCCTCTTGAAAAAGCACCTTAACCTGGATGACTGAGAATTTCCATAGACATTCATTGTCATTACTTCATTTAGTGAAATGTTACACTGACAGTCCAAGGTGATGTTGAAGTTGAATCATTGTGCTATCCATTCATGTATAAGTTTTGGGGAGGCATTCAAGTTAGAAACGTACAATTTTGCAATCAACAGAGAATGTGATTATCATTCCCCTTTGAAATGCACACAAATAGTAGGACCTGGGATGCTGAGTTGCCTATTACATGATATTGCTCTTTCAGCCATTTTAAATTATGGAAGATCTTCTTCCTGGTTTAAGAATTAGTGCTGACGGGTAAGGAGTAAGATATGACAAAAGTCACACAGTAGTCTTGATTGAATGTTTGATTGCAATGATTTAAATGATCCATTAATTTTCATTCTTGCTATACCATGTGTAAATAGGTAGATAGATAGATGTTTCAGTATTTGACCCCTTTGCATGGTGAGTTATTGAATTTTGCTGCTAACACTGAATTTTTACTATTTATGATAAAAGAATTTGAGCTTTTGGGAGCCAGAAAGATAAATTCAGTATCTTTTCATCTGGATTTGAGAAACAATTTACTTCTTTTTTTTATTGAACTTGGCAAAACAGATGACAGAGAATTGACCCTTTAGAAATGTATGCTGTGCATTCAACATACAATTACAGAATTGGAGAAATAAGCCAATAGTGTAAGACAAGTAATCCAGGAACAATAAATCTGTCAATCTCTGCAGGGTAAAACAAGGCTTTGCTCAAGACAAATGTCAGTACAATCCTCAATCTTGATTATGATTTCCCTTTAGAAGTGAATAGATTAAATAAAAGGTACAAATGTTTGTACTTCCATCTACTTGTGAATCAAGATCACTTGAACTGTTGTGGTTAGCATGTGGCTCATGATTAAAGGGGTTTTGTTTGTTCGTTTCTACAGGTGAGTCTTGATTCTGTGCAACTTCCTGTACAAGTCCCTGTGTTTTTCTCAGCAAAATATTTGGAAATAGTTTGCTATTGCCTTCTTCTTAGGAGTTAGAGTGATTGACTCAAAATCACGAAGCTGGCTTCATGCCTAAAGCAGGATTAGAATCCTATATCCTAATTTCTAGTTTTATGCCTAAACCACTATACCAAACTGGCTCTCAATGTTTAAAGTACACATACACAATAGTGTCCAGTCCATGCAGAAAGAACATAGATATGTGTCTGCACAGTGCATTATAAGGAAGTTTCTCAGATAAGTGTCAATTGATACCAAGACTATATACATCTGTCAGGAGCATTTCCAAGTTGTGAAATGCATATTAACTAGATATTTGTATTGTAATAGGAGAAGGGGTGCCTAAAGCTTTTGATAGATCTCTTACTTGGGATACTGGCTGTTATTTGAACTGCCAGTGGGTTTAGTATACATCCTACTTTTGTTGCAATTGTGTCATAGAAATGACTTCCTTGAAAAATGTTCTCTACAGTTTAACAGGCATTGCACAATGTAATTGTATAGCAAATGTCACTTTACAATATTAAAAAGGCATCTATTGTCCAATTCACTTTGTGATTTATTACATTTCCAAAGATCGCTAAAATTTGCACTTTATTTTATAAGGGTGGCTTCATTAACAATAATATGATTTTCTAGGGAAAATGGCAGAGGGTCACTTACAGTGCTGATATCACAAAGGTGGAATTAGGGAGCACATAATTTTCAAAATAACTCACCTCTCCTCTGATTTCCATATTTTCTTTTTCTGACACTACAATACTTATTTTTAAGCTGTGGCATACTTTTGAAAACAGAAGTAATTTGTGACTATGTTATAAATATTTTTGGAGCTTTAAATAAATGCTTAGAAACATTGGAGAGGTAGAATCAGTTAGATCAAGGGTACCCAATCCCTGGTCCTTTGACCGGTACTGGGCTGCAGCATACTAGAAACCAGGCTATGCAAACAGGCAAAGCTCTGTCTGTGGGATGCAGGCAGCATATGTAACCATGATCCCTCCGGTCCATGGAAAAACCTCTCTCCACGGTAGAGAGATTGGGAGTGGCTAAGTATTATGAAATAGAATATTGTTAGTTTAGTGGAGGAATCTTGATCCATAATATTCCCTTTATCTCTTTTGTATATTTCACTTTTCTCATTTACTGGCTTTATGATGTATCAGCTACTCATTTCTCAGCTTTCTCATTTTTTAATTCTTGGGAACTGTGAATGGTTTTGCAAAAGACAGTTTGCTTCTTACAAGCCTAGGAAGTAACTGAGATGATTTTCTTAAATGAGCAATAATATCTCTTTTACAATCTTAAACTAGAAAACCAACATGATCACATGGGCATGGATGGAAAATCCACATTAGAGTTTCATGTCTTTTAAATATATTTGTTTAAAACAACATAAGCCTAGTCAGATTTTGAAATGAAAAGAAAGAGGCTGAATAGAGCAAGGATACAGAATTCCTTCTTTCCAACATTTATCTGACTTTTTTGCTGGCTACTATAAGAATTCAGAGAATTGATCTATGCAGGTGAAAAAATTCTAGATGAAAATGAATACATGAAAAAAATGCCACAATGAGAGCATTATCTGCTTTCTGTCTCACTGTCATCCTGCGTAGTATGATCTTGATTTATTTATACATATACATATATATATGTATATAATATGATATATAGTGTGAGTTTTAGATTGTGAAAATTGTCTAAGATTAAAATATTTGAGAATAGAAAGTGGTATAAATGAGATCTGTATGTTAAAGTCATTATTTCAGTGTATGTCTTTCTCATTTCCAGTCATAGACTCCCTAACATTTATCAAAAGCCTTTCATTTATCTTATTTTTTTCCTCAATTCAGACTATATACTGAAAGTTGTAGAAACTTCCTAAATTAAGAAATCTAGATAGTTTATAACTTTTGAATAAAATAAAATAAAATAATCCTGATTTTTCAACCATTTTGGTTTATTTTTTAATCATTGTTAACTGTTGGCTGCAATTTAATTTGATTTGATACATCCATTTTAAATTTGTAATCACGAAGTATGAGGAGGAGATTTAGCTATGACCAACTGAAAAAAAATTAAATAAAATTTCTGATGTGTCAGAGTACAGTTATTTTGAGAAAACACAGAATGGAACTAAACTCCTGGAAACATTTGGTGAAAAAAGGACCAAATTTAGAATGTGGGGATTATAATTTTTAACAATGGTAGATTCTGTTGGCCATGGTTCTACCTCTTCTGAAGTGAATGGGATCATGCCATATCCCTCTACAGAATGGAATACAAGCTTAAATAATACTTTTAAAATTGAGAAAAGACACATGAAACTTTTATGGTGGTATCTAGACATTTGGTCAATTTGTGTTATTTCTCCTTTATTACATTTTCCTTTAAAGCATTACAATTAACAGAAAATCGGAAAGTCTTTAAAACATTGCAAACAATTTAGCAGCTAGATAACAGCTCTGGACCTATCCATCCACACAGTGGTGCAGAGTCTGGGGAAAGCATCATTTTAATACTGCTTTAGGTGTGGTGTAGGTGAAACTATCACAAAGCTCGGTCACTGATTTTTTTTTTTCTTAAAGTACTACAGTTTATTTCTTCAGTGTTAGAAATTCCATGCCAGGTCTGGTTTTCCAAATGGCAGCAACTCTTTCTCTCAGTTGCTCTTTCTTTTTAAAACTCTACATTTCAGGAAACACAATTGTAGGTCAGATTCACATAGAGGTTGGTAAATTATTGCAATATCCAATTTAGTTTGCACCCAGCAGTCAGTTATTATATACTGAGCAGACTGTGGACACATATCCCTTCAATTTTAGCAAAAATATAGCTGATATTTATTTATTCAACACCAGTAAATGTCAACACACCTAACTGGCAAAACTGGGATAAAAGATAACTGGGATAAAAGACAGGCAAAGAAGGGAGAAAGTAAACTTGCAAAAATTAACATTTAGATATGTTAAAAAGCACAGAACTTTTCAGAACCAAGGTCATTCCTGAGTGAGATGTTTGTCTTAATGTGTTTCTGACCTTTTTTTTTTCCCTGAAGCACAATTTTGAATCAATCAATAGTTTGTCAAGTCCAACTTCCAAATTATTTCTTATTCATTTTATTCTGTTTCATCTAAGCTATCCTGGTTTGGACTTTCTCTAGATGTGGCACCTCTGAAATTGAAAGGACACACTTGTCAAACAGTGCCTCCAACTTCCAGTTTGAGATGCTATTATTCGTTCTCATCTTTACCCAGATTTTCTGGTCCCAATGGCAATGCCCTTTTCAACCACTTTATGCCAGCCTTGTAGGTGTGAACCATCCTCCTCAGGATGGCTTAATTCCTGAACAGTATCCATAATGTCTAGCCTTTGAATGCTGGTCCATTGCTATGCTTTGCGAAATGTCTGAACATAAATTGAGATGTTTTCTGATATAGTCTCTGGATTAGTGGTGGGATTCAAATTTTTTTACTACCGGTTCTCCAAAACTGGTCAGAACCTGCTGAACACTACCTCTGTTCTAGGTGCTCTGTCTCCCTGTTGGGCCCATAGCTATTTTGCTGGAAAATAACTATGGACAGTTTTCAATTCTAGCACGCACACACACGTCAACCCATATCTCCAGTTCAGAGAAAGCACACATGTCCCTCTAATCAGTTAGCAGATACATAGCTTGATGCTTATTAATAACATCAAACCCAGTTAACTGACAAAACAGGACAAAAGGAGGACAAAATCAGGAAGAAAGAGGGACACATGAACAACAGGCAAAATTTTACATTATTTTACATCTATAGCTGTATCTATATCTATTTCAAAAGAGACTGAACTTTCCAAGCTACTGGAAACATCATGGTGGGTAAGTAGCATGGAGATTCCCCAAGGGGCTAGCCTTCAGTTATTCTAGTCTTAAGTATTTTATGTATGTAATAGTAGCTGAATAGAAATGATATAGGATCTACCCTGTATTTTTGCACCAGAAAGGAACCAATTTGTTCTACAGGAAGGATGCATCCATAAAACGTGGAAGAGTTCTTTGTTTTTTCCCCCACAGGTCACTTGTAGGATCTTCAGGAAAAGAAAAAGATAACTGATTCTAAGAGTGAGGGAGAGAGAGCAAATTTCTCTCATAATGCAGTTTGCCCTAGGATCATGATGTCTTTTAATTATTGTTTTTGTCCAACTAAAGAATAAACAGATACTATCAGTAGTATGCTAAATGCTCCTCTGAAGCACTTTCTCTTTAATCGGTTTTGATTTTTCTCTTGAGAGAATCTTGCCTTCTTCTTCTTTTTTTTTTTTGCAAACAAATTTTATTAGTTTCATAAAAACAATACACAAACAATCAAGGCATAATAACATAAAAAATCTTTTCTAAGAAAACCAATAGAGCATACAAAATAGTTGCAAATTGTAATATCGATATTTACGTTATCTGTTCAACTTCGTATCTTATCCCAACTTCTCCTTTTCATTCTATTATCCAAATTATATTCCTTGCTAATTAAAGTTTTATTGCCTTTCATAAACAATACCCAAACATACAAAACATAAAACATAAAAAAAACAAAACATAAAACATCTTTTCTGAAGGCTGTTTGATCCCGGATTAAAACTCTTCGCACAGACACAAATTCAGAAATCATACTCACTTTATATATCATTCCATATCTTATTACCATTTTCAATTTTCTATATAGCTTCTCCCCCCTTTTATCTTTCTTAATTTTATTTTATTTATCTTATCTCAGTTCAGTTCATAATACTTATCATTCTTTGTCTGTTCTGTTTCCAGCTATCCATTCATCTTTTCTCTTTTAATATACTTCTCCTGTACACTGATTGGAGTGACGCCTTTGACTCGTTCCCCTAGCTTAAATTTACTTAAAATAACACTTAATTTATGTTGGGATTCTGTTTAATACATTCTAAAATTACACAATAAATTTTATGAGAAGGGTAAAAACTCAAAGCATATATAATCCCTATCCATATCATTAAAAAGCTAATCATATATATTGATACTCATTTATATCTTAAACATTTTACTCTAGATACACATATAAAAACACAATCTTATGTACCTTCCAGAATCCCTTTTTCAATTAAATTTACCCATTGTCTCTAAATAGGCTTTGTTTCTTTAAGTCTTGTTTCCCACCATTAAGGCTTCTCATCCCCTCCTTTCTTTCTTGCTTATTCTTCTCCTTGCCTTTTTTTACCCCTTTGTCTCTCCTCCTCCCTTTTCTTCTTTTGCTTACTCCCTTTCTTTTGTTTTCTACTCTTATATCCACCTTTCATCTCATTTTTCTCTTTTTTGGTTGCTTTTTCAGACCTTAAAATCCCCTTTTCCTTTTCCTCTTTCTCCTCCTCCCCCAAAAGAACCCATTGTTCAAAGATGGCTTCTTCTTCTTCTTTGTCCCAATCGTCCTGCTGCGTAGTCAACTTTTCATAAGTGCATACCGCCATTTTTAGAAATTGAGATAGAGTGCCAAAAGTATCTTTTCCATCTTGTTCTTCTTTTTTATATTTTTGATATTCAATATTTAGTTCATCCACAAGCAATGCCATCATGAAGAGAAAAACTTTTTCCAAAACAACCACCCAAGTATTTTTAATCAAGAATAATTCCAAGAAATTTCAAAATTACCAAAGCATCCAAATAGACTATTTCTTTTAGTACTTCTTTTCTTTCTTCTATTTCTCTTTCTGGGGTTACTATTTAATCAAAGAGTTCCAATTACAATATATCCTTCTTTAAAGTTCTAGGCAGTCTCCTCCTTTTTCAACTTCTGCTCCAATTTTTTTTCCTCTCCCTTCCCACTTACAACAACAATTTTCTTTCAAATGTTCAGAAATCCATACCTCCAATAAGGGTTTTCCGATTTCTTAAGTTGTTAAATCCAATGTCCAGGAATCCTTTACCCCTTAGTTTTAGCTTTCAAATTAAGTTATCTTCAGAGCCCAAATAAATTTTCCAAATCTTCATCTGCTGTTTCTATGGGGTGGGAGAGTGAAGTAAAAAAAAGTTTTTTCCTCTTGACAGCTTTCTCCTCCGCTTTCCGATCTTCTTAGGAACAATGTATCTTTCTAGCAATTCAAACGATTCAGTTTCCAGGGTGTTTAAAAGTTGTTGATTGATCCGGCTCAGCCAGCACTTTCACTTTCCTGCTTCCTCCAGCACCAATCTTACCCGGCTGCAGGCTTCTTCGTGGCGGCCATTACTGACCACCGCTCCACCACCTCGGGAAAAAAAGGGGTTTTTCTGGGCAAGGAGGGGGTCTGTGACACCCCCAACCCCCTGGCCGGATCCCCTCTCTCTTCGGCTGCCTCTACAGGGCAGTCATATCCCCCTGACCCATTTGGATCGGGGACACCTTGGTGGCAAGCGCAGCAGGAATCGCGGACAGTCGCGAATTCCTGCTGCCACCAAAGCCACGCGAAACCGGAAGCCAAGAGAATCTTGCCTTCTTAACATCCACTTCATATCCACAGGGAAGAGCAGAAGTTTGAAGTAGACCACAAAAAATGCTGATAATCACCTTAGTTAAAATTGGTAATGAATTTTAATTGACTGTTACCCGTAGCATATGGTTACACTACTAAAAGTAATTTCAGCATACAGGTAGTCCTCAATTTATGATCACAACTGAACCCTAAATTTCTGTTGCTAAGTGAAACATTTGTTAACTGAGTTTTGCCCCATTTTATGATTCTTCTTACCATAGTTGTTCAGTGAATCACTGCAGTTGGTAAATTAATAACACTGTTGTTAAGTGTCATGCCCCTGTCGGAGTCTGAATCTGAGGAGGAAGATGAACAGCTGACAGGGAGTGGGAGTGTGGTTCCGTTGGCTGTGGAGGAAACTGGGGAAGGGCAAAGTCAGGCTGGGCAAAGCAGGGAAGAGGTAGAACAAGGGAGAGGGAGTTCAGAGGAAGACCAAGGCCCATCCCTCTTCATCCTAGGGCACACAGGGAGGAATGGAGAAGAGAGCAATGTAGGATGCATGGCTTATGGGGGAGGAAAGGGTCCTCATTCCCTTCATTGGTCACAGCTGGGAAGACAGTTTAAAAGAGATGCATGCTGATTGTGGCAGCTTCTGGGAGCAAATATGAGTTTATCTTGTGTTGACTTTGGTTATCTGTGTTCCCAGCGTCTTCCCAAGCATATTGAGTTATTGCCGTGCCTTCACATCTGGAATTCTTGCTCCTGCCCTTCTGGATTAATTACCTCATTTTGCATTGATTGGACTTATTGTTTTTGTTGATCACATTTTGGACTTGATTCTCTGCAGCCAAAGGTTGTTCCTGGGAGAGTTTTGCTCCAGCCAGAAGGTAACCAGAACATTGGGGGCAAAGTTGGATCTAATAAAGGGACTCCTACTGATTATCTGACTGTATTGTCTTTGTGCCATGCCCTGGGTCATCACATTAAGTGAAACTGGCTTCCCCACTGATTTTGCCTGTCAGAAGTTCACAAAAGATGATCACATGACTTCCTGAACATTGCAACAGTCGTAAAAAAGAATCAATCTCCAAGCAACTCAATTTTGATAATGTGACCATGGGGATGCTGCTTTCCCCCCCCAAACAATAATCTAAATTGTTTTATATACATGTACATCTTGTACATGTACATCCTTGGTGTTCAAAGGCATTTCTCAATAAATAATGTCTTTTAAAAATAAAATCTATCCCATTTGCCTTTGATTAAAAGAAGCAATCCAAAATTCTATGCAATTTAATATACATTTCTAGAGCTTCCAGTAAGCCTTAAAATAGACGGTTCAAGATTAGCTCTTGAATTTATTTATTTGTTACAGAATACTCTAAATAAGTAGGGTATGTGCACACAATTCCATCTATTACAACGCTGAAGGTTTATATGTGTACATGTTTATAATGGTTATCACCAAAGTGATTATTTAAATATTTGGTTAAAAAAAATACTACACTGAGAATCTAATTTTCTAAAAGTAGAACCAGGTTGGTGCAGTAGTTAAGGCATTAGGCTAGAAACTGGGAGTTTGTGAATTCTACTTCTGCCTTAAATACAAAGCTAGCTGGATGACTTTGGGCCAGTTACTTAGTCCTCTCAAACCATTTATTAGGGTTGAACTGTGGAGTCCTCGGTGTTTTCTTGGCTTGTTTGCTTGCAGACAATTCATTAATGTTTGCAAACAAGCCAAGACATCATCAAGGACTGCATATAAACTTACTTTCAAATAGGCACTTGCCTAGACCTCATACATGCAGAATCTCTTCAAGTGTTTTTTAGAGTGTTTTTTAAATCAATACTCTGCTAAAATTTGTTTTATAGTCTCCTAGACGAATTCTGCCCTGTTGAATGAGCTTCTGTTTTTCCATTTGATTATTTATGAGTTTCTTGGTGGTGGTTTGAGTTACTTTATTCTTATAAACAATGAGGTATGTGCTGCTGCTATGTTACTTTCTACTACACATCATCCTTCCATCACTTTGATTTTTTCCCCTTTCCTTTCCCAAACTGAAAATACTGTAAGAGGAGGATTCTCATGATGATGTCTTCTCTTGGGATTGATGTCTGAAGCTGCATTTATGACTCAGGTATTTGCTTATTGAGTGCAAGAACATCACATTCCCGTTTTGACTACTAGAAATCTGTTAAATATTTCCATATGGACTGAAGCAACTCAAATCCTTCCTCTTGATCATCCAGGGTGGTTCTCTTTTCTTCTGATCTCTAGAGATTATGCTTCTATGCTTCATGCCAAACAATCCAATTCCTTAGCCAAATTCCCTTTCTCTTTCCAATAAAACTGGCTTTATTATAAAATTCACAGATTGTATTTATCATTTTTTTCTTCTTAAAATTTTCTAAATTTACATTTTAGGGTAAAGAATGTCTCCCAATTTAACCAGATAAAGATATTCTTCTTTATCCTGGGTTTGCAAAACAATCATTTAAAAACATTATCTTAAAAGTTGAAAAGTTTTTTGTTTTTGAAACAAAAAATTGGAATTTCTGGATTTCCTAAAATCCAAGGGAGCTAAGAAAAAATGAAAATCTACTTATTCATTTATTTTATTTATTCAATTTCTATAGTGCCCATTTTAGTCAATGATTCTAGGCAGCTAACTATTTTTTAATATTTCCCCAACTTTTAATTCCTCATCATCTTGACTAAGCATTGGATTTATTTTTGTCACCATTCCAGATACTTCAATATAATTACAGTATTCATTTTACTAAAAAATTATGAGACAAAAAATTAATTTACTGTAAAGATTATGTTCCATATTTTCCCCCAAAATGCTGTAATTTATAAAAAAAATTATAAACATTGATGTCAGCCACAACAGCTGAAATGAAGAGACATGGGGATGAAGTCCATTTATTGGACTGAAGTGACAAAATTTTCTCTATTTCCAGGATAAATATTTTACAATCTCATCACCCAGAATGAAAACCTAGAGTTGGGGTTGGCAGTGATAGTGATTGCGGGGAATGATTATATTCTGTCTCTTATTTATTCAGGGAACCAATTCCATATAGACAGTCACAATCTTAATAAAAACATAATACGGGCTGATAACATGGATTTTGTTAAGTTGTCTAAAATTCTGCATTTATGTACAGAATTAGAATTTAAGGAAAGAGAAAAAAGAGAATCAACAGCCAGGTGTATGGATTTAATTACTACAGTAATGGGTGTATGTTGGAATATCTGAAGGACCAGGTTCGAGAAAGATCCTCCTGGACAACATATCTAACTGGGAACTAATTGTTGATAGAATACCGTGGCACATAATCAATCAATCAGGATTTCAAAGTTGGATATAGTATGTTTGGACATGATTCCCTCAATTTTTCAGGATCAGTTTGGGTGAGTATTACAGGTGAATGAATAAGAAGATAATAACCTATCAGAAGTATTTATTAAGTTCTAATTGTTGGTAGTGATATTGCAATCTAAATGATTTTAAAAAAATGTTTAATAAAATATAAAACATTCCATTTATACACAGACCACGAAATCTATAAAAACATATTACACTTTCAATTTACACTACAGTGTAACATGATAATCGGTGTTTTGGGGCACTAGTATGGCAATAACCAGTAGACTTATAAGCCTCCCATATGAAAGTCTTTCTTTCTGTTCAAACTCAGAAATAGAATTAGTCTTACACATTCTATTAAAACAGCCATTGTATACCCATTAATGATTAACTTTAATATTTGCAATTGTTAACAACTCTAATTGCCTTTGTGACCAAGAGGTTATTATCCTTCTTCTGAATGAACTCTTCAAAAACCTCTAAGAGGTTTATAAGATGTTTACCAACAGTTATAGTTGTAGGAAACTGTCCAGTTCCTTTCTTGTGCTATTTATTGTTAGCTAGCAATTGCTTTTGTATTTCCTCTCAATTTAAATTTTTAATAGATATTGCATTGTATGCTGGTCTTTTATTGTGTGTGATCTTGGAATGTAAATAACTTTGGATTGCTTTGTATAGAAATAGAATGTTTCTGTTTTCAAGTGTGATTTATAATGCCTTTGATAAATTCAAAATGCATCAGATTTCGCAGGAAATTAAGAATCATGTTTTCATTTTGTCTAGAGTGGGGGTGGATGGGGAAGTGACCTTGATGGTGTTGGATCTAAAAATCTGCATTCTGCTGTAAAGAATCCTAAATAACTTTAGGGTAATTTTCTTCAACTGATCATATGACTACTTGCTATTTGCTTATCCTAGAATAGCTTATGTATCAGAATTGAACTTAGAATGATATGGTTCATTCTGGTTTATTTATCCATCTTTATTGACATTAAATGTAATTTTAAGCAAACTTTCTACGGATACTGTCTGCAAAAGGTTGTCATGGATTGTGTTTGCCGTTTGCTGTTCATACACCAATTTTAATCAGTTTATTTTAAATGATGGTTTTAGAAATACAAATTGCACAGACTAGATTACTTATCTGTCCAACTTTTCTTGGGTACCATTTATATTTCAGTACACTGTCGGGTTCCATCTATATAGCTAATTCTATTTTCAGCAGCATTCACAATCTTATATATCTAGAAAGGAGGAATTGTTTTACAATTGATCAAATTCCAGTTTTCCATTGATTTAATACAATTGAATAGGAATGGCAGCATGCACATTTACAGCTTTTGACAGACTGCAGATCTGATGATATGATATCTGCAGATATGATGATATGATATTATCATATCATGCTAGCTGGATGTAATAGGAATTGACATCAAAGACAGGTTGAAGGCCACATATATTCCATCCTCCCAAAAAGTACCACTTTTACAGAGTTTTTGAAGCAACAGATACTGTTTGACTAGAAAGTATTGAAAGTAATATATATACTATTGAGAATAAATACCAATTACTGAGAGCTAGCAAGGGAAATAATTCATTGCAAAAGCCATCAGGTATCAAAAACAAATACAGCCATTTGTCAAATTATAGCTTTCAGAAATTAGCACTGTACTGTATTCTGCAAGTTGTTAAACACTCTAGCTCCAAGCCCAAAATTTAATGGTGCTGTTGAAAATGTACAGCCTAAGATGATTTTATTAGGCTTGAAAGATGGGAACAGTTTTGGAACAGCAGAGTCAAAAATATGTGGTGTCTCTAATATGTGCAGTTATACCATTTCATTTTTTTGATACAATACTGCATGTAACCTCCTTCTTGTAGGAGTTTATTTCTCTTATTGGTCCATTAAATCACTTTTGTGGATCAGAAATTCTTTAAATCTCTAAAGTAACATAATTGGGTAGAATTTGACAAAAACATAACATGCCACAGAGAACTCATTTCAACAAATGAACACACTTATATTAAATCATTAAAAATAGGATTTTTTTTTTTTTAAAGCAGGCTAACTTATCCCTCATATTAATACTAGTCTACTTCAACATTAAAAATATTCCCAATCCTCTCTTCCAAGTATAGGGATGTATTCCCAAGCTTGGACTTTGACTCTTCTTTGGACTTTTTTTTTTTTTTACCTAGCTCTCCCACATCCTTCTCCTTCACTTCATGCCTTCTGCTGGAGCATAACATGGGATGAGGTTCCTTTGATTGGTAAATCAAACTGGCTCAGAGGTGGTATTCAGCAGGTTCTGACCAGTTCTGGGGAACCAGTAGCAGAAATTTTGAGTAGTTCGGAATACCACCTCTGATTGGCCCTGCCCCCATCTATTCTCTGCCTCCCGAATCCCAACTGATCGGCTGGATCTTCTTTTGTTGCCCTTCACAGGAGAATGGAGCTGGAAATCAGGTTAGTGGGGTGGGCATGGGGAATGAAGATTTTACAGTATCCTTCCCCTGTCATGTCCATCAAGCCACGCCCACAGAATTGATAGTAAATTTTTTTGAATCCCACCACTGTACTGGCCCAACTTATTAGAACAACTACAGAAAATATTCTGTAAAGGTGACATTTTTAGAAGTTTGGAGGGGCTAAAGCAAAAAGATGCTGCTTTTTTTGTGGTGGGACCAATGCTGTGATATAGGTGGATATTGAGTTGGCCGCTCCTTACTGCCTTTTTGGAAGTCAATGAAGAAGGAATTCTTTCAGAGGGCTTGCAATGATTTTGTAATGACATCTTCTTTCAAACCTATTAGATCAGCCTGAGAAGATTTATTATTTCTTCTGTGTTTATTTATAGGATGCCACTTTCTTTTTCCTTTTTTATGGTTTTATTTTTGTTTTTGGGTCGATTGTGGTTTTAAACATTATGATTTTTTTTTTTAGGTTTGGTTCGTTTTATATCTGATGGTGGATGTTTTCAATTGTTCTATTTATATTCTATGAGAATGCTGCTAAAAAGTAATTTTGATTTCAGTAGGTTAGAAGTATGTGTGTATAACACAGATACAGAGAGAAACAGACTCACATACACATCATGCCAAATAATGGGGAATTGTTCTGATTGCTTTCCAAAAATATTGTCAAAAGATTTTTTCCCCCCTAAATGTTTTGGCCTCAGGGTGATTCAGCACAAAAAATACAAAACTATTAAGGGAAAAATAAATCCAGCTCAAAGTAAGAATATGGCGGATCCATTTCTTGGAATAGTCATTATTGTTCAAAATGAAAAGGGGGATATTTGAAGGGCTTTGATGCCAGCATAAACTGGTAAGCCCTCAATAAGGAATACTGCCAAAAGTCATTATTTGTCAATTTTACATTGACCTCATTCGATGGCCATGGGATATAATGAACTGGATTTATTTATAGCAAGTGCACACAATTTAAAGCCACTCTACTGTATAACATTTTTTGAAAATTTATCTACATAAGAATGGGCATTGCATTATTAACCGTAGAAATAATATTACTAAAATTTTAAGTGCACTATTTTTAAACTCATCCGCTAATTTTATTTTTCCCTTTGTGCCCTTAGGCAAAATAGTTTATAGGCACCTCTCTATACCAATCTTCTTTTACTACTTAGAGCTTGCCCTGCACCCCATTTTAATTCTTTATTTTTCTTGGAGTGTAACAACTAATTTAACATTGTTTCTGAAGCAATCAATCTTACATTATAAACTACATTCATATAACATTCATATACATTTATACAAGCTATATACACACACACACACACACATGCACAAACAATTATAATTGTCTATTATTATAATAATAATTATAATATATTATTATAATTATAATGCAATTATAATAATGCAATTATAATGCAGATAGTAAAGAAAAGAACCTCAGTCAATGGCATATTTCTTTCTCTACAAAGTCTGTATAGAAATAAGCACTCCAAATAATCTGGCTAAATCCACTTGATATGTCAATTAATAATTAAAAAACACCCACGAAACATAGCAGAGGCTGAATTTGTAGTGAAGTTCTCCACTCAAAAAAATGGATGTTGTCTCATCTAGTAGCAGAACTGCTAGGTAAATGGGTAAACCTTTATTTTTTGCTCCTCCATCCTTCTTCTATCCATCAATTGATCATCATCTATCTAAGATTAAGAGCTCTTTCGGATAAGGTCAGAGAGAAAGAATCCTAGCACAAGCTAAGATCTATCAGGATAACATTTACAGTCACACTCTCTCAGCTCATTTCACCTCATAGGGTTGTTGATGTTGGGAAAAATAGAAGGAGGGAGAAGGTCTGTTGGATAAGTTTACTGCCTTGAGTTGTTTGTAAAAATAATAAAGGCAGGAATCAAGTAAGTAACAAGTAAGGAAGTAAGGAAGTAAGGAAGGAAGGAAGTAAATACTTAAAGCAAATGTGTCTGTTATAACAAAAGGGGTTTGACAACTTATAAACAAGAGTTGCTTGCCTATTGAATTTTATTCATAATAATGAGTAAACAAGATTTTTTTTTCTTCTCTACCCAGTTATCTGTTTCATCTTGAGTTTTGTTCTTCCCTTTCTGACCGTATGCAAATGCCCTATCACCAGTGTTTCACATTGCCAAAAAAATGTGAGAATGACCTACATATAAATTAGCATGTGGTAACGCTTCATTTAAATTGGGGGTGTCCAATCATGGCAACTTTAAGGAATTCTGGGAATTGAAGTCCATAAGTCTTAAAGTTGCCAAGGTTGGACATCCCTGATTTAAGTTAAAAGATGAGGTGATTTAACTCCATAAAGCAATTCATGGGCCTATAAACAACTTTGGACCATTGCTGTGGAGAAGGCTCCTTTCCTGAAATGCTTCCTGCAGAGCTTTCAAGTCCTTTGGTATGGACCTCAGAATTGCCTGCAATGGCTGCAGCAGGAAGTCAGATTGAAAGTCAGGGCATACTGAAAGGATTGTCTGGCCCCTGGAAATGAAATGGGTCCCTAGTTTTCTGGGCTTCCAACAAAAAAAAAATCAAGATGTGGCTGGCAAGGGGGAGATCTAAGAGTGAATTTGGTTGGTGGCTTGAGGGAACTCCCTTAACCTTTGAGATGTTTGCAATCTTCTTTTAAACTCCGTTTTTACTATTCTTTTTCTATGCCTGTTTTTTCAGATTTTATTTGTAAATGGCCCAGAGACATTTAGAAGAGATGGACAGCATAGAAATTTGATAGATAGATAGATAGATAGATAGATAGATAGATAGATAGATAGATAGACAGACAGATGACAGATAGACAGACAGACAGATAGATAAGGTTCTGTTACTTCATGAAGTTTCTTTGAAGGTTTTAAAGTTAATCAAATGAAATTCTTTTGTAACTTGCATAGCCCTAGCGATTTATAATTCGATTGTCTAAACAAAAGAAGGAAAAAGAAACTTAAATTTAAAATAAATTTAAACCTGATTTTTTTTGGATAAGTTTTCCTGCACAGACTCTTCTGAACATGTCCGTTACTGCCAGAATAAACCTCTGAAGGGCGTGAAGTATTTATCTATATTTTCTTGGGAGTGCCTAGGATTTTAGCTCATGCAGGGCTAGCATCTGCCATAAATTGGTCTTGCAATGTACGTGTGTAACTAAACATGTACATTGCAAGACCATAATAAAGATCTTATGTCAGAGAAGAAGTACGATCAACCTATTACTCCTAATTATGCTTCTGCATGATCACCTACTATTGTTCATTCTCCTCAAAATAGTCTTTTCCGCATCCCCCTTTTTTCCCACTATTTCTGGAATAGAAATACTCAGACATTACAAACTTACAGAGGAAAAATTGTGCTGAGAATGCTCACGATTCAAAATTTTATTTCCTCCCCCTTCTTCATTTTAGTTTAGGAAGAGGAAAAAACTTGTCTTTGTTTCCCACATCCATTGCTTTGTTGGTATGGTTGTTCAATTCTCTGGCTGAGTCACTGTGGTGGAAATGGGCCTTGATTGAAAGTTTATTACCTCTGAATTTCTCTAGATGAAGGAAGGGAGGGAGGGAGAAAGGGAGGGAGGAAGGAAGGAAGGAAGGAAGGAAATCCTTGTTCCTCAAATATGTAAGAATTTAATCAGATTCATTTTCTTCCAAGAGTGTAGTTTCTTTTTATATGTCAAATTTTTTTATGAATTTCTATTATTTCTTATTTTTCAGGTGCGCATTTCACCTATGACCAGGAATAATAGACACGGCAAGACTGATAACTGACTGAAACTTTCTGCACAAGCACTAAATGACAGGAAGTAGATACTCTACTTTCTCTAGTGCAGTGGTTGCCAACCAGTGGGCCTGGGGTCACTGGTGGTCCATGAGAAAATGTTGGTGGTCCGCAGAGAAATGTCACCCCCAAAGCAATTAATCCAAGGCTGTGCTGCCCACATGGCCCACAGAACACAAGACTTGCATCACTTGCATTGGGAACAACATGAGGCAATGAAGGGAGGGGGAAAAGGGTGGAGGGGGGGAACTTGCCCGACTCACCCCATGCGCCTCGCCTGGTTACTGGGCTGCTTCTTTCCGCCTTTTTCTTCTGCTTTTGGCAGCATGCAAGGAAAGCAACAAAAGTCTTTCTTTCTCTCCCCCAAACTCCACCAGAAATGAGTCTTTGGGATCTGCAAGGCATCCTGCTCCAAGAGGTTGCGCCAATGTGACAAGTCTCACAAAGACTCAGTTCTGACGGAGTTTGGGGATAAGAAAGAAAGACTTCTGCTGCTTCTGCTGTTCTCCTTGCATGAAGTAAAAAGTCTCTCTTTCTCCCCCCCCCCCCGAGAATGGAGCTGGATTTGGCATCCTGCAATCCCAAATAAAGAATGATCGATTGGTAGGAAAATGGGGTGGGGAATTTTCCTGCAGACTTTTTTTTGGGATTCCCAGGGTCTCTGCCGCTTTCTGCAGAGACCCTGGGAAAACGTCAGAAAACTGTCAATCAAAATTCATATTAGTGGTCTGCGGAATTTAAAATTATGAGTTTGGTGGTCCCTGAGGTCCAAAAGGTTGGCAACTCCTGCTCTAGTGTATCTGTATAATATCTCTACTTCTTTATTTGTACTTGTGAAAATTTACTTACTAGTTTTATTTCTTTTATTATTTTTCAAAATTTGTACTCTATTGTCGTTCAAAGGATCATTGTAGTTCATGCTTGTATTTGTATCTAAGCAAATAGTTGTTATTTTCTGTAATTTTCTCTTTCTGTTTGCATTCTTCCAGTTTTGTTTTATTCCCTGCTCCCCCATCTTTTCTCTTTTTTGTTATTTCATAGTTTATGTTTTTTTAAATTTAATAAAATTTTGTGAAAAAAAATCTTATTCACAGGAGTATTTATTTGCTGTGATGTAATGGACATCTGGATTTTTTTCCAGCTCAGATATGATAGCCCTGGGATGTGTTATAAAAATAAATAAAAACAAAACAATAGTAACAATAAAAAGGGCTACAATTGCAGGATACATAAAATATTTTCTCAAAACTAAAAATAGTTATTCATTTGACTCTGAATTTTAAAACTGACTCTTTTAAATAGTTTTTTAAGATCATCATAATATTTGAAGGAGTTTTCACCTACACTTATAGCCATGTACATAGATAAACCTTTAAGCAACTTTTTAATATATAAAAATCAATACTTAGTGAAAAATAAAAGCAGTGAAATAATTTTTTAAAAGAACTTTATTTAATGAGCCTTCATACAAAGTTGAAGGCACTTATGGTGACTTCAACTGCCACTGCACTAATTTTCTATGATTCACTAACCCACAATCCTCAGCTTGCTTCCTAGTAGTAAATTTCACTGAACTCTGAGATTTATTTTTGAGAATATATGTATAGGGCTGTGAACCTTGCTTGTGGTCTCCTTCAAAAAAAAAAAAAACGGTTATGTTAAACCCCATCACTAACAAATTTACCAGAAGATTAATTCACAAAGTTATTTTTCTCCTCTTCCTTCAATGTATTCTGACTTTTTGCTATTTGAAACCAGGGAGAATATAACTAGGATGTAATGAAGCTGCATTTCCTAAACACTGCCCAGAGTTGTGTTTTTGAGATAAGTGACTATATACATTGGAATAAAAAAATGAATAAATAATGTCTAAAGGAGTGAGAGGCTCTGAAATATTTCTATAAATATGAAATGGTGCTGGAGTCCTACACATAGTGTTTTAAAATGTAAGCATCTGTTCTATTAATATTATTTAATTAAAATACCTATTTAAAACAAGGTGGGGAAAACAAAGGTTGGAAATTCTTTCCAACCTTTGAGCAGGAGTGGCCATAAGGAGTTTCTTATTTTCTTAAGCATGGTAAACTATTATATTATATCTCTGTGTGCTTCTGTGTGTTTTTGTGTTGTGCCTATTTGTGTTTGCATACATGTATGCACTGGACAGGTTACAATCTTTGGACCATAAGCCAAGGGACCAGGAGAAAGGATGGAGGGGAACTCAATCTGAATCAGTCAGTAGGATCTTCACCTGTTACCCCATCTGCCCTCAATATCAGACAATGTTGTATTCACCCCTGATTTAATATTCGTTCTCATGACCAATGTAGTTCACATATTAAGCAGTGTTTTAACTGCATCTCTGAAGAATCTGATGATTTCAATACTCACTAGATGGCAACCTTGATCTACAGAACTATAACTGAGATATATCCAAGCAATCTTTAAAGCCAGAATAATTAAATATGATTCTCTAAGAGGGATCTTAAAATTAGTTGTGGGCAAGGAAGATAAAAGAGGACAGAACCATAAGAAGTCCCCAGGCAAATACTTTTGTGCATGGGGAAGAGGTTTAGGATAAAAGTAAGAGAGAGAGAGAGATTTTGGAGCTAGTTAATAAAATCTAAAGTTGGGACACATTGTCCCTTGGGAAAGTTATGTAAAGGACCATGAATCGGAGAATATCCAGTCTGATACGTTGACATCAGAACAGATTTCCAGAAGATTCTCTGTTTCATGTTCAACAAATGTAAAAAGTGAAAACTCTGACTCCTTCACATCTCTCTCCTATGGGAATCCATCTCTGTTTCTGTGAACAGCCACAGGATCTCTAATGTTGTCATTTTAGGAAGCTAGCAAAATGTTCAGGTTTTCTTCTCACTGCATGTCCCCAGCCAGAGCAGACTCACAGGAAAAATGAAAATAGCCTAAGTGATATTCAGTGGGTTAAAGAATTTTTTTTATCATTCAGGAGAGTTTGAAAACATCTTAGGTTCAGTAAAAATACAGGTACAACTAAACAACATTTCCAGACTCTCTCTTAAAAGTGTACCTGCAAAGATTGAAGGATAACAAAGCAAGGCACTGGGCCTTCAGTTGCTCTGCATTTTGGCATCCCTGTAGCCCATTCTTCGCTTGGCGGGTTTCCTTAAAAAGCAATAATTTGCATTGTGAGCTGAGCATTCAAGGCTGCACCGCAGCTTTAAAGCATAAGGAAGCTTTGTTTCGATCTGTAAGGATCTGAGTGCTGTGATCCCAATCTGCAAAGTGTGGTTAGAACCCATTCAGCCCTTGATCGTGTCTTTCTCATGGGACAGCCTTCAAGCTAACAGGGTTGCCATTGTGTACCCATTTTTCCCTTAATTACTGAGTCATTCTCTGTTTATCACTAGTGGGACCAGAACGCCCCCCCAAATTACTATAACTTTACCATTTTAAGAAGCTTGCCTTTCTTTCATGCTCTGTTTAGAACCACAGTTTCTCTGCAGGGCTTTCTACCATTTTTATTACTTTTTAAAAAAAAAGGTTGGTCCCATTGTGAGGTTTTAACAAATCGCTGGGCAAGGAGGAATTCAACACATGAAAAGCATTCTCAGTAACTCTGTCTCCATACTGGAACCATCTTTCCTATTTAATTACCCCCCCCCCCCGCCATTCTAAGCTGCTGTGAAAACATAAGATTGAAAAATAGTGCAATACGTGGCTTCCTCCCATTTCTTATGAAAACACTAATAATAAGTTAAAAGATCAATTATCTTTCTCAAAACATTTTTATTGTAATTCTTAATCCTGGTATGCTGGAATGGAATTCAGGTAGTCCTTGACTTATGACTGTAAGTCATTGCAGTCATAAGGTGAGGTGTCACATTCAAAGTTATGACCATTTTTATGACAATCTTTACACAAACACCATACTCATTGAGCAAATCCATTTTCTCAATGGGTTTTTTTTTTATCAGAAACTTTATTAGAACCAACCAAAAATCTTTAGTGCAATATTTTGAGATTCCAGAATTCTTCATCAGGCTGGGTATTACACAAAGGAGAAATATTTAATTACTAAACTCAGATATCATTTCTTGGACTCAGTTACTTAGGTGAAACTTAACCTTTGCTATAGACCTCAGCTAATTAATTCTACAAGTGAAGTGGCATGGTTTATTTAATAAACCATATTAATCAAACTTTAGCTCAGCTATGTCTACCCATCAGAATCTGAGTTAGGCTTATGTCTGCAATGTGAAGTCACTGTTTTTTTAAATCTTCAAACCTCTTGCTTTATGTAACAAAGCTATACTGCAATCTTATATATGGTAACCAAAAAGCAGTGCTTTTTTGGGGAAAAAAATCTATAGATAAGGTAGTACCACTAAAGCAGTGTCTTATTGCTATGTTAAAGGATCTTTGGGTGAGGAAGTAGAAGTCCCAGGATGTTGGGATATATGGAAAAAACAACATTCCATTAAGAAAAATATTGTTGACAGAGATAGAATCTTCCTCTGTCTCCATACTAACAATTCTTATGGATGACTGTACAATCTCTTATTCATCAATTCAATTTACACATTTCACCAACCAAATGTGGCCATTTTGGGACCTGTGACTTGTGTCCACATATCTTAAAGCTGTCAAGTTTGAAAAACACCATATTAATCCATAGTATGATGGGAAATGCAAGAAAATTGGTTGAATTCACACAATATGCTATATTTATGTATATATTTCTAAGATTTACTATAATCACCCCTCACAAAAAATATGCTTATAAACCATGAAGACTGAATTAGCACGTCACTGCTAAGCTTGATCTACCATGTCTGGGCTGCAAAGTTCCAGATGACCTCTAGAAGAGCTGCCTTGAGATGCTGGGGCTGCTCTGTGACATCCCAACTTTTGACTCCTGTGTTTCAAGAGATGGAAGCAAGGGAAATACTAATGTAAGGATTTTAGTAGCAATGTCAGGTCCAGGTGACAAAAAAATCCAACATAGCGGCAAAGACTAAAAGTGTTAACGATCCTTTCGATGCCAGCTAGGGGTCATCTTGATGTTTGCTGTTGTGTCTGTTCGGCAAGGAGACCAGGAAGCAGTGACTGTGGTTTCAGCTCTTTATTAGGCCCCCGGAACTGATCTGGCTCCAAGGGAAAACTTGCGGCTTTTTATTCTCAAGCCGCGGCGGCCGCAGCCAATGGCACCACTTTGAATGTCCCGCGATTCGTATCCGCCAATCGCGGGAGATTCTCAGTGGGCCAATCAGTGCGGCTCGCTAAACCAATCAGATCAACCCGCGCTTTGACCAATCAAAACGCGGGGTTTCAAGAATGCAAATGAAGGTACAGAACACCCCTCCCCTCTTGGTTTGGTCCTACATAACGTAGTCCCGTAAGTAGGCGGGACTCCGCACTTGCCTACTGGACCTGCACAGGTCAGTTGTTGGTTGGCTCCCAGCCGGTTCGGTCGGATTCTCTGTGTCTCTCGGCTTCGTCGATGGAACCACCTGGTAGGCCTTGCCGGGCTGCTTGTCGCAGCTCCCTCCCGGTCTACCCGGGCTGGTTGAGCTGCGGTTCTTGCTGCTCCCGCCCGGTCTTTCTGGGCTGGTCGAGCTGGCCTGGCTGCTTCTCCCTGGTGAGGCTTCGAGCTGGCTGCTTGCTGGTGAGTATGGTTGGTTTTCTTCTGTTTTCTGGTTCCCGGGGTATTCCCTCCCCTCTTGGCTTGTGTCTGGTTGCGTGTCGGTTGTGTTTCCTGTGGCTGTTCTCGATCTTATTTGATTGATGTGGTGTTTCCACGCTCGTCCGTTGGTTGTTTGCAGCCGGTACGAGTGGGGACCTGTCAGTTGGGTTATGCTTGCTGGTACCCATAGTGGGTCTCTGGTTAGGTTTTTTGCGTAGACAACGTCGCCTGGCTCAAAAGACCGGTGCTTGCTGGAGGAGTTTAGGGGTTTTTCCGGGTTGTATGTAGGGTGCAGTCTGTCGAGTGGGGACCTTATTTTCCTCCCCATCAGTAGCTCTGCCGGGCTTTTGTTCGTTGTTGTGTTCGGGGTTATATGTTGGATAAAAAGCATTTTATTTATTTTGTCTTGGATTTCCCCGTGTTCGATTTTCTGGATGGTTTTTTTTGTGAATTGAACCATCCGTTCCGCACTTTCATTCGCCGCCGGATGCACCGGAGCTGTCAGTGCGTGTTGTATGCCCCGTTCCGCTAGAAATTTTTCAAATTCCAGCGAGGTGAATTGGGGCCCGTTGTCCGACACGATGACATCTGGGAGGCTGTGGGTTGCAAATAGTTTGCAAAGTTCCTTGGTTACGGCCTCTGTGGGGTGGTTTTCATGTTGCTTACCTCCAGCCAGTTGGAGTAAGCATCTACGGTTACTAGGAATGTATGTCCCTTGGCGGGCTCGGCAAAGTCTATGTGGACCCTAGACCAGGGTCCCCTGGGGGTTTCCCATTCCAGGATTGGTGCTGCGGGAGGACTCGGTTTGGTTTCTTGGCAGCGTTGACACCTTGCCACCCAGGCCTCGATTTGCTTATCCATCCTTGGCCACCAAGCGTAACTTCTGGCCAGGGCTTTCGTTCTAACTATGCCCGGGTGCCCCTCGTGTAACAACCCCAATACCTTCCCTTGCAGTTTTTCTGGTCTAACCACTCTATCCGCCCACAGTGCACACCCTTTTTGCAGCGAAAGTTCCATTTGCCGGTTCCGGAATGTTTTGAATGCTTCGTCGTTGTCCTTTTCCGACCACCCTTTCTCTACCCAATGTAACACCCGCGCCAGACGTTTGTCTTTATTGGTTTCTCGGGCAATGTCTGATGCGGTTATGGGTAGATCGGGCAGAGTCTCTATGCTGAGGGTGCTCGCTGTGGGTGCTGGGTCAGTGTCTAGCTTGGGTAGCGGTGAGCGGCTCAAGGCATCTGCATGTGTAATAGTCTTTCCGGGTCAGTGTGTGAGCCGGTAGCTGTAGGCGGCAAGGAATTCGGACCACCTTGTCATCCTGGGAGATAAAATGTTCGGGGTGGCCCAGTTTCCTGCCAGGATGCCCAGCAACGGCTTGTGGTCTGTGATGATTGTGAAGGTGCGGCCGTAGAGGTACTCATGGAACCTCTTCACTTCTGCGACAATGGCTAGGGCCTCCTTGTCCAGCTGGCTATAGTTCCACTCCAGTTTGGTGAATGTCCTGGAGAAAAAGGCGATGGGCGCTTCTCTTCCATCCAGGAGTGTGTGGCTGAGGACAGCGCCGACGTCGAAGGGTGAGGCGTCGCATGTGACGGCTAGTGGTAGGATCTCATTGTATTGGATGGAGGATGGCATCCGAGGTGAGCAGGTCCTTGGTTCTCCTGAAGGCAGCTTCCTCACGTTTCCCCCAAGTCCAGGTAGCCACCTTGTCCAAGAGCCTATGCAAAGGCTCTGCTGCGGTCGCCTTCTGGGGCAGGAAAACATTGCAAAAATTAAGCAGTCCCAGAAACGCCCGCAGTTCTGTTTTAGTCCTGAATGTGGGAGCCTCCTTAATGGCTCTGATTTTAGTTTTGGTGGGGTGGATGCCGTGCCGGTCTAGGAGATATCCCAGGAACTCGACCCGCTCTGTGTAAAGTTGGCACTTTTCCCTCTTCACTTTTAGCCCGGTTTCCTTGAATTTGGTTAACACCTCCCTTAGCCGACCCTCTAGTTCTAGCTGGTTGGTTGCCGATACCAGTACATTGTCGAAGTAGGGCACCACCCCCTTGATGCCCTGCAAGAGTCTCTCCATGAGGCTCTGGAAAATTCCAGGCGCCACGCTGACTCCAAACTGGAGTCGGTTACATTGGAAAGCTCCCTGGTGGGTGACTATGGTTTGTGCCTCCGCGGTTTCTGCATCGACCGGCAGCTGTTGGTATGCTTGGGCCAGGTCGAGCTTCGCAAAAACCTTGCCTCCCCCCAGTGAGTGTAGAAGGTGCTGCACTATTGGGACAGGGTAGGCGCTTTGTTGCAAGGCGCAATTTAGGGTGGCCTTATAGTCCCCGCAGATTCTCACCGACCCATTGGGCTTGACTGGGGTGACTATTGGGGTCTCCCACCGGGCATGATCAATTGGTTGTAGGACCCCTTGCTTGACAAGCTTGTCAATTTGCTCGTCAATTTTTGGCCTGAGTGCAAAATGTACCCGCCGTGGTTTTAGGCGTCTCGGGGGAATGTTAGGGTCTAGGCTGAAGGAGATGGGGGCCCCTCGGTACTTGCCTAGGGTGCTGTCGAACACTTCCTGGAAGTCCCGTGCCAGTTGCTGCTCCCAATCGGTCTCGGCAATGTGGTTGATGCCCGTGACTTCGATGCCAACCGGCGCGAACCATTGCAGTCCCAAAAGGCTGGGCCAGTCTTGGTCCACGATTGTTAGGGGAAGCTTTGCTGTGCGGCCCTTAAATGTTACTTCAAATTGTCCGATTCCGACTACCGGGATGTGGTTTCCCTGGTAGTCTTTGATGATGAGTCTCTGATCCTCCAGTCCCTTCTTGTGGATGGTAGGCACCAAGCGTTTGATTTCTTGCCAGGCGACCATGGAGAGGTAGGACCCGGAATCCACCTCCATCCTGCATGGCTTGCCTTCGATGCCTACCTCCATGTAGACTTTTCGGGCATCGGTGGTTGATGCGTGGCCAATGATGACCATCTGGTGGGTTTCCTCCTTCTGCTGGGTCTCTCCACCTCGTCGGGTTCACCTACTCCGGTCCCATCGGCTGTCGGCTGGGCAATCTCTGGCTCTGGGGGGTGTGCTGTCCTGTCTCCGCTCGCTGTGGTCCCGCCGTCTGGGGCTGTCGGCTTTCTTTAGTCAGCAGACGCGGGCGATGTGGCCCTTTTTGTCGCAATGCCAGCAGACTGCGTCGAAGAAACGGCACTCCAATCTCGGGTGGTCACCTCTGCAACTGGCATACGCGGTCCCTAACTTATGACCCCGCCGATTGCGCTGGTCGTGTCCCACCTGGAGCCGGTTGATTTCCTCCTCCTCGTCCGAGGTGTCGGAGGCAGAGTGGAATTCGCCATGGTGGGTGGTGGTCTCACGGTGACTTGCTTCTGGTTGGGCCTCGGTCGCCCGTCCCGAGTTGGTGGTCGCGGTGCGGTCCCCAGCATCCGTTCTCCGCATGTGGTTCGCCGACTTCCGGGTAGCCTCGGCTGCGGTGGCTTCAGCGATGGCGTTGGCAAGGGCGATGTCGCCTTTGGCCATCAGTCAGCACTGGAGGACTGGATCCTGAAGTCCAAGCATGACTTGGTCCCGAAGGGCCTCGTCCATGTCGGAGAATCCACACATGCCTCCTAGGTTCCGCAACTCGGCAACAAAGTCACTGATGCTTTCACCTGGTCTCTGGTCCTGCCGGTAGAAGTCATGCCACCTGATGAGGGTGGGCACGGCGGGGGCGTAGTGGTTGCGGAGCAAGGGCTCAAGGTCGTCCCAGTCCATCGCTTTGACGTCGGCGGGTTTCGCGAGGGCTTTCGCCATCTTGAACACTGCGGGCCTGCAGTGTGTCAGGAAAACGGCTCGTTTTTTTGGCCCGGTGGCGTCCTTCATGTTGCTGCATTCGAGGAACATGAGCAATCTGTCCGTGTAGGATTCCCAGTCCTCGCTAGCGGGGTTGAAGGGCGCGGGCAGAGCGATGCTGGCCATCTCGTCGGTCTTGCTTCCGGCGGACACGTGTTCGATGGGGTTCAGCCTTGGGATCCCACCTTCGTCGCCAGTGTCATGTCCGTTCGGCAAGGAGACCAGGAGGCAGTGACTGTGGTTTTAGCTCTTTATTAGGCCTCTGGAACCGATCTGGCTCCAAGGGAAAACTTGCAGCTTTTTATTCTCAAGCCGTGGCGGCCGCAGCCAATGGCACCGCTTTGAATCTCCCACGATTTGTATCCGCCAATCGCGGGAGATTCTCAGCGGGCCAATCAGTGCGGCTCGCTAAACCAATCAGATCACCCCGCGCTTTGACCAATCAAAACGCGGGGTTTCAAGAATGCAAATGAAGGTACAGAACATTTGCAGCACAGTTATGATATGCACATGTGAAGTTAAGAGCAAATGAATTATATTTTGGCTTACTTTGGTAGGTGTAGTCTGTGTAGTATTATCAGCCAAGACCTAGCAGATTTAAGAAGACAGCCCCAAAAGAGCTATTGCTTTGTTCTAATTAGTCTGTGGTTTTAGGAAAGCTCTGGAGCTCAAGGCTATGCAAAGCTTCAAAGGGGTGCTTCACTCTGACAAAGATGCAGTTGAATTCCCATGGAAGCAGATTCACAAAATGAAGTGGGGACTTGCTTTGATGTAGCAAACTGAATCAGATGGCTCCAAAGTGGTTACAGACTCCGTGGCTTCTCCGCTGCTTTGGAGGCTTTTTGCAGACAAAATGCAATTTTGCTTTTTCACTTCCATATATGGAGAAGACTGGGGGCAGACGGTGTGTGTGTGTGTGTGTGTGTGTGTGTGTTTGTGTGTGAAGTATTTTTCCTGACATTTAGTAAGTGACTGGCCAATGAGTTTATCGCCTCATTAAATTCTCTGCCTATCAGACCTCTCTTGGGATGGTATGGGTGGTAGTGCTTCAGGCTTCATTCATTTTCTTAGTACTCAGTGCTCGTTAATGTGGCCAGCTAGAAGGCTTAACTCTGCTCTCTTCTGTGTAAACAGAATTAAAATACACATTTGTGATGATCCTGCCAGCCAATTTAGAGCACTCTGCATTTCTTAGCATTTTGAATATGGTTTCACAGATGACCAGTCCAACAGCCCTTTAGAGCCATATCTTAGTTTTAAATTCTGCATGATCTGTGCTGGCATAAGTTTCTCAATTAGGAGTGAATAGATTAACATTTATTTATATATATATTTCCATTTCTACAGCTGCCCAGCTTCTTTCACTGATTAAAGGCAGAATATCAACTGAAAATCAAGAAAGAGAGAGGATTTATAAGGGCTCACTCACTGCTTTTAAGAATAAGAGGACAGCAAGCCTACCAATGCCATTTTCTTTGGGCCAACCTATTCATGGCCTGCATATCTCTATGGCCTTTTACCACAATGCGCCAGCCTACTTGTTATAATGAACTGACAGAGTGGCAACCAAGCTCTAAATGTTTATCAATGGGCTTCTCCCGCCTGGAATCCCTTTCTGAGAGGTTTCTTTTCAGGAGCAGCCATGTTTGCCATCCAGCTATCCCATACACCTGGTACTTCAGAAATTGTACTGATTAGAAAAGCAAGTCAGTGGGAATTCTTCACTACATGTGAATCTCAGGATCCCAGAAAACAAAGGGGCTACAGTTTAAATGATTTTTGAAAAACAATACATGTCAGCTTTCACCATTGATTTATAAGCCTTTTGGGGGAACAAATTGGAATCTGCTGTGCTATCCTTTTCTCATCCCTGCTAATCTCTGCCTTAAAAATGGCACCAGGGAAATATTTCAAACATTTAGTGAGGTCCTTGACTGCATATGGCTGAAACGTGGCAGGGTCAATTCCTTCTAAAAAGTCTATCATTTTATTCTGCCAAAGAAAGGAAGGAACAAAAGCAGCTGCAGGCATTTTGATGCTTGCCCATTACTGAATATGCACAAATCTGTTTTGCATTGAATTTTGAAGTAGCTTGGATCATGCCAGTTTGCCCTCAACTTGCAGATGTACATCTCCAAATCCAACCAAGACTAATTGCCCAGAAGTAGTCTATTTTTGTTCCTCTTCAAAAATGTATTTAAATGCTACCAGAACAGATATTTATGGCTGTATTTTTCTAGCTAGAAAGTCAACTTTGGCCCGAGAAGAAGAGTTTTTAGAAAGCACTCATTACTGAATGGAATACAAGATGAATAAATTATGGTTCTAACAAATACAAAAATCATTGGTTGAAAACTAATTATGTCTTTTAACATAGCTGCGTATAGAAAATATTGGTCATCATAAAGTCATCACCTTCTCCCTATACAAGACACCTAACAATGAGGTTACACTGCCAATTATCAGAGTCACAACTGAAGAAATTATGCTTAACACTTGAAATAAAATTCTCCAACGAATTAACAGGGACAGTGTGAAGTTATCTATGCCAAATGCTGATGTAAATCTTGAGTCTTCAATGCAAGATCACAAAGTTCTGCGTTATAATTAATTTTCATGCCAGTCCTATTAATGATCCAACTTTCAGAGCGATTTGATGACAAGAATGTGTCTAGTTGTCAAAAAGATCATTAAACCCTCATGATAATGAGTTCTTTTGATACAAGCTCTCTATTTAGTAATTATCATTTGATTGATTTATCACTGACTGTGCCGTTCAGCTTCATAAACAAATCATGAATTGCTCCATTAAAGTAATATAAATATTTTAGAATTCCGTAAACTGACTCTACAACAAACCTAGTCAAACAGGATCAACCCATTTCAAATGCAACCTAACAGCTTGAGGGATAGACATACAACCATTGTGAAAATGACAGTGACCACCAAAGACAGGATTATCTTACCTATTTCTGCCATGATTATCCCTGGAGCTAATTGTCCGCTGTTGCAAAAACTATAGGTAAACAAGTTTGGTACAGAAGTGAGGTCATAAATAGGTTCTTGCTTGATCTGTTTGATTCCGGTCATGTCTAAGCCAGACTGATCTGGGGAGGGTTGAGCAGAATCCACACTGTAATAACCCTCTGACTTCGGCAAGTCAATGACATGCCCATTTGAATAAGTGCCATCCGTTTCATTGTTCAGGTTGCTTAAGCCATTGCTCATGCTACTGCTGTAGACTCGGGCCAAGGCTTCGGCCTCGCCGCTCTGTTGCTGGCGCTGCTCCTGCAGACGCTGCTGATGTTTCTGTACCTCAGCATAGAGACTGTCCCTCTGCTTCTTGGACATTCTTCCAAACTTTACAGCTGAAACAAGAACAATTTCAAAAATACATTGGTATTCTTATTTTTAAAATATCACTTTGATTTCTATGACAGGTACAGGGTACTAAGTGCTTCAAACAGGTTTAGAGATCATTAATCTTTAAAGACTATGTCAATCTGTGGTTTAATAATGGTTATTGCATAAAGCATAATTGAATGGATTTAGGACACATACAAAACAGCAAAGGATTTTAAGAAACCACATTTATTGAGAAATTTTTATATGGTATAAGATTCCATCACTGGACGTCTTCATTCATTCATTCATTCATTCAGTATAAGAAGCTCCATGGCACTATAGAGATTGTTTTTCAGTATGCAATTTTTTTAACCTGTACAGGAGCTCAAAGAGAATTAATATTGAGCAACTATGAGCTTATCTATTTTTTAATGGGAGAGAAAATTTGTTCATATAATAGTTCAAGCAGTTCAGTTTTGTTTCCACCTTCATGGTGAGAAAAGCTTTACTTTTATATCCTTATTAAAGTACAGAATCAAAATGTTTCTGCATCATTCCCTTGGAAAATCTCAGCAACTTTACCTTAAGACCAGTAATCATGAGAATAATCTACTAGAAAATAATAGACCTAAAGTAATGATTCCAGATGCAACAAGAAATGTTTAGCTTTAACTTCATTCTATTTAATAAATAGTTTGTTAGTTAAATTAATGGTCTGTCCATTACAGTGAATTGAAGTTTTACTGCATACACTATTTATGTCAATTATATAATTATAGATATAACATAAATGGATGCTAATTAGGTAATTTGGATTTAATGGAAATTTGTA
The DNA here is from genome assembly GCA_033807585.1 of Hydrophis major. Classification (NCBI taxonomy): domain Eukaryota; kingdom Metazoa; phylum Chordata; class Lepidosauria; order Squamata; family Elapidae; genus Hydrophis; species Hydrophis major. The sequence goes on along the minus strand of CM066329.1, from coordinate 293,286,204 downwards.
TTTAAAAGATGATTCTCCATACTCATTATTGTCATAGATTCACATATCAGGTTTATCAGAATTGTTTTACAGTTTATTTCTTCTTTGAAGTTCTGTAAATATCAATCAAAATAGTCTGCCTTTCTGATTCTTCTAGAAATCTATTAGGTAGAATCTCTCTCTCTCTCTCAAACAATGATGATTTTTTTAAAAATAAATAAGCCTGTTCGTTGTTTTATAATGTTTAGGATAACAGTTAATGTTATAAAAAAAAGATTATTTTAATTTTTAACTGATTGTCTTCCACTCCTAGCACAGTGGAAGAAAATGATGCAATATATTCCTCTGCAGATAAGGGATTGAAATAATTCAAAAGTATTTGAATAATTTCCAAATTATTTAAAAACTGAGTTTTTTGAATTAAACATTCTTTTTAATTGATCTTGAGATTTCTGGAAGAAACAAAGAATCTTTTAAATATTTTCTTTTAAAAACACACAAAGATAGTGACAGAGACAGTTAGACCATAGGATATTGTCACCCAAAGTGACAACCTGTTGTCCTTGTATGTATATTGTTTTGCTGGTTGTCTTTTCCTGATAAGGGAGCTGTTGGGTCTAGTCTCCCAGGCTCACTCACTGCAATTGCTCACTCTAGCCTGAGTTCGACTGAAATCAAGAGAATATTCTCCTAGAGTGCCAGGTAATGACCATCCTGCCGTGCATAATGAGCAGCCTCACAATTGCTTTTCCATCTCCCTGTGTTCCCTGTGCAGCAAACCAGGGCTCTCTGAAAATATTCTCTTCAGATATATATCCTGTGTCAATGTTCTCCAAACCTTTAATCTGTGCACGAACAGGATTAGTACTTTTGGAAGATAACAAGCCCAAAACTCCCTATTATCACAATCTGTCAACAGGGGCGGTTACCTTCACACACTTTTGGGGGAGTTGGGGGAGAATGTTATACAGGTTACAATGAAGGGAAATAACAGACTAAGGGAAACACTCTACAGGAATCACACTTCTTCTAAAGAAGCACAATTTATGGATTACATCCCAGAAAAGGATTTGTCACGTATAACCTTAAAGTAATAAAAGAGTTCATTTCTTGTGACAAGAAAAGGAAGAAAACTGTCAGTCATAATGCAAAGCAATATCGCCATCTTCATTAGCCATTTTTTTCAATAGGCTGGGACAGAGCTGAGGACAGCATCATGTAGGAATGCTTGCTGTTTTTGTTAGAATGATGAAAGCAGTGTCAAGCATTGCAAGCTTTGCTGCCTTCCGACATGTGAGTGACATCATGACCCACATTCCGAAGGGGCAGAGCTCATGTTGTGTGCCACAAAGTTGCTTTCATCATTCCGACCCCCTTTGTTCTTTCTCTCTTTCAGAGAGGGAGGCGAGTGAGGGAGAGAGAAAGGCTACTGTTGACCAGGGAAAATGTAGCCCTATTGCTGGACTGAAATTGCTGGACTGAAACTCCTAGATATCTTGACTGGGGTTCATTTGATTTCCAATTCAAAAATATCTGGAGGTATCACCTCTGATCCACAATAAACACTATAGAAGACACCTGTATGAATAAATATATCTTTCAAGCTTGAGATAATATTTGGTCACAAAAGTGACATGACACTGGGTAGGTATGTCTATGGGAACCATCCAGGTCATGGTTGTGCCAAAAGTGCATAGGTACATGTCCTTTCTCTAGGGAATGCTCAGGAAGTAGCATGTTACTACTGAAAAATGAATATTTCTGACATTCTGAGATCTTTCATTTCATTGTCACTATTTCACTTGCTGCCATTATGAGGGCTGGGGTAAGAGATTTGGTCTTCTTAATTAAAGTAAAATAAATAAAATATGAAGAATAAATGCTTTTAGACTTGCAAAAAAATGGAACAGAGCAAGGACACATCACTAGCAGCTGCACTCAAGAACTTTTATATTTACTGCATTGGAACCCTTAAGAACATAATGGAGGTGACCTTTAACATAACATAATTTCTATCAAAAAAAATGCAGCTTCTTGTACATTAACATTATTCAATCTTAGGCTTCATTCTTCCTAAAGTGTTTTTGAAAACATTCAAGAAATTACATTTATTTTCAAAAATTAACTGTAGTAGACTCTCTTCTCCTATGCATTGCATTCTAGTTTAATCCCCAGTTTCCTTAGAAAAAGAAAGACCCAAACAAGCTGGTAATTCCACCTAAGTTGTTTTTGCAATGTGCATTTAACGACGCCGATTTTCATTATCATCTTTTTGCTTTCAGCAATATTGGAACATAATCCAATCTTTTTCCTTTTCCTCCATATTTGTAAGACTGACTCTGGCGAAGAACAATAAAATCAAACTATGGGAACAATTAATCAATGAAAAAGAAATGGGTAACCAAGAAGCAGCAGCCCACTATCTGACTTGTGTACCCAGTTTCACAAAGAAGTCCTCCTTTCACTCTAGTCCAAGGCCTGGGGGAATAGCTGAGTCTTGAAGAAGATCAAGGCTGGGACTATTCAAATCTCTATGGGAATGCTGTTCCAAATGACAGATATTGTGACAGCACACTTTCATGATTCCATCAGATGACCTGCAGCAGGCTGTTTCAGTCCTTCAAATACAGTAAGTAAGCTCAATGCTGTACTAGACCAAGAGGCCAGTTTGGTCTATGGTTAAGGCACTAGGTGGGACACAGTTCTAGTTCTGACTTAGGCACTAAACTGGGTGGGTGATCTTAGACCAGTCCCCCTCAGTTCTAGGAAGAAGAAGGCAATGGCAAAACATTTGCAAAAATCTTGCTAAGAAAACTGCATGGGCTGACTCAAAGGTCAACACATATGTGCTATAGAGCTTTATAAATAATAAGCAACATCTTGAATTATGACCATAATCTTTTTGGCAACCAGTGCAGCTTGGAAAAAAAAGGAGTTGCCTGGGCATATGGAGGAATGTCCATTGCTGCTTGGACTACTGCAGTGTGGAACAGCTGCATTTTTGAATGTTCTTCAAGGACTTCTCACATAAAGTTGCTTTTGCTTCCTTCCATAATGTCCAAGTTGATTATGATACCAATAAGGATTGAAGAGTTCTGAAAAATGCTTCCGATTGACATCACTTTCAGCCCGTTATTGCTCAGCATGTCTTGGTGAACAGCCGAGGGAAGAGAGCGCAACCTATGCAGACTTGCTTCCTCCTCTTTTAAATTTGCCAGTTCCTAAATTCTCAGTTAGTAATGTTACATCCCAGCTAGTAATGCTAAATCCCAGTTAGTAAGATTACTTTTCCCTTTGTTTCATAAAAACCAGAAGAAAATAAACAAATATTTTTATTTATTTCTTAAATTTATATGCCACCCATCTCATCACTAATATTTCCAGCATGTGTCCCTCAAACATGCACAGACAATACAGATATTTTCTCCCATTATCAATTGTAATGATTATGATTGGTGGCTGAATTTTTCTTTTTTCTGAGTTTACTCTGTGCACTAGTATTTTGTTTCTAGTTGGGCTTCCTTACAGCATTTTTAATTCTGTATTGTTAGGAATGATAGTCACCTAACAGTTGGGTTGGCAATATATAAACCAGGATAGTCATTTAATACTGTTGTATTTTTAAGAGAATACTGTAATTGTGATTGGCTGAGGTTCTTCCAACGGCCATAAGATGGTGCTAGAAACCTGGTTTCTCTCTTTTGCATTTCCCTATTGCCTTTTGCCTGATGTCGTTCTGCTTGGATTGCTGTGAGTCTTGCAACTGTTAGCAAACTCCATTTACTGATTTTTTTTTTATGATACTGGACTTTGTTTTTGGATTATCTCTGGACTGATACTGTTTTAACCGTGTATGATCTGGACTGTTTGTTGGACTTTGTTTCCCAGTTTACTGGAAGTAAAACCTACATTTTACTATTCAGTGTATCTGTATACTGGTTGGGTGTTATTCCTCACCACTCTCACTACGTTTCCCTGAGTGCGCTCATTCTCTTAACGGGGAATACCTCAACATGTATGCTGCCTTGAATTTTGATTCGGTGGTCATCCATCCATCCATCTATGAAAAGTTTTAGCTGCCCATCTCAGTCACATTGGGACTTCGTGGACTCTAAATAATAGTTAAAAATAAATAATAGTTGTTCAGGGGGTTAAAAAACTTTCATCATCATACGCTGCTCTGGGGCCTGCTGTGAGCAATGCTTGTGTTTTGAAATTGAAGTATTCTCTCATTTTAATAGACAAATGAGGGGGAGGGGCATGAGAAAAGACCTGATAAATGCATAATGCCATATGCATAAAATAGCAAACGCTGTATTCCACTATTCTACTTAAACCAAGGCCTGGTAAATCGCACTATAGTTGTTGAGAAATTTAGCTTAATTCTTATCAGCAATTCTGTTCCAAATTTCCATTACAACATCTTGTAGTTGGATTAATTTTACTCTCTGTTTGTCATCATAACCCCTCTAGTTACAAAGCCTTCTGTTTAGGGAACAGCAGGGATCCATGTCACCGAACAGAAAGATGCCTTTACTTTGGAAATGGGAAAACAGACTGCAAGGAAGAACGGTTCCAAAGACTGATCTGTGAATCAGAAAGCTAGGGTTTTACCATCTCGAGACATTCCCAGGGCAAGACACTTCTGCAGTCGGCAGTGTTGGCAGCGATTTCTGTTGGTTCTGTCAATTAAACAGTTTCTTTGCCTTGGGCAGGAATATGAGGCATTGTTTTGCTGACTCCTCCTGAAGAATCCCTAGTGAAAGAGAAAAAGAAAGAAAGCTAAATCTCTGTATTTAAGGCAACATCTCAGAATCATCCTTGCAACTAAAGTAGTGTGTGGATGTGTTATAATTTTTGAAATTTTGCCAAGTCCGGATAAAGTTGGCATAATAATTAATGTTAGCTTTAGTGCTTGAACACAAGTCTCTACTAAGCGACAATACTCTGAATAAGGCTAATCCACCTGCATTCTCATCTTACAAGTTTTCTCTGTTGCAAAGGTTAAATTGGGATAATTTTAAACACACCCCTTCCTCTAGAACAATTGATTAATTGTTTCCATAGTTTGATTTTATTGTTGTTCACCAGAGTCAGTCTTACAAATATGGAGGAAAAGGAAAAAGATTGGATTATGTTCCAATATTGCTGAAAGCAAAAAGATGATATGAAAATCGGTGTCGTTAAATGCCAAACTTGTGGCATCATGGTGGCAACATGTGACATATTGAGACTTTTTCCCACTTTGTTAAACCAGGCGGGGGCAGTGCATGACACATCCGGCCCATGGACCGGCAGTTTGATACCCCTGGCTCTAGAAACTCCAAAAATTTTGGAGGGATTCAGGATACAAAAGTGAGAAATTAATGATGTCATACAGAAAAGGATTTCTCAACCACTGGACTTTTAAGATGTGTGGACTTCAACTTCCACGGTTCCCCAGCCAGCATGGAGTTGAAATCCACAGAGGAAGTTTGAGAAACATTAATGTGAAGTAACAGATTTAAGTAAAGAGTTGTCTTCAAAACCTCTTGACTGGCAGTGCTCAGCTGTACAATCTATAAAAATGATGAAGCTGCTCCTTTTTATTAACCATACCTTTAGAGTTTCTAGAAAACTTGATATCCTTAAAGAAGAAAGGAAGAAGTAGCATGATCTGATTATGAAGGAGTTTCTTTCAGCTTTGTGAAGTACAGTTCAAACCTTAATTCTTATTAGTCAGAGTTGAATAATATTGCTAAAAAAATTTATCTTATATATGCTTATCAGGAGTAAATCCTGTTCAATAGAGTGATATTTTGGAATATGTACGGACTATGCAATGTCTTCTTAAATAGATGTTTCTGTTCCATTTTATATTCAACACATTTGCTCTCTCCCCCTCCCTCCTGCAATCAGCAGTGACAACACAGTCATATAAACATTATGTACCTTGCAGCCTTCACAGGTGATAACCCCATAGTGTATTCCAGAGGACTTGTCGCCACAAATTTTGCATGGTATCACTTCGATTTGTGCTGGAAAAGAAAGAAAGAGTTGGTGCACGTTTCTGCAAGGAACGTTAATTTTTCCTTAATTTTGCATTATGAAATAGACAGCAGAGGAAGCCCAGCCCGTCACTATGGAACTCTGTCTTATAGTGCTGTGAGTTCTCAAACACAATTTCATTGTAAATAATGTAGGGTTAATCCAATTTCTTTTTTCAAACTACTCTCTTCTCTCTAGACAGTGTGTTCCGCAGATTTTATCTTGCATTTACTTGTCTTGTTGATAAGTCTAAATTCTTCTTTTGATAATTACATCTCATGGATATCTATTCTTCTCTAGAAATTAGCCTCTTGCTTCTCATCAACCTTCTAATAATTTTTTAAGCAGAAATCTTGACTTTTCCTACAATCCTGGATTATGTGTAGAAATAACAACTCCTTTCATTTGCATCTGGCACAGTACAGTTCATATCATGATCAGAATATTGATCTACAATTTCCCCATAAACCATTATAATAGAGATATTCAGTCATCATAAGACACCAATCTATTTAAAAGCTTCTGTGAACTTTTAACCTAACTGCAATACTTTGTGTCGTGTCCGGAAATAGGCTCAGAGTCGGTGACTTTCAGTAAAAGCTCTTTATTTTTAACAAGTGAACCGAACCGGCAAAAGGCAAAAAGCCTGCGGCTTTTATACCCTTTTGCCGCGGCGGCCGCGGCCAATGGCAGCGATTCAAGTCTCCCGCTCTTGGTTTGCACCAATCACGGGAGACTTCAATCGGGCCAATCGGCGCGGCTCGCCTGGCCAATCAGAAATCCCCGCGCCTTAGCCAATCAAGGCACGGGGATTTCGAGTAGTCCATTTTAATACATAACACCCCTCCCCTCTTGGTATGGTCCCTCACGTGGTGTAGTCACGCAGGTAGGCGGGGCTCCGTCGGGTCCTAGTTGACCTGCGCAACTCACTTTCTTGTTGTAACTCGGCCGGAGCGGTCATCTTTCTGGCTGCTCCTGCCTCTGTGAGAACCGGCTGGATGATCGGGCCGGTTCTCTCGCCGTGGCTCCCGCCTGGGCCTACCGGGTCGGTTGAGTCACGGATTTCGCCGCTCCCACTTGGCTTCTCCGAGTCGGTAGAGTTGGCCAGACGGCTCTTCTCCGGATGGGACTCGCGAAGACTGCGTTCCGGTGAGTTTTTCAGTTTTATTTTTTCTTGCGGTTGTTTTACCGGGTATTCCCTCCCCCCTTGGTTCGTGTCTTGGGGGTTGAGGTCAGTCATTGCTCGTGACCTTAGCTGGTCGATATGTCGTTTCCAGGCTCGCCCATCGATGGTTTGGAGCCGGTACGACCGAGGACCAGTGACTTGTGTTATGACGGCTGGGATCCATAGGGGGTCCCCCGTCATGTTTTTGGCGTAGACTAAGTCGCCTGGTTCGAAAGTCCGGTACCTGGAGCTGGAGTCCGGTGGCCGCTCCGGGTTATAGGTCGGGTGTAGACGGTCGAGTGGGGACCGCAGCTTCCTGCCCATCAGGAGCTCTGCAGGGCTTTTGTTAGTTGTGGTATTTGGCGTGATGTGCTGTATGAAGAGTAGTTTGTTGATTTTATCGTTGATCTCCCCGTGGTCCATTTTCCGGAGGGTCTTTTTTGTAAACTGGACCATCCGTTCCGCCCTACCGTTCGCCGCCGGATGCGCCGGTGCTGTCAATGCGTGGCGGATGCCCTTTTCTGCCAGGAACCGTTCGAAGTCGATGGAGGTGAATTGGGGCCCATTGTCTGAGACAATGACGTCTGGGAGGCCGTGTGTGGAAAACAGTTTGCACAGTTCTTTTATGACAGCCTCTGTGGTGGTGGATTTCATGTCAGCCACCTCCAACCAATTTGAGTATGCGTCGACTGTGATTAGAAAAGTGTGTCCATTTGTGGGGCCAGCAAAGTCTAAATGTATTCTGGACCAGGGTCCCCGTGGTGTTTCCCAGTCCCGGATAGGTGCTGCGGGTGGGCTGGATCTGGTCTCCTGGCACCGGTGGCATTTGGCGACCCACGCTTCAATTTGTTTGTCCATCCCTGGCCACCAAGCATAACTCCTGGCCAGGGCTTTAGTCCTGACGATGCCAGGATGACCCTCATGTAACATCTCTAGGACCCTGTTTTGCAATTTGTCCGGAATTACCACCCGATCACCCCACAGGATACATCCTCTTAACAGTGAAAGTTCAGTCTGGCGCTGCCGGAATGTTTTAAAAGTCTCGTCTTTGTCTTTTTCCGGCCAGCCTTTTTCTAACCAATGTAAGATTTGTGCCAAATGCCTATCCCTAATGGTTTCTCTGGCAATGTCAGATGCGGTTATGGGCAAATTCTCAATACTCAGGGTGTTTGTTGTTGGTGCGGGGTCAGGGTCAGAGTCCGGCAAGGGCGAGCGGCTTAAGGCGTCCGCGTGCGAAATTTTCTTACCTGGCTTGTGCAGCAGTTCGTAGCTGTAGGCTGCCAGGAATTCAGACCATCTTGTCATGCGGGGCGACAAGATGTTTGGTGTGGCACGGTTTCCAGCGAGGATGCCCAGCAATGGTTTATGATCAGTCACTATTTTGAATGGGCGGCCGTATAGGTACTCATGGAAACGCTTAACGGCGGCAACTATAGCCAAAGCTTCTTTGTCCAGCTGGCTATAGTTCCGCTCCGGTTTAGTCAAAGTTCTGGAGAAAAATGCGATAGGTGCTTCTCTCTGGTCTGGGAGGGTATGGCTGAGGACAGCGCCGATGCCGAAGGGTGATGCGTCGCAAGTGACAGCTAAGGGCAAGGTCTCACTGAATTGCATCAGAACGGCGTCGGAGGTGAGGAGATCCTTGGTTTTTTGAAAGGCGGCTTGCTCTCGTCTCCCCCAAGTCCAGGATGCCTTCTTGTCCAGGAGTCTATGTAAAGGTTCCGCCGCCGTTGCCTTTTGAGGTAGGAAGACATTATAAAAGTTAAGCAAGCCTAGGAACGCTTGTAGATCTGTTTTGGACTTCGGGGTGGGGGCTTCCTTGATGGCTTTCACCTTTTTAGTTGTAGGATGGATGCCCTGGCGGTCTAGGAGGTAGCCCAAAAATTCTATTTGCTCTGTACAAAGTTGGCATTTTTCGCGTTTGACTTTAAGTCCTGTTTCTTTAAATTTTGTTAAGACTTGTCTTAGTCGGTTTTCTAATTCTGCTTCGTTTGGCGCCGCCACTAACACGTCATCGAAATAGGGCACCACCCCCTTGATGCCTTGTAGTAAACGTTCCATCAGGCTCTGGAAGATGCCTGGTGCCACGCTGACTCCAAATTGGAGTCTGTTACACTTGAAGGCCCCCCGGTGTGTCACAATTGTTTGGGCTTCCGCTGTTTTCTCATCCACAGGCAGTTGTTGGTATGCTTGGGCGAGGTCGAGTTTGGCAAAAAATTTTCCCCCTCCCAGTGAGTGCAGTAAATGTTGCACTATTGGGACTGGGTAGGCACTTTGCTGTAGCGCGCTGTTTAGGGTGGCCTTATAGTCCCCGCAGATTCTCACGGACCCGTCTGGTTTTATTGGGGTCACTATAGGGGTCTCCCATCTGGCGTGGTCTATCGGTTGTAATACCCCTTGTTTGACGAGTTTGTCGATCTGCTCGTCAATTTTTGGCTTTAACGCGAAAGGTACCCTTCTAGGTTTAAGCCGCTTAGGGGGAACCCTTGGGTCTAAATCAAACGAGATAAGGGGCCCCTGATACTTGCCCAAGCCTCCATCGAAGACCTCCTGGAACTCCTGGACTAGCCGCTGTTCCCAAGCTTCAATGGAGACGTGGTTGACACCTGTCAGCGCGATGTTAAGCGGGGCGAACCATTGTAGACCCAGCAGGCTCGGGCGGTCGTGGTCGACTATTGTGAGTGGTAGTTGTTCGGTGTGGCCTTTGTAGGTTATGCTAAAGTTCTTGGTGCCCACCACCGGAACGCGATTACCTTGATAGTCTTTTATGATGATCTTTTGGGCATGCACGTTCCTTCTTTGTAGTGTAGGCACTAGTTTTTTTATTTCGCGCCATGCAATCATGGAAAGGTAGGATCCGGAATCCACTTCCATTTTGCATGGCCGGCACGTATATTTTTCTGGCGCCGTCGGAGATGGTGTGGCCGATGGTCACCGTCTGGTGGGTTTCTTCTTTTCGCCGACCTTCGCCGCTTCTTTGAGATCGTTGCTTCTGGTCCCACCGACCTGCTGGTTGGCACTCTCTGGCTCTGGGCGGGGAGCTTTCTCTTCTTCTGTCTTGCTGTTCCCATTTGGGCGGGCTGCGGGTCTTCCTCTGGCGGCAGACTCGAGCGATGTGGCCCCTTCGGTCACAATGCCTGCAGATAGCGTCAAAGAATCGGCATTCTGACCTGGGGTGGTCGCCGCCGCACCCGGCGCAGTTGGTCCTCGACCTACGACCTTTCCGGCTTCTTTGGTCTCCGCGTCCCGTCTGCACGCGATGTATGTCCTCCTCGTCATCTGACGTGCTGGAGGTTGACTGGTAATCGCCGTAGTGTGCGGTCGCTTCGTTTCTTGTGTCGGCCGACCTCGCGGGGTTGTTGTTTCCGCCCTTCGCGTCAGATCTTCGCATGGTGTCTGCTGACGTGCGGGTTGCTTCTGCGGCTGCTGCCGCGGTGAGGGCATCGGCTAGGCTGATGTCGCCTTTGGCCATAAGTCGGCTCTGGAGTGTCGAGTCCCATAAGCCTAGTACGAAGCGGTCTCTTATGAGACTGTTCAAACCTTCAAACTCGCAGAGTCCTCCTAGGCGCCGTAACTCTGCGACGAAATCGCTCAATTTTTCGTCTGGCTTCTGGTTTCGGCGGTAAAATTCGTTGCGCCGTATTAGAATGGGGACCTCGGGGGCGTAATGGCGCCGCAGTATTGGTTCAAGGATGTCCCAGTCCATGGCGGTTGCGTCTGCCGGCTTGGCTAATGCCTTAGCCATCTGGAAGACCTCTGGTCCGCAGTGTGTAAGGAAGACAGCGCGTTTTAGCGGGCCCGGGGCGTCCTTCATGCCGGCACATTCTAGGTACATCCGGAACCGATCCGAATACGATTCCCAGTCCTCGGCGGCGGGGTTGAAGGGAGCGGGCGGTGCTATCTTTGCCATCTTAGTGTTGTCGCTGGTTCTTAGGTGGACACGGGGTTCGGTTCAGGGGCGAGATCCCACCCTCGTCGCCAGTGTCGTGTCCGGAAATAGGCTCAGAGTCGGTGACTTTCAGTAAAAGCTCTTTATTTTTAACAAGTGAACCGAACCGGCAAAAGGCAAAAAGCCTGCGGCTTTTATACCCTTTTGCCGCGGCGGCCGCGGCCAATGGCAGCGATTCAAGTCTCCCGCTCTTGGTTTGCACCAATCACGGGAGACTTCAATCGGGCCAATCGGCGCGGCTCGCCTGGCCAATCAGAAATCCCCGCGCCTTAGCCAATCAAGGCACGGGGATTTCGAGTAGTCCATTTTAATACATAACACTTTGTACATGGGAAGTTAGTGAAATTTTATTTGCCCACACTTCCTTCTTTTCTTATATATCAATATGCATTAAAGTGACCATTTAAGCATTATTGAGAAAAAGGACAAGAGTTGCATTAAAACTAGCCTAGAATAATTTACCAGTTTGGTATAAATTTCAGTATAATGTGATGTATAATGATACAGCCATTATATTGTAAGGCTTAGTTTTCTGTGGCCTCTTCAGGTTCCTGGACTTTTCTATGGGTCTCATTGAAGAACTTTAGGCCAGTCACTAGCTTTCAGTTCAAACCACCCCACAAAGTTGATCAGAAGATTAAATAAGGAATGGTTCCACGTAAACTTTCTTCAGCTTTTTAGAAGAAAGTTGAAGATCTATGCAAGGAGTAAATAATGGGAATGAAGTTGTCAAACAGGTCACTACAATACTGTGTGACTTTTAATCTGTTTCCCAATGGAAACTGTTGACAGATCATCTCAGATTCACATTTTATTTTATTGTAGTTCTTTTTTAAACCTAACCATGGCCTTTCCATACAAGAGTGTCCTAAAACATTTTTTCCATTATTTTGTTTTAATGGGAAAAAAATCTTTACCAAGTATTGTCCATGCAGACATAAATTTACTCAAAGAAACCTAAAAGCCATGGCAACAACAACATATTTACTCTAAAACTGATTCAGGACATCTTTATGAGGTGTCTGAATAGAGTTAAGGATATAAAAGAAATATGTGATCTATGAGGCAATAATGAATAAAGTATTCATCTCTCTACATTCAAATGTTCTTGTGAAGAAATGTACATATGCATTTCAGAAGACATTATCTACGTTACTTGAATTCAGAAAATTGAATTCAAAGCTCCATAGATTAGAGCCAATGTGCACAAAACACACAATATTAGTGAAAGTTTTGAATATTAACAAATTAAGATTTTTCAGAAGGTAAATAATAATCAGCTGGATTTCAAGTGGTTCGTGCATCCCTATCTGAAATTGCTTCCAATAAGAAAAATTAAATAATGTGCTAGAGAAAATAGCTGGAAGCTAGATTTTCAGCTGTTAACTTTTGATTTTTTTCCCCCCATTTGGGGACTATTTTGTACAAACAGGCAATTAGATGATAAAACTCATCACATGAGAATTCTACCCTGTTAAAAAATCATTTAGAGTCAGCCCTAAGGAGTTCAGTCAAAGACATTCAAAGATAATATGGATCGAGGCCCTTTGTGTACATGCTATATAAAGAAGAAATCTCCTGCTTTCATGCTTCACAGTTACCTAATAGACTACTCAGAAAATGATGCCTATTTAAAAAAAATCCAATAATTATGCAAGTACATTGCCTGACATTCAGGATATATGGGGAAGGGTTATTACTATATAAAACGATAATGTATAGCAATGATTGCTTTTGGATTAAATCATAAGCCAGAGTCACAAATGATTTATATGCGCACATTGTATATGCATGAATGCATTCATTATGAACAAATGAATTACACACTGGAATCCGGAATATGACAAGAAAGAGGTTTCCAGGAAGAGATTTAAGAAGTGATTGGGACACCAATTGTCTGAAATGGTATAGGTGGTTTCCTGCTTGATAGGCAGTTGGACTTGAAGACCTCCAAAGATCTCTTCCAACTCTCTTATTCTATAAATCAGTTTTGTTATTTGATATTGTACAAAAGTACACTTTTGTATTTAATACATATTGAAAGCACTATGTGGCTTTTACAGAGTATCATGAATTTTCTTGAGATAGTCCCTAATGTATGGAGACTGATAGATACCCAGGCTTATTTCCTTCCAGAAAGGAACTAAGTTTTCTCTTGAGTCTCTTATCTCCAGCCCCTACATCAGATATATTGTACACTCTGATCACATTGGTGCCATCAGACGATTCTCTCTTTCTTTGAGACACCATAACATCTGAACTTCATTATTTACTCAAACTTCAAGTGTCAACCCAGAGAGTCCCTTGAATGAAGAGCTAATGGTTAGCTGAAATGTCTTATATTAGTCTTGACAGCAGGGATAGGAAATGTTACGATGGTCATGTTTTACAGCTTTACAGCACATTTCTATTATTATAGGGACAACTAATGCAAGAGAGGAAAGAGAATCAGGCAGGCTTCATATTTTGTAATCATAAACATATGCTAGGAAACGCAGGCAACAGCATTAGCCTTTTTTTTTCTAGAAGACTGCAACACAGTTTAAGGAATTGTAACAGAAACTTGAATCAATTTCACAGCTGAAAGAAAAAGAAGTGACTATATTCCTGAAACATCTTGAATTACTGTAATTAACACACAGGGTATCAGGTTTCCTTTGCAGTTTTAATGATGGCCAGCATCTCTTGTTGACATTTCAGCTTTGTTTGACAATGGAGAACAAGGTGTCCCTCCAACTCAGCTTTCCCTCATAGAGGTAGGCAGATAACTGATAAATTAGTTTTCGCCTATGCTTCTTTCCATTTAGGAAAGAAGGAAAATAAATGAAAGGAAAATCCCCTCTTCCAAATTTATCCAAGCACACACCCTTGAAATTTTGTACAGGTTTTGTGGCTTGGCTTATAAAGAAGGGATGCTGAATAGGGATCTTTTTATCGATGGAATGCAATCTTCTGAATTAGTAGAGAAGGAACAACGTTTTTCTAGTTTTCTTACTGTTACCTTCTTTGTCATCTTATGTAATGTCCCAGATGTCCCTTTCTTGTAGTTTATGGTAGGAAAAATGTAAAGCAAAGTTGCACAACCCAATCCAGAATCCTGAACTAAATTAAACCATATTGATTAAATTGAATTACTATTTAAACCTTCTTGCCAATCAATCAGACTTAAGCAACTGTTACCAAGTACAACTATGAAAAATGGCACTACAACACTGTAAACTTGGATGTAAGTACTTAAATCAGAGGTACTTGTTCTCCTTGCTCTTTATTGTGCCTGGTTCTGTAGAAATCTAGATAATTCTTTAAAAAACTTATCCTTATATTTTCCTGCATATCATAACACAGAAAAGGCCAATATAGATAATACCATATTGAAATATAGTGCACACTGTTATATATTAATTTATAAATAGAAGTGTATATATTATTATCCATGCCACCTCACTCAAAGCAAGATTAATTAATTCAATTCATTAGTTATCAGAGTCAATTTTTATTTATTTATATTTCACATTTCTGAATTATTCATCTCCAACAAAGGACTGTGGGTGATGTATAATAAAACATCCAAATATATAAACAGTATATGAACATTAAAATCTTGGAATTAAAAATTTATAATAATAAAATTGAAATAATAACAATTTAATGAGTCAAGAATAATTAAACTCTGGTCAAAATTATTTGACAAAGGCAGAGGAAATGTTTCTGTTTATCTAAGGATATTCTGGATATCTAAGGAGGGTTTAAGCAGGTGTATTTCAAAGGGTATTTCAGGTCCTTTTAGGTAGAGAAAATTGAAAGATTTTAAAAGTGCCAATATTGTAAAAACTAAAAGACTAAAATATTTGGAGATTAAAGAGTTTTTACCTGGTGCCCCAAAAATAAAAAATTAGGAAGTCTCTCTCCATTTTCTACATTTTGCCACAGTATATTAAAAAAATATTCATTTGTTTTTACATAACTGAAAATTAAATGAAAACATTTTCACTAAATGCAAAATATTTTTATTTTTTATTTCCTGGAAACCTTATTTCCTTTTTTTGTATAATATGCAGCACATATTGTGTACATATAGTATTCTCACACATATAACCTACATATAAAATATTATTTTGCATGTTGAAAATTCTGATGATACCCAAGTGCTGATGATGTTACCTAGTTTGAAATGAAACATCTGCAAGAAAAACATCAAGGCATCAAGGACTCCTCAGTCCTCCTCCTCTTCTTCCTCCTTTTCCACTCTGCAAGCCCCATCCCCTTCTAACACTGCTGATGTTTCCTACTTTGGTAATGAAATGTCTGCAGGAAAACCACTAAGCTTGGAGAATACCAAGGACTGCAGGGTTTAACCCTCAGCCACATATATTCTCTTCTGTTTATGACAAATCTATATTGTAAAATAATGGCAGAAAGATGCAAACTCACTACTTGCCTTTGTTTTTGGCACAGGCAGTTGATTTTCATACATTTCCACAAAATAAAAAGTTCATTTGAAAAATGAACTCTGGATTTAGAAGACATTTTTCTTTTCCTATTGCAGAAACATTTATGGGAAGCTTCACCTGAACTAATCCAAATTCGGCATTTTATTAGACTGCATTAAGGTTAAGTAGGTGGCCAATTCTATTTCCTTAAACAAGAAAGTGATAAAGGGATATATTACCATGCATGGGGCATTTTGGACAGCAGAAGAGAACTTATTTTATTTATTTAATGTATAAAAGATTTTCAAAAGTCTTATACTGTATGTGCTTCTCATATGTCATTTAATTCTTTGAGAGTTTTCTCTTATTCCGTATCTGACTTGCATGCCATTCTTTTTATCCGAGAAGGATTTTCACCCTAATTTTGGAAAAGGTAGAGCTGATTTGTCATTTCAAAATAGGAATGCAATGACAATTTCTCATTAATTCTTTGTTTGAAAGCTAGGGCAATAAAAAGGGCATTGATACGCCCATTCTCTGTGAGCTGTTCAGAGCATCCAGAAGTGGGAGGTGCTTCAGTCTCTTCTAAGGCTGGGCTTAAAACTCCAGGACGCTCCTCTTCCTCCACGGGACACCTCCTCAGTGTCCTCCAGTTTTGCAAAGACTGAGTGCCAAAGTCCAGGATTCATCACCTAATCTAGATCCCTGACTGGATCGGAACCCCACTAGACAGAAAGAAATGGGTGGGGCTGGATGCTCTTCACAGCTCACAGAGAACAGGCGTATCAGGTAAGTACCAATGCCCTTTCTCCCATGAGCTTTTCAGAGCATCCAGAAGTGGGACATACCAAAGCTTGGCCTGTCCTTAGGAGGGACTCTGTCTGGATCGAAATCCACTCCTAAACTCTGTGGACCTTCTGCAGGACTCTTCTGCCAAATGAAGCATCTGCTGAGGCATAGACATCAATTTTATAATTTCTGACAAAGGAAGATGGTGAAGCCCAAGTTGCTGCTCTGCAAATTTTGTCTATGGAAGCCCGTATGGTCCATGCTGCTGATGTTGCCACACTCCTTGTTGTGTGGGCTGCAATGTCCTTAGGAACTGAGATGGACTGGCATTTGTAACTTTTAGCTATGGTGGCTCTCAACCATCTACCGATGGTCGTCGACGACACCTTTTGCCCTGAAATGGATGGGTTGAATGATAGGATGGAGCCTCAGATTTTCGAAATGCCACTGTGTGGTCTAGATAGATGCTTAAGGCCCTTAGAACGTCAAGTTGATGCCACTGATGCTCCAGTCTATGACATGGTTTCGGACAAAAATTTGGAGGCACCAACTCCTGTGCTCTGTGGAAGGCTGAATTTACTTTAGGAGTGAACGATGGATCCAATCAGAGAATCACTCTTTCCACATGAAACACGCACAAGTCCTTTCTCATTGACAATGCCGCCAATTCGGAAATCTTCCTTGCTGATGTGATTGCAATTAGGAAGGCCATCTTATATGTCAGGAATTTAAGACTATTGCTTCTTAAAGGCTCGAACGGGCCAGTTGTAAGTGCGGTTAATACCTTGTTGAGGTCCCAGGTGGGATAGCGGTGAATTACAGGAGGTCGTAAGTTTGCAGCACCCTTAAGAAAGCTGCGGACATGTGGATGGTGTGCTATGGACCAGAGGTCACCCCAGGCTATCACCAAGGCTAAAGCCTCCCCCTGTCTGCGTAAAGTATTTGGAGATAGGCCCTTGGTCAACCCCTCCTGTAAAAAGGTCAATAATTGTCGCATTGATGGAGCAGTTGGGTCGATCTTAGACCCCTGGCACCAGTGACAGAAGGCGGACCATGTGGCCTCATATATACGATTTGTTGAGGACCGTCTGGATGCTTGACTGGTGTCAATAGCATCCTCTGAATTCTGTTGGGCCCTTAAACAGCTCCACTCAACCTCCATATGGTTAGACTGAGCCATTATGGGTTCGGAGAGGAAAACCTTCGATGGTGGAATTTTCCAAAGTTGTTCTCTTGACAGGTCCTGAAAGTCTGCAAACCATGTTCACCTGGACCCGTAAAGGGCAACCAATATCAATTCCGCTTATTCCTCCAATAACTTCTGGATCAACCTGGGTATTACCTGGAGTGAAGGAAATGCATATAGAAGTCCGGGAGGCCACTGACAATGCAGGGCATTGACGGCCTCCGCCCCCTGAGTCTGGTACCTTGAAATATACTGGGGCAATTGAGTGTTGAGAGGAAAGGCAAATAGATCGATCACTGGTTGCCCAAACCTCCGCACTGCTTCCTGGAAGACACACGGGTGTAGGCGCAACTCTGCCTGATCTATCATGGCCCTGCTGAGCCAGTCCGCTTGTGTATTTAAGGCCCCTGCTATGTGTTCTGCCTTGAGCGAAAACAGATTGGCCCCGGCCCACTTGAACAACTTGGCCATCTCCAGCATCAGAAGTTTGGAATGGGTACCCACCTGCCTGTTTACATGGGCATTGGTTGTGATATTATCTGTCATGACCAGAACGTGGCGTGATTGGAAAAGGGATAGAAACTGCATAAGGCCAGGTGAACTGCTCACAGCTCCAACAGGTTGATGCTTTGTGATTGTTCGGAAATAGTCTGAATTCCTTGTGCAGTGTGGGATTGGAAGTGAGCTCCCCATCCTACCAGGCTGGCATCGGTTGTGATCGTTGCCCTGTAAGTTTCCTTAAAAGGACACCCCTTGTTTATCGTGTTTTCCAACCACCAGCGGAGCAATCGGAGAACATTGTGCGGTACCTTTATCTGGACGTTGGAAGTGGCTCTTCTGGATCGCTGGAAAGGTAAGAGAGGGGGAAGCACTTTTTTCTTGTTTCTATTCTCTATAAGGAGGGGCTCCAAGACACTGCCAAATAATTTATCCCTCGATATTGGGGCTGATGCCAACTTGCATTTATGCTTTGTATCCTCCTACCAATGTCTGAGTCATAGCAGTCTCCGTGCTGATACATGAGATGCTATGGCCCTAGACAAGAATTTGATTGCATTAAATTTGGTGTCGGCAGAGAATTCTGCTGCTGCAACAATCTTAGCTATGTCCTGGTGGGCTCTGACATTTGACGCCGGCAATATATCCCTCAAGTGGAAGAGCCATCGTAGGGAGGACCGTGTAAAAAAAAAAAAAGATGCCGCTGTAGCTGTCCTAATGGCCCAGGCGTCAGAAACATGTACCCTATGGAGTGCCAACTGTGCTCTTTTTTCTTCCAGTCTCAGGGCTTCCTCGGCCTCATTGGGAAAGGTTGAAGAAGAGGCCAGTGCCACAATGGGCTCATCCACCTCTGACGTTTTGAGAAAATTTGAAAACTCTGGTGCCAAATTATAATATCATTTATTGTACCCTGTTGGGGCTGGGTATGATGCTGCTGATGCCCATTGATTTTGTACTAATTCAGCAAACATACGAGGGACAGGAATAGTTTCCACCTCATTCGCCGGTTGTGAGAATATTAGATCCTTGAATTCGTCCTGAGACCCTGTTGACAATGGATGAGGGTTTGATGTGCCAAGCTTACCGGTGTTGTTTGCCTTGAACAGTAAGGATTTAAAGAGGTGCGGATAAAAAAGGCCAGAAAAAGTAGGTTGGTCTGGAATGAGGCCTTCGTCGTCCGACATTCCCCGTTCTAGTGGGTCAGCCTCTGACAACCCCAAGTCCATTTGATGGATTGACCCCACCTCCATGGGAACATCCTGATCCTTAAATTCTACCTCCTCCTGAAGGCCCTGGGCTGGTATGTTCGGAATATTGGGGAATACCTGAGTTTGATGTTGTCCCATATGCGCAAAGGATCGAGCGGACAGGGATCCCACATCCAAAGCGGTCAAGAAGTATCTGATCCTGATGGATTGCTGAACTCTAGCCGCAATGCCTCTTTGAATCGCCATCGCCATCCATTGCCTCATTTTGATGGGGATAGTCTCAGGTAATCCCTCCTCCTGTCTTAGGCCGGCGACTGTGGGGGAGAAGGTTGCTTCTGGGATTAGCCAGGTAGTGCTCATTGGAGGAGATGTTCCTATGGGAGGTTGTCCAGAAACAGCCTGCCTGGGCTGGGTAGATAAGTCCTAGGACCCCAACAATGGACTTGGGTCTTGATCAGATTGTTGTGTCATAGCCATCTTGTCTGCCTCCCTGGCTTGTTTATGCAATTGCCTTTCCAAAACTAGGTGCCATCTATGGGCATCCTTATCCACCGCCTTAGAGGGCTTTTTGGGGCCCACTGGCTTATCTTGGGATTTATTTGTCTTGGAGCAGTGTTGTTTTTTTTTTTTTAAGGCGTTGTCCCCTTCCATTGTGGATGACTGATTCTCTTGCCTCTGACTTTAATTTTTAATTAATTTTTTAAAATTATTATTATTATTATTAGTATTAATATTTGTATTTTGGGGTGCCTTCCCCTGTGGATGAAAGTAGAACGCTCCTCCAGGAGAGTAAGTCTCCCTCTCTCCCTCCCTCCCTCCCTCTCTCTCTCTGTCTATCTATCTATATATATACACACACACGCCCATATACATATACATGTGCCTATATCTATATGTAAAACTGTGCATATGGTAATTTAAGGGTTCCCAACAAGGGAAACCTCTAAGCACTCCAAGCGACAACTTTCTGGATCCCTGGTCCCCAACAAGGGAAACCAGCTATACAGGATCTGAGGTGAATCCTTTCCTGTCAAAACCAAATGTCCTGCAATTTAAATGGCACTTGCAGTTTCACTCCAAAGAAATGATCCAAAGGCAATTGCAAAGAAATGCCTATTTAATGACTACCCTACTTATCCAACGTCAGCCAGACAAGGGAGAGCTAAACCCAGGGAGAACAAAGTGGGAAAGTACTGCCCCAGTCCCCAAAAAGGGAAACCATCAGGGAATGGCGCCTGTGATAATTAGGCATGAACTTGAGCCAGCTGTTGAAAAGGCAGGGAAGCAGAATTTCCGCTGCTAATGGCTGAGCCGTCTAATGAGCTGCTGCTGCTGAGGCTCTAACTTGCGAGTTAAATGCTCCTGTCAGACGAAACGGCAAGGCGAAGCGAGCTGCAGCTGCGAGCGCTCCGCTACGATCGCAGAGAAGACGATCGGAAAGTTAGATAAGGTAATTGCCTGAGGCGGTAGCCTCAAGCTGCCTGCGGAGTGGCAGGCTCCGCTATTTACAAAGAAACTGTTCTTTTTTTTTTTTTAACTAATCGAGGTTGTTAGGGATAACATTGTTTACCATAACTGGTTTAGGTAAAATAATAAATATGTAATCATAGTTTATAAGTTAAAGTATCTGCAACTTTAAATATGGGAATGTAATTAAGGGAGTGGTTGTGAAAGCACTTTAAAAGAAGCAAGACGACAGCTTGTTCTCTCTCTGGCTTTGATGATCCCTAAATACTGCATGGACTCAAGACTGTGTTACTCGAACGGGAGAGATAAACAAAGGACTGATTTGTAAGTGAACTGACATAGGATATTCTACACGGACTTTGCTAACTGAATATCCTTGAATGGACTGACTAAATGATACATGACTAATGGACTGTTATTTTGACTATGCTATGAACTCATAATGGAATAAACTATATTTTTGATAGCACAAGCGTATCTGTTATTTTTACTGTATGTTAATAAACATACAAACTTATCTCACTCATTTATCTGTGTGCCTATCTGACTAACGCTGCACATTCTGTTTAGCTTATCTCCTTAACCCTGGTTGGGGAACCCAGGCCTAACACTGGTTATGGGCCCAGAGGCTGCAAAGTCAGTTTAACTAGGATAAAACAGATTTATGTAAAAGTGAGAGTTTGTGTTGTTACACATTACAGTAAACAGACAGCTGTGTTTTATTAATTATAGTTTTATATCCATATGAAGAAAACATGGCACAAGTCAATCTACAAAGTTTGTCCCTTATATCCAAGCTGGATGGAACAAACTATGTATCATGGTCTATGAAATGTAGTCTACTTCTACGAAGAGAAGGTTTGTGGAACATAATTGAAAACCCACCAAACGTAGAGGAATGGGATCCAGAGGATGATGAAGATAGACTAAAGATAGAAGAATTTATGCAGAAAAGTCAACAAGCTATTTGCATAATAGGTTTAACACTGTCTGACCAACAACTTGTTCATATCCATGGAGAGCAAACAGCTGTTGGGTGTTGGCAGAAGCTGAAGAGGATTTATGTTCGAGATAATGTTGGTGCACACATAAATCTAACACGGAAGCTTTTCAGGACGCAGAAGAATGGTGATATGCTTAGTCATTTGAAAACTATGCAAAGCATTTTTCAAGAACTGCACAAGAAAGAGCTTATTTTCTCTGAATTACACCAAGTCTACATAATTCTATCTTCACTAGATGAAAGTTATGACAACTAAGTCACTTCCCTTGAAATATTGCCTAAGGAAAGTTGAACTTTAACTGATATAACTGGCAGATTGATTGAAGAGGCCAGAAGAAGACTTGAAAGAGACCATTTAAGGAGGGAACAACCTCAAAAAGAAGATAATGAATCTCCTACTGCATACGCAATTAAAAAATGTTTTAATTGTGGAGGAAGAGGACATTTGGCAAGATTTTGTAAAAAAGCAAAGTGCCAGAACACTGGCCAGAATACTAAAAGTCATCAAAAGATAAATAAAAATTTAGAGTTAGCCATGTATAGTAATGGAGCTGTAAAAAATAATTTATGGGTGGTTGACAGTGGAGCATCCCACTGTATAACAAATGATAACAGAAATTTTATTAAAATGTCCAAGAGTACACAGCAGATATCGTTAGCAAATGGCTGGAAACTGAAAACTAAAGGTCAAGGTATAGCATATTGTTCTTTTATAAAAGAGAATATAAAAATGTTATATGTGCCACAACTTAAGTTTAATTTAATTTCAGTTAGAATTTTGGTTAAACTTGGATATGTAGTTACCTTTAAAGGAGATAACTGCATAACTGAGAAAGAAGACAAGAAAATTACTGCATCTTTAAGAGGTGAATTATATGTGTTAAATGATAATGGTTTAGAGGTGGCTAACATGGTTTAAGATAATAAGAAACCTCATGATGAATGTATTCACTGGTTATACCGAAGGCAAGGGCATTTAAATTTTAAAATGCTTAGGAAAACTGTTGAATTATCTAAGGGAATAAGTTTGAAACCTTGTAATAAGTATTTGCAATGTAATGCTTGCAATCAAAACAAGAGCAAGGTCAAACCGGCTAATAGAGTTGATGGATTTACTACCAAAGAGCCTTTAGAAGTAGTATTTGCAGATTTAATAGGTCCGAAAAAACCAAGTGTAGGAGGAGCTCGATACATACTAAGTATAATGGACCACTATTCTAGATATGGGTTTTGCTATTTAATGAAGAGAAAAACTGAAACATATCTAAATATCTTTAATTGGATTAAATTTGCTGAAAGGAAAACTAAAAAGAAATTAGTAACTCTTATAACAGATAATGGTATGGAATTTACAAATAATAAATTCCAGAATAGACTTAGAATGTTAGGTATTCAACATAAAAAGTCTGCACCATATAGGCCACAACATAATGCCTTTATAGAGAGACGAGGCCAAACATTACAATCAATGACACGTACTATGATGTCTGATTCAGGATTACTTGACAATTTGTGGGGAGAAGCAATAATGTATGATAATCATATATTAAATAATGTTGTTAATTCAACAACAGGTGAATTACCATTCACACTGTGGCATGGTACAAAACCTGATTTAAGTTACATGCACACATTTGGAGTACCAGGATGGGTGCATATCCCTTCACAACTTAGACAAAAAGAACAGCATAGAGCTAAAAGATTATTTTTTGTAGGATATAAATCTAATCATAGATCTTATAGATTCTGGGAACCAGGCACATCTGGAGTTTACACCAGTGCTAGTGCTAAATTCCTAGAACATGTAGGATGGAATAGATTAGAGCAAGATTTAAATAATGAAGTAATTATTGAACCCTACAAAAGGCAGAAAGAACAGACTAGTTATAAGAAGAGTCCAATTAAAGAAGAAGTCCACGAAGAGCAAATAGGACCAGAACAAGAGGAAACAGTTGTTCAGGAAGAGTTAGATAATCAAGAAGAGTTAATAAATGAAAGTCCACCTGTAAGTCCTGTAATACCTAGAGGTACTACACGTGTAACTAGACCACATGATAGGTATCAAGCAAGTATAGTTTGCCAAGTAACTAAAGTTCCAACTAGTGTAGATGAACTTAGGATGTATCCTGCTAAGGATCAGTAGAATTGGCAAAAGGCGATGGAAAAAGAACTAAATTCATTAAAGGTAATGAAAGTATATGAAGATGCCATATTACCTCCAGGAGAAAAATCCATTGGGTGCAAATGGATATTTAAAGTAAAAACTAGAAATGATGGGACTGTTACCCATAAAGCTAGGTTGGTAGCTCAAAGATTTAATCAAACTGCATCTGATTACGATGAAGTTTTTGCACCAAGTCTTAAACCAACATCTTTAAGAGCAGCATTAGTGTGGGCAGCTAAGAAAAACTATGTCATTAACCATTTAGATGTAGAAACTGCTTATTTGCATGCACCATTGCAGCACACTATATATTTGAAAAAGCCAATTGTTATAAAAGACAATAAAGTAATTAGTAATGATTATTGGAAACTCAAAAAGAGTCTTTACGGGTTGAAACAATCTGGCTTTGAGTAGAACCAATATATTGTGAAAGAATTAAACAATATAGGTTTTAAATCTGGTTTAGCAGATCCATGTGTGTTTAGAAGAGAAAATAATAAAACGGTGTCATTATTGTTATTACTTACAGATGATATTGCTTTGATAACTAAGACTAATAATGAAGCTAATGAGATTATATCATTATTAGCCAAAAAGATAAAATTAAAGCATTTAGGTGAAATTAAAAAATATCTAGGATTGACAATTAACAAAACAAAAAATGGATTTAAGATATCTCAAGAAGATAAAATTTGCCAATTCATTAAAACATATAAAATGGAACTTTGTAAACTGGCAAAGATTCCAATGAGCCAGGAAGTTTGCCAAACTGATGATCAAAGTCCCAAATTTGATAAATCCATATATCAATCTTTGATTGGTAGCTTATCATATATAAGCAATTGGTCTAGGCCAGATATAGCTTATAGTGTAAATCAGCTGGCACGTTTAATTCGGATCCACATCAATGTCATTGGCAATCATTAAAGAGAAGTTTAAGATATCTTAAAGGAACAATGAACCATGCATTATATATAGAACCAAAGGGTGATTTGAGTCTTAGTGCCTATGCAGATGCAAGTTTTCCAACTGATATAAACACTAGAAAATCAACATCTGGGATGGCTATATTATTTGGAAAGACACTAATAGGGTGGAGGTCAATCAGACAACAGCATATTAGCTTGTCCACGATGGCAGCGGAATTTTCATGTCTGTCATTACTATGCACTGACTTAATTCTGTACAAACAGTTATTATTAGACATGGGTATAACTGTTAAAGATTCCATTATTGTGTACGAGGACAACCAGGCAGCTATAAAGTTAGCTACTAGTACTGCTGTAAAAACTAGATCAAAGCATACTGATTTAAGATACTTAAATATTAGAGAATCTGTAAAGAATGGGCTAATTAAATTGGAATATTGCATGAGAGAAGAAAACATTTCAGACCAATTTACAAAAGCTCAAGGAGTAAGCAAGTTTAAAGAGAGTTGTAACAAATATGATTTAAAGATGTAAATAGTTATATTTATTATTATTTCCTAAAAGGGGAGAATGTTAGGGATAACATTGTTTATCCTAACTGGTTTAGGTAAAATAATAAATATGTAATCATAGTTTATAAGTTAAAGTGTCTGCAACTTTAAATATGGGAATGTAATTAGGGGAGTGGTTGTGAAAGCACTTTAAAAGAAGCAAGATGACAGCTTGCTCTCTCTCTAGCTTTGATGATCCCTAATTACTGCATGGACTCAAGACTGCGTTACTCGAACGGGAGAGATAAACAAAGGACTGATTTGTAAGTGAACTGACAAAGGATATTCTACATGGACTTTGCTAACTGAATATCCTTGAATGGACTGACTAAATGATATATGACTAATGAACTGTTATTTTGACTATGCTATGAACTCATAATGGAATAAACTATTTTTTTGATAGCACAAGCGTATTTGTTATTTTTACTGTATGTTAATAAACATACAAACTTATCTCACTCATTTATCTGTGTGCCTATCTGACTAACACTGCACATTCTGTTTAGCTTGTCTCCTTAACCCTGGTTGGGGAACCCAGGCTTAACAGAAGTAACCTAATTGAGGGACAAGCCTGAAAAAGCCAAATTAAATGGGGAAGATTTTTAAAAGCCGAAATAACCCAAGAGCAAACCTGAAACAGAAAACCGTTCCAGTCAGGGAATGCACAATCTTTTACCACGAAGGCTGAGCTAAAAGTGGGGGACGCTGAGGAGGTGTCTCATGGAGGAGGAGGAGCGTCCGGGAGTTTTACGCCCAGCCTTTCCAGAAGAGACTGAAGCACCTCCCACTTCTGGATGCTCTGAACAGCTCATGGGAGAATAACAAGGGTTCAAGTGTAAAACAAACACTTAGCACTTTCTTGAATCAAATTAAGCACGTCCATATTCTGGATTATTAAAATGTGATTGTAATAGCAGACTTTAGAGACCAGAAAATGGATGAGAAATAAGTACGAACAAAAATAGAATGCTGTTTGATACAATTTATCACCATTTGGGATTTCCTGTAAAGATGTTTTGATAGGAGTCTTCACTGATAAATTATAAAGTAAAAGTGGATGTGGTGGCCTATCACCTTTTGGAAAATGAAGAACCAAACGGAGAAAAAGACATCCACTGCTGGAGTCTGCTGAACATATGCGAACACCAGAATTATTCGTAAGCAGCACTTTAAATATTTTTGGCACATTATTTTTTTTTGTCATTTAACATAGTATGATATGTTCAGGGAGGCGGGAAGAGGGAAATCTAACCAGCACTGTTTGCAGACAAGCAGATGTTAACTGTTTGGGATTAAATGGTTCTGCCAGAAATTTCTTTTTTATTCAAACAGCCTTAAGCTGCCATCCTGAACATTCTGCTGCTTACTAGGAGCAAGCTCTATTAAATACAGAGAGATTTATTTTCAAGTAAACAAGGATAGGATTGCAGAATGCTCTTACCCTCCATGTAGTTGCAATTTAAATGCTGATCAAAACTGAGCTAATATCCCCTATGATACTTTGGATATATTTTATAATGGGAAATAGTATGGAATGGGCTAATTTTTCCTGTGATAGAGGCTAATTTCTGCTGTAATCATGTAAAATATTATTGGTTTTATTATATTGGTCAAGAATATTATAAATAATAAAGTTTATTACCTTCTACTATTACTTGCTTTATTTGAACAATCAAATATATAAGTTTCTTCTTCTTAAACTGATAATTCCTAAATGTGATTAACTTATGGTTGTCCAGCTTGCAACTCCCTTATATAGACTAGTTCTATAATTCCAAATATAAATTCACATTTTGTTACATATTTCTCAATGTAGGAATTGCAGCAAAACCTACATCTTAAATTCATCTTGAAAAAGAAGTTATCAATGCTCACCCTTCAGAATTGGTAAAAAATGATCTATCATCCAGTAATTAGCAACCTAATTGCTACTTTTTGCACCAATGGAAATGTATTATTTATTCAGGAGAATATAAAATCATTACAATATCTAAATGGGATGTAACTAGGTATCATGAATCAAAACAATGCAAAACAAAATGTAGTTGTACAAATAGGGTGTTGGTGCTTACCTGACATGCCTGTTCTCCTTGAGCTGCGAAGAGCATCCTGTAGTAGGACATGCTTCAGTCTCTGCTTATCTAGGCTGGGCTTAATTTGCGGAACACTCCTCCTCCTCCATGGGACTCCTCCCCAGCGTTCCCCAATTTTGGCGAAGATGAGAGGAACAAACACCCTCTTCCTTAATACTGTAAAAATTTGTTGGCTGAGGCAGGATCCCACCAGATGGAAGAGGGTGTGGCTGGATGCTCTTTGCAGCTCAAGGAGAATGGGCGTGTCAGGTAAGCACCAACGCCCTTTCTCCCATGAGCTGCTCAAAGCATCCAGTAGTGGGACATACCAAAGCTTGGCCTGTCATACAGGAGGGACTCCGTCTGTCTTGGGATCCCCTCCTGGTTCCTGTGGACCCATTGCAGAACCTTTCTGGCAAAAGAGGCCTCAGCTGATGCAAACACATCTATTTTATAATGCCTAATGAAAGGTGATGGAGAGGCCCAGGTAGCGGCATGACAGATATCAGTGATTGGTGCCTGCGTGGCCCATGCTGCCAATGTTGCGGCGCTCCTTGTTGAATGCCCCTGGGCACCTGAAGTGCTTGAGTCTGATACGTTTTCACTATTGCGGCCCATAGCCAATGACCTATTGTGGAGGATGAGACCTTGCATCCCTGGTTGTTGGGCTTAAAAGACACAAATAAAGCCTTCATTTTTCTAAAAGAGGCTGTGCAGTGAATATATATTTGTAACGCTCACCTCATGTCCAGCCGATGCAACTGTCGTTCCAGCCCTTGGGATGGCCTGGGACAAAAATTAGGAAGTATCAGTTCTTGTGCCCTGTGAAAGGCTGAATTAACTTTGGGTATGAATGTAGGATTGGGACGAAGGACAACCCTGTCGGAATGGAAGAAGCAAAGATCTTGCCTGATCAATAAGGCTGCCAGTTCTGAAATACGACGAGCAGAAGTGATCGCTACAAGAAAAACTACTTTATACATCAGAAATTAGAGACTTGATGATTGCAGGGGCTCGAAAGGGCACTTAATGAGTGTAAGAAGGACCTTGTTAAGGTCCAAAGTGGGATAACGGTGAACTGTTGGCAGGCGAAAGTTTGTGGCTCCTCGAAGGAAACACTGTATGCGTGGATGATGGGAAAGGGAGAGGAGACCTTCATAAGTGATGACTGACGCCAAGGCCGCCACTTGTCTTTTCAACATATTAGGTGATAATCCCTGTTAAGCTCCTCTTGTAAAAATTCTAGGATCTGTGCCACAGATGGAGAAATGGGATCAATTTGAGACTTGGTATACCATTTGTAGAAACTGGACCACGTGGCATTGTAGATGCGAGTTGTTGAGGGGCATTTGGCAGCTTGGATAGTGGTGATAACTCTGTTGGAAAACTTTTTGTTCTTCAGACGACTCTGCTCAACCTCCAGACGGTCAGGTGCAACTATTTAGGGTCCGGATGTTGAAGAAGTCTTTGGGTTAACAAGACCCTGTCTGGTGGAATTCTCCATGGTGGTGATACAGATAGAATTTTCTGTCGTAACCAGTGGGGGCCGGGTACACTGCTGCAGAAGCCCACTGTTTCTGTACCAGGTCTGCAAACATGTGAGGGACTGGAATTATGCCTGCCTCAACTACAGGTTGGGTGAAAATGAGATCCTCTGGTCCCTCTTCTGATGGAGTTGGAGTGGTAGAAGGGGCCGGCTTGTCCAGTTGTGCAGTATTTTTGGCCTTGAACAATAGAGATTTGAAAAGTTGTGGCCGGAACAAGCCTGTAAATACAGGTTGGTTGGGAGCAAGGCCCTCATCCTCAGACATCCCCCTTTCTAAGGGGTCTGCTTCTGACATGGTCAGGTTAGTATCATGCATTGATTCTGATTCACTCTGGTTCATGTGTTCCACCTCTTCCACCACCTCCTCCTGCTCCTTCTCCTGCGGCTCCTGTAGGAGCATACCCCCTTGACACTGTACCTAGGTATAGTGTAGCTCTGACCTGGCCAATGACCGAACTGATTGCAAATCATACTCAGCGGGTGCGGGATGATCCCTGGTCAGAACCACATGTTGCAGGCCTGCTGCGATTCCCTGACAGATAGCCATCTCCATCCAGGTCTTCATTCGCTCTGGCACATCCTCTGGAAAAGATTGTTCCTGTCAAAGACCGGCAGCCGTTGGTGTGAACGTCGCTTCAGATATTCTTCACATGGTTGGTGATTGAGCTGGCTAGACCTGTTGACTATGGGGAGCTACGCTACACCTGGATGAGAGGGAGAGATCTAGGGGGGTAGGAGGGAGGAAAGAGGAGGACGGCTCTGGACTGTGTGGTGAAAAGGCTTGATAGGTCCTGTGTGCCTCTTGTGTGCACTTATCTATTTGTTTTTCCAGAGCCTTGTGGCACCTGTTGGCATTCTTTTCTGATGCCTTAGAAGTCCCCCCCCTTTTTTTTTTTGCTTAGGATTGTGTTGAGATTTGGACTTGTCCCTTGAAATTGAGGAGTGTAAACCACTACCCCCTGCCATTGTGATTATGGAAGGACCAGTACGCTCATTATTTAATGCTATATTGTATAGGTTGTTGGTGTGCCCAGGGACCTGGCCAAGAATGGACAGGGTGCCCTGAAATCAAATCCCCTGTATTTTCTTTCTCTTTTTTTTGATTTTTTTAAAAAACATGGATATCTGCTTCAAAATTGAGTCATATCTCAACAATTCATTTATTATTGTTATGAAGTTGCCAGTATTATTATATTGGTGTGATTAATATTATCAGAGCTTATGTGCAAATATATATCAAATTTGGATGTCCCAATCAGCCAAATTGAGAACACCTAGCAGGCCAAATAATCACTCACAGGTCTTCAACAGCTTCCCTGCGCAGGCGGACGCTGGCCTAGGTGCTTGCTGTTGTGCTGCTGAATAGGGAGAACTGTGAGGGTTGAGCCAACAACATGAATTAACAAAAACCTTGAATATGTTGAAAATGAAGTTGTAATGATTCCTCGGAGTATTTTGTGGGGAAAAAAACCCTTCAATCTGGACTAAGGATTACCTCAGTCTATTGAATTAGCACTCAACGCAACCACGCGTTTTTCCCCTTGACAGGGGCAAAAAATGGTGACCGGACGTTATTTGTGGCGCGTGCACCAGCAGCAATCTCCCACCAAGAAAAAGAGGTAAGTTCCAACAGTCTTCCTTTAAGGTTAAACTGGCAGGGAGGGGTGAAATAATGAGGCGATTACACCTCCACCCCTAAATGCCGTTCTTGGGGGAAAGGAGAAACAGTGATACGACTCAGAAAGGAACGAGAGAAAAAAAGCCTCGCTGTTTAAATAATAAAGCGGCTAGGCGATCGTAATGGCAAGGGTAGGGCTAGAGGTTGGGGGGGGTGAAATGCGCACAAAGCCTGCCTGCGCTTAGGAGCGCTTCCTGGTAATGCGATCCCCAATGGCCAGATGGCAAGGGCAGTGTTGGTAAGAAAAGAACAATTGATTATCTGTCAAACCTTAAAGAGAATTCTCCTGTTTTAGCCAAGGATTAACGAGAAGCACTGCCTATCTCTCACAAGGCTGAGCCAAAACTGGGGAACGCTGGGGAGGAGTCCCGTGGAGGAGGAGGAGCATTCTGCAAATTAATGCCAGCCTAGATAAACAGAGACTGAAGCACCTCCCACTGCTGGATTCTCTGAGCAGCTCGTGGGAGAAATAACCCTCACCATCATCATTATTAACAATCTAGAACCAGTATGAGATCAGGTAGTACTTCCAAACTCTAAATCTGTTTAGTA
Source organism: Hydrophis major (assembly GCA_033807585.1). NCBI lineage: Eukaryota > Metazoa > Chordata > Lepidosauria > Squamata > Elapidae > Hydrophis > Hydrophis major. Next base: position 293,255,011 of record CM066329.1, on the reverse strand, counting down.
TGAGTGTTTCACAAGATGTTAAATTTGAGTTTTTAAGCCAGTCTGGATACTGATCAACAGCATTTACATTTTCAACATCTAGCTTATCATATCTCCATTATCCAAATTGTGCAGTACTAGTGCCTCAATTCTGGAATATAATCAGGAAAAAATATTTCTAAGATTAAAGAACAGAATGTTAAATAGAACAATTGGCAGAAACAATTTGGCTTAATTTCCCATGAAGACCAAACACCGAAATCATTTTTTCTGCAATCCACCACTTCAAGAAATATTAGAGCTTTGATTCCTAAAATCTCAGCCAGCACCTACTCCTATCACATCTGAAGGACAACACATTGAAAAAGACTAGCCTAAAGATCATCCACTGTATACTGATCAGCTCTATCATGGGCTGAATTACGATGTCCCAATGAATTATTTCTTGCTCCAAGGATATTGACAGATAGCTGCATTTAGCAAGAGTCTTAATAATTCCATTCATTTTCGTAGGACACTTCTTGGCCATTTATGACCCATCAAAAGAATAAAAATAACTGCATCTATGGCGCTAGCAAAATGGGCAAGGTTTGGATATGATGATAGCATTAGTGGGTCTCTCAATCAAATTCTTAGAATATCTGCTGGTGAAGACCCTTAAAAAATAAGATTAACGAGAATTCAAGCCCTGTTAGTTCAAGTCTCCCTCTCAGAAATACTGATTGCTTGGTAAAAATACAGTTTTTGAAAATATCATGACAAGATAGTACATAGTATTTTGATACACACACCAGGAACCATCTTTATACCACATTTAGCTTGTAATGGGATGCTTCTCCTTCAGCATTTGTTATCCCTGTGGGAGACTGCCTTCCTTGCAAAGTCTTTTTATGTAGCAAGCTTAGTTGTAGTCACTTTATCTCAGGAAGAAAAGCAGAGACTGGAAAAGGTACAAGAAAAGGCAAATTATCAGGGGACTGGAAAATCTGCCCTACAAGAAAAGGCAGTATTTCATTTCAGGAAAAGGGTGAATAAAAGTTAATATCATAAATATATAACATTATGCATGATATGTAAAATACATTTGGAAAGGATTTTTTCTTTCTTTCTTTCTCAGAATTCCAAAATCCAAGACAAAGTGAATGATGGGCAATAAATGATATTTGGTAGATTTATGGAAGACAATCTTATCCACAGCCGCTTATCAAGATGTTACCAATAGATTCAGAGGCAACATAGACTTTATTTCATATGGGCTTTGAGTAGATATTTGGTTAGTAGCTGGTGGTTTAATCCAAAGGGCTCTGTTTATGTTTTTAACCCATTGAAACCAAAGGAACTTTGCAGAATTGTGAGGCTATTTAATTTTTTCTACAGGACAGGCAGAACTGAGTTTATTAAGCTGATTAGATGTTATAAGTGCAAAAACAGAAATCATCATCCATGGCACTGATTATCAGGCCTTCTTTGGGATTTTGCCTGATAATGGCTTACAATTTCAGGATTTCATGTTAATCCATTGCTAAATGTAATTTACAGAATTGTAAAGAAAGAAAGAAAGAAAGAAAGAAAGAAAGAAAGAAAGAAAGAAAGAAAGAAAGAAAGAAAGAAAGAAAGAAAGAAAGAAAGAAAGAAAGAAAGAAAAATCCAAGTATCAGTAATAATGTTTGATTTTTATGAAAAGTCTGTAATGGGCTTTATATATTTCTGCATAAAGTAAAGGGAATATATTTTATAAAGCAGAATAGAAACAGAATAGTTAACAATATGTAACACAGAGATTCTAATAGTCGTGAATTTTAAATGGTCATTGTAGAATCAATTGGTGGAATTAAAATGTAGTGTAACATTGAAGACTAATTTTTTATTTTAAAAAAAACCAGCTCACTTCTGCATCACAAAAATAATCAGTCTATTGAGCGCTTTTGGGTACAATTTTTAGTTTGGGATTGGAATTGGATATTATTTTTTTATTTCAGTAAAACTGAATAATTACGTCCAGTGTGAAAGAGAATATATCCTCTTGGAAAAAACTGTAGAGAATTAACTTATCTATTTATAGAACTCTATCTGATATCAAGTGTTTGGAGTAATAAATGGCAATACTTCATACAGTAGGTTGGATCTTTACTATGCTATGATTGTTATATCTGATTCCCATTGAAATCCTTTTGTAAATGCATCCATAACTCATATAAAATCCCTTTCTTTGTAGCATCCAGTGCACAACATAAACATACTGGAAAGCCTCATCTTGTAGAATCATTATTTATATCATTATTTTGAAAAGCAGATCAAAATATAAGACAATGACAGCCGGTGAAGTACTGCTGAAATAAAATATGACAGGTAAGAAGAAAAGACCAAAATTCAAAGAGCTGTTTCTTCTTCCTTTGGATGGCACACAGTCCAAGTCACATTAAAATTGCTTTAAAGCAGTTTGTCAATCTGAAACTGGGGTCTATTGCATTTCTTGGATCCAGACCAAGGGTGCAGTTTTCTTAAGGCCAAAGGCTGTACTTAGCCTTTGAACAGCCAGGGATCACACTCCAAGAAAAATGCTCAGCCTGAAAAAAGCAAAGCAAAGTAAATTGGAATAAATTTTATTTAACCTTAAAAACTGCATGCATTACATTGGCAGGATTTTATCCGTTTATAGGATAAAATTAATACCAGCAGAATGTGTGAAAAAAATACTTGGCCAGCTTAATATCAAACTTCTGGTGTGTGATGTATAAAAAGGTAAAGAAATAATATCAATAATAATAATACAAAGACCTGCAAAAAGAATTAGAACAACTGTGCCAAAAGAAAATGAAGATAATACCAATAGTAACAGGCAACATGGTGCAATATATTCTATTCTATTCTATTCTATTCTATTCTATTCTATTCTATTTATATAAAAAAAGAACTGGAAGGCTTTATTTTAGCGGCTCAAGAACAAGATTTGCCAACCCTGAAAATTCAGCATATAACAAACCACAGGAATTGTGGCCTTGTAGAGAAAAGAATGAAACAATTTATCATTTCATCAGGGACTACAGATAAATTTCACAAACTAACTAACAGCAATGTCATGACTGAGTTGCCAAAATTATTCATTGAAAACTTCATTGGAAGTTGGATTTAAATGTTGCAAAAATTTATGGGAACATCAAGTAGAGAACGCTTTGGAAAATGAGGCGGGTTAAGATCTTATGAGACTTTGAAATCCAAACAGACAGGCACTTTGTTTATAATGCGCCTGATGTAACAGTCATTCAAAAGAAGAAAGTTTGGTTTATTCATGTTGCGATTCCATGTGATACTAAAATTAATGGAAAACAACTGAGAAAAATTATGAAATCCTGAACTTGCAGATCAAAGTTGGACACGTGTGGAAAAAGAAATCCATCGCTATATCAATGATTGGAACCCATGGGGAAATATTTAGAAATTTTGAATTTATCAGACCTGAATACTCTAATTTTATTTATATATAAAACACCTCCATCTTGCTTGGAGCTGTCTGTACCCTTAAGGTTACCATAACAGTTTGATTAGGGTTTGAATTATTAAAATTCCACCAGCCTTAGATTGTTAAGCTAACTACAGATTACTCAAAATAATGACAGTTTGTTAAGCCTGTGTTCCCCAACCAGGGTTAAGGAGACAAGCTAAACAGAATGTGCAGCATTAGTCAGATAGGCACACAGATAAATGAGTGAGATAAGTTTGTATGTTTGTTAACATACAGTAAAAAGAACAGATACGCTTGTGCTATCAAAAATATAGTTTATTCCATTATGGCATAGTCAAAATAACAGTCCAATAGTCATGTATCATTTAGTCAGTCCATTCAAGGATATTCAGTTAGCAAAGTCCGTGTAGAATATCCTTATGTCAGTTCACTTACAAATCAGTCCTTTGTCTCTCTCCCGTTCGAGTAACGCAGTCTTGAGTCCATGCAGTAATTAGGGATCATCAAAGCCAGAGAGAGAGCAAGCTGTCATCTTGCTTCTTTTAAAGTGCTTTCACAACCACTCCCTTAATTACATTCCCTATATTTAAAGTTGCAGACACTTTAACTTATAAACCATGATAACATATTTATTATTTTACCTAAACCAGTTCGGGTAAACAATGTTATCCCTAACATTCTCCCCTTTCAAGAAATAATAATAAATATAACTATTTACATCTTTAAATCATATTTGTTACAACTTTCTTTAAACTTGATTACTCTTTGAGCTTTTGTAAATTGGTCTGCAATGTTTTCTTCCGTCATGCAGTATTCCAATTTAATTAGCCCATTCTTTACAGATTCTGTAACATGGCTACTTGGTTGTCCTCGTACACAATAATGGAATCTTTAACAGTTATACTCATGTCTAATAATAACTGTTTGTACAAAATTAAGTCAGTGCATAGTAATGACAGACATGAAAATTCTGCTTCCATCGTGGACAAGCTAATATGCTGTTGTCTGATTGACCTCCACCCTATTAGTGTCTTACCAAATAATATAGCCATCCCAGATGTTGATTTTCTAGTGTTTATGTCAGTTGCAAAACTTGCATCTGCATAGTCACCAAGACTCAAATCTCCCTTTGGTTCTATATACAATGCATGGTTCATTGTTCCTTTAAGATATCTTAAAATTCTCTTTAATGATTGCCAATGACATTAATGTGGATCTGAATTAAAACGTGCCAGCTGATTTACACTATAAGCTATATCTGGCCTTGACCAATTGCTTATATATGATAAGCTGCCAATCAAAGATTGATATATGGACTTATCAAATTTGGGACTTTGATCATTAGTTTGGCAAACTTCCTGGCTCATTGGAGTCTTTGCCGGTTTACAAAGTTCCATTTTAAACGTTTTAATTAATTGGCAAATTTTATCTTCTTGAGATATCTTAAAACCATTTTTTGTTTTGTTAATTGTCAATCCTAGATACTTTTTAATTTCACTTAAATGCTTTAATTTTATCTTTTTGGCTAATAATGATATAATCTCATTAGCTTCATTATTAGTCTTAGTTATCAAAGCAATATCATCTGTAAATAATAACAATAATGACACCGTTCCATTATTTTCTCTTTTAAAAACACATGGATCTGCTAAACCAGATTTAAAACCTATATTGTTTAATTTTTTTCACAATATATTGGTTCCACTCAAAGCCAGATTGTTTCAACCAGTAAAGACTCTTTTTGAGTTTCCAACAATCATTACTATTTACTTTATTGTCTTTTATAACAACTGGCTTTTGTAAATATATAGTGTGCTGCAAAGATGCATGCAAATAAGCAGTTTCTACATCTAAATGGTTAATGACATAGTTTTTCTTAGCTGCCCACACTAATGCTGCTCTTAAAGATGTTGGTTTAAGACTTGGTGCAAAAACTTCATCGTAATCAGATGCAGTTTGATTAAATCCTTGAGCTACCAACCTAGCTTTATGGGTAACAGTCCCATCATTTCCAGTTTTTACTTTAAATATCCATTTGCACCCAATGGATTTTTCTCCTGGAGGTAATTTAGCATCTTCATATACTTTCATTACCTTTAATGAATTTAGTTCTTTTTCCATTGCCTTTTGCCAATTCTCCTGATCCTTATCAGGATACATCCTAAGTTCATCTATACTAGTTGGAACTTTAGTTACTTGGCAAACTATACTTGCTTGATATCTATCAGGTGGTCTAGTTACACGTGTAGTACGTCTAGGTATTACAGGACTTACAGGTGGACTTTCATTTATTAACTCTTCTTGATTATCTAACTCTTCTTGATCAACTGTTTCCTCTTGTTCTGATTCTATTTTCTCTTCATGGACTTCTTCTTTAATTGGACTCTTCTTATAACTAGTCTGATCCTTCTGCCTTTTGTAGGGTTCAATAATTACTCCATTATTTAAATTTTGCTCTAATCTATTCCATCCAACATTCCATGTTCTAGGAATTTAGCACTGGCACTGGTGCAAACTCTAGATGTACCTGGTTCCCAGAATCTATAAGATCTATGATTAGATGTATATCCTACAAAAAATAATCTTTTAGCTCTATGCTGTTCTTTTTGCCTAAGTTGTGTAGGTATATGTACCCATGCTGGTGCTCCAAATGTGTGCATGTAACTTAAATCAGGTTTTGTACCATGCCATAGTGTGAATGGTAATTCACCTGTTGTTGAATTAACAACATTATTTAATATATGATTACCACACATTATTGCTTCTCCCCACAAATTGTCAGGTAATCCTGAATCAGACATCATAGTTCGTGCCATTGACTGTAGTGTTTGGCCTCGTCTCTCTATAAAGGCATTATGTTGTGGCCTATATGGTGCAGACTTTTTATGTTGAATACCTAACATCCTAATTCTATTCTGGAATTTATTATTTGTAAATTCCGTACCATTATCTGTTGTAAGAGTTATTAATTTCTTTTTAGTTTTCCTTTCAGCAAATTTTATCCAATTAAAGAGATTTAGATACGTTTCAGTTTTGCTCTTCATTTCCCATTCCTCTACGTTTGGTGGGTTTTCAATTATGTTCCACAAACCTTCTCTTCGTAGAAGTAGACTACATTTCATAGACCATGATACATAGTTTGTTCCATCAAGCTTGGATATAAGGGACAAACTTTGTAAATTGACTTGTGCCATGTTTTCTTATATATGGATATAAAACTATAATTAATAAAACACAGCTGTCTGTTTACTGTAATGTTTAACAACACAAACTCTCACTTTTTACATAAATCTGTTTTAGCCTAGTTAAACTGACTTTGCAGCCTCTGGGCCCATAACCAGTGTTAAGCCTGTGTTCCCCAACCAGGGTTAAGGAGACAAGCTAAACAGAATGTGCAGCGTTAGTCAGATAGGCACACAGATAAATGAGTGAGATATGTTTGTATGTTTGTTAACATACAGTAAAAATAACAGATACGCTTGTGCTATCAAAAATATAGTTTATTCCATTCATTGGAAGTTGGATTTAAATGTTGCAAAAATTTATGGGAACATCAAGTAGAGAACGCTTTGGAAAATGAGGCGGGTTAAGATCTTATGAGACTTTGAAATCCAAACAGACAGGCACTTTGTTTATAATGCGCCTGATGTAACAATCATTCAAAAGAAGAAAGTTTGGTTTATTCATGTTGCTATTCCATGTGATACTAAAATTAATGCAAAACAACTGAGAAAAATTATGAAATCCTGAACTTGCAGATCAAAGTTGGACACGTGTGAAAAAAGAAATCCATTGCTATATCAATGATTGGAACCCGTGGGGAAATATTTAGAAATTTTGAATTTATCAGACCTGAATACCCTAATTTTATTTATATATAAAACACCTCCATCTTGCTTGGAGCTGTCTGTACCCTTAAGATTACCATAACAGTTTGATTAGGGCTTGAATTATTAAAATTCCACCAGCCTTAGATTGTTAAGCTAACTACAGATTACTCAAAATAATGATAGTTTCAGTTACACTGTAATTATTAGTTAATCTGCTTAACATGATGTTTGTGTGTGTGTGTGTATGTGTGTGTGTGTGTGTGTGTGTGTGTGTGTGTGTGAGAAAACACTTCAAAGAGTCTTCTGCTTTGGCCAGGGAGTTACTCTACAAGACTTCTAAGATCCCTTCCAGCCATACCGATTCCATGTTCTGATGTGACTGCTTCAAACTAGTCTCTGAAGTTTTCCTGGGAACATTTTTGGAAACATTTTGCCATCGCCTATTTACTAAGACTGAGATAGAGTGACAGCCCCAAGGTCACCCAGTTGGCTTTGTGCCTAAGGTGGGACCAGAATTTACAGTCTTCTAGTTTCTAGCCCTATGCCTTAACTACTACATCAAATTTGCTCTCAACAGAATTATCCATTTTATATTTAAGTTGATGAGAATTCTGGAAGGTTCTGGAGAATATTATCAAAATTCTGGAATCTTAGTTTATGCTCCCCATTACCTTTTTCAATTACTATTACATCCAGTAATGGATGTGGCCTTGTAATGACTTTCAGTGCCACGTTGGTTTGGGAACTATCACGCCTTCTGTTCCTAACCTTCTGTATCTCCAAATTGCAGACCCCTTCTATATCAACCACTCACTGAAGTGATGTGGGAGGATCTTAATTCAAAGCCCTATATGTCATAGGCAGATTTGAATATTTAGGTCTACATTATTACTTAAAATAATATTGAATGGCAAGAGCCAGTGCCTGCATTTTCATCTGGCATGGCTGTACTCTGGCTTATTATCCATTCATAGCCCCATATTTCCTTGGACCTAATGATTTCTTATCAAGCAACTGAAAAGATTCAGATGTGATAATAGGTGTCCTTGTAAGAATAACTTCAGCGGCCACTGGAAAGTCAAGATTATCACTGAACCCATGTCAAGTAGTGACATTTTGGCAGTATGCGATAATGCAATCTCACTTGGTGCAATTTTTACTGATATATCCAAAAGGGCAAGGGAATTTTATTTTATTTTATTTTTAAGAATCTATAGCTATTTGACTCAGTTCTTACAACTTTTCCATTAATATGAGCTGGACAACATAGCAACCACTGTTCATATCCAAAGGAGACACTTTATTTTGGTGAGTGGAATATATAATTATTTATGAAGTACGCCCACACACACAGTGTGTGTGTGTGTGTGTGTGTGTGTGTGTGTGTACTGGCACAAGGCAGAATCCCTCCCCCCCCCAGTACTGCAATTACCTGGAAACCTTAAAACAAGATTCTCTCTTTTCAATCTCTATTTCTAAAATCTAATCATTTAATTGGCATTTAGTCTGAAGTGAAAATAATAGTCTTTTAAATACCTGGAAATGAAAAGCAAATTAAGTTAGCACAGTGTAAGAGCCAAGTAATGATATCATGTCAGTTCTGCTTTATACAGTTTAATCTTTAAAGTGTGTGTGTATAGAAAAAGGATATGTCAGTGAGGAAACTGTCGACTTGAAGTGATTCTGATTCTCCACCCAGGCAAAAAGGGGATTATTACTAGGAACAGCAGCATTTTTACTTGGAATGTACGTCAAATGCCACCACTAACGTGCTAGTTAGTGTGGATTTAAAGATTTCCCTTTTGTCCCGTCACTCTCAAATGTCAACAATCCAGGATGAAAATTTGCCGGCTTGGGATATGGTTCTGTCTGAAAAGCCAATTTTAAGCTCCCGTGCTTTGTACGAGGGAGCACAAAGAGACACCGGCAAAATAAAATCAGAAGAAAACATGGGAATTGCTACATTGGATCATTCTGTTCAGGGAGACTCTTCAGGCACTTGCTCAGAAGATGATATAGTGCTGATGACAAAATTACTGGCTTATGATAGCAAGGCTGTGGTCATCTGCAAGATTCAATTTCTGACATAGATATTTATAGTCCTGCTGCCACAGACAAATATCCTGGACTCTTCTTATGTCAGAGAAAAATGATCAGGGACTGAATGTGCAAGCTCTTGCACAGGCTACTTTATATAAAAGATGAGTGATGATCAGTAACATCTTGCACAAATTCAAAGATGGGTGCTCAGAAGTTGTAAAAAGCAACTGTATATTTAACTCTCTTCAACTTAAAGTGAAGGAAGCTTCCTTTATAAGTCACCTTCACTATAAAGGTGGAATTGTCAAAAGCTTTAAACACCTTTGTTTGTGATTGATATAGTACTTGCCACAGATTCTCTGTTGGTCTTTTCGCTTCTGTCTTTTACACAGATCTCCAAATTTGTGCAAAATGGTTTTATTCAAAGAAATCCTTTATACACAAAAGTTCCTCAGATCAATTCCTGGAATATTTTTCCCACTGGGTACTGATTTGGAAGGGGAGGGAATCCTGAAAAGTAGAAGAAAAGAAATATTTGTCTGCTTCATTAGAAATAAAGTTTTTACAGGAAAAATGAGTTTCATATTATCAAAGGGAGTGCAGCCAATTGCATCAGGCAAATCAGTGGAAAAGACCATGAAAACAAAGAGAAATCTTTCAGGTCTTTGACCTTTATCTTAACACTCTAGACCCATGATGGCTAACCTATGACATGCGTGAGTATGTGGCACACAGAACTATTTCCGCCAGCACATAAGCCATCACCTGGAATAGATCTAGGGCGCATGCATGCGCGCCTCCTGCCAACCAGCTAATTGTCAGATATTTGTGCGCATGTGGGGGGGCAGGGCACATGCGAGAGACACGCATGCATGCGCGGAGGTGTGGAGTGCATGAAGGGGTCATATGCGCATGCGCAGGGATGGGGTGGGGCTTGTGCATGCATTGTATTATGGGTGCAGGCACACAGGCGTCCATCTTTGGCACGTGACGACGAAAAGGTTAGCCATCCCTGCTCTAGACTATTTTTTTACAATTTTCTAATATCCCTATTACAGTCTTGATTTCTGACTTTTTTATTACAATGCTTATTCTGTCATTATTTTATGATGATATTTATAAAATAATAATAATCAACATAAAAATCATAAAACCATTCATCTATCAAATCCACAGCAAGGGCATTCATATGAAAAAACAAATGAAAAGGAATCTCAAAACAACATGAGCCCCCAAAATTCCAAGGAACAGTAACAACTAAAGGAAAAAGCCCTCAATTCCAAAGTCACAGAGCAACAGGATAGCTTCAACTGACTTTCTTAAAGACTATTCATTCGGGCAGCCTGAAGAACTGGGGACAAACTGTTTTATAAGGATGGGGCAGCAACCACATACTTTTTGGAGGGAGAAGATCCAAAGCATCACTGACTTGACAGACAGCACGGGATAAAATTTCCTTCAGAAGAAGACTGCCCTGTAGGGCTTGATAGATCAAGCCCCACCTAGAGCCCTTCAAATGCTCTGAGATGATATGTGTTAAGGGCACCAATTTCTAATCAGCTGAACAACTGTGCAGAATATGCACAATTGCATTTTTGATCATTTTTCTTGCTATGCAGTGTATTTTTCTAACCTACAAGTGTAACAGAAAATTTCAGCTCTAGAATTTTTGTGTAATGATGTCTCTCCCCTCCTCTTCTCTGAAAATTTAAGCAAATTTTTATTTTCAGAATAAGGTTTCCAAAGTATGATGTTCATAGTTCAGCATTTCCAGTCTTTGACTGATGCTTCACATTACACCTCTTTATTAACCAGGTTATTAAATGCTTTGCTGAAAAAATCTTATTCCATGGCTCATTCAAACTGCCTGTGTCTCTTATAACATCCATATTTTTTATTTAATTAATACTATCAGCACATTTCAGTATATTTTGCTTGAGCTTGTCCCCATTGTTATATGGAGCCATTCTCTTTGCATAGATAACTGGCAGCATATAGCATTTTTTACAGAACTACAGATTCCCCCCCCCCCTTCACCCCGATTGTACTCTATTCAGAACTGAAAAATCCAGATGCAAGGCATTATAAACTCTCTTTCAATGGCAGATGTCAATGTTAGCCATTTTAGCCTTTGATGTCCTTTAGATATTTTGGAGCATAATATGGAGTCCACGTTGACTAGAAGTTATCTTTGCAATCCCAAAACTTTCAAGAGCAGCACACAGGGAAAAGCAAACGTTTTAACCTGCCGCCATCATTCAACTGTCTATATAAGAATGAGATCTGACATTACCTCTCTAACCATTGATGCATCAGGGGTACTTATGATACATTCCCATAAATAAGCGTTTGCAGGTATTAATGCAATTATTATTTTTTTTAGAAATCCAAGTATTTCATTGTGGATCATTTCATTATGTTTGCCCACATTCTGAAACACATTGCACTAGATACTCAGTTGTTAAACATCTGTATACAATGCTTTAAAAACTGAAATTTTACTGGAAATGTATAACCTTTAGAAAACTGGAACTTCATATTGCCTCTTCACTTTGATATTTTTTTCACCAAACAGAACCATTGAAATTCACAAAGAATGTAGTAATACTTTCAGAGGCTAGACATACAAGGCCACTGCATTAGGCTTGCTGTACATACAAAATGGAAGTTGTAAAAACTTTTTTTTTTAACATAAGAACATGAGTGACATGAATTAAGGCCCTTTGGCTTTGTAATGCTATTTGCTTTACATTAAAATAACATCATAAAATGATGAAAAGTGAGAGAAAGGATTCACTGAAAGCACTGTAGGAAAAAATGGACTCCTGTTGGTCACAGCAAAAGAAAGAAAGATAAAAAAATCTGAGGCCATATATTTAGTCTAGATTTTAAGACTGCAACAGAAGAGATAAAATTCATAGATGGGGTCACTGGCTATGGAAAAAACAACATAACAACCATGGGAAACAATAAAAAAAAAAAACTATGGAAAAACTGAAGCCTCCAAAATTATAGGAATGCATGCCAAGTGAGAAAAGCTGGGATACCGAATATTGATAAATGTTGTCAATAACCATATGCACATCTCACTGCAAGAAATGATTTTCTAAAGTTCAACCTTGCAGAGCAAGCTCCTATAAACAAAGTGTGTTAAAATACACTTCAGAGGATGCTCCTTCTTGTTCTCCACTCAGCATGCTTTAGAAAACATGAAGATGGCATCTATCTACACATTTATACATCTGGAAAGAAAATGTGCTATCCCGCAAAATGTAACTATTAGAATTGTGGCAAATCTGGAAGTTTTGATAAAATGAAGAATTAGAAACTTTCTTTAAAATTCATTCAGGAGGACAGCAAGTCTTCAACTATTAATGAAGAAGTACTAATGTGGCTTAAACTCCGTTTCAAAAACTGCACACCACACAGTTAGAGGCTTATCCTTACTGAAATTTTTAACTTATACTCCCAAAGGATGCTTACCACTCTTTTGTGTTCTTTCATCCTCTGTCAACAGGATGTGGAAGAGAGATAATACAAAGGGGTTGAGATTCTCTTTGCTGTCTCTAATTGAAAAGAAATGGGGCCAAGTTTGCAGTGGCAAGTGAAGCTGGCAAAAAATAAAAGTTTACAAAAGGACCAGATAAAGGGGAAAATAAACCCTCTCTCCACCCCCACTAACTCAGAATGTTGTTGATTTCTTAATTTTAAACCTGCATCTTTCCTGGTCACGTGACCCACAGCAGGGCTGCTGTTAAGGGAATGAAAAGCATTCCAGAAAGTATGTTCTTTGTAGTCTTCCCTACCTTATTTATGAAACCATGTATTTTGGACTGCATTGTTATACTTTTTAATTAGTCATTTAAAAATTAATAAAGTTTAAGCTATTCCACTGAAGTCATTATATTTTTAGCTCCATAATGGGATATTCCTAGGCAACATTTATTTTCAGTTCAATGGGTTTATTGTTAGATAAGTAGTTACAGGATTGCATCCAACCACAAGGATGACACATTGAATAGAGAGATGTCTTTAAATCATATTTTTCTAGCTAACGAACACAAATGTGCTAAAATTGCGCTCTAATGTGTACATATGTTAGTTTAAGTGGAGGCATATTTCCTTACTTATAAAGAGATATTAGGCAAAAACTGCAAATATGTTACTGATGTCTTGGAAGAGACACAGTAAATGAACAACTGTATATCCAACTATTGACTTTTTAAATTACCATGTCACTAGAAGATGCCTGAATGGTGTAAAGTCTATATACCGGTACTTATTCCATCAAATGTATTCTGAATAGAGACCTGCCGGTTGACATAAAATCATACACATTTTTCAGCTCATGTGATAGCCAAATATATAAATACTCTGGTTGAACATAGATATGTCATATTGTCTAAACAACTAGGATCTGTAAATTCTGGAAATATATAGTATACATTGGCTTCATTTATATATGCACTTTTATCAGTCAGCTACAAATGAATAAAAGACTAACTAAGACAAATATTCTATGGATACAACACCACCTATCCCCTTTCACATTCCTTTCAGGAGTCCTAAGAAGTCCTAAGTCCACATCCATTTGCACTATTCAGGTGATCTTGAGGACACAGATAAATCTCCAAGTGGCCTTAATGACTCCAAGTGACTTAATGAAAGAGTGCTAACAAGATGACTGCAAGGAATATAACTTCTTCCATTTTCCACCATTCAGTTGGAACTGAAGAATCTTCTTAGATGAGATGTAAAACATCTTCAAGGAAAAACAAAAAGAAAGTCCAGTTTCCTTTTGAAAAATCACCTTCGGGACAACTATTCCCTGGATGACTGAGAATCTACATAGAGATTAAGACAAGTATAATTCCAGATAAACTAACATAATGTAAACCTTAGCCTATCTTTTGGTGAAAAAAAAATCCTTTTGAACTTTACATTTGTAACAACAAATAACTAAGAAGAATTGCATCTATAAAAATGAAGGGAAAAATCTCTGAACAAGATTGATGAGAGCTTAGATTTTGAGGCTTTGGAAAATCACATTCTCATTGTAGTATAATCAGTGGCCCTTTAAGATCATGCTGCAGTTTCTAATTTCTAAGGCAATGGATGGCATTTAGCGTTATTGCACAGTGGGGAGTATACAATTTGTAGATTTTAAAAGAATAGAGGGCTGCATTCACCATGCAGTTCAATTATGGAAACTATTTGTACCATGAATCTGCTGAATTCTATTCCTTTAAGATCCATAATCAACTGTGGTTCCAAAGGGAAAAAAAAAAATACTTATAGCAGCTCTTTTTACTTGCTCATGCTGATGGTGAACTATTGCTAAATCAATTTGCAGTCTGGGGAAAGGAACAAGTAACATCGACCTCTCAACCAATGAACATGGGGTATTTGCTTAGGGAATATATGCACAAAATCCTTGTCACTTAATCATCTTGATTGTCAGGTAGCACAACTAAATATCTGCACTGCTTTAATTGGGAAACTTACTACTAAAATACTAACATGCCCTAATACCAAGCTGTGGAACATGCTATTCATGCCATTGCATAAAAAATATTATGACATATATGTTCTATTTTGTAATTTGTATCAAACCCAACAAGTCTGTTCTGAAATGTAATGGATTAAATATAAATGCTGTATATTTGGCCCCTTAAAATATTAATTCACAATGACTTATAATCTAAAAAGGCGGCCAATGAATTATCATTTGTCTGAAATGATATAAGGTTTCCTGCCTGAGCAAGGGATTGAATTAGAAGACCCCAAGGTCTCTTCCAACTCTATTATTTGGTTTTTCTGTTCTGTTATCATGCCATGGATTTCTAGTCAATTGCCTATATTTTGCTGCATAAAAGTGGGGATGGAATTTTTTAAAAATAATTTTTATTAAACAATTTTTCTTTTTTTCTTTATAACAAATTTTATTAATTTTACAAAAACAATACACAATCCAGGCATAACAACTTGAAAAATCTTTTCTAAAAAAGAAAAAAAAATAATTAAAGAAGAGAGCCAATAGAACATACAAAATAATTCCAAATTGTAATATCAATATTTACATTATCTATTTAACTTCATATCTTATCCAGATTTCTCCTTTTATCCAAATTATATTTCTTGCTTATTAAAATTTTATTGCCTTTCATAAACATACAAAACACAAAACATAAACAAAACTAAAACATCTTTTCTGAAGGCTGCCTGATCCCGGGTTGAAACTCTTCTCACAGACACAAATTCAAACATCATATTCACTTTATATATCCTTCCATATCTTATTATCATTTTCTTTTTTTTTATAAACCAATTTTATTAATTTTACAAAAACAGTGCACAAACAATCAAGGCATAACAGCTTATAAATTCTTTTCTAAAAAAAATAGTAATAATTAAAGAAGAAAACCAATGGAACATAATGATTCCCAATTATAATATCAATATTTACTTTATCTATTTAACTTCATGTCTTATCCCAACTTCTCGTTTTCATCCAACTTATTTCTTGTTAATTAAAATTTTATTGCCTTTTATCAACATACAACTTCCTCCCCCAAAAAATAACAAAACCTTTATATATCCTTCCATATCTTATTACCATTTTCAATAACATTCTTTGTTCTATTTCCAACTATCCATTCATCTTTTTTTCTTTTACTATACTTCTCCTATACACTAATTGGAGTGACGCCTTTAACTCATTACCCTAACTTAAAAGTACTTCATATAACACTTAATTTATCTTGGGATTCTGTTTAGTAGATTCTAAAATTACACAATAAATTTTATACTCTAAATACACATATAAAAAACACAATCTTATGTACCTTCCAGAATCCCCCTTTTATCCTTAATTAGATTCACCCATTGTCTCTAAATAACCTTTTTTTCTTTAGATCTTGCTTCCCACCATTGAGGCTTCTCCTCCCCCCCTTTCTCTCTTGCTTATTCTTCTCCTTGCCCTTTTTACCCCTTTGTCTCTCCTCCCCCCTTTTCTTAGTCCCTTTCCTTTGCTTTCTTACTCCCTTTCCTTTGCTTTCTTGCATCCACCTTTCCTGTCATTTTTCTCTTTTTTGGTTGTTTTTTCAAACCTTAAAATCCCCTTTTTCTTATCCTCTTTCTCCTCCTCCCCGGAAAAACCCATTATTCATCAAAGATGGCTTCTTCTTCCTCTTCTTCTTTGTCCCAGTCATTCTGCTGCGTAATCAACTTTTCATAAGTACATAACGCCATTTCTAAAAATTGAAATAAAGTGCCCAAAGTATCTTTTCCATCTTGTTCTTCCTTTTTATATTTTTGATATTCAGTCTTTAATTCATCCACAAGCGATGCCATCCTGAAAAGAGAAACTTTCCCCAAAACAACCAACCAAGTATTTTTAATCAAAAATAATTCAAAAAAAGTTCCAAAAGTTAATACTTTTCTTCCTTCTTCTATTTCTCTTTCTGGGGTTACTGTTTAATCAAAGAGGTCCAATTACCATATATCTTTCTTTGAGATTCTAGGCAATCTTCTCCTTTTTCCACTTCTGTTCCAATTTTTTCCTCTCCCTTTCCACTTGCAACATCAATTTTTAAATGATCAGAAATCCATACCTCTAATAAGGGTTTTCCAATTTCTTAAATTTTTAAGTCCAATGTCCAAGAACTCTTTTGTCCCTTAACTTCAACTTTCAGAATAGTTCACCTTCAGTGCCCAAACAAATTTCAAATCTTCATCTGCTGTTTCCATGGGGTGGGAGAGTGAAGAAAAAAAAGTTCCCTTTAACAGCTTCTCCGCCGCTTTCGATCTTCTTAGGGATACAATGTATCCTCCAGCAATTCAGACAGCTCAGTTCCAGCAAATTTAAAAGATGTTGATTGACCCGGCTCAGCCAGCACTTTCACTTTTCTTGCTTCCTCCAGCACAATCTTACCCGGTTGCAGGCTTCTTCGTGGCGGCCATTGCTGACTGCCGCTCCACCACCTTGGGAAAAAGGGGTTTTTCCGGACAAGGAGGGGGTCTGCGACACCCCCAATCCCCTGTCCGGCTCCTCTCTCTCTTTGGCTGACCCTACAGGGCAGCCATATTCCCCTGATTTCCGGTTCCGCGTGGCTTCAGTGGCAGCAGGAATTTGCGACCGTTCACGATTCCTGCTGCGTTTGCCGCCGAGGTACCCCTGATTAAACAATTTTTCTTATATACAACATCATTACCATTCATTACAACGCTTTTGTGATGGTATACATACTTTTACATACATTGTAACTATCTATACACTTCTCTATGTTGCTTAAGGAGCTGGAATTTTTTAAACCATTGTATTATTAAACAATTCTGTTGAGAAAAACAACTAGCAGCTTGCATTAACTTGTGGCTGTGGTCTTGCCTAGGCAACCTGGTTTTTTAACTCATTGGACTTCCAAGCACAGTATGAATATACACAAATATTCACAGTATAAATATCCACAAAGCATATCCACAAAATGAATTTTTCCACAGCATACAAGAAAGTGTCTTGAAGAACCAGTAATTTGGTTGAATAAAACTACTTTAATAAATGATGAATTTGCCTTGGGTAAATATTTCATTGAGATCTTGGATAGACAATTTTTTTTTTTTTTTTACAAACAATACGTTTTTGCAGAAATCATATCTACCATATATACTGTATGTATCATTTGAATATATAATTTACAGATAAATGTATGGGTGTATGCAAAATTTAGGCACTTTGTATTTATCTTGTTTTTTGTGTTAAATAAATGTTTCTTTTTAAAATACCGTGTTTCTCATATAATAAGGCCAGGTCTTATTTTTTTTTTGAGCCCCCCAAAAATGGCTAGGTCAACTTTTTGGGGGTGACTTAATCCCCCCCCTTGCATTTTTGGGTGGGCAGGCGGTGACAGCTTGGATGCTGACCTCGGCGTTGGTGGGTCACTTCGTATCGGGGTCAGTGCAGGCAGCACCATATCCGGGTGTGCAACAAAAGTACTTCCTAACGGCAAGCCCTCCCACCATTCCCCCCCCCCATTTTGCATGTTTTAATACAGGCCTTAATTTGGGGGGAGGGGCTTAATTTCATTTCATGCCTATAAAACATGCTGGGACTTCCTATTGGGGGAGGTCGTATTGTTGGAGAAACAGGGTATAAACTGCTATATTTTTAAGCATAATAAATATGCTCTGACTTAAGATTCAAAAATGGAAGAAGAAAACAATCTAGTTCACAATCACAGCAAGCATTGGTATATAATGAGATACACAATCTGTATAATTGTATTTGACATCTTCCTTTCTTCCTTCCTTCCTTCCTTCCTTCCTTCCTTCCTTCCTTCCTTCCTTCCTTCCTTCCACCAAACAGAACCTTAGCACAAGTGAGCAATACACCACCATTGAATTACATTTACAGATAGTACTCAGTCCAGGCAAGACTGATCCCTTGGTTGGGCCTGTCTTACAGGCACCTCTTTGTCCCAAACCCAGGAACAGAAGTCAACCACCTGCTGCTTTTGTCATCTGAAATGTTTTCTCTTTACACATTTTCACTCCACAGAAGCAAATTGGAAATACTGTGCTTTTAGCTGAGGTGTGAATTTGAAGGAAGTAACACAAAGGCCATTCTGTAATAGTGTCTGTGAAATGTTGCTTAATAATAGAAAAATCTCCTGCTCTGAGAGAAAGGATTTGAAAAAAGAGCATTTGAGAGAAATCAAACCTAGAACTGTCTCTCAGCACTAAAAATCCCTTTATTTTTTGGTATAATTTTTCATTATCTATCTATTTATCTATCCACCCACCCACCCACCCACCCACCCACCCATCCATCCATCCATCCATCCATCTAATCTTGTTCTAGTTCAATTTCCCATCCAATGGAAAAATAGTACAAATGATATGAAGTGTATAATCACACAAATGTGTATTTATGAAGTCCTCATGACATCCCCATCAGATACCTAGGACTGAATAAAACTACATTTAGAGAAATGGGTGCGCTGAAACTTCTCCAAACAGTTTTATTGTTTCTCTAGATGGAAATCTTATGGAATAATAACTCATAAATTCTTTATACGCACCGATAAAATACAAATTGTTACACAAAAAAAGAGCAGTTGGTTCTGATTCAGAGAGCTTCCTGGACTCCTCTCAAAAATAGTTTTCCATGTTAACCAGGCCTGGAATATGGAAGTTATATTGAGGACACTGTAGATGTTTTTCTAGCATGTTCCTTACACTTAAATCCTCTAGCTAGAGAGCACAGTTTAACTTATAATTATTTTATGCACCAGGCAGAGGTAGCAATTTGTAGTTCATTTATCTGGTCATTTGCAAAAGAAGGGAAGAAGGAAAGAAGGAAGGGGAAGGAAAGAAGGAAGGAGGGAAAGAAGGAAGGAAGGAAAGAAGGAAGTTTGAAAAGCAAAAAAATTGGAGATCTTACTAAAAAGAATTGTTTTGAATGCAAAGGTACATTCCATGCTGCATTTAAACTCCTATTTAGGATAGAAGGACAGAAGATGAGCATTGTAGACTATTATTTTATTGTAAACTATAAATAGATGGATCACCTAAGAATCTTAGCTGTCACAAGACCATAACCTTAAACCATATCTACATTTAAATGAGAGATTTTGCAAAGAATTAGACTGAATGTCTTTGACTAACCATAGCCTAAAACCAGGGGTGGGATTCAAATTTTTAAACAACTGGTTCTGTGGTCATGGCTTAGTTGGTGGGTATGGCTTGGTGGTCATGTGACTGGGTGGATGTGGCTTGGTGGTCATGTTATTGGCTGGGCATGGCCAACTCAATATCACTCACATTGAGGCATGCATCTCCTCGCCTGGCCTCTCATGACTGTGGGGATGCTGCAACAGTCATAAGTGTGAAAAATGGTCATAAGTCACTTTTTTCAGTGCCATTGTAACTCTGAATGGTCACTCCACACAAGCAAAGAACCAGCAAATGAGAGAAAAAAAACTCCACAGAAGTTCCTGAGACAGGAAGTCTAGTCCTGCCAAGAATGTAATAAGGGTTAACGGAGAGGCAGTTTCTGTAAGCAACACCAGAATGTTTCCTTCCTGCCTTCCTTACAGGATTAGGCCAGTAATTTCTTCTAACAACCGGTTCTCTGAACTGCTTAGAATGTTAACAACTGGTTCTAGCAAATAGGTGCAAACTGGTAGAATCCCACCTCTGCCTAAAACCTTATGCTCATTTATGTTTTCAAAACAGCTGGAAATAGTTTTCTTTCTGTCTTATGAATTGGTGTCATTGAATGCTGATGACACCTATTTTGCTAGGAAGAAGTCTTCCAGCTCCATTTTGGGACTGGCCCAAGTCAAGTCTCTTAATTTTGGTCATCAACCAGCACAGACACAACAGCTTTGTTTGTTTGTTTGAATTCCCACTTTGTTTTTGTTATTACAACTACCTTATCTGCTTCAGTTTTCTGATATGTGAAAGTTTTTGGATGATTTGGTTGGTCTTCAAAAGAGTACCACTCAACTATTTAATTATTTTTCCCATATAAAACTAAATACTTACATTTTCTTGTTTGTATTTCTTTTTAAAAGTACTGATGATTTTAACATCTGATGTGTGGTAGTCACAAATGATCTTCCATATGTATTAAAAAAAATAAGGTTCCTATAATCCATGGCTAGTCTGTTGGGTTTATGGAGTACGTAGAAATTATTCTGTTTATCCGAAGCTAAAGAGCTTCCTCTTCTTTAGAAAAACAAAAGTCTTTCAAAATTCCTTTTAAAAGATATTGAATTGTGGGTTTCTATACTTTCAACTGCTTATTCTTGTTTTTAATTTTTGCTATAAGATTGCAATTATTATTTATGACAAGACTGAAATTGTATGTGACAGATGTAATGATTTTTTCACTGTTATTCTATCTGTGCTGGGCTTTGACTCAGGAAATATAAATTTGAGAAACAGATTAATTAAAGAAAATGCTGGCATTTTAAAAATTGGCATATTCTTTTGTTTGTTGAAAGATTTTAAACCTATAATTAGGAGGGGGTCATTTTATTTTATGCTAACAGTGACAAAAATATAAAGGAAAAAGAAAACAAACTAAAAATGCGGGTGTTTCCTAACACTGATACACCAATTTTTATCAACAAGCTATTGCACTTAGTACAAATGAATCTTGAAATACAGCATGACAGGGTTTCCTATTTCTAGCCTTGCTGTCAGTTCAGATCAGCTACCTCACTAGTTTCAGTGGTAGCTAGGGAATCAGGTATAACTTTGGGTTTTTTTCCATTTCATACAAAAGTGGTTTTTACATTCAATTTATACAACCAGTGTGTCTTTTCAGTTCCCTATTTCTATAAATCTTTCTTGCCTTCCCATCCCCATTCCTCGATTTACAGCCATTTGTTTAGCAATTGTTCCAAGTCAAAACACCACTGAAAAAAAAAAAGTGACTTACAATCATTCCTTGTACTTACAACCATCGTAGTACCTCCATGGTTACATGATCATAATTTGCTTGTTTGGCAACTGGCATGTATTTACAACAGTTGCATTTTCCTGTGTTCCTGTGATCATTATTTGTAACCTTCTCAGTTGGCTTATGTCAAACAAAATCTATGGGGGAAGCCAGATTCGCTAAACGGCTGCATGATTCACTTACTGCTGCAGCGACAATCATGGCAAACAAAAGGTAAAATTATTTCTAGGATCCAAATGTATGGTTTCCCTTAATGAAGGAACAGAACTGTGAATAGATACCTATCCATACCCCATCCTTCTTTGCGATTCGGTCCAAGTAAAGATTCAGACATACACATGCAGAGACAGTATTCAGCAGGTTCTGACCAGTTCTGGAGAACCAGTAACAGAAATTTTGAGTAGTTCAGAGAACCAGCAAATACCACCTCTGACTGACCCTGCCACCATCTATTCTGTGCCTCCTGAGTCCCAGCTAATTGGCTGGGTCTTCTTTTGTTGCCCTGCACAGGAGAAAGGAGCTGGAAATCAGATTAGTAGGGTGGGGAGGGATTGGGATTTTGCAGTAGCTTTATCCTGAAATAGGGTTGGAATGGAGATTTTGCAATATCCTTGCCCTGCCACACCCACCAAGCCATGCCCACCAAGCCATACCACACCCACCAAGCCACGCCCACAGAACTGGTAGTAAAAATTTTTGAATCCCACCACTGTACACAAGGACAGGTATAATTGTGATCCTCCATCTTTCTTTTGTCATATGGGTTAATGAAGGTGACAAGCTTGCTGATAACACCTTTGGCATATTTATGTAATAAGAGAAAAATTAAATGTTTACACGTTTAACAAGTATGTGAATGAATATTGAAGAACTGATGACAAAGGTGATAGACATAACCTGGATGAGACTTTGCTAAAGAAGAGAGAGGTTATTCAATTGTTCCCTTGCCTTTTCTAGATCTGTTATATGGATTAAAATGAAAGATTTTTCCACTGCTTTGGTACTCAGTGAAATGGAGTTAAAAGTTAATTCAGATAGCATCTTTTTCCTGCACAAGATTTGTAGTCAAACTTTAAAAGAAATATCTTCTTTATAACTCTGAAATCTCATTGTTAGAAAGGAAAAAAGGAAATAATTGTCATAATTATAACAATAATTACAATCCCCAGTGAGGCACTACCTTGACATTTTGAAATCATCTGCCAAGCTATCCCACTTCCTTTACCAGCATGATCTGACCTACATGGCAAAACACCATCTGAAATGGAATTCCTTCTCAACATTGTAGAAATAAAACAACTAAGAAATTGCAATGGAGTTTGGAATGGACAAATACGTCACCTTCACCACTAACAGGAAAAAAAATAGTGAAAACTGAAGGATTCAAGATTCCTGTTGAAATAACATCAAGAGTCTAGATGAAGATGATCATTGCAAAGATGATGTTGTCCTCCAGGCTGACAACATCAAGCACACTGAAGTCAAGAAAAGAATTAGAAAATAATACATCAAGAGAGTGATTATCTTAAAAGTCTAAACTCATGGGTTGAAATAACATCAAGGCAATTAATACTTGGGCAGTTCCGGATATTAGATTATGTGAGAGGAATTATGGACTGGATTTAGGCTGAAGTAAAGGCCCAGGATAGCTGGACTAGAAAATAATAACAATGAAACATGTCTTTCCCTCATGCAGCAATGTTGATGGACTCTTACAAAGAAGCACAGAAGGGCATATTGCTAGTATACCAGACAGGGAGGGGGGAAAGAGCATTGGAAGAATACCTGAAAGACAGCGAAGAAGATACACTGAATCTAATACACCAGGAAGATGTTTTGAATACCAAAGAGACCAAACTGGCCTATTAGATCAAATGAAGAATATAAAAGAAGTATGGCAAGGAAAAGTATTACATGGCCAGTACATAAAAAACTAAAAGGAAAAAAAAATTAACAACAAGCAATGGCTAAAGCAGAAAAATGAAAGAAAGAGGCAGGGGATCTAAATATGGCTGTGCAAGATCAAGCCTTAAGAACAAATGCATGCAAAGCTGGAATTGAGAAGACAACAACAGAAAGCAAATGCCGCCTCTGTGAAGAAGCTGAAAGAACAATGGACCCCCTAATCAATGGCTGCAAGAAGACTGCAAAGACTGATTACAAACAACAGCAGGACAACATAGCAACAGTGGTGCAACAGAACCTTGGCAAGAAGTAAGCAAGAACTGATGGGACCACAAAGTAGACCAAGTAATAGAATATGAAGAGGCTACAGTGCTTCTGGGACCTTAGAATTCAAACAAACTTTAGCATTTAAGCACATGCTATCTAACAGCCCAGACTTAACCACTGCCAATAAGAAAGACAAAAAAATGTGTGGATAGTTGTTATTTAATGATTGGAGACAGAAGAATAGAAGAGGAAGAACTGAAGAAACAAAATACGAAGACCTACAAACAGAGGTAGAATGACTACAGCAAAAAACAGAAGGCGAAGATTGTATCAGCAGTAATAAGTGCCTACAGCACAATTCCAAAACACTATTGGCATCAATGAAATCACTTACACTCAATTGCAAAAGGCATTGTTATGAGCACCTTATATTCTGTGATCATACCTTTAATATTTTTAAACAATGACATATGCCTATTCCATGTTCTTGGGAAGGATTCAATAGGTGGACAAAATGCCAAATCTAATCTCATGATCTGGCTGACTGTGTGTCCAACCATAATAATAATATTGTTGAGAGATGAAAATGGTCAAGGGACAGAAGATCATTGATGGTTGGAAAAAAAAATCTGAAAGTTTGTTGTTTTTATGGCATTTGAAAAAAAATCTATTATGTTTGAGGATGATGCTACGCCTGAAAAAAAAAACCTATCTAGGAGGCTTCTGCTGAAAAATAACAGGAAATCATGCCATTTAGGGAAGGGGGAATACAAAAATTATTCTTTCTGGATTCTGTCATTCCTATAATTATAATTCAGAAAATAGCTGGAAGGGACCTTGGAGGTCTTCTAGTCCAACCCCTTGCTCAAGCAGGGACACCCTATATACCAAGGCTCCCCAAATTTGGCAACTTTAAGAATTGTGGACTTCAACTCCCAGAATTCTCCAGCATAGCTGGCTGGAAAATTCTGGGAGTTGAAATCCACAAGTCTTAAAGTTGCCAAGTTTGGAGACCTCTGCTATATACTAAAGCTAAAAAATCTATACTGTACATAAAACAGTAATGTTGACAACTAATGGTTGCCCCAGCAGTGCTAGTCAAGCAAATAACCACAAAGGAATACAGATGTTATACATATGTTAATGAAACTTCAAACATATAATTCCTAATTTTTTCCTAGCAGGTAATTCTCCATAATAATAATATTTTTTAAAAAAAATCAAAACAGATCCTGATTGAACCCTGAACCCTGATTGTTTAGATTGTTTTTTCATCTTCATGCATTGTTAAGTGCTTTGTAAAATATTATTATAATATATACAAGTTTTCCAATACCTTGGGCAGCCCTGAGCCATATTTCTTGACATAGAGGTTACTGCCTTGTATGTTCACCTTGATATATTTAAGGTTAGGGTTAAGATTCAATCTCCCTTATTGTACATTGCAATCTGGAATAAAATCAAACACTTTCTAAATGAACAAATAAAAACCAAGTGGGCAATTGTCAAAAGGTCAGGGATAAAAAAACCTTGATATTTCACACAATGAGGTGTCAGTAACTCTTGCTCATTTTGTACAAAACTGCTAGGTATCCATTGATTGATCTTTGTATACATAGTCTATGTGGATACCGAAAAATCAGAATATACTTGGCATAAAACAAGTACCAATAAAAGTAGCTTTAAAAAATAAATCTGTCTGGGGAGAATCTAAAGTTATCATCTGGCAAAAAGCCAACAATCAATTTAGTCTCTAGAACAGGAAAACTGGATTCTAAGTACAAGTTCTATTTCTGGTATTGCTCCTTTAGTGGTTTGAAACTCTGAAAATTTTGTTCTCCTCTAAAAGACCTGCAGTATGAGTCTTTATGGTTCAGCCTTGAAAAGACTAAAAGAACATGAAGACTTCCATAAGAAGAGTTCACTGTTGGGAACGTATTTTCCTTTTAGGAATCTGATTTTATTTCATCCCAATATTTGGTCAATTACAAATACAAGCACATTGTTGATTGACATAAACTATTTGTTTGTCTTCTCATTTCTCTAAAGTTCTCTGAGAAGATTGCAAAACTGCCTAAATTATTAAAGATTTCTAAATGTACAGTATATTGCTTATTGTACCCTATGATTATCATTAAGTGTTGTACCTTATGATTCTTGACTCTTGACGAATGCATCTTTTCTTTTCTTTTATACTGAGAGCATTTGCACCAAGACAAATCCCTTGTGTGTCCAATCACACTTGGCCAATAAAGAATTCTATCTATCTATCTATCTATCTATCTATCTATCTATCTATCTATCTATCTATCTATCTATATCAAAAAGGAAAACCACAAAAACAACACAGTACAATTAATAAATGCTAGCATTGTATTGATATACACCATTTTAGCATAAAGAGTATTTCAATTTAAAATTAACCTCAAAACTGAAACAGGAACAGAAATCCAGGAAGAAAGAGAGAAATGTCTCCCAGTAAATGGGTAGAACCATTTTCTAAAGGCAACTTTATGGGCAAAGATACCTTTTTCCCTGTAGAAGCATACAACCTTCACTTCACTTCAAAGGATGGAAATCCCAAAGGATGACTGAAAAATTCACCCAAGGAAAGGGATGATCTTTGAAATCAGCTATTCAGGTCTTTTAAAAATTAGTACTAAAATTTTGTACATGTCAGGCAAGATATTTTTGCTTCGTCTCCTTCAGGGATGCCCAGAATTGAAACTGTCCCTTCTGTATGTAAATTACATACTCCTTCACTGAACAATGCCCTGTCAGAGGCATGCAACAATAAAACAATCATGCTGTGCTCTTCAAGGATTTCCATGACAGTGGGACAGATAGGGCCAGATCACACATTTCCTTGTTCCTGCTTCCTACATGGGCTACACTAAATCTTAGGCTATTATTACATCATAGTTTAAATTTTAATGTGAAACATGATCAGTGAGGAACACTAGGATATAAAAGAGCTTCACATGTTCTCATGTAATTCCCAGTATTTCCTGGAGTTCTCATCTTACTATATCTGGATGGTACCAAGTAGCCAAAGTTTGGTGCAGAAAATGTTACTATATTCTGCAGCAAACTAAATATATGTAGCCATCATTAATATATGCAACTATCAACCATTAAGAAGCATCATGTTTGTGTCTTAATTCATTTTATTAAACTAATTTCTCTGCCCTTCTACCAAATCGTGATATTGTCCTACAACTTATTTGACAAGACGAATCATTAGTTAAAAGGGAATCTGCAGACATAAGAGATATAGCAACAGTTGTAACCCAACCATAACAAGCCTTTTGCATGAGCAATGCTGCATTCAGAAAGAGCAATCCTTTTGTCAGCCTCATTATCTACGGAAGAAACAATATGAAAAAGATGACCCACCACTATGATTATAGATCAAATCGCTCCTCTTACACTGTGCTATTTAGCCACCTAGAAGAATCTTCTTAACAGTAGAGAGCTTATTTAATGTAACATTATAGCCTTGAAATTCTTTCTCAATGGAAAAAAAAACCCCACACTTCTGTACTGCAAAGTGGAGGGATGGGAAAGTTCCTGTATAAATAGAAGCTCGAGTTCAGTAACATTACAAAAGCTTTATGTAACAGTGGACAAAGGAAACATCAGTGTCAAAATCTTCATTACTCAGCCCTCCTATGGTGCTTGAGGGACACAGCTTGATCAGTCACCAAACTGAAACGTTTCATTGTGTGTGTGTTTAACAAGAAACAATTCATTAATTTTGAAATTTCTCTATTGACTTTCTTTTACCGAAAGAGTCAAAACAGATTATAATTTGGTTGAGGAGAATAGTATTTCCCAAAATAATGGAATCTGAAAGCTTGCACTTACGGTTTTATTTCTTTTAAGAATCATAGAAGATGTGCTGTTAAAATGCACTCTTTCTTTTCCTGACCTCCCTATACTGATTCTCTCTTGGGACTTGCATTTTGAAGGGTTAGAGTAGAGATGTTGCCTGTAATCATTTAAATCAGCCTCTCTAAGCAGAAGCTCACTATATATATATAGGTACTACAATTCCCCAAATATCTTAACAATGGAATTATAGGCAATGGTGTTTGGAGATTTTAAAACATTTCCAGTTTGGGAAGGCTGGTCTAAACTATGTGTATCAAGCATATTATACATTTATAAGAAACATCTTTACCATTTTTGTCAAAATGATTCCCGAACTGATTAGGGAGGTAGAGTTGATATGATAGGTTTACTTATTTATAAATTTGTTAATTTGGACACTGCTTAATTCCAGAAAACTCACATAATAAAAACAATATCAACAAATATAACTCTGCAAAATCCAGATTTTAAAAAAGAGTGAGCCAGTTGATGAATCTGGCCAAGAGCAGAATATTTGCACCCTATGAGGGATTCCAACCATCCCAGCCCAGAGCCTGGAAGAAGAGACAGATCTTAAAAGCCATCTGGAAGAGCATCGGGGTGGGAGCCCCTAGGGGAAATTTCATTCCAGAGGGCAGGGATCGTGGCAGAGAAGGCAGGCTTATGGGCTCCCAATAGATGGCACTGCTAAACTGATAATATGGGAGATAATCAGTTCTTCAAGTAAACAATTTCCATGACACTCAGAAGTAAACTGGCAACTAGTGTTGCTCTTGAAGCAGGAATGTCATATGGGCATGTTTAGACAGGCCCACCACAGTGCACAGCACTGCATTCTGAGCAACTGGTGTTTCTGGATAATGTGGTCTTCAAGCCACAAATAGAGTGCCCTCACATGGCAATTTCATATAGGTGTTGAAAAAAAGAGCAGACAAACTCAAATCTACTAAGATGGGGCTGAAGGAGTGATCTCTCACTTCTAACATCAAATGAAAATGACCCTCAAGGAAGGAAGAGAATCACCAATACTCTCTCTTGGCTGAACTACACAACACAGTTGGCTTAGTCTGCCACTGCCAGATTGAAGATTTGTGTTAGCCCCAACTCTCTCTCAAAACAAAGGTCTCACAGCCACAAAGGAGACAAGGATGTTTGTTATTTCACAAAATTGGAGTTGTAGACTTTACACAACTGGAGGATGCTAAGCAAGAAAAGGCTGTCCTAGAACCTAGGAGCCTATCTACTTTCCTTTGAGTTTCTATTGATGATTATCAGACACAGACCTAAAACAGCCCAAGTATTTATATTTGCTTTAGAGGACAACTATATTGAGACTACAATCCCTTCACAATTATACACCCAAATTCATCTGCTACATCAAAGATGACCCATCCCACCAAGCATTTTGTGCTTTAATATTCATAATTCTCCCAATTAGAGAAGCTGTTTCATGGCATGCACATTTAAAAATAATTCTAAAGGCATGTGATGATTACAAAACATCTTGCATGTTCTCTCCCACTGTCACATTCTTTAAGAGCATAGCAAACATGGTTGTTAAAATATTCATTATGAAAGTGGCTCCCAACCCTCACAGCTGCCTCAGGAGAAAATTTTGGGATAACTTTATGTTTTTACTGTTATCCCCAGTTCAGCAACTTGATTCAATTCTGATGAAAGCAAACAATGTTTTCCTTTCTGCCTCATGAAGTTATGTACTTCATTAGTGAGCATTTGCTAATTGTTTTTGATTTAATACCAATGTACCACAGCTGGGTGTGAGCATCAATACAAATGTAACCTTACACATTAAGCCTGATTGTTGGTTGTTTCTGCTTGGTGATGAAGTTGGTTAGATCAAGTTCCCAGAAACTCTATGCAATCATCTCAGTTCTGGAACAAACATAGAAATGAATAAATATGTTCAAATATGGCATGTACAAATGCTGCTCTGGATAATACCCAAACTTTTGGTACCCAAATTTTTGCAAATAAAGTTTATCTGAAAAGCTGTACTAGCTAAAACATAATGTTCCTATTTAAAAAACAGCATGAAGAAATAGCTATGTTCTTCAATCCATTGATTTTTATAAGAGGTTCAATTACCCATACCCTAGGAGCTTATTCAGCAGGCAACTTAAAAGCAATAACAGCAATAATAACAACCACCCCATCAAAGATCAACTTTAAAAAATTACTATCATTTGTATACCTTGCTGATATTTTCTCAGAATTTAAATTAAGTGCAACATCACGCTAGCTGATTTTTCAAAAAACTTCTGAGGCAGAGTATAATCATGTTATCATTTGGAGAAACAGCTCTCCTCGTTGGCCTTGTTTGAACAACAAGGATAACACTTGAAGATGAAAATGCCCATTTTAAGAAATGTTTCTAATAGGGTCATGGTATCATAACAAAGATCATCAATTGACTGAAATCAGTATTTTTTATTGCTTCTTTTCTAGAATCAAAGTTGCTGTTTATTAACACTCGATTTTCAGTTTTGAAAAATAATGGAATAATTTTTTACTTCCCTAACTGAGTTTATTTCATTCCATCTGCCTAAATAACTTCTTATCATTATTAGACCTGTTTAAGGCAAATATTTTATTCCTATTCCTAGCTAGGAGGCCAGAATGAATGCCTTTAGTGGAAAAATCTATATGATATTTTCTAAACTAAAAAAATGATAAATACCTGTCCTGGAAATTCTATAATCTAAACATAAGCAAGGGAGTGGGGGAGTGGAGAAAGAGAGTGGAAAGGAAATAACCCAAGAAAATGTTGCATCATGAAGACATAATTTTGTGATAAACCATGATGATGGAAACGTAGTCAAATTTTGTGTCATTATGTTTTGATACAAACCTCAATCTTGCTTGCTTCCGGACACCAAGGTTTGACCATGGTGCCATGATACATGTCCCTTTTTCCCTTCTAAAATGCTTTTGGCATTAAAATTAGTATATAGAAACTTACCTAAACTAAAAAAAAAATTTCCAGTTCAGAAAATTTTGGAATATTGAGATAATAATGACCAGCTGTCTTTCTATTTCCATAAAGACTTAGAAAGGTAATTATTCAGGCATTATGCTGACTTCCTTGATGCAGAGCTCACCAGTTTTGCAGAGGGGTCAAAGGAAGCCATCACCAACTGCATCTTCTGAATGAGTTGGAGTATATTTGCAATTGGGATATATGTTTATGATGTTTGTGGCTTGATTCTTAGGAGTTATATAAATAAAATTAATCATTTTATTTATGAGGACCCAGATTGTTGGGGGCAATATGCTGACACTGTAAACCTCTTAGAGAGGGTTGTAAAGCATTGTGAAATGGTATATAAGCTATTGCTATGCATTGAATATATTGCCTATATGATAAATATTGCTATACTATTGCTTCTTGAAATTAATTCATACAGGCCCTGAATAAAATAGCATCAAAGACATTATACGCAACATTTCTCCAATCCTCATGCACAGGCTTTGTCTGATATTCATTGAATTTCTTATGAAAATATGTACATATTGGCAAATACTCTAGAAATTATGCTAGTATAGTCCAAAAATATGGTTCAGAGAAGTAGAACACCTTTTTTTCAATTTGATTTTCTTCTTATCACATTGAGATTGTTTGAGGAAATTTGCTGACAAATTACCATACTACCAAGTCATCTCATGGCAGTCAGCCTTCTCTGCAACTGCCCAGTTCTCTCCAATGTGTTCCCCGCCAAGGTGAGGACCCTCAACATTTTGTGTAATTCTAAAACAGCTTTTAAAACACAGAATCCTAATGGCTAAAGATTGCAGCATAAATGTCAGGTACAAGGAACCAAACCCACACTGTGAAATGATCGTATTACTTACTTATTGTTGCAATGCTTATTTGCAACTTATTAGACTTACAACATTTTCTTGGGAACAGTGAGATAAGGCTTCAGGCGTTCTGGTAGCGGAAATTTTAAGTAGTTCGGAAAATTGGCAAATACCACCTCTGACTGCCCCTGCCCCTATCTATTCTCTGCCTCCTGAGTCCCAGCTGATTGGCGGGGTCTTCTTTTGTTGCCCTGCACAGAACAGAGCTGGAAAGCAGGTTAGTGGGGCAGGGAGGGAATGGAGATTTTATAGTATCCTTCCCCTGGAGTCGGGTGGGAATGGAGATTTTGCGATATCCTTCCCCTGACAGGTCCACCAAGCCACGTCCACCAAGCCACACCCACAGAACCGGTAGTAAAATTTTTTGAATCCCACCACTGATCCAGAGAGGTAACCATATTTGTTGCAGCAAAAAATAAATAGAACTACTGTAGCACAGTCAATCCTTTCCCCTTTAATATTAGAACAAGCATGAAAATAGAAAAAGAAAAAAAAAAAAGATATTCCATTGAGGTCTTAAACCAAACAGGGTTTGTTAAAATTACACAGAACCAGCAATGGCCCCATCTTCCCAGGTTGCACCCTGCACGCTTGTCAGGTTGAACAGCAAATAGTAAAAGGATCTCTTCCTTTTAAAATTATACATTTGCTTGACCTTGGGAAGAATCCCTAACAAAGATTTTAGATCACAGTGAAGTATGGAAATGAATCTTGGACTGCTTGTTAAAAAAAACAACAAATTCTCTTTCTTTATACATGTTTACAGATAATATTAAGGCTTTACACTTAAGTCACACATTTGATTCAGTAAAACTAGGCAGCACAACAGTGACGATTCACTAAACTGTTGCAAAATCCAGCAATCAGCATCAGGAAGAGAATTAGGTCAATGTATATAAAATGGAGTTCTGAAATCCAAACTGTAAATTATCAAAACAGCTGTTTTGCAAAAGAGGTGGAAAGGGCGCAAGCTGTTTTCCCTGAAAATGCTGTTGCTGCCGCTGCTGCTGAAGCTCTTTGGGGACTCTGAAAAAAAGGTAGCAACATGTGCAAAAGCAGCAACAACACTTGAGTTGTCTTGCAAAACAGATGATTTGAGACTACAAAGAGTATCCATAGAAGAGAATATTCTGTATGTACTCAGGATTGGGCTGTAAAGTCGTTGGTGCTCTCTGAGCTTGGTAGTTTTATTAGCAAACTAGGTAATATCATCAGGGCAATAGGGCATCATCATGACCCCACTACCAAGAATCCATTTCTAGAAAAAATACCTTGTCCATTGTAATTCAATTTTTTTCTTGTGGTGATGGTGGTAATAAAATCCTAATTAAGCAGATATTTTCTGTTCTCCCAGCCCTTAGTCTGACCAAATACCGTATATACTCGAGTATAAGTCGACCCGAATATAAGCCGAGGCACCTAATTTAACCACAAAAAACTGGGAAAACTTATTGACTCCAGTATAAGTCGAGGGTGGGAAATGCAGCAGCTACTGGTAAATTTCAAAAATAAAAATAGATGCCAATAAAAACTTTCACTAGGACAGTTGAGAATAAGTTTGATGTTCACAATTTCCTCTTTGAAAGAGACCAGTAAATAGGGAACAAGGAGATGAAGAAAAAGAAGTGTGTTTTTTCACACTTTTCACACTGAAGTCAACAAAAATGGCATCATAGGAACAAGCTTATTCTCAGCCCAAAGGTTTGTTTCTGATTTCTTCCCTGATTTAAGGGAAATTTGGGAAACGATCTCACTATCATGAAAGGTTTGATTGATTCACTAACCCAAAAGATGATGATGATAACAGTGGTAGGCAGGAGTCACTCTCTCCCTTGCAAGAAAAAACCAAGAGCCGTTCTTATGATATCTCTCTCTCTCTCTCTCCCCCTCCTCCCCTTCCTCCCGAGTGGACTGAAAGCAGCTGGAGCTGAGGAAGTGAAACTGAGTGGAGCGACCTCCGCTCGCGTTGCTTTCTCAGCCTAGAGCTCAGAAAAGCCTCCCCCTCCTCCTCCCCCTCCTCCCCCTCCTCCCGAGTGGACTGAAAGCAGCTGGAGCTGAGGAAATGAAACTGAGTGGAGCGACCTCGGCTGGCGTTGCTTTTTCAGCCTAAAGCTCAGAAAAGCCTCCCCCTCCCCCTCCCCCTCCTCCCGAGTGGACTGAAAGCAGCTGGAGCTGAGGAAATGAAACTGAGTGGAGCGACCTCCGCTCGCGTTGCTTTCTCAGCCTAGAGCTCAGAAAAGCCTCCCCCTCCTCCTCCCCCTCCTCCCCCTCCTCCCGAGTGGACTGAAAGCAGCTGGAGCTGAGGAAATGAAACTGAGTGGAGCGACCTCGGCTCGCGTTGCTTTTTCAGCCTAGAGCTCAGAAAAGCCTCCCCCTCCCATGCTTAAAAGTTGCAAAGGAAACACGGAAGCAGGGAAGCGGCTGCCCAGCTTCGGAGCTCCACACCATTTTTTTTTCAGAGGGGAATCTGATTCGAGTATAAGCCGAGGGGTTTTTTTTCAGCACAAAAAATGTGCTGAAAAACTCGGCTTATACTCGAGTATATACGGTAGTTATTTATGTGCAGCAAAGTATTTGTCTTGGACCAAGAACTCGGAGGTTTGAGTCTATTTTTAACCATGGAATCTCACTGTCTGATTTATAACCATTCACTCTTTCTCAGCTGATGGAATTCAGGCATAAAAATGTAGGAGGATCTTCATGCAAATTGCTTTAAACTCATCAGGGACAGGCAGGATATAAATCTGAGAAATAAACATATATTATTTGTCTAATGCCACTATAATTTTGATATACCCCAGTGTCAAGCTATATCAGGTATACGAACTGATTCTTTCTGACTGCTGTATTTTGCCATGTTCACTTTCTTCAAATTACAGCTTTTCAGTCTCACCTACTGCAGATTACTGTAACCTGCCAGAAACCTGTAATCCTATCATGCAAGGATCTTTTCTTGAACTGTGCAGTGTTAAAAGTTGTGAATAGCTACTTTTATGCCTCTACATGCACAGCAAATAGGTGAAGCTTTTGAATGGAGATTTAGGTAGCTTTATTTGGCTCAGTGAGCTCTGCCTCTTGTGCATTTATTAAGGCCTTAATTCGATTTGACATTTTGGGTTTGTTCAGATATGGACTGAAAACCTGTAAAACATTTATTATAAGCATGGCCAATATAATCACTTAAAGTCTGGTTTCTAAAGGAGCCTAAATGTTTATAAATATTATAAATTAGCAGATACATAAAAAGAAGGAAGTCAAAAACCCAGTAGTTTCCAAGTAGAAACAAAAGTACTTATATATTTTTATTTTATCAAAGCAATCAATTTATCCATCTCTGCTAACTCCATCAACTTTTGCAGCCATTCTTCCATTGTGGGAATAGAAGTGTCCTTCCTTTTTTTGTGCATAAAGTAATCTTGCTGCCAAACATCGTGAATGTGCAAGTTGACTCATGACTTCAGCTGAGGGTAATATTGAGTAGCGTGAACAATATAGGCTGCTCTCTGTGCTATAAAAGATATCCTTGCCATTCTTTAAAGCAATGCTTCTCAATCTTGGCAACTTTAAGACAGGTGGACTTCACCTGCCAGAGTTTCCCAGACACTGGTAGTGGCAATCATTTAAAACATTTAATTGCATGATGTATCAACAGCTTCATTCAATGTCATGGAGTTTGAAAAAACGACTACTAGCCAAAGTTACATTTCTGAAGACTGTATTCAAATCACTACACCTATAATACTATACACAAAATGGAAGAAGCTCCACTGAACTCAGGAATACAGAAAAACCTAATTTAAGCATTAAGTTGATGTTAAATATAAAATTATAGGGATGTGGTGGCTAGTGGCTAAGATGCTGAGCTTGTCGATCAGAAAGGTCGGAAGTTTGGCAGTTCAAATCCCTAGCGCTGCGTAATGGAGTGAGCTTCCATTACTTGTCCCAGTTTCTGCCAACCTAGCAGTTCGAAAGCATGTAAAAATGCAAGTAGACAAATAGGCACCACCTTTGGTGGGAAGGTAACAGGACCTTCCGCATTTAGTCATGGCAGCCACATGACCACGGAGATGTCTTTGGACAGCACTGGCTCTTCAGCTTTGAAACAGAGATGAGCACTGCCCCCTAGAGTCGGGAATGACTAGCATGTATGTGTGAGGGGAATCTTTATCTTTTTAAGAATAAAGT
This sequence comes from Hydrophis major, assembly GCA_033807585.1. Taxonomy (NCBI): domain Eukaryota; kingdom Metazoa; phylum Chordata; class Lepidosauria; order Squamata; family Elapidae; genus Hydrophis; species Hydrophis major. Next base: position 293,219,124 of record CM066329.1, on the reverse strand, counting down.
TAGTCATCTTTGAAATCAGTGAACATTTTCTTTCTTTTAAAACTGATAGTTATTGTGCATTTTCTTTTTGTGTGTGATTTCAAGACAAAACTATCTTTTTGTGTTGAAGTCCATGAACATTTTTGGCAGCATTTTCAGCAGTGATTTACCATGGTGTCTTCCTAATTGTATAAAGTTTGCATATAATTCTAAATCACAGAATTATGCATAGCAATATAAAAAGTCTTCTCCGTTCTTGCTAGGAATGAAAGGAAATTAGCAATGTTATATATTGTCTCCAATGATCTCCTGATTAGTTCCTGTTCGTATTTTAAAATACTCCATAGAATGATTTGTGCACTTATTTTCCTTGTACTTACAGAGAATTTGTGTGCAGCCTTTATAATGAAAGGTTTATGATACCCTTGGTAGCTCTTGATAAGGACCAACCAGCACTAACTTGTGCACTGTTCTGCCATATTTAAGCATCTCCAAATCATGACCTGTTTGTTTGGCAGGAGATATTTTATAAAAGGTAAATTCTGCCAATGCCAAAAATTAAAATTATGCACTTTCCACCTTTCTTTTATTTTGGAATCAACACTCCTACTATTTGTGTTCAGTAAAGGAATGCAAGCCACTATGATCCAAGATGCTACATACAAACGCGGGAAATCCTATTTCAACTCTCTAATCCGTAAACCTAAGTGTAATTGCCTTGTTGATCAGCAACAAGCAAGCAAGGATAGACCATACATATAGACCTTGAGAATAACTTTCATTAAGATAAGCAGCATAGAACAAAAGAAGGTGGAACTAAGATAAAACTTAGACCAGATCTAGACTTAATGCCAAATATTGTTAGGAACAGGTTAGGTTAATTAAATGCAGGTAACTTCTGATATTTATAGGGAAGACTAATTCTACTCTGATCTTCTGTTTCTACAGTAGGAGTAAAGGCTTTTTGCAGATATTACTGGCCAAAATGCTCTCAGCTTCTAGGTGGTCAGAAATAGAAAGAGTTAATACTGTAACCTCCATCCTGGATGAATGCATATGAAAGAGGGAAGAAGAAAGGGGGGGAGGGGGAGGGAGGGAGAGAGAAAGAGAGAGGTGTCACAAAACAGTAGAAACAAAAGACAACAGGCATTGTTATGTAACATTTTACTTTAGAGACTATGAGCTGATACTTGGCACAGTAGCTGCAAGTGATGTGATTTTTAGGCTTCAATCTATGTGTACCTCAAAGGGTTGGAATTATGTGTTCAACAGTGATTTCTTAACATGTTCTTTTTATGGAAAACCTCTGATAGGCATATAGTGTTTCTTCTTCATTCTTCTACACTGTTTATACAAACTGCCACATCATCTCTGCATTTCAAAATGATAAAAGACAGGACTGCATACTTTTGTTTGTAGCTGCCTCTAAAAAGTTTAATTGGAACTCTTTAGCAGTAAAAGTTTGGTTGTCCTTAGTTCCTGAAGTTTAACATATTTAACCAGTAGCAGTCGGCAGGGAGAATCTTCTCAGTTCATTCAAGATTTAGACCCATGGCTGGCTGGGGAATTCTAGGAGTTGAAGTTAAAATTGCCAAGGTTGGATATGCCTGACTTCGGTCCTTGGACAACACTAGCTAATGCTATCACTGTATATTTAGTTCTGACTAGAAGCACTGCTCCACAGAAGAACTGGGCACAAATGTTTCTCAAACTTCTTCACCAAAATTGTGGACAAAATAATTATATGAATGGATTTTTCTGAATTCTTCAAGAGACAGAAGAAATTAAGCAACAGTAACAACAGCACCAGGGCTGCCAACCTTGAGTGATAGTTCGGAGTGAGACACTGCGAGGGAGCGGAGCGACCGAGGGGGGGGGATGGTGTGGAAGGGGTGTGTGCCCCCTTCCACGGTAGGGAGCTTTGACAATTTTACATTTTAAATGGTGCAATCTGATGCATACTTTAGTCATGATTTGGACATATACATACATACATACATGCAAGCAGCACCAATGTACTTGAACCGGATTTGTAAGATATTAATAATGCAGTTCACTGACCATGAATAATTGAAGTTCCTGACTTGTAACTGCAGTATTCTACCTCAACTGACTTTATTAGCTTAGTGATGTACTATAGACCACTATAGGATGAATTCAATGTGCAACAAAAAGACAAAAACCCGAAACAACTACAGAGATAATGCAAATACATCAATGGGTATTCTTCTTTCTGTATCAAATACCATACTACATGCCAATATCAAATGCTATAGTCTCAGTCTTTAATTATATACTAACTTGTTGACTGAAATAGGGGTTCATAATTTCAGACATGTATAAACTAAACATTTAATCAAATAATGAGTGCTTCATATAAATATACATATTGTTAACTGTAAAACTCATCTACTGTATTCTGAAGCTTGAGCACAGTGAGGAAACAGTATATTATTTATTGGGTAAGTTTAGATTCTGAACTTAATGGTCTTACTGCTCTTTGGATGGTAAATTGTGTTAAGATTAGAATATGTTCTAGTTGAGTCAGGGCTATCCCAATTTGAGGCTGAGAAGCCTACTGGCATCAAAAAAAGTCCTTATTGAGTCCTTATCTAAGGGTTTGAAAATATGATAATAATGTAGTACAGTCCTGTCGATCTGGTGCATGGAGACCTAGGATTTAAACTCAAAGGAGAAAGAGGAAAAAGTGATTCCTTCATCCACTGCCAGAGATGTAATCCTGTCAGTCCTCCAACCTTTCTATTAAGTATTTTGCAAAAAAGCTGCCCAGCCCCTTTATAGATCAGCCTGGCGCGCTTCTCGCCTTGCTGGTTTGGGAAGACTCTTTTGGATCAGCTAAAAGAGAGCATAAGGCGTGTAAAGGGGTGGTAATAATAATTATAATAATAATAAAATTTAAAATAATAATAATTTTATTCAGAGTTGTGTTGGATCTCTTTTTTTTGGGGGGGGGGGGGTTGTCCCATTCTTTCTTGGTGTTCTTTCTGTCCTTTTTGCTTTTTTAAATGGTCTTTCTCCCCTGGGTCAGAAATCCAGCCAGAGAAAATAAAGAAACATCACCAAAGATTTAAACACCAAAGGGTTAAATGGAAGCCACTCCGTTGGCTTTGCTTACCATTGTTATTACTGGCCGAGGCTGTTGCCCGCAAAAGAGGCTTTGCCAGCCCCCTCGTGTCCTTCTTTGGAAAGCCTAGGGCAGCTGGCTTGTCCCAGAGGACATTGCAGAGAGGGAGAGGGCGGGGCAAAGTGGCTGCGAGCGCCCCGGGCGGCGAAGAAGCCTCCTGCTCTTCGCTTTCCTGAAGCGATAATGATCGGCATCGTGACAGTTACGGGACGCCGGCAGAAGGATTAAGGCGGGAAAAGAGGCGCGGTGGGGTGGCTGGGCAGGGCGGGGTGGCTGGGCAGGGCGGGGCGGCGCTGGGAGCTCATCCTTCTCCTAAGCTAAGGGGAATATTCGGAATATAATCAGAGAATGTAGGGATATTTTTGTACATTCCATGATTTTGGGGGTTTAGCGTGAGATTTTGTTTATCAGAGTGAGACAGTCAAAATTGATTGAATTGCGTGAGTCTCACGCTGATTGCGTGAGAGTTGGCAGCCCTGCAGCACTGCTATTGGATTGCCCAGCAGCAGGAGGTCTCTTATATTGTATGTCTGCCAACTTAGAGATGATCACAGGCCATTCATTTTGTGATCCCATCTTAACTAAATATATGTATCATATTCTATCCATGAGAATCAGTTTTCTTTATCTTTGAAAGAACTTAAGAACAATAACATTCTAAACTGAAAGGGACATTTAGTCCAATGTGCTGCTTTGTGCAGGAATCTAAATCATTTATACAAGAAAAACGCCCCATCTCCCTGAGTGATTGTTTCCATTGTTCTTGATTTCTAAATCACAGGATTATGCAAAAATCTTTCACAACACTTGTTTTTTATTCTTTTTAATAGGCAAATTGAGATTTGCAGCAGAAGTCACCTGCAGAAAAAGCACATGTTTCCCTATAGACCATTAAATGCTTCTCTAGAAAAATATAATTACTGTATGGAATAGTTTTATAGGAGACTCCTCAGACAATGCTGAATCAATAATTTACCCTTCCTCATCATCATTCTTTCACTTTGTGAGCACTGACATCAGAAATCTTTTGAGAAGGGAACATACATTCATATTTGTATGTCCACAAATGTTCATGCTTCTGTTTGTGCCTTCTTCTTCCTATTGGATTTTGAATTAACAGTTGCAGAATAAAGCTATTTATTACTCGCATAACACATAGGTGCATTTTCTCTTTTTCTTTTCTTCCATCCATCCATCCATCCATCCATCCATCTATCTCAATATCATGATTCTATGTTATATTTATCTCTGGGTAAGTGCACATGACCTAATCCTTAATGATGCCGCTTTGAAAATAATGGACAGAGTTAAAGTTAATCCTTCTTTCTTTAATTCACAAGCAGATTTTCCCCTTTTTTCAAGCAGACTAGGAGAATCCTTGAATGAACTATTGGAGAGCCTGTTTTTCTTCTTTTGGATTCTTGTGACATGAGGAGGGAATTTTTGGATCAAACTTACTAAAGAATTAAAATAATCATATAGCTATTCCTATTTGGATTGGGACTCTGCACACTAACTTAACACCAAACAACAGGAAGAGATAGTCTCAACTTTATATAATGTATACCTTGATCCTTGGATTGTAATTTGATAGTAATGGAGATGTGTTACTGAAAACAATGGAGCTTATATCTGAATAGACTCTAACTGCATGTAGGAACACTGAAAAGATTTCCCTGAGTCAAACAGCTTGCTTTTTATAGCAGCCTGGAACCCTGCCACAAAAATAAAAAAAAGTCAGAGATTTGTCTTCCCTAAAGTTTGTAATTACAGAATATAATTAAATCAAACATACAACTAAACTGTATTTTATTAGGAGGTTTTCACAAAACAAAATAGATTTTTAAGGTGTACAGTTAGTGTTATTTGCTTGAGATTAGTAATTTCCTCATTTCTTGGATCCCAGCCCTGCCATGGTCTAATAAAAGAACCTAAACTGCAGTCGGACAAAGGCTGCTACTGTAGTTTAAAGAAAAAGATTTAGAGTCATATGCTATGCAGAAAGCTGAACAACCTTCCTGAATGAAGTAGAATACATTACATGTGTGACAGACTGATGCAAAATTGTAGGCATATTTGAATGTAAACCTATTGATCCTGCTTTAGCTGTCAAGAAAGCAGGGAGAGATGATAGAAGGAGCTGAGAAGACAGGGTACCGCTTGCTTTAATTAGCGGCGTATGATATGCAGTATTCACAGGTTTTAGCACGTGCCAGTTTGCATTTTCTTCTTTGCTTTTAGAAATGCAATGGTACAGACAATACGAGAATGGCAGGAAGACACAATTCCCATTTTAAACATCCTAGAACTGTTAGTTATGCTGCTTTATGGGGGGAAAAGAAAGAAGAAGAGAGAGAACTCCTTCAGGGAAAATGCTGAACGAGGGCTTCCAAATAAGTCTGATTATTGCTGTTTCAAGAATTGCTTTATTTATTATTTGTTTGTTTGTTTGTTTATTTATTTAGTCGAGCAATTTTAAGATTGCAGGTATAAGTATAGATATAGCTATGAGTACATGAAATGGATACATATAAGAAAAATAAAGAAAGAAACAATAGGACAGGGACAGTAGGCACACTGGTGCGCTTTTGCACACCCCCTACAGACCTCTTAGGAAAGGGGTGAGATCAATAGTAGACAGTCTAAGGTTAAAGTTTTTGGGGTTTGGGGAAGAAACCTCAGAGTCAGGTAGAGTATTCCAGACCTTGACATTGTTTTTGTCTTCCTTTGCCCTCATTGTATTAACACTTTCCTTGACAAAATGGGCTTGTCTTAAAACAACAATAAATGAGTAATGAAAAAGGACACTAGTCTTTCACTCTTAAAAAGAAGAAGTAAACAGTAGGTTTCTGCAGAAACTCAATCTGGCACTTTAGGATCTTCTCAGGTTTGCTTCATGATCTACTGGAAATTGCTGTCTTTAATTAATTATGCCAGAAGGAAAAATAGCAAGCAATGGTAGAAATTAACAAAATACAATTTTGGCTGCAAGCATATATAGGCAGGCAGCAGGGATTAGCAGGCAAAGTAACACTACTTTTAAGGATATATTTCTGATCCAGCAAATTTCAAATCTGATAGTCTATTTTAAATCAGATTGACAGAGTAGAGCCAGGAGCAGATGGCATTGTATAATACTTACATTAGAAGCAGTATGATGAAATCAACTTTTACAATCCTTGTATGGCAGGTTTAAGTCCTTTTATGAAGTATCACAAAAGGAATACATTTGTCAAATAATTGTGGCTGCTGTCACATTTCTAAAGGAATTAGACATCTCTTATTTACCTCTTAAAACTTTGTCAGCATACAGTATGTGCTTGTTTGTTTATTTTGTGTGGAAGAACAGACACTATCTGAAATTAATTCTGCTTAGTGAAATAATGTGCCTAATAACATTTAACCAGGGGTGGGATTCTACCAGTTCGTACCTATTCGCTACAACCAGTTGTTAACATTCTAAGAAGAGAACTGGTTGTTGGAGGAAATTACTGGCCTAATCCTGTAAGGAAGGCAGGAAGGAAACATTCTGTTGTTGCTTACAGAAACTACCTCTCCGTTAACCCTTATTACATACTTGGCAAGACTTCCTGACTCAGGAATGTCTCTGGACTTCCTGACTCAGGAATGTCTCTGGAGTTTTTTTCCCTTCCTTTGCTGGTGTGGAGTGACCATTCAAAGTCACAGTGGCACTGAAAAAAGTGACTTATGACTATTTTTCACACTTACGACTGTTGCAGCATCCCCACAGTCTTGAGAGGCCAGGTGAGGAGATGCGTGCCTCGATGTGAGTGATATTGAGTTGGCCACATCCAGCCAATAACATGACCACCAAGCCATGTCCACTGAGTCACATGACCACCAAGTAACACCCGCCACCTAAGCCATGCCCACAGAACCAGTTGTTAAAAATTTTGAATCCCACCCCTGCATTTAACCAAACCTAAAGGATCACTATTTGGCAACAAATAGTTGGCTGTTTCTGCATCTCTTTGCTGCCATCTATTAGTCATCCAATTTTTTGCAACCCAAACATGCTAGGAAGGAAGGAAGGAAGGAAGGAAGGAAGGAAGGAAGGAAGGAAGGAAGGAAGGAAGGAAGGAAGGAAGGAGCTGCCATAGTTGAGGGAGTAGACATACTACAAACATAATGCAATCAAGTGGACACACAACCAAACCTTAACCAAAGCTTGGGAAAAAGATGATTCTTCATTGCTGATTTAAAGGATAGTCATGTTTGAACATGACTTCTTGAAGGATACAATTCCACAAGGCAAATGCCGTGAAAAGAGTCCTAGAGATGATAAAATTCATTCCTTCAGGATTCTGAGGTTCTCAAGCTTAAATTCCAAACTATTCATAAAACTTACTTTCAGCACAAGTATAGCCATTTATTTATTTATGATGTATATCTCACCTCAGTTAAGTCTCTAGGCAGTTAAAAAATAGTAAACAAAATATAATTTTGTTTACAAAACATAAAGAGCCTCTGTGGCGCAGTGGTTAAAGTGCAGTATTGCAAGCTACTTCTGCAGCCAGCTGCCTACAGTTTGGCAGTTCAAATCCCACCAAGCTCAAGTTTGACTCAGCCTTCCATCCTTCCGAGATGGGTAAAATGAGGACCTAGATTGTGTTGGGGGCAATATGCTGACTCTGTAAACCACTTAGAAAGGGCTGTAAAGCATTATAAAGCGGTATATAAGTCCAAGTGCTATTGCTATAATGCATTACAATAACAATCATAAATTATAAATTCCAGAAATACATTATATATTAAATAAAATAGGCCCTGATAGATCCACAACTAATCTTCTCATATGTGAATTACTGCTAGATGAAATAAACAATACTGTGCTTAAGAGTCATCATAGAATAAGTTTCCCATAATCTGACTTTACACGATTGTGAGACTAAATGGGGAGACCTTGTCTTTGTGATAGACCTTGTCTATCTGCATATACATCTATCAAATGAAACCAATAAATCAGGTAAGTGACAGCATTGCCCTATTCTTGGGAAAATATTATTGAGTTTAAAGAGCAAGCATAGGACTGTTGCAACCTCAAGCCTGCATTCGCGAGTTTCTGAAGATGGCAGGTACAACTATGTCATTAAAGTCCCAATCCTTGATGACTATATGACAATACCTATTAAAAGAAGTGAAGGTTTCATTGTGTGATTGTGCCCTAAAACTTAACTTTTTTTAAACTTGTCTATATTACTTGCTAAAACTGGGACATGCTTTCAAAGATGTACTTAGGAAATTGCTGGAGTGCAAAGTCAGCAAATCTTTAATGGAGTGACTTTTGGGGAGAGTATCTCTGTGGGCCTTAAAAAAACATGGGTACTTTAATGAGCTGTGTTAAATTCAGCTGTGCCTATTTTAAGGTTTGTGTAGAATGAAAAAAAAGACATGGTAGCACTAAAGAGTAATTGTGTGATTTTGTATAACTAAGACATTTCTTCTGAATCATTTTTGTAACATGGACAGACCTGTTATAGTGTGAAGTTTTATGTACTTACAAAAGTAACTCAAACAAATTTAATAGAGTTTATTTCTGGATAAGTATGTGTAGAATTGCATTGATTTCTTTCAATATTTTTTTTTCAAATACTCTTTAATGGTCATAGCTATAGTATGTGACATGAAAAGGCAAATGTACCTTAGCTCAATGCATTATCTAAATCGCTTCAATCATGAGACTATAGCTAAAATGGAAAAGCTGTAAAATGGACTAGAATCATGACTTGGAGTCTGGCTATTAGATCTGAGTTACAGAAATGCAGACATTTATTTGAAGGCAGTGAAAAGTCACAGCAAACTCTCTTTGCTCCTCTCTGATGGTTATCTGGAATTTTTCAATCCAGATTTGATAGCTTACAATATTCAATCATAGGTTCATGTGCCAATTAAATAAAGCCAGAAGAGCTAAAACTGGTTTAATCTTCTGATTGTTATGCTATACTTGGGTCCCTCTCTTACTGTTCTGACTCAACTCCCCAAACACGACAAACCCTTTGAAGTTAAATCAATTAATCCTTTATTAGGAGTCCTAGCAGTCCCAGGAAAAAGTTTCTCTCTTATCACAGGCTAACAAGTCTGTCTGGCATAGTTGTCTGCCACATCTATTCATCTCCCCCCCCCCGCCTTTTATCCACAGAGCTAGGCTGGGGTTTCACTAGCAGCGGTGGCTCTTCCTTGCCAAGGATTGGCCCACGGATTACCACCGCTCTCCTCTCCTCTGCCTTCTGTGCATTCGCATGTCAGGCACTGGACCAGGCTGTTCCTCCTCTTCCTCACCAGCCCATTCCAGACCTGGGGGCTGTTGACTGTCCATCTGAGGACTGATGGACAGCCCAGGCTTCACCTCTGTCTCTCTTTCTCTGCCAGCTCCATTCCCTCTTTCTCCCTGGAGCTCTCAGGTTGCCTTGAAGCTGGCCCTGACTCCCATGCCTCCTCATCTGATTTGGCTGCAGGAGGGGCCAACGGCCGACAGGCCACACCACTTACTCTTACATAGCCCAAGCTCCCAGTAAAAGAAACATCTTACAGACATGCTGAATATTTTGTCAGTAATTACGTGCAGGCCCATCAGTTTAAATCTAAACTGAACTATCAATTTGCAGGATATTTAAAGAATGTCTATATTTTAGCAAGTTGATGAGGGCAAAATATGTCATGATATTATATGGAAACTAAATGCATCTCAAGTGTCAAATGTCTTTGTTTCTTATTTGGCAAATTTTAACAAATCATTTTTTTTAGCAGATTACTTCTCTGATACATCACAAGATCTTTTCTTAACATTCTGGGACTGTTGTTTTTAAAGAAAACATGACTCCTGCTTACTGTGCTTTAAAGTAATGCTAAATGATTTTGAAATTCTTTTCATAGCAGGATTATGAAGTAGTTCAGAGTTTTAAACTAGCTTTGTCCTTGGCTATGTCTCAGTATATAAAAGGACTCTGTCATCTATAAAGGTCTGTCTAATGGAATATATCCATGTTATGGGATGGGAGGTTTTTTAAGAGTTTGATGTATTGCAAGTATATAATAAAACCTCAGGAGGGTTCTATGTAATCTAACAGTAACTGTTCCTTCCTAGCCTCAAACAGTTTCCCCTCTCAAAAAAAGTTACCTTGATATCACCACAGATAAAATGTATAAAAAGGTGAAGCAGTTTTATGCTTTTATTCCTCCTGAAATGGCCCTAATAGCTGGCACTCACTTTCAAATGCAGCCTGATCTTATAGCTGGTTTTGAGAAAACAGAAATCTGTGCAAAACCACATGATGAATTAGAAGGGAATGTAGATTTTGTACAAGGGGACAGGATGTATGTGAAACAGATTGTTCTCTTCCTCTTCCAGCTAGGACAGGGCCACCCAACTTTTTGGGCACCAGGGACTGGTTCCATGGAGACAGATTTAACCACGGACCAGTGGGGGTGTGGTTTCATGGGCTGCTTGTATCCCGCAGAAGAGCCTTCACTTGTTTGAGTGGGCCAGTTTCTGGCATGCCACAGACCGATGCCAGTCCATGGATCAGGGACCCTGAAGCTAGAAGTCCTGTGTTACATTAGCACAGAAAAAAATCACGCCACATGGGAGACAGGTGATTAAACGTGCATCACTTAAGCAAACATCTGAGGGAGTCAGATAACACTCTTTCAGATTAATGCCTGTGTTTTAAAGGTATAGCCAATTTGTAAGCTATAGCTCCTTTCAACAGAATCTTAAGGAGTGAGCTACACCTCATAAAAGCTTATATCTTTTAATAAAATATGTACAGGTGCTCCTCACTTCACAACCATTTGTTCGGTGACTGTTCAAACTTGTGACAGTGCTGATGAGTGGTACTTAAGGATTGGTTCTCATAGGTCTGGTCAACACAAAAATCACATAATCACATTGTCGCTATTTGTGACTTTCTTTGATGATTTGCTCCAAGCAAACTCAATGGGGAAACAATCCAGCAAGAGGTTGCAAATGGCAATCATGTGATGTTCTCCCTTAAAACAGTGCAGGATTCACTTAATGATGGCAACCAGGAAGTGCCAGAACTGCTATCGCTAAGTGATACAATCATGTGATATCACACTGTATAATCACGGGGCTTACCAATTGAAATTCTAGCCCCAATTGCCATTGTTAGCCGACAACTACTATAGTCCTAAAAGGTGCTGACTCCTTCAGGGTTTTTTTGTGATTTTAAACTAATACAGTTCTCTACTTACAATGTAGCCAAGTAAGATGTTCCCATTCCCACTCTTGCTGTAGTAAATAAGTACCCACCATATTTGGTGGGTCATTCTGATATTCTGGAGGAGCCAGGGGACTGCAGAAGTCCAGCATTATAAAAAACACATTAAAAAAAACCCTTAAGTGTACTTCAATTAATTTCTTCCAATGTTTTATTCTTTTGCATTGATTTCAAACTAGGAACCAGAGATAAGTATTTTGTGTCAAAGGAAAGCCACAAGCTCTCTTACGCTTCCTCACTTGGTTTACATATTGTCTTTTGATTCCCCAAAGATCAAATGGAATAATATAGAAATACGTATGATTCATATGATTTCTTCCTTTTCCTTCTGGATTCTTTTCTGCCTTTTAAAACAGTAGAAGCAGCCACATTTTCAAATGGGTGCATAGAGGGCCACTGTTATAGAAAAGGCTGCTGTTCTCATGTAAAATAAATACATGTTTCACCTTGTTCTCCAGGGCTTCAAATTGCCAAGCTTGTGATGTGCTGTCACAACTTATGCGTGACTAGATGGTTATAGTTGCTGATCTATATGAAGAGGTGAGAATTTCTCACTGTGCATAAGCAGAAAGATCAGTTAGATACAGCGATAGATCTGTTCCTTGCCTGGGTTCATCTGCTGCTATATTAAGGAAACTCAGCAGCTGCCAAATCAAATTCTGTGCCTGGTTTTGTGGTTAGCAAAATAGAAAAAAATAGCAGTAATATGATGGAACCACTTTGGCACACAATTGTAGAAATAATGATGTTTTAAACTTTCTACTGTACCAGACTATTCTAAGCAGTCACCACTTTCCAAGCCTGCCATAGGAATCCATTTTTCCCAAATTGCATATTAAAACATTTTTAAAGAATTTAATAAGTCAAAGATAACTGCATGCATTTTGTTTGATTGAATATGATAGAATACTCTCCAGCCTAAATTTTTCTGGTTACTAATTTCATTGAGATTTTGGGCAATCTTTGAAAAAGACAAAATATAAATAGTCCTGACTTAGTAACTACAACTGAGCCCAGAATTGCATTATAACACATTGCTGTTGTTAAGTAGGTTGATTTAAGCTGACTTGATTTTATGACTGTTTTTATGATGGTCATATAGAAAGTCACCATGATTGTTAAATGGAATTATGTGATTGTTAAGCAAATCCATCCTCCTGAAAGAAGAATGTGTATTTTCCATAAACAACAACAACAAAAACACTAGAAACTGACAAAAAAAAAATCATACATAACAATCATGTGACCATAGAACACTACAATTGATCATAAATGAGAAACCCGAAACGCCATCACATGACCATAGTGGAGAGGCAGGGGAACTGCAGCAACTGTAACTTTGAGGATTGGGAACATAAGTACAACTTTGAATTGTCATTAAGTGACTGAGGACTATTTGTAACTCATCCTTACTGCCGTTTACAAATATTGCTGCTGTTATACCTTAACTGTATGATTATGCTATCTCGGAAGTATTAACTTACAATGTAGTACAATACAATGCAGTACTATTTCTGCTTGGGTATATCGTATAAATCTCCTTCTATTATAATATGATATGATATGATATGATATGATATGATATGATATGATATGATATGATATATAACATAACATAACATAACATAACATAACATAACATAACATAACATATAACATATAACATATAACATATAACATAACATAACATAACATAACATAACATAACATAACATAACATAACTGTTAAGTTCTGAGCATGGGTGCAAAGATGGAGACGAGCCAGTGAAACAGTGAACTTCAAACTCTTTATTTACATGTTAAACAGCTCAACCGATGGCCACGATGGGCCCCTTTATATAGGCAACTCTTAACTTATTTAACCAATGAAAACACAGGGAGCGCTAGCTCCATTAACCAATGGAAAAGGCTCGTTAATAGCCAATCAGATTCTCCTGAACGGACCAATCTGATGTCACTATTATCGGCCAATCAGAAGTGCAGGGCCTGAACCCTGCACTTTACTTCAAGCTCTTTTTTTTTTTGAAACAAATTTTATTAATTTTAAAGATAAAACAACACATCATTAACCATTAAATACATAAACACATAAAACCTCTTAATATTGTAAATCCTTACAAGTCAAACAAAACAATATTTTTATACAACATAATTCCAATTTATCCCATCCCCATATGGACACGCAAATATCTTTCATCAAGTTTCTCATTATTTCTCTTTACTCCAATTCAATTTCATTTCTCTTCCATATTTATCCATTTTATAATCATCATATTCTTTTCTTTCTGACTTGTTTAAATTATTCTCATCTAACATTCCTCCAAGGTTTTATTGATTCTTTTTTCCTTTTTTTTAATAAAAAACAAATTTTGTTAGTTTTATCAAAAGCATAATACACAAACATACAAACACAAAACATAGACAAAACTACAAGATCTTTTCTGAAGGTTGTCTGTTCCCGGGTTAAAAACTCTTTACACAGACACAAATTCAAACATCATATTCAACCTAAGTCTCCTTCTATATCTTATTATCATTTTCTTTTTTATATATGTATATAAAAACCATTTTTATCAGTTTTCTAAAATCAATACACACAAAATCAAGGCATAACAGCTTATAAATTCTTTTCTAAAAAAATAATAATAATGATAGACCAATAAAACATAACATTTCCAGATTATAATATCAATATTTCATATAATATTAACTTCATATCTTATCCCTACTTCTCTTTTCCATCCAAATTATTTATCAATTAAAATTTTATTGCCTTTTATCAATATACAAAATCAAAAAAAAAGCATATATATCCTTCCATTATTACCATTTTCAACAACATTCTTTGTCTGTTCTATTTCCAAACATCCATTCATCTTTTTTCTTTTACTATACTTCTCCTGTAAACCAATTGGAGTTGCATCTATAACACATTACCTAACTTAAAAATACTACATATAAATCTTTCTTGGGATTCTGTTTAAAAAATTCTTAAAATTACATAATAATTTTTTTATTCTAAATATACATACATATAGAAACACACTCTTAAATACCCTCCAGAATCCCTCTTTTAATCTAAATTAAATTCACCCATTGTCTCTAAATAAACTTTTTTTCTTTAAATCTTGCTTCCCCCCATTAAGGCTTCTCCTCCCCCCTTTTCTCTCTTGCTTATTCTTCTCCTTGCCCTTTCTACCCCTTTGCTTTTTCCCTTCGCTTTTCTTGCTCCTTTTCTTTTGTTTTCTAACCTTGCCTCCATCTCTTCGCTCATTTTTCTCTCTTTTGGTTGTTTTTATAATTCTTAAAAACCCCTTTTTCTTATCCTTTTTCTCCTCCTCTCCGGAAGGAACCCATTGTTCATCAAAGATGGCTTCTTCTTCTTCTTCCTTGTCCCAGTCCTTCTGCTGCGTCAACTTTTCTAAGGAACATAACGCCATTTCTAAGAATTGGAACAAAGCGCCCAAAGTATCTTCTTTTTTATATTTTTGATATTCAATCTCTAGTTCATCCACAGAGAATGCCATTATGAAAAGGGAAACTTTTTCCAAAACAACCACAAGTATTTTTAATCCAAGACAATCAAAAGCAATTAAAAAAAGGAAAAAAAGAAAAAAGTTCCAAAAGTTAATACTTTTCTTCCTTCTTCTCTTTCTCTTTCCAAATTAATTTTTGATCAAAGAGGTCCAATTACCATATATCTTCTTTTGGGATCCACCAAGACGTTCTAGACAGTCTCCTCCTTTTTCAGTTTCTGCTCCAATTTTTCTTTCTCCCTTCCCACTTGCAATAACAATTTTAAATAATCAAAAATCCATACCTCCAGCAGAGATTTTCCAATTTCTTAAATTTTTCAATGTCCAAAAATCCCTTTGTCTCTTAGCTTAACTTTCAAAGCAATCCACTTTCAGTGTCTAATACATCCAAATATTTCTGCTTTTTCCGTGGGATGAGAGAGTAAAAAAAAAATTAAAAAAAAAAGTTCCCTTTAACAGCTTCTCCGCCGCTTTCGATCTTCTTAGGGATACAATGTATCCTCCAGCAACAAACAGCTCAATTCCAGGAGATTTAAAAGTTGTTACTTGACCCGGCTCAGACAGAACTTTCACTTTTCACACTTCCTCCAGCACAGTTCTTACCCGGTTGCTGGCTTCTTCGTGGCGGCCATTGCTGACCGCCGCTCCACCGCCTTGGGAAAAAGGGGTTTTCCCAGAGAAGGGGGGGGTCTGCGATGCCCCCACCTCCCTAACCGGCTCCCCTCTATCTTCAGCTGTCCCTACAGGGCAGCGATAACCCCCTGACCCATCTGGATCGGGGGTACCTCGGCAGCTAGCCAGCAGGAATCGTGAGCTGTCGCGAATTCCTGCTGCTCCGAAGCCACGCAAACCGGAAGTTCATTACTTCAAGCTCTTAATGATCTTTATTAAGCATTTATTGATTCACAACAATAACATAACATAACAACATAATGCAACAATGGCAACAAGCTGCAAAGTTTCGTATATCAGGTTGAATGCAACTTTGAATTCTGCCTCCATCTGTTAGAATATGGGTGAGCTTTAGCAGTTAATAAACGAGACAACGAGCTGAGATGTCAACACAATGAGTAGATGCTTTGAGCTACTGTAGACAATCATGTATTGAATAATACATCACAGATACCTTTTCACAATGCTACATGTTCTAACAATGTAATCATCATATTACAATCATGAGACATAATTGGATGTAAATTTATACAAATTCTTGTTTTCTCAAACGAGTTGTTCGGTCTGTTTTACTTAGAACATGATTCTTTTGTTCTCTGTTATGACGAACTATTTCCCCATTTCATAAGAACTTGAAAACAAAGACCTACTCAACCCAGAGTTTTCTACCAGCTTCAACCTGCAAATAGGAAATTCCTACATAAGATGTGAGACAGCAGCTCCTTTTCAGCTATATTATTTAACATGCAGTGTAATGAGTAGTAACAACTAGCAGTCATATTTATCATGTATTTGACTACTTACCCAAATGAACGAGGTCAGGGGTAGGGAAACTTGGCTCTTTTATCACTTATGGACTTCAAGTCCCAGAATTCCTGAATGACCCATCCCTGGCCAACTAGTTTTTCAGTTGTGGGGGAAATTAATGTTTGACTTGAATGGGACTGTTTAATATACAAATGTAGGATATACAATATACAAATTTGTATATACAAATATACAAATGTCCTACATTTGTACATTAACCAGTCCCATTCAAGTCAAAAATCGATTTTCCCCACAACTGAAAAACCAGTAGGCCAGGGATGGGGAACCTTTTATGGCTCACTAAGGAATTCTGGGAGTTGAAGTCCATAAGTGATAACAGAGCCAAGTTACCCTACCCCTGAACTAGGCAATCATTTAAAGGTTAAATTCTGCATCCCAGCTCTGCCCTACCACATTGCTTACTAGAGCTGTACATCTATAATGTAACAGTTCAATCTGCTCCAGGCATGTTGCAGTATAAGAATTAGATTTTTAAAAAATCTCAATAGAAGAAGAGGAAGATGCTCAAAGTATGGTAACAAAGAACCCTACAAAATCAGAATCATTTCAAATATTACTAATGTTGCTTGAGCATTCCTTAAAAACCAGATTTGTTCAAATAAATCTTTTTATTAACTGCTAAATTGAATCTTTCAATCAAATATTTAAAGCAACGGAGTGCATCAAACCAAGTGCTATTAGTTTGATTCAGAGACTAAGTTAATTTTCTGGTGCTTTGTAGGGTCTCAAACGTTGTTGCAGCTTTTTCTTGCTATTTGAACAAAACCGGACAGGAATTGAGTGGTATGATGGACTTTCTGATAGAGACACAATAGAAGGGTTATCACCTCCATAAGTTTTGCTTCTCATAACGTTAGGATGAATTCAGCTCTGTGATTGTGTTTCATTCTTCTAGTAGACCTAGTTAAGCAGGTTTGTTTGGGAAGGGTACAGGAAAAGAAAGAAAATCTGTTGGTTTTTTTTTTCCTTTAGGGATAGTCTGCCTTTCTGCCAATTTGTACCATTTAGCCTTACTCTTCCTTAGCTTTCAGCCTTTTGGTGTTATTTGTGGTGCCTCTGAAACTCTGTGTGTAATTTGTTGACAACTCAATTTTTTCAACCCGATTTCATTCATTTTCTTCATTTCCCCAATATTGTAAAACAGTTCCCCCCTGCACCCCTCTGTTTTCTTTATATTTTTCTGTCTCTATCTTATTTTGACAATTCATTGTCTGAGTCTGAGATAATGAGCTTGCAGTCAGAGCATTATGTATAATTCAGCTTATTCTTTGTATCTTGAAAAATGTTGTCAACAAATAATTATATGTATACATTCTCAAGACTTTTTTAAAAAAAAAATCATTGTACAAGCAGCATTTCATATATCATTGCCAAAAGAGGCTAATATTATCAATGAAATATGTCCCAAAGGTTGCCACCTCAGAAAAGGAAATGGACAAGCAGCAGGACTGTCTTTGACCTTTAGTAAGAACATACTGTTTAATCAAGTTTTCAAAAGGGTGTTTTTGTTCTAATAGCAGAGGATCATTTCATGATTTGGTTCACTACAAGTCTTCCATTAACTTGTCAGTGAACAATGGAAGGATGAAATCCTATTCTTTCTGCATCCATTCTATTTCTGCATTAAATAAGGTGTGAAAGGAAATATTTAAAAAAGAATTGCAGTGAATTCATTGAAGGTATCTAACTGAAACTTGGCACGGTTAATTGTTCTGAAGAGTCTTTCATCCTTGCTATTTTCAATTCCAGTCTGCCAAAAGTGAAGCAACTGCAGCCATTTTGACATTTTCAGCATTGGCTAACTCTTTATCAAATCATATATTACATTGAATTTTCTTTGTCCCTGAGCATCAGTCTTGAAACTTACCACCTCTGAATCTCAAGCTGAAGTTATATCTGGGCTGCTTCACACACTCCTAAAAACTGGTTTTAGAGAAGACAGGAAACCGTTTGAAAAACTGAGTATTGAAAATAAATAAAATGTCAACAGGACACACTGAAATAATTACATTGAAATTTAAATATACCAAAACCAATTCATTATCACTAATTGATCATGTTACCAGTAGACTAGTTAAATACATATTCATTTAGAATAAGGCTTCATGCATCAGAAGGAATAATCTATATTTCTTGTATTTCTAAAAACTTGTATCCTCACAAATATGAATTTGTTAAAAGATATCACAAAGCTCTTCTCTAATGTTATCGCTGCCAATAAAACATTGTGCGAGGCATTACAATATACATTATATTCCACATTACAATTTACATTATAAATTTTAAATGTTGTTACTTGCAAGTGACCAAATTTTCATTAAGGAAAAAATTACTGTTTAATTTATTTACTAGAACTGTTAGAATACTGAATTGTTCTAATATCTAAAAGTATTGACCAAAATTTTGATTGCACAATATTTTCCATAATCTTGCTATACGTAAGATTATAAGAATCTGTAAATTTCAGTGGAAATAATAGTTTAAAAAGAGAAACAAAATTAATATTTTTTTTAGTTTTCAAGAATGAATCTTATTTATTTTTATGTATTTTATTTATTTAAAATATTTATATAGTTGGTGATCTTATACCAAACTGAGTAGTTTCTAATTTTCATCAGAAAACAACAAAATATTACAGCAATAGCATTAAATATCCCTTTTTATTAGTCTTTGATTAATAAAGGATGGGTTATTTATGGTAAATAGTTACTGTATTAGTTTATCCATTAGTTTATCCATTGCAACTTCTTGTTGGATAAATATATGACAGTTAATCTTCTATTGTTCTTGCTTTTTTATACTATATAAGTGATGAAATTCAAATTACAAATATATATTAGAAAAAAAATCCATATGCAGGTAGACAGAGGAAATCCATCCAATAGGACCAAAATATCAGTCTATGCCTGAATGATAATTATTTTGGTTGTTGAAAATAAAGGAATAAGGCTAGATTAAAACTAGAGGCTGGATTTCCAAAGATTCAGACTGTCTTTTCATATGTTTACATTCTATTTAGATCATTTTTGTGCTCTCTGTGACAACACAAATATTATATTTAACAACTTTTCTGTCACCCAAAAATGAGGTCAAATATACTGGTATGTCTGATATAGATGAACTTTTATATGGTAATATAACTGTATAACAGGGCAATAAAAGTTCGATATATTTAATAGACACACACATTGTTAATAAGATGAATGAATTTTAATGAATGATGAATGAAGTTGAATATTATATTTTCATGAGAAAAGTCTGAAAAATGTTTCTATGTACCAATTTTCTCTTGCTTGGCTACCATCCTGTGAAGTGAACTTTTGGATAGATTTTATGTAAATTATTTGCTAGACGATAAATTCACCTGCCAGGTGTAAAATTTTGTGCGCTGTCTACAAAGGCATGTTATAGCAAGATTGTTGCTGTGGAGTAGTCTGAACAACTTGAATATATAGATATATTTATGTGGGTATCTATTATTGTATTTAATGGTTCTTTCATTTAATTCAGGTCTAATACCACTACAAAGTTTGTAATAATAACAAATAAGCAGCTGCACTTCTGGCACTGTTAATATGGCACAAGGACATGTCAGCCAGAATAATCAGTAATTTCTTTGTGGAGACAGTTTTGAATTGATCACAAGTACATTCATTGTGGTAATAATGGGGAACAAGCATTCACATCTCTTTTACCAATTTCAGGAGACATGTGCGTTTTGATAAGTTTCTGATTGAATCTTACTTTAGTGGATTAAGTGTCCTGCTGTTCTCTGTGATCAAACAGAAAACTGTTTTCTTTCTAGTACAAACTGTTCATACACATGTACTGATTTTCTCCATTCAGCAGGAATAAACAAATCCTAGCACAAGGGTTTGGGAAGGGGATGGAAATCATTGTCAGCAAAGAAGAGGAAAAAGCTAAATAAGTGAAGACACTGACACAGCCTCCTCATTCAAAGGTGTCTGTTAGAAACTCTCTGAAACTATCAATAAGCATAGTCACCATTTTAAAAATTTTCAGCAAAAAATGTGTTCTTACAAGATTAACTAGGATTAGAGTTGTTGCTACATTTCAATATTCTTAATGTGCATTGTGAAGACAAAATAGCCACAAGGAAACCTAATTAAATGCTGGCACCAGCTTTAATTTAAGTACACTGTCTAGTTGCTTTAAAATATTTCTTTTTCTTTTAAAGTATAAGTCTTTTAGGATCAAAGAACCATGAAGGCCCAGAGAACTTCAGAGTAGTTCTTTACTGTCACTCATCTATAAATACAAATCTTGTCCAGATTAAAAAGGCTCTTCCTCCTGTGATTCTGGCCCACAATCTACCACAAAATCCTTGCTTTGGTCATCTGCATATTTAATAATCACTTGTGCCTCTTATTTCAACAAAAATAATTATAATAAACAGTGCAGAGCTAAGGACAGATTCTTACAACAATCCATTCCAGTCTCATGTAGACCCATTTCTGAGTGGTATCTGCATTCGACAAACTATGAATCCACTGGTATAACTATTATTATCTAGCCAATAGTTTCCCATTTTACTAACGAGAGCATCATGAAAATGTTATCATGACTGATTCTAACATGGGGGAAGATGCGAAACACAGAAATAGGAATATACGACAATAATGTCCAAGAATGGAGACTTAACTTCTTCAAGCCTGAGTCCAGTCATGGACAAATAGAGCTAGTTGCATTTCAATATTTTATTTCTTTTTGCCCTCTCCTGTTGTAACTATGTATCATTGCAACTATGTATCATTCATGTGTTTGCAACATTGTATCATTCACGTGTAATCATTAACTTCTGTCTCTTCAGTGACCTTTGCAAGGCACGTACAAGAGACAAGGAGCTAGACGTTTTGTTAATAAGCTTATCCACACTGTAAATAATCTGTCCGGTATGCAGCTTTGTAAACATGCACATCCTGATGAGATTATCATGTTTGACTTGAGCTTTTTGATTAAATCATTTTCTTGTAAAAAAGCACAATAAAAGAGCGTGTGCCAAGACATTCGGGGCGCGCTCATCAAGAGGAAACTTCGCTTCCTGTCGTTTCTCTTCCCTCCGCTCCCTTTCATGAGCCGCCCATCAGATGCGGGATGGCAGATACCGCATTCTGGTGACCCCGATGTGATTCCCTAAGGGGGATACGCAGCGACGCGCCCATATCTTATCAGCTCGATGGGAGCTGTGCATCGCCAGGCCTGAAGCGAATTGCACGTCATCGGATCTGAAACACGGTCTCGACTTTCGTAAGTATGGGTGGAAACTTTTCTCAACAACAGACGCAGCATCTGAAGGAATTGAGGGAGTTAGTCGCTTCTTCTAAATATTCTGCTAATTTAAAGGGCTCACCTGTAAAAATGAAACCTATTGCTACATTATTGGCTTATGTGTGGCAACATTGTCCCAATTATTCAGAGGAAGGGTCCTTAAAAATTTCCACTTGGCAAAAAATTGGTGAACATCTCCATAGTCCTCCTCGTGCACCTATTGGCATTTTGGTCACTTGGAGGAAAATTATGGAGGCTTTAAAAGTCCATTATAAAATAGAAGCAGGGAGTGTGTTTGAATCTCCCCCGCCAAGTTATGATAACTTTTCAATTTTCCCTAACTCAGGCAGAAGCTGCTGCCATTATTGAACAATGCCCCACATGTAGTAAGCAAGGACATTCCATTCCCATAGGAGTAAATCCTAGAGGATTAAAAGCTTGTGAAATTTGGCAAATGGATGTAACTCAGTATCCACCTTTTGCCCCTTGGAAATATTTGCACGTTTCTATCGATACATATTCAGGGTTTATTCTGGCTACTCCTCAAAGGGGAGAAACTGTAAAACATGTCATCAATCATTCAATTCGTACCTTTGCCTTGCTGGGACGTCCAAAAGAAATAAAAACAGACAATGGACCTGCCTATACAAGTTCTGCTTTCCAGGACTTCTGTAACAGATGGGATGTAACCCACAAGTTTGGGATTCCCTACAACAGCCAGGGGCAGGCTATTGTGGAATGAGCAAACTTGTCTCTGAAACGTGCTCTTGATCGATATTCGTTGCGGGAAAAACCCCCGAACCTCCCAGCATTGCAAAATTCTCTTAACATTTGTCTTTACACTTTAAACTTTCTTAATCTGACTGGCATTCCTCCCACTTCTGCTGCTTCACGTCATTTTTCCTCCCCCTCACCCCCGCCTAACAGACCTCTGGTATATTATTGCAGATTGCCAGATCTTGCTTGGCAGGGTCCCGCTGAGCTTCTCACTTGGGGACGAGGCTACGCTGCGATCTTACTGCCAGACAAAATCACTTGCTGGATCCCTGGTAGGGCGGTTAGACCCTATCATGGGAATTCCTCCGCTACATCTGTATCTTAAAACTCTTCCTGATATTCTTGCCTATATCTTCTTTGCAATTTCTACCTTACTTCAACAAAACCTATGCTTCCTGTCAAAAGACTATTCGTGTTAAAACCATTTCATTAACAGAAGGCTATTATACTTGCTCCATGTGGGTACGTCATGAAAATGCTACCCGTAGTTTTCACTCTGTCACTTCTGTTTTATTTAAAGAACACTCTACCACTCGCTCTTTTGTTCCTTCTTTACTCTTCCTATGGAAAGGAACCTTAAAATCTTTTCCTCTATTCAATCTAAATCATAGGGGGACCTAAATGTCCTTATATTGTATTATGGGTTTCCCCACCCCAACTAACATCCTTGATGAATTACCAAATTAATCTTCATTGTCATTATTGTAATTATTATCCTTTTTCTACTAATTGAATTCCCTCCTCATTTCGCAAATGTTCTACAACTAACTTGTCCATAGCCCTCTCTCCTGCTTGTGATGTTTTTATATAACCGAACTCTGATCCTGTCAACAAACGACGCTTCAAAAGAACTGTCCATGACGATCCGCAGAAGCCTCATAGAAGATATAATATTACTTGGACTATAGTTGACTTTCAAGGCGTTCGTTTAAGTTCTACAACCAATTCTTCTCGCATAGAAGACTTCTACCCACCACTTCAATTCGATTTGGCAGACGCACCCACGCAACCAGGGGATATCCTGCAATCCACACCACTTCAGGAGGAACTTTAACATCACGCCTGAAAGGAATGTATTTTATCCCTGGCAATAATTTTGTTTGGACTTGTTCCACCGTTTTCATGGCATGTATCCACGGGGATGAAATTGTTAAATCCAAATCATTTTGCATTCAAGTATGGCTTGTATGTATAACTCTGATGATTTTATATCCCTACAGGTACCCATGGAATACCCCCTTCTGCAAAAAAGATTTAGATCTGTTATTTTTTAAAACAAGGGGGATTGTGTGCTATGCTTAAAGAAGCTTTATGCTGATAGCGGGGGGGGGGCTTGTTTTCTATTTCGCCATGGTTTACAACCTTTTTAACTGCATTGGCAGGATCATTAATAATCATTATATTGATATGTATTATAGGACCTTATTGTTTTTATAGAATATTGCAATTTTTAAAAAATCAATTATCCTCTGCTGATGTTAATGTGCTATTGCAAGCTCATGTTATATCCTCAACACCAGACGAAAAAATGTCATTGCTGAGTTACCGCTCCTTGGACAACCCTGAGGCTGACGGGTCGCACTCTTGCCTAGACGACGGGGACGGCGAACATTCTATAAAAATGGTTCCTGTCTTCTCGGACGAGGAAGAAGACTTGTCATAAATAATAAAAACAGAGGAGATATTGTAACTATGTATCATTGCAACTATGTATCATTCATGTGTTTGCAACATTGTATCATTCACGTGTAATCATTAACTTCTGTCTCTTCAGTGACCTTTGCAAGGCACGTACAAGAGACAAGGAGCTAGACGTTTTGTTAATAAGCTTATCCACACTGTAAATAATCTGTCCGGTATGCAGCTTTGTAAACATGCACATCCTGATGAGATTACCATGTTTGACTTGAGCTTTTTGATTAAATCATTTTCTTGTAAAAAAGCACAATAAAAGAGCGTGTGCCAAGACGTTCGGGGCGCGCTCCTCAAGAGGAAACTTCGCTTCCTGTTGTTTCTCTTTCCTTCGCTCCCTTTCATGAGCCACCCATCAGATGCGGGATGGCAGATACCGCACTCTCCTATTTTTATTTCCTAAATATTTACTGTTCATCCAGCTATCTCAGATTACTACATGTTACAAGCTGCTTGTATGTAAGGGCCAATCCTGGAGGCAGATGGAGTTAAATGCATCCTCTGACCCTCCAGGGCAGTCCTTCCTGTTCTCACAGAAGATGGGGAGGAGATAACACAACATTTTGACTTTATCATATTTAAAAGCAGAGCAAAAGGCAACCCTGTTTAAAAGATTTTAGCACCAAGTATCATTAAAGAAACAAAACAAAAGTCAAACCTTGGTCTTTTCATTCTTATTTTTTAAACAGCTCAAACCAAGATTGACTTAACTAAAGCAAAGTGTTCTTTTGGTCCCTGCTATAGTCTACAAAAGAATCTCAGAAACATTACTGCTTGTTGCTGTGATGTTTGAATAGGATTTATCCTGCTTGCAAACCTGTAACTAATAATGAAAAAAATCAATATACACTCCATCCTGTTATAATGCCTGCATTTTACATTGTCAGGTCTTTAAAAGTGCACAGTAGGTATTAAAGAGAGACTGGGCACATCTTGTTGATTCTATTCACACTTTTATTTTTATTTTTGCAAAAAAAAGATCTGTAAAATCTCTGTTATGTGTTTTTCCAGGCATCTCAAACATTTTAAAAAGTATTATTCATCTTTTTATTTGAACATTGTAATATAGCTTCAGAGTAAAACATTTTCTATTTATTTTTAACAGAATTATATATTTATTTAAAAATTAAATTATTTAAAACAAAAAATGGAAGGGAAATCCTGATTCTGTTATGATTTGAAATACTACTGAATGTTCAGTTCTGTCACTATCATTAGTACTTAAGAAGCAGGGGAATGGTAATAGAAAATTATCTCTGTGAGACAGGAGAACATCTGTTGAGAGGAACATTTTAATATGTGTTATTAATATTGATATTAAGCTCTTTTGAAAATATAAAGTATCATTTGCAATCTCGTAATTTAAATATAAATAAAACATAAATGATAAACATGAATTTTTGCAAACCTTTTTTTTATTTATGAAAAGAACAGTGAAAAACTTATTTTATGGGGAGGAAAAAAGGTCGTTATTGAGTCCCTGAGAAAAACAAAAACCTAAATGTACAGTTCAGTATTTTTGTTGTTGTTTTCTATTAGGAATAATAGAAATTCTGAAAAAGAATCTGAAAGCTTTCAAAAACAAAATGTTTGAGAGTCTGTACTGTAGGGAGTGCAGACTATGGAAAGGAGGTAAGGAGATGACATTATATGTTATTTTTGTTTTGTCACAAGCCTTGATGCTATATTTGATCCTTTGGCCTAAGCAAGATGTTTTCTTTTTAGTTCTTAAATGATATGGCTGCAGAAAACTTGAAATTATTAATTTTTAATGCTGTGACCAATGATTAATTCAAGCTGCAAAAGTAGAAAGTAACAGTGGTAGGACGAGGAATAAGAAAATTAGAGGAAAAAATAGCAAAATGAGAAAAATATGGTGAGGAACACACACATAGAAAGAGAGGGGAGGAAAAAAACAATTGGCAAATCATGGAAACAGGAAAAATTACACGTGTTAGTATGCATTAGTTGAAAGTAGAATAGAATAATTGACCACACTGATTTAATTTGAGTTAACATATGTAAGGTTGCACATAGCAAGCCCAATATGGGATTTCTTCTTTTTTTTCTGCTCAATGCAAAGTAATTGAAACAAAGGAGGGCACAGCAGCAATTCAGATACTTTAAAGATTTTTCTCATTTTAGTTTCCCTGCTATAAGAAGTGCTTTGTCCTATGGATGGCAAAATAGAACTTTCATCATGGAAATCTTGTGAAAATGACATAAGGCAAAGCAAAGTTTCATCTGGCCTACAATGGCAGCGTTCCTTTCAAAATAATAATGTTAAGGTATGGAAAAAATTGATATACGAGTAGATGGAAAAAAACTATGATTGTTATTGTTGGGGAGAATTTTGTGATTTTAAACAAAAGTTTTAGAACAATGCTTCTGTTTCAAACAATGCCTATTTTGATTACTAAGGCACCATTTAACAATGGCAGAAAGATTTATCTAGGTTTATATGACAAAGGAAAGAAACAAGAGTTAAATCTGAAATTCTTCAAGAGGCAAAGGAACAAGGAGGATTGCAATTGTCTGATTGGAAATTGTACTCTTGCAGCCTGCTGTTTGGTTTGGATGAAAGAGTTACTGAGAAATAAAAGAATTTTAGTTTTAAGCAAGCCCAGGCTGTGCTTAAAACGCCTTTGTGAATCTCAGCACAAGAAATATTTTATAGAAATGAAACAGCGGGTAAATGGAAATGGTTATCATGTCAGGAGTTAGAACAAGAACATGGAGAATACAAGATGAAGTCAAAAAATCAATTGATTGTGAAGGGATTTAGCTTTTCATTGTTTTCATATGTTCAGTTAAGAGAATGATTTAAAGTTGATAAAAGCACATTTGTAACTGAACATAAAACAGAATTTGAAACTGAATTATGTGCAAATAATGAATTTGTGATTGCTACAACATATAAGTTTTTAAATTTGAAATGGAAGAAGAACAAATTAAAGACTATGATAAAATGTGTTGAGAATGTTGATAAGGATGAGGATGAGGAGGAGGAGGAGGAGAAGAAGAAGAAGAAGAAGAAGAAGAAGAAGAAGAAGAAGAAGAAGAAGAAGAAGAAGAAGAAGAAGAAGAAGAAGAAGAAGAAGAAGAAGAAGTAGTTTATTGTCATTGTACAAGTACAACGAAACTGTGGATGCACCCCAGCAACTGTTTGCAATACAATAAAACCAGAGCACTTAAGATGAAGATAAAAAAATAGAGTACCCGTGTCTCCATTTGCAATTAGAGAGTACAATATCTACAAATATACACAAAATATACATCCAACACTGACTGTGACACTTTGCTGAGTGTAAAAAGTCCACATATAGATAGAACAATGGAAAATATGTGGCTGAAAGGACTGAAATTTACATTGTGTTACAATTTAAAGAGACTTTTTTTAAAATAAAATATTACACCCTTGATACATGACATTAGAAAAACTATTTAGAAAGTATAAAGTTGCTTCAATTCTATGTTGGAAATGCAGAAAATATGGTCATTTTATTATGCTTGGTGGACAAATTTAAACTTTGGATTCAAATGTATATAGTGGAACAAAACAACGTTTAAAGTCTAATATTCAACTGAACCCAGAATTTTTTTTTGCTGGGACTAATGGACAGACAAGACCTATGGAGCATTTTTTTTGTACACAACTGCTGCAAGACTATCATATGGACAAAGATGAAAACACCCACAAAGGAGGAGTGATTGACAACGATGAAAGAATTTGGGAAGACAACAAATTGACTTATTTGATTAGGGAAAAGGCAATAATTACATTTATTATCTACATTTGTAGATTTTTGCTGAAAACAAAAAAAAGTGATCTTGTAACCTTTGAATTTGATTATTAGAAAGGGTAGAATGTGAAAAGAACAAAATAATGATACAACCTTCAAGAGAGAGGCTGGGCAGCATATAAATTTAATAAATCAATAAATACATTTATTAATTGAATAATCTATTTAATAATAAATAAAATAATTTATAACTGCTGTAAAGAAGATTGGAAAGCACTTCTTAATATCTTTTCATTTCTTGTTTGTCTTTTCTCGCACTTTTCTCATATTTACTCCTAATTTCTCATATTTATTCCTAATCTCTTTCATTACTTATATTTCCTTTTTTGTTTACAACTATATTTATATTCTATAAAAATGTTTAATAAAATTAATTTTAAAACATAGAGGGTCCACATTCGCAGCAGTAAGCTCACCACACCTGTGGAAATGTGGCTATGTGTACAATCTTTTTTACTATATTACTAAAGGACTACAAATAAATGTAAATCACATACCACCAAGGCTAGCAATCTTTATGGATTAATTGAAACTCAATTCTCCTGAAACTAAGTGTATGGTGAGCAGTCTAATAAAGTAGCTGCCATGCTCAGCAGGAAGATATAAAAAGATCCATTTAGAAGGAGGTGAAATCATGAGAATGCTCGTGATCATGGACTCTCCTCCCAGGGTGTTTGGTAGTACCCAACCTCCCATTCTCTGTCTCCTGGATATCCTAGTTTGCCCTCATTCTTATAACTACTGGGCTTACATAAGCCAATCTTTATTTAAGTTCTTGTAAATAAAGGTCCTGCTAGAGCTGGTACATTCCATTGTGCCAGCTCTCCCCCCCCCTCTACTTTCCATTGAAATAATCATTAAAATTGTTAAACATATTAGAGAACTTGTAGCAGGATGCAGGAGCACTAAAGATATCAGTTTACATGACTAAATCATTTGCATACACTAAAATAATGCCCCAAAATGGCAGTTAAAACCCCCCACACCCAATTATGGTTTTACCTTTATTATAGTACTAGCTCAATACCCATGCTTCAGTACGAAATTATGTGATTGGCCTTAGTTTTGGGGGAGGAAAATAAGGGGGGGGGATCTGACTCTGCCTACCAGCATCCATCAATATTCACCTGGTTAGCGTCCTGTCAGTGTGTGAGAGAGTTGAGGGCTGTTTGGAAAGTGAAAGAGTATTTGCTGTGTGAGCAAGGAGAAATCAAGGAGCCTGGGCGTGGCTTAACTCAACTGTTCTGTACAAGCTGCCTGGTGCTGTGAAACTAAAACTGAAACTGAAACTCCTTTCCTCTGCTTGTATTTTGCATTTGGAACAGGTTTCTTTTCAGGTGGAGAATGGGAGTAGAACTCCTTAGCATCAGAGCTAATAATAATATATGAAATACTAATGCTCTGGTGGTCATTTCAAGAAATCCTTTCTTCGTGAGTACCTAGACGCCAAGAGAAACATATGTGCCAAATTTCAAGTTTGTAGGCTTTACAGTTCTGGAGATTTTGTGAAGATGCATGAGTGGTATTTTGCTTTTATATATAGAGATTACTAAATGTCACAAAGTATCATACACAGTTTTAAACTTTCCAGAACTCTTCATTAATCTTCACTAAGTGAACAAAATAAATAATGCAGCACTGAGTAGTGGAGAAAGCATAAGTGGATCAAATAATTCATTAATTAAACAATATTCATATAACACACTGCTGATGAAAAATTTTTCTAAAATCTTCAGTTGGAGACAGGAAGTCTGGCAGGTGCTAAGATAAATTTCTGTAGGCACATTCTCGTCCTCAGTACCAGGCTGAATATCCTTGGTCTATTAATTATGTTTATTAGTATTTAGTTTGAAAATCTCAAATTATGGAACTAGGGGATCAACCCAAGACTGTTTCATGAGGCAGTAATGGAACATTATGTGCAAATCGGTTGAATTTACTGAGAAACATGGGGTAGAAAATCAGTTCTTCTTTATGATAATCAAAATTAAATAAGTACCAGTTGCATTTTCTGTCCTTTCATGATATAGCAAAAAAGCTGAGCCAAACTGTATATTCTGTCTGATGGCAGGACCAGCAGTGTAACCCTTTCAGGATAGAAGTCTTATGAAAGAATTCTTCATGATGTTACTCAGCTGATCCAATGAATCCCTGTCCTGTGCTGTGAAAATGATCCTGGAAGTCAGAGAGATAATCACTTTGGACCTTACATGCAAAAATTGTTCCTGCTAAACATTAAATTATACATCAGTGTTTTTCAACCTTGGCAACTCTAAAACATGTAGACTTCAACTCCCAGAATTCCTCAGTCAGAATCTTAGAGTTGCTAAGATTGAATAACTCTGCTTTACATGACATGGATGCAGAGTGAAAGGGTTCCTACTAGACCAGTAGTCACCAACCGATGGGCCGTGAGAAAATTTTGGTGGGCCGCAGACAAATCTGACCCCCAGAGCACCCCCACAAAGCAATTAATCCAGGCTGTGCAGAAACACAAGGCTGCGCGGCCCACATGGCCCGCAGGAACCCTCCCCACCCACCCACTCCTTACCTAGTAAACTTGCATGCTAAATTTCTATTTTTCCTTTTTCTGACCATCATCTGTTCTCCTGTGCTGGGAGATTTAGATTAGCTAGGAAGCAGGAAATGGTTGGATTTCTTGCTTTCTAGCTACTCTTTAGATCAGGGGTGGGCAAACTACGTCCCGCGGGCCACATCCGGCCCGTTGGTCTGTCCAATCCGGCCCGCCCCTGAAAAAAAAAATTGCTGGGCGTGGCGTATTGCCCTGCGCCATGTGGCCCCCAAGGCAGCAAAACAGTGCAGAGCGCTCTCGGAGTAGGAAAGAAAAGAACGTTGCAAAAGCCTCGGCTGAGAGTTTGAAATGACTTTCGAGTGTGACCTCTCTGAAGGTGAGTCCCCGCCGATCCCCCTTTTTTTTCCGGGACTTCCAGGCTTAAACTTTGCAAAGGCAAAGTTTGCAGGCGGAAGCGTCTTCCCGCCGAGGAAAGGGAAGGGTTCCGCCCGGCGGGCGGGTGGGCAGGCTGCTTGGAGGAGACGACCCGGCGGCGCTCCGGGTTTCCCCTCCACCGTGCTGTGCAAAATTTAAGCCTGGAAGCCCTTTCAGCTTCCTTTTAACTCACGGGCGCTCGCGCCTGGCCCCGAGCCACATGGTGGAGGGAAGCCCGGAGTGCCGCAGGGTCGCCTCCTCCAAGCAGCCCGCCCACCCGTTAGGCTTCCCTCCGCTGTGCGGCTCGGGGCCAGGCGCGAGCGCCCGCGAGTTAAAAGGAAGCCAAAAGGGATTCCAGGCTAAAACTTTGCACAGGCAAAGTTTGCAGGCAGGAGCGTCTTCCCACCGAGGAAAGGGAAGGGTTCCGCCCGGTGGGCGGTTGGGCGGGCTGCTTGGAGGAGGCGACCCAGCGGCGCTCTGGGTTTCCCCTCCTCTGCACTATGCAAAGTTTAAGCCTGGAAGCCCTTTCGGCTTCCTTTTAATTCGCGGGCGCTCGTGCCTGGCCCCGAGTCGCACGGTGGAGGGAAGCCCGGAGCGCTGCTGGGTCGCCTCCTCCAAGCAGCCCGCCCACCCGCTAGGTTTCCCTCCGCCGCACGGCTCGGGGCCAGGCGCGAGCGCCCGCGAGTTAAAAGGAAGCCGAAAGGGCTTACAGGCTTAAACTTTGCACAGGCAAAGTTTGCAGGCAGGAGCATCTTCCCGCTGAGGAAAGGGAAGGGTTCTGCCCAGCGGGCAGGTGGGCGGGCTGTTTGGAGGAGGCAACCCGGCCATGCTCCAGGCTTCCCTCCGTCGCGCGGCTCGGGGCCGGGCATGAGCGCCTGCGAGTTTAAAGGAAGTCAAAAGGGCTTCCAGGCTTAAACTTTGCACAGTGCAGTGGAGGGGAAATCCGGAGCGCCACCGGGTCGCCTCCTCCAAGCAGCCCGCCCACCCGCTAGGCTTTCCTCCACCACGCGGCTCGGGGCCAGGCGCGAGCACGCGCGAGTTAAAAGGAAGCCAGAAGGGCTTCCAGGCTTAAACTTTGCACAGGCAAAGTTTGCAGGCAGGAGCGTCTTCCCGCCGAGGAAAGGGAAGGGTTCCACCCGGTGGGCGGTTGGGCGGGCTGCTTGGAGAAGGCGACCCAACGGCGCTCTGGGTTTCCCCTCCGCCGCACTGTGCAAAGTTTAAGCCTGGAAGCCCTTCCGGCTTCCTTTTAACTCGTGGGTGCTCGCGCCTGGCCCCGAGCCGCGCGGTGGAGGGAAGCCCGGAGCGCCGCCGGGTCGCCTCCTCCAAGCAGCCCACCTGCCGGGCAGAACCCTTCCCGCTCATCCCTTGGGTGTCTGCCTCATTCCTCTCTCAGTCACTCTCTCGCTCCTGCACCAGCCCAGAAAAGAAAGAGAAAAAGAGGCGAATAGTTATTATTCTCAGCCAAAACAACAAGAAATGAAGGCAGGCAGGCAGGAAGAATGGAGCACTGGATTAAACCACGGGCGGCTATGTGGGGGTGAATGGGCGATTCGGAGGAGCTGCGCTGACAGGAAGCCACCCTGCCGGCTTCTTTGAAGCAGTTTCTTCATGGGCTGGTGGAGGAGCGAGAGAGCGACTGAGAGAGGAACGAGGCAGACACCCGAGGAATGAACAGGAAGGGTTCTGCCTGGTGGGCCGGCTGCTTGGAGAAGGCGACCCGGTGGCGCTCCGGGTTTCCCCTCCACCGTGTGGCTTGGGGCCAGGCGCGAGCGCCCGAGAGGAAAAAGCAAGCTGCAAGTTAGTGGGAAGTTGCTCGGGTGCTGGGAGCCGCTATCGTGGTGAGCGGCTCGTCGGGCACGTACGCGAGGAGGAGGGCTTTTAAAGTGCCGCCCGAGCAGGACCACCGAGCTGGGAAATGGGGCACCAAGGCAGGGCAAGTCTCCACCAGCAGCAGCCGAGCTTTAGGTGGGCTTGGATGCCCCTGAGCGCGGTTTGCTGTTTGTTCTCTCCTGGGACTCGCATTTGGAAAGCGGTGTTACTTTTTCTTATATATAATATATATAATATATAATATATAATATATAATATATAATATATAATATATAATATATATATATATATATATATATATATATATATATATATATATATATATATATATATATAATATTCTTATATATAATTTGCTGCATTTTATAATGGGCCCTTTATAATGGCCTTTTATAAAATTGGTTTGGCCCTTGAACACAGATCTGATTTTCC
The DNA here is from genome assembly GCA_033807585.1 of Hydrophis major. Classification (NCBI taxonomy): domain Eukaryota; kingdom Metazoa; phylum Chordata; class Lepidosauria; order Squamata; family Elapidae; genus Hydrophis; species Hydrophis major. The sequence continues at coordinate 293,185,933 of CM066329.1, read as the reverse complement.
ATGTGGCCCCCGACAGAAATTAATTGCCCACCCCTGCTTTAGATCTTCAGCTCAGCACAGCCTCCCTTAGGACTGAAGGTTTGTTTGCAAGCAAATTCAGTGCAGACTTACAGCAAGCAAGTTTGAGAGACTGAGCTAGCTGATGGCAGATAGATAGATCACTGAATGATTCTGTGAGCAACTCAATCTGCCTGCTTTGCCTGATTTTGGGTAAAAGTTGCTCGTTTTTGTAAAAAAATTCAATATTTGCATGCATGATGTGTTGTGAGTTAATTTTATGAGTTTGCTTGCAAGCAAATTTAATGTGACAGACTGAGCTAGCAGATAGATAGATCTCTGAATGAATCTGTGATTCTGTGAGCAACTCAATCTGCCTGCTTTGCCTGATTTTAGGGAAAAGTAGCTCTTTTTTGTAATAAAAAATTCAATATTTATATAAATATTTATAATATTTACATACAAGCCATTACCAGCCAGTCACATGACCACCAAGTCATACCCACAAATTAGGCCACACCCACAGAACTGGTTCGTGATCCCTGGGTTTAAAATTATGAGTTTGGTGGTCACTGAGGTCCAAAGGGTTGGCGACCCCTGTACTAGATGGTCCTTTAGAACAGCTAGTAAGTATGAACAAACTTTTCTTATTTGCCTAATTAGGTTAGTTTCTCTTCATTTTTTCAAAAAATATAGCAAAACAATCATTTCTTTGAGTATTCCTAACAGTCTTGGAAAGATCAAGTACAGAAAATCTCCAGGACAACTTAAATATTCTCCTCAGCTGTTTTCCAAGTGAGGTTAAGCATTCCAACTGTCCTCATCAGAATGTGCTGATCTACGTCCCTGAGTTCATAAGAACTGCTATATGATATGATTTTCATCCTACATCATATGAGAAGATATTGGGAGTTACCAGTTTTCCAGGCAAATGGATTTCTATGCCTTGCTGCTAGTTCCTTCCTTATTACAGTAACCTTGGGTGGTATGGGAAGGAAAGGATTCTTAGGGAACTCTGGTGCTAAACCATTTTTAAGTTGACTCAGGCTTCCTTCAGACAGTAAATTTGGTTATTGTTGATGGGGGAAGCCCACCACTTCTGAATTTGCCATACTTCTGAAGAATGTTCCTTCAAAGCATTCTAAGTATATGTATCCTTGACTTATGACAATTGAGTCCAAAATTTCAATTGCTAGGTGAGGCAGTTGAATTGTGTTTCGTTTCATGACCTTTTTTGCCACAGTTGTTAAGGGAATAATGCAGTCATTAAATGAATCCTGCTTCACCATGAATTTGTTATTGGAAGTAGGCTGAGGAGATTATAAATGGGGAAACACATGACCCTGGAATAATGCACTGTTATGAATACATGTCAGTTGCCAAGGACTCAGATTTTCTTGAAAGTCTTAAGTGATGGCACTCCCACAACTTCAGAGGGCAAGCTGTTCCATTGGTTAATTGTTCTCACTGTAAGAAAGTTTCTCCTTATTTGCAGGTTAAATCTCTCCTTGTTCAGTTTCCATCCATTATTCCTTATCTGGTCTACAGGCGCTTTAGAAAATAGCTTGACCCCTTCCTCCCTGTGGCAACCCCTCAAATATTGGAATACCACTATCATGTCTCCCCTGGTCCTTCTCTTCACCAGACTAGCCAAGCCCAGTTCCTGCAACCGCTCGTTGTATGTTTTAGCCTCCAGTGCCCTAATCATCCTCTTCTCTGTACTTTTTCTAGAGTCTCAACATCATTTTTATAATGTGGTGAACAAAACCTGGATGCAGTACTCTAGGTGTGGTCTTACTAAGGCTTTATAGAGTGGTACTTCCCTTGATCTTGGTTGTATCCAGATTTTGATTATCTGGCCATAGGTCATAAGTGTGAAAAATGGTCACAAGTCCCTGTTTTCAGTGCTGTTGTAATTTCAAATAGTCACTAATTGAGTTGTCATTAAGTCAAGGGCTAACTGTATATGATTGTATAATCCAAACAGACACAGAATGGGAATAATGAAGTTTCTGTGCCTTTGTGTTGGCTATCAGAGGCAATGAAAAAGAATCACATGTCTGGGTTTCTGTACACCTGTGCTTCTGGTATTAGGAAACACTTTATTTAGAAATATGCTGTTTCATTTTACTTCATTTGAAAATGAAGTCTGGGAAATGGAAAGAAAATGTTTTAAAATGTAGAGCTTTGTAAGGTCAGAAGGATAGTTGGATTTGGACAGATGAACAGAAACAAGTCCAAAGTTCTTGCAACTTAGTCTTCTCAATACTAAAAATATTTCTGTCTCTCTATATGTTTCTCTATATTACAATTTTCATGTGATATCTTAGTCCATATATATACCGGTATATAATATTAAAATTGACAAAATGTAGGTATGTATGTATGTATATGTGTGTGTGTACATTATAAATAAATAATTTAATTATTAAAATTGGATATTGATAAATCTAACATATAAGTTTTCAAACTGTCAATTTGTGTGGATATTTCAATGTGCACACAAAGAAATATGCACACAAAGAGAATGACCTAAGGACAGTTTACCTAAAGACAGGTTTCATTCTGTTAATAAAAACACATTTCATAACTGCCCACAGAATATTAATGAATCACTAATGGTGCTCTGGATGACGATCAGAATGACACACTATATCCCAGTGATTTCTTTTCACAGCAGTTTAATTGATCGATTTTCTCTAAATATTATCCAAATGGGGACAATAGCTTCATGGTGTGTTTCCAGAACAATTATGCTTAGGATTCAAGGGAAGCTTATCTAATAAGTATTACAAAGGATGAATAAAACAAAATTGGACAAACTCTGTTGGATGAAATTAATATGAGTTAACATGAAAAAAATCTTTGTGTCATTCTTCATTTGGTTTTGAATTTTTTTGTATCTAGATGACTGCAGATATTCATGAACAAACTTCACTCACTTATTTGAAACTGAAAAGAAACAAAGGGAATTGTCCACAATATGACATTCTTATTTTTGTTTTTTCCCTAATAACTTATGTGCAAATGTCAAAATTAAAAGAAAGCATATTGTTAGTTGAAAAGTCAATCATGCTGGGACTGATCAGCAGAAAAAGGAGAGAGGGGCTCCCTAGTACCCACTGGCTGGACACTATAAATTAAATTATATTAAGAATAAAACCCAATTCTCTGTCACTATAAACAAAATCACACTGAAATGACCATGGCAGTGTGAGACAGAGGGACATAGACAGTGTTGATTCATAGTGGCTGAGAGTCAGACACAACTGATGGCTGATGATAACGTTAATATTGTTAGTGTTATCAATATGACACATGAAATTTAATATGTGAAGGTATATGTTGAATAGCGGACAAAATAATTGAATCAAGGCATGACTACAGAATTAAGCCTGACTCCAGAATATTTTCAAACTCAGAAGTTAAACAAAATTACAGCATCCAAGTGCCAGATTGGTATAGTGGTAAAGCACCAGGCTAGAAACCAGGAAAGTGTGAGTTCTAATCCTGCCTTAGGCATAAAAGCCAGCTAGCTGGGTGGCCATTGGCCATTTACCCTCTGTCAGCCCACAATCTCAGGATTGGGCAATAAACTAATCAGTGAATCTGTCACAACCAATGGATCAACACTCAGTTGTTGTTTTTTTAAAGGACTCTGCATTTGTGACGAAAATATTAGGAAGAGGAAAAAAAGTTACAAAAATTCAAGTCAGCATTATTTTAACAGAACTACTTTTAAGGACTTAGAGAAAGAAATAATAAATATACCTATGCAACCCAACATTTATTTTGTTCCATCTTGCTCATTCTATCTCTTTGAATTTCCTGTAAAATCTAAACTAGGTTTCAAGGGCTGGCTACATTAAATAAATCCATTGTGATTGAAATAAATGTACTTGGGAAATACAGAGTGATTTGGGCAATAGGGTTAAGTTTTCCAGTCTTTAAACTTACTTAATTCCCTTTCCAAAACTGGTGAAGGTGGAGGTGATAGGGGAAACAACAGGAAAAAAAGGATTTCTTATCCTTCATTCAAAACATTTACTGATCAGACTAAAACCTTTTGTAAGTAAGTTCTGGAAATATTTGGCATCCAGATGTTCATTATTTCTCTGTCATTTTTTATTTTAGATCATCATTTCTAGAAAAGAGGGCAGGAAGAAAAAATACTACACGATCCATTATTAGCTGCATTCTTAGAAGACAGATATTACAATATTCCGATGAAGATTTGATCTTGATTTATGGCACAGGAAAGTTGAAATTTTAATATATGTTTTATTGTACTATTTATTTTGCCAAGTTGTTCATGCCAGCTACATTACTCTGTACATGACTAATGATCAAGCAGGTATGACCTATTTTATACATTTTTTCTTTTTCTTTTTGGCAAATATATCTATTCAGTTGCTACACTTAACTCAATTTTTGTGCATTGGCTTTACAAATCTAGGAATGGTTATTTCAGACTTGGCCTGATGTTTTGCATACACATGCAGATGTACCTACACATGCACACTATGCCATTCACACACAGGGAGAGAGAGGGACTGACTGAAAAGTATCTGTACAAATTCAAATTTAGATTCTACTTAACACTAAAAAGAAGAAATGAAAAAAATCCTTTTTCAGGGGAATGTTTTTTCAAAATTGGTGAATAAATTTCAGAATAACAACAACAACAACAACAACAACAACAACAACAACAACAATAATAATACAGGTGCTAATTCTGCTTGCAGGCTCTGAAGGAGGTAATATAAAAAAGAGGCCAAGGATAGGGAATAAAGAAATATAAGTAAGCACAAAATTGTTAAACTTAACATTAGTTTTTTTTATAAAGATTGTAACTGATCTACAAATAATAGTTACTTAGATCAGCCCATTAGTTGAGCTTTGGGGATGGCTACAGGATACTGGTACAACAGGTCTATGGATGATTACTAGAAGGCAGGAAAATATTAGAAAGATTCCATATGTCTTTTTTGTACATCTAGTGGCAATATAGCAATTTAACACCAGGAAGTTTGGGTTAATTTAGTAAATGGTGGTAGTGAATGTTAAATGGTGGTTAGTATTAAATGGTGGTAATTTAGTCAATAGTGGTAGCGAATGATTAATAGCAAATGGAACAAAATTTTGTGGCAACCTGGAATATAAAATGGATTTTTTCTCCCTTGCATGGGGCATAGGTTCCCTCTATTCTCTTCAGGTCTTCACTAGAAAATGGGGGTATTCTGATCAGCAAACATTTGAAAGTATTTGATAATTTGTCCACAAGTTCCCAGTCTGCTTTTTAGTTTTTTTTTTATTTGTTTCATAATTACAAGAAATTACGGAAGGTCAAAGCTGAATTTGAACCTTGATTCTCTCTATTCAGTCCATTTCACAAGAAAGTCACAAAAGGTTTATTTAAAATTGTTAATAAAATTATTTAAAAAAATATAAATTCAAAAGCATTTTAAAATAAGTTGAGACTTCAAAATGTAAATCACATTTATAATGGGCTCAGGGAAGAAGAAACTTTCAAGTCCATTTTTTAAGCTTCCAGTTATAAAATATCATTGGCATTACTGCTACTTTATATTTCACAACTGATCTCTATGATATGTAAAAGTGGGAACATCTAGTAATTGCACATGAGTGATATAGTTAATACTTGAGTCTTCATTTTGGTAATTGCTTGTGTTATCTCCATGTATTAACAACTGAGACTGTACCGCCTTTAATGTTTAGCAAACCAACATAATGTTCAGCAAACCAACAACCAATCAAACATTAGGAAAATGTTTGATTTTCTTTTACTTCAGACACTGCATACATATATACTTTAAGGTTTAAAATATTTTAGAAAATATTAACTTTAAAATAACTTTATGAGTGTTTACATTGGATCTACTGACAACAAACTTTATGAAGGAACATGTTCATGCTATACTTGAAATCGATCTGATTTTGCAGAACCTTCTGTGCCAGCTGCCTTACTAAAGAGTTTTGGACAGCTTAGGAACTTAAACCTAGTGGTATTTTGATGGGACACAATGAAAATACTGACTAGCTTATTTCTTTTCCTTTGTACCAACGTGAAAAATTCTTTTCAAAAACAGTATGTTGTTCTTGTTATTATGTAAGTAATACATTATTGTCTATATCTGATAATTCTAGTCATAGGTTGCTAAAATTCTTCTTTTGAAAGTAGCAATGAAATAAATGAAAAATGAATAATCAAGCAATGTGATCTGCATGCTTCGCTGCACCAACATTTTTTAAAAGTAAAAATTTAAAATGATAATTATTCTATTTTTAAAAAAATAAGCCCTTTAAAGCAAAATATTGCTATTGAAATGTCTTTGATAAAAATCAGTTTTCTTTATAACCACAAGAGAAACCTTTGTATGGGTTTTTGTGTTTTCTGATTAGCATATATAACTGACAACTTCAAATATTGAAGGACAAAATAATTGCAGAAAATATAGTATGAAGAATGAAAACACAATCCTCATTCTGCCATATCAGATAGATTTATGATATGTCTTACTGCATACCTTTATGCATTATGTATGCATTTAAAAAAAAGCACTGAAGTGTTAGATCAGGATCAGGAGAAAACCTCTTGGGTACAGGAAGAATTTTTTGCTGAATTTACAGCAAGGCAAAAGAGTTAAAATCACTCCCTATACTCTGTGATTTAATTTCTAATATTCTCCCTATAATTTTTCTCCCTTCAAACAATTATTTACAGGGTTGAAAAACAGGTATGCAGTACTTTTTTTAAAATATGTGTGTTTGAATATTCCTTGTTACAATATCAAACAAAAGCATTTAAAAAAAAGATCTAAACTTCACTAGAAGTGCACTGGCATTAAAATGTTTCAAGAAAAAAAATCAGTGCAATGCCATTTGCATAAAAGTTAATGAGAGTAGGCAAAGTAAAAATGTTAACTAAATTCCAGAATGCAGAAGCTGACTTACTAGTCCTACAAAACTGTAGTTATTGTGTACAAATATGTCCAGTGCTGGGAATGGGAAGAAAATGCTGAGGAAAGAAGATAATTTGGGTATTAGATAGAGAGTTAAAATAGAGCACTATCAAAGTGCCAGGTTTGAATATGACAAGGCAAAGGAAAGAAAGAAGAGGAAAAGAAGAGAGGAAAGGTATTTGCAAGCAGCAGATCAGAAATTTAAGGGAAAGGCATGAGATTCGCTCCTCTGCTGAGCTGGGATTTCATTTCTTACAGAATGGAGGACACACAGAATTTAGGGGCATCCCTTGGCAGATAAGCCAGTATAGATGAAGCAATGCCAGTAACTTTTATCAGTGAGATACTGACCAAAGGACTGGCTGAAGGAGGACTGAGTTGTGAAGAGCCTGAGAACATGGAGAATCCATTGGAGACCTGACCAATGAAATAGAGGTTAATGAGTCAGGAAGAGAGTGACCAAAGCTACTATACAAAGGTGGTTGTTAACAGTTACTATGTTTGTCTGGGACGAGGAAGGAATAGATTGTTTGAATACGTGCAGTGTTTTAGAAACATGCTGCAATTTTAAGGAGATTGCTTACTCTATTATTTCAAGCAAGAGTTTTGTATTATTAGCATATTTATGTCATCCTCTTTATGTGTCTGTATGCCATTCTTTAATGCTGGAAGTAAAATTGTAGAGTTTACAACTATTGAGGGAGTGTAGCTTTTTATTTTATTTTATTTATTTATTTTGATTTGTCAATCTCTTACAAGATAATAGGTATTCATAGTTATGAATACATGAAATGGGTACATATAAGAAAAATAAAAGAAACAATTGGACAGGGACGGTAGGCAAGTTGGTGTGCTTATGCACGCCCCCTACAGACCTTTTAGGAAAGGGGTGAGGTCAATAGTAGACAGCCTAAGGTTAAAGTTTTTGGGGTTTGGGGAAGAAACAACAGAGTCAGGTAGAATATTCCAGACATTGACCACTCTGTTGCTGAAGTCGTATTTCCTGAAATCAAGTTTGGTGCTGTTAACCTTGAGTTTGTATCTATTGTGTGCTCTTGTGTTGTTATGGTTGAAGCTGAAGTATCAGGTAGGACATTGCAATGTATGATTTTATATACCATACTTAGATCAGACCGAAGTTGGTGTAATTCAAGGTTTTCTAGGTGTAGAATTTCAAGTCTGGTAGCATAAGGTATTCTGCAACGAGTAGAGGAGTGGAGAACTCTTCTTGTGAAATATTTCTGGACTTTCTCAACTGTGTTAATATCAGATACATAATGTGGCTTTCTTATTATAAAATTGAGGGAGAGAAAACACTATTTGAAGAAGTTCTGACAGTAGGCTTACTTCAAAGAAGATCTGAAAGGGATTTTGCTCAAGCAGTCCTGAAGAGAATCGGACTCCACATTCGCTTCTGAGTTCCAGCAAACCTAGATTTCAACAAGATTTCAATTCAGAACCCTAACCTAAACAAATCAGAACAGGCTGCTTCAAAAATCCCATTTCCAATTACATGTTCAACTAATGTCCAGTTATGCATTTTTAAACCAAGGTACTGGACAAACTTGGAGATAACACTCTACTCATTGAATTACCTGAAAACAGATTATTAATTAATGTTAATTACCATAACTGTTACATGTAACTAAGTTCCATGAAAACACTAAGTCAAAATAATATTTTTAATTAAAAGTAAATATATGTAAGATGATAATTTTGGAAGATTAATCCAATGCAGTTATGAATTGAATCATTTCATGACTTATACATGATGGAAAATAACAAAAAGAGAGAATCATGAAAATTATATAGCCCTTCAGAACAGGGCATTCTGTTGAGGAGATAGTTTGGTTTTGACAGCATAACAGCTTTGGTGATTCTGAATATTTTGACAATATTTGGAAGTAGTTTTCAAAGAAAACGACCATGAATCCATTTCTTTTCATATCCTGGCATTGTAGAAATCCAAAAAATTTCAGCAATTGCAACAAAAGACACTAAAGGCTGCCCATGTACAGATTTCACAAGCTCAGTTAAATTCTTCTTTTGGCTCACCACTAAGCAGCAATCATTCCAATGATGGCCTTTATACATTTAATTCACTAAGGTCTCATACATTTTTACTGAAGTATAGATTCTATTTCTTGTTATTATTAAAATTCAGATGTATGTCCAGCACCGAGAAACAACTGATTGGGCCATATTTATCACATTTAGAATATTGCCAACTATTATTTATTTTTGTTATCTTAACAAAGAACTCAAAATTTAACAGATCTTGGTCAGAATGCACTTGTGAAATTTCTAGCTATGAATGTTCCTCCTGTAGTGCTGTAAAAGTTTTCCAGCCTGTTCCTTTGTATCTGATGTCTTTCTGTAAATTTGAATCATTTGGCATAATATGAACTTATTCCCTAGATGAATGCATAGTCCAAATACTGTACATAACACCACCTTTCTTTTAAATGAAGCTGTGCAGTGGGTCATTGCCATAAACCTGCTATAGCATTTTATTTCTACCCTATAAGTAGAGCTGCAAATAAGTACATAGTTAAGCAAGCATTTGCTTCTATCTCATTGAAATGCTGGTCGGCATTTGGAATACACAGTGTTGAAATGCAGGACTGAAGCCAGGACAACTGCCTTTGGATTGTACAACAATCTCAGCACGTTTACCTCCCCTACAACATGCTCTTCTGATATCAGCAGTTTTGAAGGCTTGTCAAAACTTTCAACTATGATGAAAACTAAAACAGGGCTGAAAGGACTCTAAAGCACAATGGCATAAGCTTCTCCCACTACTGTATCCCTCTAAAACCAACGAAGGTGCTGGGGAAAGTACTCGTCTCTTGCCAGGGCCTTTGAATGCTGGCCTTAACTGCTGAGGCTGCAACCAGGAATTTCAATTAGTGCTTACTGCAGTGCAGGATCTCTCTCTCTCTCTCTTTCTTCCCTCATTCCTTCTCTCCCCCCCCCCCCAAACACGGGTGTTTTTTTTTTGTTTTTTTTAAAGTTGGTGAAGAAAGTTCATTTGGAAGTAGGCAGAGGCCACCAATGTCCAGAACAAAGACCAGCAAAGAGGCATCTTTTAACTGCAAGGATCAATCACTGCCTGATTCAGCATTCTTTAAGGCTGAAATAAGACGGGAATATTGCTAGTCACAAAGTTACATGCATGTTTGAATATGGGGTGAAAACATGGGATGCCCAGATAGACATTGATTCTTTTAAAAAACATTGTCTTGATAACTAGCCATTTGGAATGCTAAGGAAGGACAAAGGTATACATAAGCCTTTTTCACTTGGGTTCCACTAGAGGCCATGAGCGGTTCTGCAAAATATCATGACTATAAACAAACAAATACATGTTTATTTGTTTTTTAACTTTGTGCTAGCATGGTGGTCGAAATTTTTACAGGCTATGACTACCTGTCCATTGGCTACTTTGCTCTTGCTGTAAATGTTATAAAATGCAAATTGGGTAATTTACAAGTTTTTTAAAATTATTTTTGGTGATTTTTATGCAGGGCTTCCTTGAGATCTGAAAATTATTTTAAAATTTCCTCTCAGATAAAAAAGAAGATATACATGTTTAAATAAATAAACTAAACACCTGGATAAATAAATAGGTTTAAAGACTCTTCAAAGCAGTAGGAAACAGGAGCCTTTTTCAACTCCATCAGGAGTTTTCTCCAAAGTATGTTAAAAATTTCATTCACATTCTTCACTATATTATAGTAAAAGGTAAGATGACTTGAAAAGTTACAACAAAAGGAAGATTTTACTCCTAATTTCTTATGATAAATCAAGTTAAAATTATTTCTGTTCTTATCATTTTTCACTGGCTTGACACCATGAGGTATCTATCTAATGCACTAGAATTTTCTGTGTCAACAAACAAATGGTCCATTCCTATCCATGAAAGTAGTTGAGAGAAGAAGTGTTAAAGAACTGCTATTCTGGTAGCCCAAATTGGAACAGTTTATCATGAAGAGAAAGTCATCAAGGTTGTAGGGGAGGCTAACTATGGAAAGAAGCTTTTAATTCCAGTTTCAATTTAACATTGCATCAAAACAATAAACAATTGTTAACTGTAATTATAATTTATTGAAATAGGCTTACTTCAAAAATTATGACTTGGAGTAAGTTTATTTTATCATTAAGATTAAACATGATTTGAAAAATTTGAAAAATGAAAAATACAAAGCTTTCAAATTTTCAGCTGTAGTTCATTGTAGATAATGGTTCAAATGTTTTAGATCTTACTGGAGGATGTGATTACTGGGTGATGATTTTTACATGAAGTGCAGAACTACATTCTTTTTGTCAAATTATTAAGTCCCAAAGTAATTTATTATTATTTTTTGCAAAGCAAAATCATGTTAGGTGGAGCAGATCTGACTAATAAGCAATTATCTGAACCTTCTCCTTTGTTTTTCTTCTCCTGCAGAGAGTTTAATTTTGTAGTGTCTGCAGGGAAGATGTGTTGATGCATTTTAGAAAAAGTGGAATGTAGATATTTATATAAGTGAAAAATGGATGAAAATACATAGAAAAATTTGAAAGCCAATGTGGTATAATGTTAAAATTGCTAAATCAGAAACAAAGAGATTGAAGTTGAACTGTTCCATTAGTACAGCCGCCTGAACGATTTTGGGCTTCGACTGGGAAATTGACAAGTATCTATTCACTAAATCATACTGGATCTGTGGTGGTAGATCATGGTCAATAGCCTTCAGTGAAGAGATCCTTGTCCTGCCATTGTCTGATTTTTGTCAACTATTAACAAGAATAGTTGTCCAGACTCAGGTGGCGTGAAATCCAATCAATCAACCAACATAAAAATATGTTGAAACAATTTTTAAAATGCTTAGCTATATTTCAGTTTCTAATTGATGATTACTTTACATATTATAAAATCTTTTCCCTTTATTTATAAAATAAATAGCATTAAAAAGTCAACCTAGTAATAATTAATATACTAAGCAGGCAATGAAGCCCATTTAGAATAAGTAGAGTACTTCCTAAATCAATCTTACACATGAAATATATCAACTTGGAATATAAAGCAATCATACTGATACAATGATGCTACACAGTCAGTTATCTACTTCTAGACGTAATTGAAGACAAAAAACCAAGCAAGACTTCCTAATAAATGAATACATTGGAAACGAATACCTTAATTTTTTTTAAATCGCCACTTAGCTTATTTTACACCAAATACAGACTTTTGAAAAAGGCCATCATTGCTTTAGCTTTTGTTTATGGGAAACTACCCAATTTCTATTTTGGAAATTACAAATGTCAGCAAGAGATATGACTTTGATTTTTCCCATTAATTAATTGTTATTTTATAAAAAATATTGCTATGATTAACAAAGCTGAACATTTGCTCATTAAGCTTGAAGGGACAAACAAAATAAATAGGGATTGGGGTGAAGGAGGGAGAAAAGATATTGGTTACAGTATCTGAGCCAGATGGCAATTTGATGGCAAAAGAGCTACTGAAGACTCTTAACTTGTGATCATGATTTTTTTTTTTTTTTTTTGCAGCTTAGATCTACTAACCTAAGAAATAAGAAAGTTACTTTCCCAGGGTACAGTTTTGCTAACATGATGAAGATATCAGAATCTGCACATTTTAGCGTATGGTGATCAATGTAATAGTTCATGAATTCATTTTGATCTGACAATCTGGCACTCATCTCTTTGTCTTTCAGAAAAGGCTCTCAGAAGCCCAGTGTACAAAGCAAATGCTGAGGAAAACTGAGCATACTTTTAAGCAGATGGCCCCATGCTTAGGAACAAACTGTACTAGACTCAATAGGTTCCGATATTTGAGCTACAAGGCTGAGATCTGGATTTCGAATCATTGAAACAATATCATCCTAATCAAAAGGAATGATCCCCAAGCAGTTTCCCTTGGGAACATCAGCTGTTGCAAACACAGAAAGGCTGATGCGGTCAAGCAAGACGACAACTGTTTCTGTCTCTGGAAATCATGCACATGGAACCATATGCTTCCCCCACTTTGATTTCTATGCAATTCAAGAAATCATTACCAGTGAAGCATACACAACATCCCTCTGTGTGCAGCAATCCTTGGATTTTTCATAATCCAAATCCATTCAATTTATCTCATGTTTTCTCTCACAAATTTTTAATATTTTTTCTTATGTGCATGTATTTCTCATTGACCTGCAGAAGAATAAAAAAGGTGCACTTCAGTTACCGATTTTACTCATTGTTACTTTTGTGTTTTTAAATCAAAATGCAATCAAACACTTTCTCAGTCACATTATAGGCTTAGTGCTTTTTCCCATTGTATATAGGAGAATAGTAATAGTATATCTCAAGTTATTAGATACAGATGTCAATTTCCCACACACATTAAACAAGTCACTTATTCAAACTACTTTGCAAGAAAATCATATCCATATTCAACACTTTTCCACTACCTATCACGAGCAAACATTATTGTTTTTCAACATTCTTATAGGATTTCTTTATTTTGGGTCTATTCTTTTGTCATTATTGTTCTTACAAGAATCTCTGAAATATTCTTTTCAGCATTCCTCATTTTAGTTTCAACCCAAATAATTGCATCATTTTATTTCTAATTCAATTTACTGTTTTGTTGGGTCCTTGTTTAATCCTTTTTATTCATTTTCAAACTAAACAAAAATTCAAAAAATAGTTCTGCATTTTTTGTTTCTTTTAGTTGCAACCATTTCTTGACTACATTATTTGCAACTGTCTTGCCTCCCTATGTACATTGTACAATATCTTTCTTCATCTTTTCATAGCAATCATTCTGCTGATTTGGTTCCTCATCTACCTCCTCTTTTTCCTCTTCCCCCAAGCATCCTTCACATGTTAAAGTGGCATTCTGTAAACATAAATCTTCTCACTTTAATCTAGGTAGTCACTGACAAATAAATATATTTAAATTTTAATCACAAGTCTTATTTAATTTTTAAACAGTGGAAACACCCGATGCAATTTCCTGGCTAAAGTAAGCAGTTTTAAATAGTTAGATAGATTAAAAACTGCTAACAAACCTTACATATACTCTTTCAGGATAAAATATATCATTTAATTCAATAATGAATTAAATATTTATTTATGGAATTTATATGCTGCATTAATCATATTAGATTTAAGAAGTATACAATGTGATAACATACTAATATAATAGCTAAATAATAATCTAATAAATTTAGTATAATAAGCACCATAACACACTAGATGGCACCACAACTTACTCAAAAAACTGTTATTCTGTTCCCTAAAGATCTTCCAAAACAACCAGATTTTCAGTTGTCCAGAAGATCACAAGGGAAAGAACTTGTCTGATTCTTATAGATACTGTTGCAAGAAGTTGGACAGAAGCTTTCCTGCAAAAGTTGGACAAAAGCTATCCTACAAAAGTTGACCAAAAACTATCCTTCTACCTATTATTCCAGTATTTGTTTGTTAATCTGATTTATATAGCTCAACTATATGGCTTCAATAATTTAAAGACATATGACGCCAATGGAAATTAAATTAAGAAATTCCACAATTGGAGTTTTAACACAGTCTACACTCAACATAGCCATTGTATAAGCTCCACTACACTTCTAGATCCCCAGATCTGATAGCACATCCAGTTTTTAAAGAGTTGAGGAAAACTGGTAGAGTGGGGGCCAAGCTAAATTTTGAGGGGATGGTGTTCCATAAGCCAAATACCATGACAGAAAAAGTCCTCCTCCTGGGTCTCACCAATAATATTTTCCAGAAGTAGAAACTATGAGATTAGACAATACTTGTCTGCTCTTTTAAGAGTAGCACAAACCCCGTGAAAAATCAAACAGCTGACAGTTCTGGGAGGACAATCATGTTGACATTTCCTACATCAATCTCCTTCCACAAGAAAAAAGAATGTGTGGTTTCCATAACTAGGCCTGCTTCCAGGCTGCCAGGGATCCAGATAATCTGCTTTTTCCAGAGTAATTTATAATTGTCCCCCTTAGTGACAATTACAAGTAACTATTATTTGGGGCTATTAATGAACTTTAACTGTTAATTATTAAACAATAAACTAGTTATACAGATATAGTCCTCCCAGGGTATGTAAATCTCTTTAGTAGTAGGCAAGCCCATCTTTTTTCTGGCTGCTGGGATATTCATCTCCTGCATTTCCTGTTTATTGACTGGACCAATGTTCTTGTACCCTACCCTGAAAATTTGACCAAGCAAGGTAGCCCTACAGGTGATAGAGCTGGCCCTATGAAAAAATTTATCAACCTTCTCATGATCAAAGACTGAAAAACCTACCAAATAAAATGATAAAGCATCGTCTCTGTCACACACACACAGACACATACCCCAGCTTTTAGGCTTTTGACTTGGAAGCAAATATGAGAACTTTTACAAACAGATACCCCATTAAATTGTCATAGAATCAAAAGATAGATATGTCTTTTGGGTCATCCTTCTCTAAAAGGGTCTAAATTAAACATTCTGCTGAGCAATATTTAACAGGCAGAATAATTAATCTTTAGCATCCCTACTGCCACAGTAGAAGCTTGAATCTGAGCTCATACCCATATTTGATTATCACTGCCCCTTGTTCTCACTCACTATCAGGTATCTTTTCATTCACTATATCTCTGGCAGCTCCTCAATATGTCAAGGACCTTCCTGGATTAGTAAGCAGGGAAAGCAATCAAAAAATTTGAAATATCAAACCTGTGAAGTAGACCATCCTAAATTGGTTCTTCCTACTAGTAAAGGTTGAAAGCCCTAGTCAACACCTTGCTTTTGAAAAAGTGATTTGTTCACAAGAACAAAATATACTAGATCGACCTCATTTGCAACAGGAGTCAAACCAGAAATGACTTGGGGATAAACCTATAGTTCTCGTGACAGCTTTGAATTCTTGAGCTGCCTTCAAAGAAAAAAGGTTAAAATCACTCAGAGTTAGTGTCAATGAATTCAAAATCAATACACTGAATAAATTCAAGCAATTCAGGAAGGGCAGCTGGGAAGATTGGGTAAATAGTTTATAATCAGTTAATCCAAAAGCCCGATGTTTCAATGTTTTGGTGGGGTTTTCCTTTCTTTTAGTGGACAACAAGGTATTTTAGGATAAGTTTAGATAGATTAAATATAGGACAGGAATTCTGCTGCAGAATATTTTTTTCATGTTGTTTTAAGGGCTAATAAAATGAATTTTACCATAAAAATCTTATTTAAGCCAATCAGTTCTACTAAGTTTTCACCTTTCATAACATTCCACCTAATGTTAATAATAAATGTTATCATAAATGTTATCATAATGCCTGGATTAATGAGTTTTACTAATCTACCCAGATTAAGGACTACATTCTAGAAAGGTGTAAAGTGGAATATATGGCACATGTTATCAAAAATATTGAATAAGTTTACAAATAAATTATTTCTATAATCTATTCGCTGCATCTACAATTCAATCCATCCCTTAATTCTTGTTTCCCCTTTTAAAAATCTTTTTGTTATTTTGCATTTTGCCTTTGTTTGAAATTTAATAAAAACGTTGTTACATGTTACACAACAGACATTTGTTTTCTTCAAAATTAGACCGATTCGGTTGGATTAACCAGAGCGTAATGCATCTAGCACTAAATTCCTGATAAAATTGCATTGTTTGCAATGGCCTCAAGGAAGATATGAAAGCACATACTAACAAATAGTGTTGTTAATATTAGAGAGAATGTATTGAACTGATATGGATTGCTGTAATGTTACAAACAGTCAGCTAAAAGTTGTGCAAATAAATATTCATTACAAAATAAATTTGTTAAAAAGAACCAAAAAAACAGAATTGAATTATTTTGCCTGTATTGATAGATATGTGAAATTGAATCGGTACTCATGGCAACTACAGATATGTCTTATCACCAATGCTGCTTCCCTACCTTGTATAAATGTATACTGTTCTCCAGAAATGTCTACCAAGCTATCAAGGGATGTTTCAAATTTGGCTATTTTGAGGATGTTGACAATTCATTCAGATATTAACATTTCTTATATGACTGTCCTTTATATGCTCTTTTGTTTGAATATATTTTGTCTCATAGTAAATCAGGCCATAAAAATATATTATTGAGTTAAAAAATGGAAGCTTAAAAATGTTATCCAGAAATAAAAAAGAGAACATCAACACCAACATTATGACATAGAGTCTGGACTTAATGATGAAAGGGACATGGCAGCATATTATTTATTTAATAAATTTATAGATTTTTCAATTTCATATATATTATTTGGAACAGCCAAAATTTTATTTATCTAGTCTGGAAAATCTATTAATACCCTATGTGAAATTATTTAAAATACACTGTGAATTTTGAGGGCAAAGACACTCAGAAAAGGAAACATCTATGCTATATATAAAAAACTGCTAAAGTATGTGGATAATTATTTAGATGATAAAGAATCATAAGTAAGATATTGAAATTGATGAAATCCATAACTTATTAAACTCTCCATTTGCTATGAAAATATTTTAAGTTGCCCTGTTTTTTCAGTTTTTTAAAAAAAGCTGACATTTTGGATATTGAGGTTCACATAATTACTAATACTATTATGATTAAATGCATATAGCTCTAACACAAATGGACAAAAAGGTTAAATTAGTTCAACTATCTGAACCTTTATAAGATTTTGTCATACATCTATAATAGTGAAACTCTATTTAAATTAAACTATGTTCACTAGAATATATATTTACATAATTGCACATACCACTATAACATGATATAGATCCAGTAAAAGTTTTTCTTCTATCTAAAAACAAGCAATTGTAAAATAGAAGTCTGTTGGTATTTATTCTTTCTAACACATGTACAACTAAATATGCGTGTATATATGTCTTTGTGTGTGTCTGTATCCATACACAAACATATTCATAATTATAATATGTTGCACTAGAAAGCCTTTAAAAATAGGCATTTTCTACAAATTGCATTTTCATTTGATATATATTTCTGATGCAATTTGTAGAAAATGTCTATTTTTAAAGGCTTGCTGCAATAATTATGTATGTGTTTGTGTGTGCATGCAGACACACACACACACACAAACATATTGAAATTGATGAAATCCGTAATTTATTAAATTCTTCATATGCCCTGTGTTTCAGATTTTTTTAAAAAAGCTGACATTTTGGATATTGAGGTTCAGATAATTACTAATAGCATTAACATTAAATGCATATAGATCTAACATGAATAGACAGAAAAGGAGAACAGCTTAAACTAGAAGTTTAAATCATTTTTAATATGATTTCTTTCTACTTTTATGGAGAATTTTTATGGGAATCAAGTTTAACATTTCCTAATATCTTATGCAACATTTTTGAAAGTGCATTATTTTGACAGTACACAAAAGTAAAGTGAAGCAAATATCTTAACCCAAAAACAATTAGAAAAAAATTATTATGAGAATTTTTTTCAATGCAGTTATTCCATAGAATATTGAAAAATGACCAGTGAATTAGAATGTGGGGGTATCTTGTGAGAATCTGAACACCATTCATATTATTAATTAACAGTTGGATTCAATACTGTCATTCTAAGAGATACAATTTAAAATAGAATTTAATTAGCACAGAATTTCACTTTTTTCTCAGATTGTTCCAGATTGGTGGACCTTTTAAGAAAATTTGAGGTATCAGTTGAGAAACTAGCAATTTATGCATTAATGTAAATTCATTTCACAAAATTATTACAGACCAAGATGCATTTGGTACTATAAAATCATTCCTGAGAAAATATGCCAATGATTGGACTGTTAGCTTATAACATATTACATGTATAATCAAGAAATAAAATTCTAGTCCAGAACATACCAAATCATAGCGAATTCTCAATTTACTTCTGAGTAAATATAATTATGACAGTACTACACATATATTTATTTCATATGTGTAACTTACAGAAAAGTTTACACTTTCTCTTTAATGCCAAATAATTTCATACTTGGAAGTCTCTTAAATGATAAATCTATTTCACTTGATACCCACGTATGTTGGTTTAAATGTTATTTTTTTTAATTTTATGTATCGCAAGTTCAGACTGCGGTTGAACCAATTTGGATTAGTTTAATAAGTTGAATATGAAAATACTCATTTTAGATTGTATCATTCATGTGCCCCAATATTAATGTCATAAGACCCAACTTTCTATTTAAAAACAAAACAAAAATACATTTGATCAAGAGGTGTAATGATCAAAGAGCTAAAGGAACAATTTAAATTTTGACTGTATCTATAGGTATGGAAGATAGCATAAGGCATTTTGATAGAAAAAGGAGTAATATTATGATTGTCTATATGTTATATACTATATATATAATATATATATGTTGTTTAGTTTCAGCCATTTTTATTTGCCCAACTTTAAGTTAATACATTACATTATCAGAAGTAATTATATTTAGCAATTTATTATCAACGTTAGAAAAATACTAATTCATTCAGCAGTTGTGCTTCCTTTCTGTGGCCTGTATATAGAATTGTACTATTAAATTCAGAGGAAGCACTTTCCTCTAACCAGTCCCATCAGAGTAGTGAATAGTAGTAATGAACTGAATATTCTAAAGCCCCACATCTGTTTCAGTTCTCCAATAGTAGCTTTAGTAACTTTACCATGTACAGTTCTACGCCTATAATAGTAATTCATTTACACAAATTTATTACAAAATTCAGTAGGAGTAGGATTATATCCTTTGTTAATGTTAAATAAATTGTACAGCTTTGATGACTACAGAGACAGTTTAATCTTGCATTTCATACAACCTCAAGCTATTAGATATCATATGGTTGTACAATATACATTTTCAAATTTGATTTGCTTTGTTCATGGTGATTTGATCAATCATGTTATCCTCTGGTTTTTTTGTTTTAATTAAAAAAGCATATATCTATCAATTTCATAGAAGTAATGCTAATTCTCTGTGAAGTTTTTGCATCGAATGAAAAGGTAAAAAAATATTTATTCAATAGTTTCTGATCTTCAATAGTTTTCATGACCAGGTAATCTTTGCAAACATACAGATAGTCCTTGACAATTGACCCCAAAATTTATGTTGCTAAGAGTGACATTAAGTGATTTTGCACCATTTTAAAAACTTTCTTGCCACAGTTAAGCATGTGGCCAACAAGCATGGTTGTTAAGAGAAGCTGGCTTCCCCACTGACATTGTTTGTCAGAAGGTTGCAAAAGGAGATCACATGACCACGGGAGACTGCAAAGGTCATAAGTATGAAAAATGGTCATAAGTCACTTTTTTCAGTGATGTTGTAACTCTGAATGGTCACTAAATATACTGTTGTAAGTGGAGGACTATCTGTAATGGCAACAGCTATTCCTGATAAAATATATTAATCAAATTAATTAATACATATTTCAATCTGAATATCACATGCATATTTTGATCATTTCCTATCAGTAACTTTGTTTCTTATAACATTGGAAACCACTTTTTTTTTCTAAAATACAGTTTGATACTACATTTAAATATTAATTAAATAAAGTATTGGGAGAAAAGCATATCAGAAAAACTTTGGGAATTTGATCAAACTAGATTTGAAACTTACTTACACAGGGATTGCTATAAAGTTATGTATATTTACTTGGGAGAAAGCCCTACTGAAACAAGTACAGCTTATTTCTGAATATACATACATTATATTGTGGTGTACTAATTAAGGTATTGACCAGCACTGCAGAAAGCCCATCTGCCATGGACTGTGCTACTTTGACCATTCATTCACTCCTAGTCCAATTTATCTTATGGAGTTGTTCCATGGCAAAAATGTCATGATAAAGCACTCTCTGCACTACTGGAGCTCCTGAATGAAGCAAACAAAGAAACCGTCCAGTCCCTAAGAAACTATTTGACAGAACTGGCTAAAATCTATAAAATGATTTTTTTTTTCCTACCTAGTGTATAGTTTTGAATAAAACTGGCAAATAAAATACTAGGAAAAGTGCAACTCCATAGGATTCATAAAAGAGTGATGGGTTTTTAATTTAAAATTTATAATTTGATTGGAAAGCAACTTTTGCTAATGGAAATCATTTATCAAAAACATTAAAACAGATGAATAATGTATCTTTTGGTTTGCAACTTATGACAGACTTGACTTTATGCTTGAATTTCAGTGAAGGCCTTACAGTTTTTTCTAGTAAAAATACAACATCAAATTATGTCATATGGCATCATCCTTTTAGAAGTCAATGGTTCCCCATATCATTTTTATCTTATTTTGGCTTCCTCAGTTCAATAACTAAGTTCACAATGATGAACTTAAACAGAACTATTCATTCTTGGCACGCCTATGATCATGATGATGTAAGTCAGCAGGACTGATTGTTGCAAGAATATTGTAATGTAAACATTGTCTCTTAATATTCATCAATTGATAATATGATAAGTTGCCATAATGTTTCAAAAAACACATCTTTATGATGGCATTACTTGTATTTCAATGTTGAGGGGAAAATATGTATTTGGAATGCTTTTTGATGTACCAGTGAAACTGCCTAAATTGTTGATAGGGAAGGGAACTGAAATACCACAGCTGAACAAACTGCTGGAAGATATGATTGCAAATTTTAGGGAGTACAATTTGCACATTATTTCATGCATATATATATATATATACACATACACATACACACACGCGACACACACACACACATATATATACTCTGTGTGCATGTAAAATTTAAAAAAAAACCCATAATTTTTGGAAACTCAGAGCATAGTAGTCTAAATTGCTCTTATCTGAACATATATATACTATGCTCCGATTTTCCAAAAATTATGGGTTTTTTTTTGCAATTTTAATGCACACACAAAGAAATATTTAAATAAATAAAAAACAAGAGTAAAAATGAGTGACACTTGAAATGTTGCAATATATGTGTATTTTTTAAAAGAGGAACCACTATCTGGGTGTGCATTTTAATTTGGACAGTACAATGTTTTAATTATCTGTGTTTATATTTTCAACATAAGTATCCTAGAATTGTGCTTGATTTTCCAGGACAAATGGGCATCTTAATTCAGTAACATAAGTAGTATCACTCTGTTTATTTTCGTATTTCCTCCCCTTCCCAACTAATCTGAAAGAGAACTGTTCTTAAAGCAAAACCAGTTTCAAACTAGGTATATATTGAAGTAGACTACAGCAAGAATAGGATGTCCAACCACTTATCATCTATTTTTGAACTATTTCAGTAGCACAATCAATCCTAATCTTGTTGAAGTTTCAGGACAGTTTCTAAAGCGCAGGAAAATAGGGTAAGTGCACCACCTCAACCCAGTCTGTTGGGTTGCCTCGTAAAACTTCAGAGAACAGCCAGCCGCCGCAAGGACAGGTTCCAGCCCCCTCCTCTCTTCTTTTCTTGGAGCACCGCGGAGACGGCTGGACTTCCCTCGACCCCTTCAGACGGCAGATAGGACCTCCCGTTCGCCTTGTTCTGAGTGGGGTAAAATTAGTAAATTGTGCGAAGTTTAGGATTTTGGGGATGGAAAAGATTCTGTAAAGTTTCAGAAAAGTTCTGTGTATTATTCAGGTCGCAATTATACTTCCAAAAGAAAAGAAACGCAGCCTAATACCGAAACGTCCCAGCTTCATTTATTTGAGCAGCAGCTTTGCCCCAATCGTGGTTTAATTTTGCTGAAAGCCAATTCGATTGATTGATTGGCACTTTTCTCTTCGGAACCAAAACTTTTTTTTTTTTTAATGGGAAGATTAATATTCCAGAAACCAAACCATCGAACGAATCATCAGCGCTGGAGACTGGACCGACTGAAGGTCGCAGTTGATTTAAAAAACAAAACCCGGGGGGGGGGGGGTGAGGGAGGGAAGGATTTTGAGGTACCGGTCCAGCAAGAGTAAGTTCAAAAGAAACAACCTCTCAGTCTCAGTTTGATCTAAAATAGCACCGATGTGGCCCGACATATCAGCTCCTCAATCTCCTAAAGCTTAACGCCCCTAAAATGCAGTTCTCCTAAAGGAAAAGTTCAGGCCTTCGATCTCCGAATGCTGCCAAATTGGGGTGGTGGTGGGTGGAGGTGGAGGCGGGATGCCAGGAAATGAGGAGGGTGTGTGTGTTAATTTACAATGCGGATCGCTGACGAGTCCTGTGACCTTCCCCGCATTTCATCCTTCATAATATAATATTAAAAACGACAAGAGAAGTGCTTGACAAGCGCCAGGATCGACCTAACTATTTTAACTGGATCTCTGATTTCTCGCCCTCCCTTGGTCGGACTTTTAAAGGTTTATAAAGAAATGGGTCTGGTGCGACTGGGCTGTGAGAATCAAATGAGTCAAGGGGGCGTTTTCGTCTTCCAGGAGTTTATATTGAAATGGTAAAAGATTAGACAGGTAAGACAGAAACGTTTGATGGCTACCTTAATTACACCGTTGAGATCAACACAGACTAAGTCATCATGCCTATCAAGTTCATTGATTCCAAAAGAAAGTAGACCAAGGACGTTGGAAAGCGATTTGATATATCATCCGAGATAAATGCCGCTGAAATCATTGGAATTTATTTCCGAATTCTCCTGAGAATTGCTAGTCTCATTCCATTTGCAAAGTGCACCCTCTTTTCTGTTACTTCCTGCCTGGACTTCAAGCAGGAGCTGCCAACCGCTTCTTTAAGAGTAGCAGGACAGACTCTCGGGAAAACTCAGCCCATTTTATAAGAACACGAGCACCTGAGTTGATGAAGTTTCTGAATCTAATTAGCCTATGGAAACTCAGACGATCTGATGGATTGGAAAATGCAAACTAGAGCACAATTATTATACAATGTAACTAGATGGGGGCTAGAAATGCGGTCAAATATTTAGATGAAGGGTGCCAATTTATTTTCAAATTAATTTTCCTTTAAAAAAAAATGAAATAAAGAAATTAGGTCTGTGCTTGTCCTTTAGGAAAGCCGGAGCGCTGGTCCACGGGGCGCTTAGACTCCGCGGGATAAGAACGAAGAACAGATTCAGACAGCTTTCGCTGAATAATCTCCGCCTGTCAAGCGCTGGAGGCTGAGATGGTCCTTTTCTGATCCTTGGACTTATTTTCTCAGCCGAGAGAAGTAGGTTAGTGGAGCACGTGACAAAGGCCCAGACCAACCCGAAGCAGAGGCAGATAAGCGAAACGAAGCTTTGACAGATGAATTCCGAATTCGCCCAATTTCCCCCGACAACTTGCGAGTCCGGTCAAGCACAGCCCTGCCAGATAGTCCGAGGCCACTTCTGCCCCGATCGGTATGTGTTCTAGCAACCCCACTTCTGGGCAGCAACCGTCGATGAGAACAATATATGGAGCGTCTGACTGCGTGTCTCCCTGGCCACTGATAAAGAGGCAGCTGTGCCTTAAAAGGTTCCAGAGAAGGAACCTCGTGGGGGGCTGTTTTAGCAAGAATCAGCAGTATGCCAATCACTTTGGGTGATCTTGATCCCATGCTTTTTCTCTCACCTGCCCATACTCCCATTAGTGCTACTTCAGCAGAATACCTATTGTCCCTATCTCACCTGGACCAATCGGACGCAAGTGACTAGAGCAGGGTTGGATTCAGAAGTAACCCTCCCCCCAGCCAACCAAAGCGATCCATTTCCAAAGGCGTGCTTAGCCTTCTTTACAGAATCTTAACCTCGAGCGAACTCTATGGGAGCTATTCCCAAGTAAACCTGCCCGACAAAGGGACGGTACTACTAGCGTTTGCTTCGAAGTAAATTTCATTGAATGCGGTTGAGTTCATTGGTAATAAAGTAGTGTTCGGTATATTTGAGGGACTCTGTCAAATTGGAGGCCTAATTTTATGGCCTCTTCTTTACCAACAATTTTTAGACTCCTCTCCAGGGGCTAAAGGCAAGAGTTCACTGCATAGAAAAGCGCTTTGAGCGGGTTTCTTAGCTCTTCAGCAATTACGGCGGAGGAATTTCAAGATCGGGCGGAGTTCTTATAGTTTACAAAGCACGAGCATTCTTAATCTAAACTCTTGAGCCTAGTTTCCAGATCCTTGGAGGCGTCCTGTCCCACACCGAGTCCTAGCAATAGTCCAGGAGAAGCCGCACATACCTTCATGAGACCCCTGAGTAAGGACACTCAAGACCGTTGGGTCATCTTACAGCCAACCTCCCCTGTCACCGGAACCTACAAGTATTGTACATCTCTCTGCATTACCGACCCTTTTCTCGGCATTTATTCTCCAATTTAGAAAGGACTCTGTTGTTTTGACCTGTTTTAGATGGGGAAGGGGTCAACAAGTGGACTTAAACTCAGCACTTGCTTTGTGGAAACACACCCACCAAGTAATTTCTACTTTAACTGCACTTCAAAGGCTTTAAGTCTTAAGTCACAATAGGATATCCCGATTAACAGGATAGTCTTCTCAATTTCTTCTCTTAACCTCAGATTTATTCCAGTCATTTAAGTGGACGCCAGTCTTTTTTCGGTCCAAGCAGGAAAGTACCTGCTATCAGAGAAGAACGTTCATCTGTATTTAGTCTGTAGAGCAAGTTTACATTTAAAAAACAAAAACAAAACCGAAGGGGATGGGGGTGGGGTTGGAAATAGCAGTCTTTAAAAAAAATAAAGGCATTTTACGCTTTCAATCCCGTTGTTTCAATGAATGGCAATTGGATCTGTATAAATCTGGAAACTTGCAAGGTTTAAAAGAAGATGCGCGTCTTCGGGGAGAGAGAGAGCAGATCTAGGAGCGCCCCTCCAACCCAAACAGCCTGATCTACCACCAACCACTGGATAAACGGGAGGGCAATTTCAACAGGATTGTGCAATTTAACCTCAAAGCAACGCCGAAGTTTCTCTATAACAGTGATCTGCGAGAAATCTCCTCTGGACGGTGCAATGGGGCGAGAAGACACAACGCTGAAGGAATGAATGAGGCTCTGGGTTTATATTCTGTTGAGGAAGTGAATTATTTAAGAGTGAGAAGGGGGAGAGGTCATCCACTTTCCTTTTGGGATTTGAGAATTTCTGTACTAATAGGAGTGATCTGTGAATTATGATCAATATGCTATCTTTGCATTCTCTGTCTTTCCCTGCTCCAGCCCACCCCTTGCTATTCAATGTATCATATCCTAATCAGTCCACAGGGTAATAAGCTTAAATCTGAGAAGTATATTCAGAGACTTGAATAAATGAAAATTATCTCAAGGCCAGCAGAAAAGTTGATATTCAAGGAATATATTTGGAAGACAGAAGCTGGGAAGGATGATAGGTGTCTATACTACTGCTGATGGTGAAGTAGATTTTCCACTTGCAGATAGCTCAGCCTTTCTTCCAAATATTTTAGGAACCCCCTGCAGTCATCTTCAACACTCCAAGTTTGGCCTGTAAAGCCACAGAGTGCCATTGACTGGTCAATGGATCATATAGAGCCATGAAAAAATAGATTAACGAGTATCACAAAGGATACAGATTGGATGCAAGAAGACAAATGTATGTCTAGATGGTCCAGGAGTTAAAATGATTGAATGTTGTTCAAAGCTGTGCACACTGAAAAGAGTGAGCTGATCCATAGCACTCTACAGCTGATTCTATCAGAACTTTTTCTTCAGTTCTGATGAGTAACAGACCACAACTCCACCATTGCCAACTTGCATTTTCTCTAGAAAAATGTACACTGCATCTAAGGCGCTGCATCTAAGGTATTGGGATAGTTGGATGGAGAGTTTAGAAACTTGACTAAAAAGAAGCCTCACTGCCCAGCTTTACTTCCAAACCTGTTTGCCAAGCATCCTTTTGACAAATTAGTAGTCTAGACCCACCTTTCTCCAGAGTCATCTCCTTATCGCTTACAGGCCATATACACTTTGTTTAATCTAATTTGGTGCCTTCATTGGGTTATAATCCCAATGCATCTGGATGGGGTATCAGTTTGGGATAGGATGGTCTAAGTTTTCAGTAAAAATGATACATTTCTAAGTAGTTCCTCCTCCTCCTCCTCCTCCTCCTCCTCCTCCTCCTCCTGGCCTAGCAACCACTATCTTTCTTAGTCTTAAATTTCTCACTCCCGTGCAAAGGGAAGATCTCTGCTCACCAGTGTTTGCTCAGAAGCAGGAAAGTAGCAAAACTTCTGCCTGCTGAGCTGTTTTTGTAGAAAGGAGAGGGACCACCCCAGAAGGATCTTCAAAGAGACCTTCAAGCCCTCCCCCCCTAAAATAGACAAGGTGTGGGGGTAGGAAACGGGTGATAAGACATAGACCATATCTGCAAAAAAAGAAAGAAAAAGGAACTTTCTGATAACGTGACAGCATCCACCGCCTCTCTCTCCATCCCTAATCCTTCTCCAGTTCTCTTCTGAAGCAGTTCCTAAAGGTTGACTCGCCCGGCCATCGGCCGCCCTTCCCCTCCGCTCGCTCGCTCCCTTCCCAGCCACGCCGAGGACACCGTCCCGCCCTTTACCTCGCATGGTGCTGGTGAGCCTCCGCTCGGAGCGGTCATGTAGCTCTCAACTTAAATCCCCTCCTCAGCAAGAGCGACGGCGGCGGCTGTGGAGAGCCTGTCCCGCTGCGGCAACCATTCCTCCCCCACAAGGTGCTCTTCTTTTTTCTTCCCGCTCCTTTTAACTTTCTTTTCTTCTTCTTTCTCTGTCGTCAGGGGATTATAGCGCCTCCGTCTTTTTCTCCTCAGCCGCCAAAACGCTCTCCAGAAAAGTGTCCCTGGGCGACTCGTTGGATTCGTGCGGGCGGGGTCGACCGTCTTCCCCGCTCCTCTCCTGGCCTCTCCGCGCTCGCTCGGTCCCTCTTCTGCCCGGGCTTTCAAGTCCGCAACAACCCGACTTTGCAAAGCTTTCTTTTGTGATTCCCGCGGCCTGGAGAGAAGCGGCGGCGGCGGCGGTGGAAGGAGGTGGGGGCGGGGAGGGGACTTGTTGTCGAATAGATGTTTGTGCGGAGAAGGGGAAAAAAAAAAAACAAATCAGACGAAAAAGAGGGAAAGGCGGAGGAGAGGAGTTGCGCTTTTGGGAAGGAAAGCAGGAAAAAGCCCAGCCACCGAAAAGAAGCAGAGGAGGTGAAGGAGGAGGAAAAGGCTAAGGACGGTAGAGCCTGTGCGTTTTCACACGACAGTTGTGCCTGTTTGGAGCAGATTTCCCTGACGCCTCTGTTTTCATCCTTCGGTTGTTACAAGGACACGCAGGAAACAGGAGCGCGAGGGAAGCTTGAGTAGGAAAGCTGCACAGAGGCTTATAGCGGGGGGCGGGCAGCGCCGGTTACTTCACGCTCCGCCTCCTGTCAAGCCCTTTGGCCAATCCGAAGCTGTCAGAGTTAGAAGCCCGGCGGAGGGCCTGGGCGCCGGAGGAAGCGACTGGGGGAGGGCGGAGTTTGTCAGACGCTTTGTTGAGAGCGAAAGCGGGGGGCGGGGCCGAGGGAAAGGAGGCGACGTAGGAGCGCGCGCGAGAGAGTGCGCGCGCTCGCGCCTTTTCTCCCTCCTTTCCTTCCCTCGGTCGGTGGCTCGCGCCCGGGCTTCGCTTTCTCCCATTCCCTTTTTGTCGCTTTCTTGGCCGAAGCCTCGAGCGCTTCGGACGATCTCTTTAACTTGCGGTCGGCGGTGTGAGGTGAACTCGGCTCCGGAAAAGCTTGACTCGGCGTCGTTTATAACTGGGTCCTCTCACTTCTCCGCTTCTGTCACCCCGAACAAGGCAAAAAAAAAAAAAAAAAGTTGCTTTCCTCTTCTCAAAGCGCTCCCGTTCCACCCCGGGACGCTTCTCTGTTTAAATTGGTTAGAAAGATGGCTGTGGGTATGAAATGCGGTTTCTTTAACCTTTATGTAGTAGGTTTGAGTATATGATAAAATAATAGGCAGATCTCCAGCCCGGGGAAGGATAAAGATGCCGTTAAAGAAAGACTTCACAGCTGTACTCTGCAAAATGAAATGCAGGTGCAGAAGAACATGACATTATTTTAACGTTTTTAAAGATATCTTATACAATAGGATCCTTGCGTGCAGGTGTTAAAAAGAACACCAGCCTATCTGTCTGTCTGTCTGCCATCCCTCCATCTAATCCACAGCCAAGCAAAATCTTTATTAAAACCAAGAAAAAAGCCACAAAATAGAAATCAGCTGAAAGTGGTGTAGAAGGTGGTATAGAAGCCAACTGAAATATGCAATATTGGGGTCCTTTTTTCCTTCTGCAATTCTTTTGGAGAATATTTATTTACGCCCTGCCTCTATTATTTTTACAAACAACCCAAGGGAGAGAACATATTCAATATACCTTCTTCCTCCTATTTTCCCTATAACAATAACCCTGTGAGAGAGATTGGCCTGAGAAAAAGCCCATGACTAACTCACGGTCTCCTGCTTTCTAACTTGGTGCCTTATTCACAAGACCAACATATATATTCTCTGAAATCAAGTTCTGCCAGTGGGCCTGGGGGACCCAGAGCAGGATGGAGTCCATTAAATGGCTCAGGTGATCTGCTGTCACCAGGGTGGGTAGAGGAGTGATTTTGTTATACTATATTAATTTATTTGATTCTTTTTGTTAGTTTTTATTGTTTTAAATGTGGTTTTATATTCTGTAAGCTGCCTTGAGTCACCATGGGCGAATAGGCGGCAATATAAATTCAATAAATAAATAAATGAAGCTGTTTTAAATCTTTTCCTTTAGTTTTAATCTATATTATTAATCCATTTTAGAAATCCAGGAGAAAGTACTTTCACTTTTAGAAAATACCATGCAACTTTCTAAAAACGAACCTTACATACTGTAGAATCTTTCTCCACTGCTGAGTTAAAGTCCTCTTCAATAGGTCTGTGCAAGCTTCCAAAATTACTTGGAGAAAGGATTCAAAACTTATATTAGCAGACGCACAGCAGTTCTCTGCTATTCATTAAAGCAGGCAGATATTTTGGCTGGGCTGGCACCTTTTTTTAAAGCTCACACAAGTCTGGGGAAACATTGGGTGGCTTTAATTAATTGAAGGGAAGTGCTGCTCTTGCACACACTGAAGTCCCAAATAGATGTTCTGAATTTTTTTTTTTTTTTTTGAAGCACATACAGTGCTGCTGTTTGCCCATACTTGAGTCAAAAACCAACTGGCATGAAACTGGTGCTCATCTCTAATGTGCCTTTTCCAGGCAATTGACTTGAAAAAACAAAAGCTTTACACTCTTGCCTCTATAGGAGTGTGAATAATTAGGGTCAGACATAATCATAGATGTTTCCTACTTTCATTTTAATGGTTAAAATTATGCTTTCTAGAAACCAGTGATATGGTAGCCAGAGTACTCCCCATAATCCTTGTTTGCAGAGTGATTGGTGATACTAGTAATATTCTCAGATAAAAATGCTGTAATTGTGTGATTGAGACCACTGGCATTAAACAGTTCCTTGAGCGGAATATTTCATTAACTTACTTGTTTATTATACCCTTAGCATTAAACCATGTTCAAAATGCCATTTTTTCTATTATCACCAATGTCGGATTCAAAATATTTTAGTTTTACTAATGATGATCCTTTTTTTCCATTTAGAACTCATGTATATCATGAAATATCGTGAAAAATGGAGTAGAAAAAGTGTGCATACTGAAGAATCCAAAGCGAAAAACAATACCTTACTTTGGGATGATTTACTAAAATCTATAACATTTTTATATAAATATTTCCTGATTACAACTACAATGCATCATGCAATTAATATTGCAATTAATATTCATATATGCAGGTTTTTTCTTCTTCTAACACAGTTTGGACAAAAGTGGAATATCATGAGATTTATCTATTTTCAGTACAGAAGGCTGATATATTACAAGAACACATTACTGTGAAAAGTTTGGAATTGTGTTAGTGAAAGTTTCGGGAACACAATAATTTTATTTCATAAGAGTTTCTGTGAATTTTGATGTAAATGTCATTGCTCTGCTAGATATTAATAAGGCTGCCGTGTGATTCTTTCAAACACTTGACTATGAAATTATTTCATTTTCATTAATGAACAATCTCTAAACCCAACATAAATTGCAGTTCCTAATTTAGGCAGTTAGGACCAGGGTATTTCTCTCTTTGTCCTAGTCTTGTGTCCTACAAACTGGTGGACTACAAGAATCCCAATACCTTTTGAGATATGTATCTTCATCCATTACTCCAATTTTGAATTCTATCTCAAAAATACCTTCCTGATTCTTCTATTTAACAACATTATGTTTTTATATTCTTCAATACAGTTCTCAGAAGAAAAACAAAACAACTGAAAGATAAACAGAATGCACAGAAACAGTAATAGAAGCATGGCACTGGTAACAAGCTCATTTAAAAAAAACCAAATACAATAAATAGAATGAAAATCATACTATCTATGATTGCAATATTCATGTACTGAGATAGGGACATCTGTGTTCAGGAGGGCATTATCTGCACATTTGGGGAAAGTCCAAAACACAGAGAAGGAAAAACTAATTAGGAAAAATCCTTAAAATCCCTTTCAAAAGATCCCCCAGTGAATGCTAAGCACAAAGTGACAATCCAGATATATGGAATAGTATTGTACTTATATTATAGAAAAGTATTCTAGCCATAAAGAGCCATAAGCACTTCTCTGTCTTGAAAGTCCTCTTTCTTTTTTGTTAAAGTGTTTAAAGCATGACCCTGAGATCCCTATAAGATGTGTTGCTTTTGCTGCCACCACCAAACCCTAGAATTTGAGTGCTTTTTCTACAATGCAGTATACAGATAAAACATTATAAGGTTACATAACTAGATGAAAAGCAGGGAAGATACACAACAGCAGTCACTTTAATAATGAAGTATTATTAAAGACAAGACTCAATTAACATGTATTAAATAACATTGGTTGTAAACAAGTACTATTATAACATGTCCAAAGATTATTAATCGCCTTCCCTGGAAGTAAATATCTATTTATAACTCTGTCACTTTGACAGATGTAAGTTGTCTTAGGACTAGGATTCCAGGTTTCTCTCAAACCTGTCTGTCTACCCAAACCTCTTAAATCCCTTTCTCCTGAGTTTGCTTCCTTGCTTCCCTGGAATACAAACTGGGATGAGGTGCCCTGTGTTACCATACTTTGATTGACAGTTCTAATACCCAATCATTACAAGCCGTACTCCACAGATCTTTGAAGGATGCTTTACTTTGTTGAAAGTTCAAGTAAGCACCACTTGAAAGCTGTTCCTCTTTGCCTGCTCTGACCTTTAATAATTCCACTAGCTAGAAGAGATTTCTGCAGACATGAGATTTATATATAGAACCTCTTCCAGCTATTTGAACTGCTGGCTAAGGCTTTAAAGCAACACAAAGCATCTCATTTAGGAGAATCTCATTGTCTCTTCACCTCCATAAAACAAAGTGCATGGTAAAAGGAGCCACATCAAGGCAGAGCTAAGCTTTTTCATTATCATTATTATTTTCTGTTCACAACTATGTGAAGTCACAGCTGCCAGTTCTTTAGTGGTATTTGCCTTCATTCTTATCGAGTTCTTCCCAAGAACCTAGAATGTTGTGACATATCAGCATCAGTGTGGATCCAAGCAGTGTGGCCTTTTGTAATTGAAAGATGGAAAATTTGTCAATTTACAGATTTTTTAAATTCTATGCAAGATTTTTTGTTATGGCATCCAGTGAAATCTATTGGGCCAATTTAGGCCAAAATCTTTCAATTTTGATGTTAAGATCTTAATACTTTGTGATCTTCTTTGTCTTCTATTTTACTATCCTCCCTGGTATTGCCATCTCAATTTATCCCCCCTTTCTTCTTTTAAATTTGGTGTGTTATGTGCCAAGTTTTATCAGTTTGTACCTGTGTTTTCCTGAAAATAAGATCCTGTCTTGTATTTTTTTGCCACCAAAAGGCACCAGGCACCAGGTCTTATTTTTGGGAGATGTCATCCACAGACTAAGCTCACTTATATGTGTTGCCCCTGGCCTCCTTTTTGCTGTCAAAGGCCTTCAGGAACTTCTGCAGCCGGCAAGGCTTTCCTGAAGGCCTCTGCAGTGAATAACAGAGTTCCAAATTGATCTGGAGCTTTGTTATCAGCTACAGAGGCCTTCAGGAAAGCCTTGTCAGCCTTGCCGGCTGCAGAAGAAATGGGCCGGCAAGGCAGGTGTTGGTGTGTGTGAGGCCTGGTTACAACTGTCCAAAGATAAGTAGTAGGGCAGGTCCACCTTCCCATCCCCACACCCTAGCTTAATTTTTATCCATCCACTCTGAAGTGGGGGGGGATCATAATTAGAGCTTATTTTGGGGGTAGGGCTTATATTGGCCACATGTGTAAAAATCAAGCTAGGACTTCCTTTTAGGGTAGGTCGTATTTTCGAGGAAATGGGATATTCATAAATCCCACAATATTTAACTTGCTCATTTTTACTACATTTAGTTTATTCATTGTTTAATGATTGGTCACACATTTTTAGACTGCATCTGTCATTTATGTCTCCTATTGAGGCCTTCTTAAAAACCTGTGATAGGCAGATGTTGTGGTTTGAAGGTGTAAAAGGTATTGTCACAGGATGTAAATTGTTCTAAGCAAAGGTGTATTTTGCAATTGGCTCATAGTGATTTTGTCAATTCTGATGGTGTTCAAGTGGTGATTTGGATGCTTTGGAATTGAACCCAAGAGGCCTATTACTATTAGTACTATCTATGTTTTTGTTTGCTGCAGTTATTCTATTTCTATTTGTGAGTTTTCATATTTTGTGATTTTTCTGAAGTTCTTTCTCTTCCCTTTTGCTGTTTTCAGGTATTACAATATATACTATCAAGACTGTCTTGTCTTTCTTATCATTAAGTCAGAAATCATGGTTCTTTTAGAAGTCATATTTTAAATGCTGTTAACTCCTAGATCTGTCCAATATGGTACATAAAAGCCTTAAAGTGCTCATAGACATCAACAGTGCCATTAGATTTTAGGCTTCTCTTAAATTAAATGTTAGGTTTGAATTAAATATAAGATTAAATGGGGTGCACAATTAAGAACTGGACTTAATAATCATGTTTATTTAAAAAATTCTTCTGGTCTTGCCTAGCCTGAAGCCTACTTTGAAAATACCATGCTCTGTGTGAAGTGTGCCCAGTGGCTTAAAACACTAAATAGAAATAAGCTAAGATGCTAGAAAGGCTCCACAAAGACTAGAGAAATTAATGGGGAACAATCAAAAATGGATATTTTCTGGACAATTACAGGTGGTCCTCATCTTCCGATTATTCATTTAGCAACTATTCAAATTACAGTGATGCTGGAAAAAGTGACTTACAACTTGGTCCTCACACTTAACAACTATCACAGTGTCCCTGTGGGTAACATGATAAAAAATTGGCTGCTTGGCAACTGACATATATTTATGAAAGTTGCATATCTGCTCTCTCTCTCTGAAGACGCGCGTCTACTTTTAAACCTCACAAGTTTCCAGATTTATGCAGATCTCATTTCCAATTGCCATTTATTAAAATAATGGGATTGAAAACTTAAAATGTCTTTATTTTTTTAAAAAACCTGCTATTTCCAGTTCCCCATTCCCTTCGTTTTTTAAAAAAAATATAAACTTGCTCTACAGACTAAATACAGATTAACTTTTTCTCTGATAGCAGGTACTTTCCTGCTTAGTTAACTAGACCGAAAAAAGACTGGCATCCATTTAAATAACTGGAATAAATCTGAGGTTAAGAGAAGAAATTGGGAAGACTATCCTGTTAATTGGGATATCCTATTGTGACTTAAGACTTTAAGCCTTTGAAGTGCAGTTAAAGTAGAAATTACTTGGTGGGTGTGTTTCCACAAAGCAAGTGCTGAGTTTAAGTCCACTGAGTTTAAGTCCCCTTCCCCATCTAAAACAGGGTGAGATCCTGGTCAAAACAACAGAGTCCTTTCTAAGTTAGAGAATAAATGCTGAGAAAAGGGTTGGTAATGCAGAGAGATGTACAATACTTGTAGGTTCCGGTGACAGGGTAGGTTGGCTGTAAGATGACCGAACGGTCTCGAGTGTCCTTACTCAGGGGTCTCATGAAGGTATGTATGGTTTCTCCTGGACTATTGCTAGGACTCGGTGTGGGACAGGACGCCTCCAAGGATCTGACTTCAACGCTCGTATCTCGGGTATTTGGGTGGAAACTAGGCTCTGAAGAGCTGAACTTGATGCTCCTGCTTTGTAAACTATAAGAACTCCGCCCAATTTGTGACCTTCCCAGACAGCTTCCTACAAGCAAAGTCGGTGGAAAGAGTTTATTTGCTTAATGACTGCATGTTTCATTTAACAACCACAGTACTTCCCTTAATAATCATGGCAAAAAAGGTTGTAAAATCAGGCATGACTTACTTCACAACTGTGTCACTTAGCAATGGAAGTCTCAATTGTGGTTTAAGGCAAAAACTATTTTTATGTTCACTATGGAAGCCATTTTATATATAAAATAATAACAAATAATATGGTCTCAGTATTCTGAAGTAGACACAACTAGCTGAAAGGATTGCTGACTTTTAATGTAACGTGGGTTAAAAGGTATTGTATTTTTCCTTTTTTTTTTTAGCATCTAGATGCTCATCTTGTATGGTGGAAGAGAAAGAAACTTCCCAACTTGTTTTGAAGAGGTAAAGCAGCAAGTTTAAGCAGACCGAGATCAAGTCAGACTTGTTCTCCTTGTAATGATGCTCAAGATTGTTGGAAAAAAAGAGGGGAAAGACCAAGGCAAGAAGCAGTCATGAAAAGCAGGATCCATGGAAGAAAGGATCCCGATAGCTCTGCTTAAGGCTATTGCTTCCTCACCGGCAGCAGCATTGGTCAGGGGAGGGGAAAGATAAAGCCTTTTTTCTCATCAATAATCTGGCAATGAATATGTGGATATTTTATATAAATGTGTGTGTGGGCACATACGCACACATGTGCAATTCACAACTCTTTGACCTTGTGCCAAGTGGAATTGTCCTCATCAGTACCATTCCTTTTCTGAAGTTTCATTGGCAGCATAGGTTCTCAAATTCTCCTTGTCTTTTTTCAGCTATGAGAACACCCCTAGTCTTCTACAAGCAACTAATTATTAGATGCTGTGAATATCCTTCTTTGATGAAGAGGCAAGATATAAATCCACCTCATAAATAATAATGAAACTCCTTCAGTTGATGGAAGGCTTCTATTAGTAGAACAGGAACGAGAGTGACTTGCAGCAGTTTGCTCTCTCCATGGTAGCCCCACTCCAAATCTGTTCCAGAACAGCCTTAAAATAATGTTTATGGGGAACAAGGGTGCAGAGGGATCCATAATAATAACATGCTGCTTGTTATGCTGATGAAAGGAATTAATTGGCTTCTGTGCACTACCTACATCTCAGGGAAGATCTCATTTCTTTCACCTACCCTGATATATAATGACATCTTAAAACAAAATCTTGAAAGTCTAATAGATGCTACGCAATGGCAATTCAGCTTGATAATTTGGGATAGTTAGGATATTAACATTGAAAGCCTTCCAAAATTTAAAAAAAAAACCCAAAACAATATCAATTCAGAGATGTTGAAAATGCCCACATATTAAATGTGTTTATTTTTCATATTTAAAATCAGAATTTTAACTGGGCCACATTCAATATGGCATAATAGAAACAAAGATGGAAGAGATCCACAACTCTAGCTTTATAAGGTCCAGAATGAAACCAGAATTCTTGAATCAGGTTTTTTAGGAAAAAGAGTATTCAACGTATTCAAAAAGGTATTCAACCAATGTTTTTTTTCTCTCCTGGTGTTTGATGACAAGTCTTTCTTGCCATTTCTCTTTATTACTAATCTATGTAATAACCCTGCAATTGGGAGACTCTTGCAAAGCCAGTTTTACAGATTTGATTTGTTACAACCTAAGCATGCTTAATTTTCTCCTGATTATAGTATATAATAGTCTCAGGCATGTTTCTTTGTGCTTTTTCATTTGAGTGGTAATGCTTGAAGGGATTTTTTTTTTAAATTAGCTAAATGAAAACAGTACCATATATACATCTGTATCTGGATAGCGTCCATTCTTCTGAGATTCTGAACAGCCCTTAAAATGTTTTAGTTCTGGAACTAATATATTTGGGGAAGAGGGCAGTTATTATGTGTTTTATTGATTATTTTTAGCCCAGGCTGTTTCACTTTGTTTAAACTTTAAATTATTTCATCTTGTATTGGATTTTGTAAGCTTTCCAGTTTGTCAGAATCAGTAGCCATAATACATTGAGTGAAAGAAATAATTAATATTGTCATGTGTTTTAGAAAGTATGGCATATATTTACTTTTCTTTGGTAAATTCAGGGGCATCCAACTGGATGGCTGCCTACTTGCATGAAGTCATACAAACATTTTCCCTGGGGTCTACAGTATTTTCATATCTGTATATGTTAATCAAATTAACATCATTCAGTGACAGTGTGCTTTCTTGTACTTATGAAGATACATTTTGAGATTATCTGTTTTGCTTAGCATGAGCAGTAACTGATCCATGCATCAGGTTCCTGCAGTAACAGTTTTGAGTTTGGGAGATCCAGGCACACATACATATGTGCATACCCATTGTTCTTTAAACATTTTGACAAAACAAAACAATAAACCATGACTCTCATTTTTAGATGTTAGTTAAAAGGAAAACATACTTTGAAAACTCTTGATCGGAAAAGGATCTTATCCTAATTTGTATAGCTATCACTACTCTGAAGACCCAGTACTCTCCAACAATAATGCATTAACATTGTACTAGCCTCTGACTTGCTGCTTCTATTTCCATATTTTTGGAGTGATAGCATAGATATTTTGCACTTTTGCACTTTTTGGGTTGCTCTGGCTCCTTTTCAAACAAAAATGTTTGGGTTTTAGATGGTAGAAACTGATTTGACCCCGGAATCATTATTTGTTGTCACCCTTCATTAAAGAGCAGGATGGAGCACAATGCAATATTTGAAGAGCATCTGCCTCAAGCATATATAACTTGAAAGGCAGGCATTCCTAATCTTTCAGAAATCATTGTGTATACAGTGATGAAACTTTTCTTTTAGACCTTTACATTAAAAAAAAGTTAGCAAAAGATAGCTGCAATAACATTGATATCTAGCTATGATACTGATAACCTGAAAGAAGTCAGGATAGCTACTTTTGTTTTTCATGCTTGTAGAGATTCTCAGTTCAAAGTTGTCCCAAAGGTGCTTGTTCAAGAGGCAACTGGACTTTTTGGTTTTTCTTTGAAGATATTTCGCTTCTCATCCGGCTCTGAGCTTCTTGGGTAGGAAGCAAAACATCTTCTTTGATAAGAAGTGAAATGTCTTCAAAGAAAAACCAGAATGTCCAGTTATCTCTTGAACAAGCACTTTTGTTTTTCATGTGACTTGGGATACATGTTGACAATGGGCATTCAATATGAGGGAATCATATTGAAGGAAGAGGGCTTCAGGTAAATATAGGACTGTGTTGAGCACTTTTTTCAGTTATAAATTTTAGTGTTTTTTTTTTTTAAGCTAGTACATAGTCTAAACTTATTTCCATTGTTGTTAATTATAAAAAGTTTTTTGAGGTCTATTTCTTACCCATCAAGGAATCTGAATACTCTGCTTGCAGATGAAAATGAATATCCTTATTTAAAAATGGTTGTTTTTTATTTATTTAAAAATGTTTTTTTTAAATATGTATTTTTAAAAAACTAGTTTCTTCAATTCAGCACTTCTTGTACAAAATGTAAAGTGATTTATCATATAATTTATTAGGGAGAAATTCATCTAAGTTAATTCAGATTCCTCCTCATTTAAAGATTCCTGCAATGCAGAATTTAAGATTTCAGCACTGTCAAATCTCTTCCCCGCTTCTACCAAACCTGCTTTTAAAATATCCTTTAAAAGAAAAAAGAAAGAAAAAAAAAGAAAGAAAGAACAGAAAAGAAAGAAACAAAGAAATTTGATGATCTTGCACAGTTTGGGCAATGATTTTTCTGTCAGCTTAATAAACATATCCTCCTATACAAATTTCTAATATTCATCTAAATTGTTGAATTCTTTTCCTCACCACATGCAAATATTGTTTATAAATAAATGTGTTTATCACATGTAAATGTGAAATATTTACACATGTAAATCAAATGTGTTGAATAGACATTACACCTTGCCAAACTTCTGTACTGAGGACTTAATATTCATTTTATGCCTGACTACCTTAATAATATGCTACTTTATTCCTGAACTGCATGTCATTTTCCTCAAGGTGGATTAGCTTTTTATTCAAATAGTAATTTGTATAATTAATATTTATTGTGAAAATAATAATCTAAGACAAGCTCTTGTTTTCTGACTGAATTAGTATAAGCAGAATTAACTTGTCTTGAGATTGTACTCTACAGTATTTGTAGAATATTATTAATATTTTACATTATTGAGGAACATATGCTGCTTTTAATTCTTTACCCACCACTAGGGTGAAAGTGATGAGATGCTTTAAAATACTATATGATGGTATAAATCATACATGAATTGTGAATTCATCAATTATGCAAATTCATTGAGTTGCTCTTGACTCCTGATACTCTTACGTTCTTGTACATGTCGTTTTCCTGGCAACAACATAAAAATGATTTGGCATTCCATTCTACCCTACAATTGTTGAATTTTCTGCTGATTTTACAACTAAATATGTATTGGATCTCACCTGCTTGGCTTTTCAAAATTACCCTAGGTCAGCTAATGGCTGTCACTAAACTCAGCAGGAGTTAAGAAATTCATAAACATTTGAGGTGTAATGATGCAATTTATATGACTAATATTTTGATGTTTAAGCATAACGTATACATTAACTTCTGATTGTTCTGAGACAATGTGGAACAAAGACAAGACATCTTATTTACCATATTCTTATTCCCATCCATAGGTCATTCCAACAAATAATATGCTTTCCTCCCAAGGTGACAAATAATAACTGCTTTATCTCAAAATATCACAATATTGCTATGAAATTAAATAATGTGATCCTTTCTGCAGTGAAGGATATTAAAATGAATTTTATGAAGTGAATTACAGAAAAAGAAATAATATTCACATTTGTAGTATTTGAATGTGTTTATAGTACTTTAAATAAAATTCAGAAACTGAATATATTGAGGTATTTTTCTTTCACTGATGCAAGTATCATCCTTGTTTAGAATGATTAGTTTTTATCTCATCTGAAAGAAGGGTTTGAAAAAAATGCTTGAAAAGTGTATTCCCATTCAAAATAAATTATAAATGATTAAACTTCAAAAATCTGATGCACTTTGAATGTATTAATGGAATT
Source organism: Hydrophis major (assembly GCA_033807585.1). NCBI lineage: Eukaryota > Metazoa > Chordata > Lepidosauria > Squamata > Elapidae > Hydrophis > Hydrophis major. The sequence goes on along the minus strand of CM066329.1, from coordinate 293,145,654 downwards.
ATTTAACTCAGCACTGGAGGAAAAAAAGACTTCATAAAGCTGGATGACTTAGGAAGTATCTTGCCCTTGTTCCAAGATCCACTTGGAAATAGAAATTCAAAATTACCTCTGCTTTCTAAAAAAAAAAAAAAATGTAGTTGTATTCTGAGTTTCCCAATTACCAATCTGATTTAGCCTGTTTCCTTACTTCTCTGTAAATTTGGCAAAATCAAGAGAGAGGAAAAGGCAGCATGGCAATAGCATCCGGTATATGCCATATTGACATCAAATGCATCGTAAAGTCATTGTGTAAATTAAGCAAACTATATAAATGATGAGACCATGCCTCTAAGAGATCGGTGGTTTAGAAATATGAAATATATTTAAATAAATAAATATAATTCCATAATTTTGTTGTGTATTTGATGGTGTCATTATATATGCATTATAGCTACCCTCCCCTAATCCCTCACTCTTAAACACTTATAAAAATATGAATCTGGCAGTATCTGTCCTCTCCTCCCATTTCACTTTCTTTCCACTATATTATAATGTCTGGGATTTAGAGAATCACATAATTTTTCATTTTAGAAGACTTCTGGGAAATTCACTGTATGGCTTTTTAGATTATCATTGTACCCAAGAAAACAGCGACTGACAACAACTGAGTCCAAAATTTCTGACATTAAGCAAGACAGTTGTTAAATGAGTGGGCTTCATTTTATGACTTTTCTTGCCATAGTTGTTAAGTGAAACCCTGCAATTGTTAAGTTAGCAACACAGTTGCTAAGTAAATCTGACTTCCCTATTGAGAGGTGGGCCTAAGGTCACAAAAGGTGTTCTCGTGATTCTGGGACACCACAACTGTCACATATATGAACCAGTTGGCAAGTGCTTAAATTTTGGTCACGTGACCATGGGGATGCTGCAAAGGCCATAAGTGTGAAAAATGATCATGTCACTTTTTTCATTAAATTTAAGATTATAAGCTTTGTCTATCCAATGGGTATAACTAAGAAAAAAAATAAAGAAAATAAATCAGTATGGATTTCTTGCTGCAAATCTCTCTGAAAAGTGAAGGTGCAAGTAGGAGAAATTTTTTGAAGCAGTTTTAAAACAACTCCCCAGCAAGAATTATGATAGAAATAGATGGGAATACCCATTTATGATTGTGCAAAGAAACTGCAAGCACAGGAAGAAGTAATAAACATAATACAAATATCTGGAAAATGAAGACAAAGTCCCTAGAGAATAAATTGGAGAGGGAATCTACCTCAGTATAGTGTACTAGCTAATACAATAATGAGGTAAAGCATTAATGTAGATGTTCTCCAAGAAAGCATAGCTAAAATCTTGCCTGATTTGTCATGAAGCAGTATATACATCCTCTTTCTTCTCTAAAACCACAGTTTAAATACTGAAATCTATAAAGGACATCTAGATTCGAGCAACAGGGATAGATAGCCCTTGGGGGTAAAATCAGAAATACAGACCCATCTAGTTTCAACATGGAAGTGTCCTTACATGAATAAGAAAAACTGATGAGATTGACAGGCTGTGTTTTTAAAAGAAGAGGCAGCAGAGGTTTGTAGAGTTTCACAGATGAAAGACTGAATTTTACTCAAGTAAGATGTTTTTAACAACAGCAACAAAATATACTGAAAGCTTTGTTCAGAATATTGAATATTGAGCTTACTGAAGAATACCAATTATTGAACTTGGACTAAATAAATAAATAAAAAACACCAATCACAAACCAAAACAAACTAAAACAAGCACACAATAGGATAGGGACAGGTACAACATTAAATAGCCATAAATCCAAATTGTGTTTTAAAAGGTACATGTTAATTCAAAGTTGGTTCTAATTTTACATTACCTGCTAGATCAGCCCTAGGATAGAGGACATAATTTCCATAGCTCATTGTCAACTGATTTTCTTGGCCAGGGTTATTTTTCAAAACACAGATGACTTAATAAAGTCATATTGTATTTCAATTAAAAACAATGAGCCTTTTATTTGGAAATTTTAAAAAATTGTAGGTAGAAAGTCAAGTTTTTTGAGATGAGTGGTTTGTCCCTGGTTTGTTGCTGGAAGTCTTTCAGAGTAGGCTACATACTCTGATTTTCCATGGTAAAATCAATCCAAATATTCACAAGGTCTGACCTTGCTTACTCTGAACTTGAGAAGAGCAACCAGGAAATGTCATCAGAGAAAGGTTGCCACTTAAAATTGAACACAGTTCCTGCTAGCACGTGTTGCCTCTGTCCCATAGAAATAGCTCTTTCTCTGCACTTCTCTTCCAGTGTTATGTCATACAAGAGTGCAATCAAATGGAAACAGCTGTAGATCTGCTGCAGATAATTCCTACTATCTATGTGTGCTCATAAATGTGTCTGCTTGTATTTTACTTCAATAATTCAGGAGAAAATGCCAGGTAAGCGGTTGAGGATTTTTGTAAAAAAAAAAGTATTATTGTTGTAAAAATGTGATTTTTAATTTTTATTCTTCTTAAGAACACTGCATTTTTTAAAAAAATGCATGTCTCTAATGACTGATGCATTATTTCTTGTTCTTTTGACATGCCTTCTCAATATATGACCAAAGTAATTATAAATGTATTGTTATATAAATTAATTATTGTTTGGGAATTAATATTAATTCCCTCAATCATATTAGAAAGCAAAGCTCAGAGATCTTTAAAAACAGGGTTTTTATCAGGTGGAATCAGGAAAATTATAATTAAATGAGGCAACTGAATCCCAGTGGAGTCTCCAATGTTTCATGATTTTATTTCTGACAAGTTTGAGTACAGAATAGCAGTTCATTTCAAAATCCATTTAAAACAGTTGTTCTTTAAGCTGGTTTGAATAAAAGAAATAATTGAGATTTTCCTTTCACTACAATCTATTTTAATGCCTTATATTTTCTGTAATGTACATCCAATGGCAAAATTTAAAGAAGTCTTCATAGCAAAATGTACATTCGCTGAATAATTCCATAATAGAGGTACAGTTGTTCAGTTTCATTGAAAGAATTTTGTAAATTGAAATAAATTGAGCCTACAAACAACATAAATCCAGTACTACTCTATTAGAAGTATCAGAATAAATTATAGCAGAATGAATTATTCACAAGTTACTATAATCAAGTTACTATTGTTGATTGTATTGTTGTATAACTGTAATCCACTTACTATTAATTACAAGTCTCTCTTGCTTCTTTGTATTTTAGAATGTTATGGATGGTTACCAGTTTTTTCATTAATATTTCTTCCTTCTTCTATTATGGAGAAATATTATAATTCCAAGAAAGGATAACTCATCAGCTATTGGAAGTTGGACTCTTTCTATGAGATGAAGAAGGAGATCCATCATTGCTTGAAGAAAAGCAATACTGCTATTTTTTTTCATTTCTGCTCCTATGATGTTGGGAAATGGGAAGGTCTTGAATCTGCAGGATAAATGTTTTTTCTTCTTCTTGTTCTACACCCCACCTGCTACAATAATGAATGCCTTAACAATGAAAAAGCCTATATTAGCCATGGGCCAAAGCCTCTGCAGAATAGTACAGTTTGTATTACCTTCCTACTTGTTAACATACTGAACAGCATTTGAACTTGTGGAGAATGAAGCTACTCCGGAGTGAGGATAATGTGATTGACAAGACCATTTTTTGCTTTTTCTCCTCTTCTCCCACCTGTGAAGCATGGGGACACAACTTTTCTGTTTGGTTCATACACACTGAACAGGTTCCATCAAGAATAGATTATCTTGAAGGTATCAAGGTTCCAAGTTATAAAGAGATTTATTAATAATAATCAGCATCTGACTTTGGACCAGATACTTACTGGCAACTAGTAAGTGCAGCCCAATGGGGTTCCCAGCAGTCAGCAAGCAATCAGCTGCTTTCTTCCTTAGCTGTAGTTTTCAGGTCATTTTCAAGGCCCTATGAAAAGGAAATTGAAGTAATCCAACTGGGACACCACAAGATGAGTCATTGTTTTTAGTATTTCCTGCATCCTCACAGCATCCAAAAACAGAGTAAAGACTTTCTCTACATTTTCTGTTTGATCTGGAAGTTAAACATATGAATAGGTTTAGGTAGTTCTTGACTTATAATTGTTATTTTAGTGACTACTTGAAGTTAAAACTGCAATGTAAAAAGTGACTTATGAACAATGGTAAGAAAGTAAAATGGGCAAAACTCATTTAACAAATTTCTTGCTTAGCAACAGATTTTGAGTTCCATTTTGGTCATAAATCAGGACTATTTGTATTATCAATCTATTGATGGTATCTCATCCCAAACTGGCAATTGACCTTCACTAATGGCTTTATATAGAGGTAAGGAAGAAAGGAGAGAGGACTGAATCCTAGGAATTCCATTAAAATACCCCATGTTTTTTCCTCAAAAACTGTTGGAACCATCCATGCAAGAAAGAATGTAAATAGCTTCATAAGTGGTCCAGAAAGATATCATATGTTATGGTGCTAAGAAAGGATGAACCCCTAATCCTATTCAAGTATCAATGCAGGTCATCAGAGAAACTGTTATGTCGCCGGCTGGAAGGAAACTCGGGAGGCAGTGACTCGCTTCAGCTCTTTATTCAGTTTCCAGATCGGCTTGCTTGGCTAGGAAATGCGGTGGCTTGTATTGAATTCTCCGGCCGAGCTGCGGCCAATGACACCGCTTTGAATCTCCCGTGATCGGCTTCCTCCAATCGCGGGGGATTCATTGCAGGCCAATCAGTGCGGCTCGCTTGGCCAATCGCATAGCCGTGCGCCTTAGCCAATCAAAACAGTTATCTACAAGAATGCTAATTACAGTACAGAACACCCCTCCCCTCTTGGTATAGTCCTACATGATGTAGTCCCGTAAGTAGGCGGGGCTCCGTACTTGTCTACTGGACCTGCACAGGTTAGTTGGTGCCTGGTCTTTGAGCGGTTCGGTTGGTTCCTGTGTTGCTCCTTGCCTCATCGATGGAACCACCTGGAAGGGTAGGCCGGGCCTTTCGCCGCAACTCCCTCCTGGTCTACTTGGGTTGGTTGAGCTTCTGGCTCCGCTGTCCCCACCTGGTCTTTCCGGGCTGGTTGAACTTGCTTGGCTGCTCCTTCCAGGTGAGGCTGGACGTTCGTCGGTGGTTCTGCTGGTGAGTATTGTTGGTTTCTTTCTTGTGGGTGGTGGTTATTTTGGTTTTCCGGATTTTCCCTCCCCTCTTGGTTGGTATTAGGGTTTCCCCTTCCCCCTGTGGTTTCTTTCTTCGTGTGTCTTTGCGTGTCAGTTGTATTTCCCGTGTATATTCTTGATCTTAATTGATTGATGTGTCTTTTCCATGCTCGTCCATCGGTCATCTGTAGCCGGTACAAGCGGGGACCTGTCACTTGGGTTATGGTTGCTGGTACCCAGAGTGGGTCCCTGGTGAGGTTTTTTGCATATATTGCGTCGCCCGGTGTAAATGTTCGGTGTTTGCTAGATGAGTCAGGGGGTTTTTCTGGGTTATATGTGGGGTGTAGTCTGTCGAGTGGGGACCTTAATTTTCTCCCCATCAATAGTTCTGCCGGGCTTTTGTTGGTTGTCATGTTTGGAGTTATGTGTTGTATAAGTAGCATTTCATTAATTTTCTCTTGGATCTCCCTGGTTTCAATTTTTTGGATTTTTTTTTTTTTGTAAATTGGACCATTTGTTCCACCCTCCCATTCGCCACTGGATGTGCCAGTGCTGTCAATGCATGCCGTATTCCCTGTTCCACTAGGAATTTTTTGAATTCCAGAGAGGTAAATTAGGGCCCGTTGTCTGATACAATGACATCTGGGAGGCCTTGGGTTGTGAATAGTCTGAATGAGTTCTTTGGTGACGGACTCCGTGGTGGTAGTTCTCATGTTGCTTCAGCCAATTGGAGTAAGCATCTACCGTGATGAGGAAGGTGTGTCCCTTCGTAGGTCCAGCAAAATCTATGTGCAACCTGGACCATGGTCCCCTGGGGGTTTCCCATTCCCGGGTTGGTGTGGAGGGGGGGCTTGGTCTGGTTTCTTGGCATGGTTTGCATGCTGCTACCCAAGCCTCAATTTGTCTGTCCATCCCTGGCCACCAGGTGTAACTCCTGGCCAAGGCTTTTGTCCTGACAATTCCCGGGTGCCCCTCATGTAATAATTTTAAAACTTTTCCTTGTAATTTTTCTGGGATGACAACCCTATCCCCCCATAGCAAACAACCTTTTTGTGATGACAGTTCAGTTTGCCGGTTCTGAAATGTCCTGAATTTCTCATCGTCTTCCTTTTCTGGCCACCCTTTCTCTACCCAATGTAAAACCCGTGCCAGATGTTTGTCTTTATTGGTTTCGCGGCAATGTCTGACGCGGTTATGGGTAGATCGGGGAGAGTCTCTATGCTGAGGGTGGACGTTGTGGGTGCTGGGTTGGTGTCCAGGTCAGGCAACGGCGTGCGGCTCAGGACATCTGCATGGGTGATTATCTTACCGTGTTGGTGTGATAGCCGGTAGCTATAGGCGGCAAGGAATTCAGACCACCTTGTCACTCTTGGAGATAGAATGTTCAGGGTGGCCCTGTTCCCTGCCAGGATTCCCAGCAGTGGCTTGTGATCGGTGATGATGGTGAACATCCTGCCGTAGAGGTACTCATGGAATCTCTTCACTGCGGCGATGATTGCAAGGGCCTCTTTGTCCAGCTGATTGTAGATTCTTTCTGACTTGGAGAGGGTCCTTGAGAAGAAGGTGATGGGCACTTCTTTTCCATCGGGCAGAGTGTGGCTCCGACGCCGAACGGTGATGCATCGCATGTGACTGCTAGGGGTAGGGTCTCGTTGTATTATATGAGGACGGCATCCAAAGTGAGCAGGTTCTTGGTTTTGTTGAATGCGGCTTCCTCACTTTTCCCCCAGTTCCAGGTGGCCGCTTTGTCCAAGAGTCTATGCAATGGTTCCGCCGTGGTCGCCTTCTAGGGCAGGAAAACATTATAGAAATTAAGCAGCCCTAGAAATGCCTGCAGCTCAGTTTTATTTCTCGGCCTGGGCGCTTCCTTGATTGCTCTGATCTTTTTTTCGGTTGGGTGAATTCCATGCCGGTCTAAAAGGTACCCTAGGAATTCGACCCTCTCGGTGCGCAATTGGCATTTTTCTTTTTTAACTTTCAGCCCTGCATCTTTGAATTTTTGTAGTACCTCCCTTAGATGACCCTCCAGTTGTTTTTGATTGGCCACTGACACCAGTACATCGTCGAAATATGGAACCACCCCCTTGATCCCTTGCAGTAGTCTCTCCATGAGACTCTGGAAACTTCCTGAGGCCATGCTGACTCCAAACTGGAGTTTCTTGCAGCGAAACGCCCCCTGGTGGGTTACTATAGTCTGTGCTTCTGCGGTTTCCACGTCGACCGGTAGCTGTTGGTAGGCTTGCGCCACGAGCTTCGCGAAAACCTTGCCTTCCCCCAGTGAGTGCAGGAGATGCTGTACTACTGGGACGGGGTAAGCGCTTTGCTGTAAGGCACAATTTAGGGTGGCCTTATAGTCCCCGCAAATTCTCATCGACCCATTGGGCTTGACGGGTGTGACTATGGGGGTCTCCCAATGGGTGTGATCGGTTGGCTCTAGGACTCCTTGTTTGATGAGCTTGTCTATCTGCTCATCGATCTTGGGTCTGAGTGCGAAAGGTACTCGCCACAGTTTTAAACAGATTGGGGCAATTCCGGGGTCTAGGCTGAACGAAATAGGGGGCCCTCGGTAATTGCCTAGGGTGCCATCGAAAACTTCTTGGAAGTCCTTTGCGAGTTGCTCCTCCCAGTCTGCCTCTGCGATGTGGTCAATGCCCGTCACTTTGATCCCGAGTGGCGCGAACCACTGCAGTCCCAGAAGGCTGGGTCGGTCTCTGTCCACAACGGTCAGGGGAAGCTTTGCTGTGTGTCCCTTGAAGGTGACCTCGAAATGTCCTGCTCCGACTACGGGGATGCGGTTCCCCTGGTAGTCTTTTAGGATTAACTTTTGGCTTTCCAATGGCGGGCACCAGGCTTGATTTCCCACCATGCAACCATGGAGAGGTAGGAACCGGAGTCCACCTCCATCTTTCACGGCCTGCCCTCGATGCCCACTTCCACGTATACCTTTTGGGCGTCCGTGCTTGATGAATGGCCGATATCGACAGTCTGGTGGGTCTCCTCTCTCAGTCGGTTCTCACCATTCCATCGGCCTCGTCCGTCCTGGTTCCAATGCCTCTCGGGTTGCCTGTCCCTTGTTCTGGGGGGGGGGGGTGCCGTCCCATCTCCGGCCGCTGTTGTTGCGTCGTCGGGGACTGTTAGCTCTCTTGAGGTGGCAGACTCGGGCGATGTGACCTCTCTTGTCGCATTGCCGGCAGATCGCGTCGAAAAACCGGCACTCTGATCGGGGATGGTCGCCTCCACATCTGGCGCATTGGAGTCTTGACTTACGGCTCCACCGTTCACACCGGTCTCGATCTGTTTGGAGCCGATGGATGTCCTCCTCTTCATCCGTGGTGTCAGAGGCGGAGTCGAGGTTGCTGTGGTGGGTGATGGTGGTCGCTCGGCGGCTTGCCTCTGGGTGCGTTTCGGCCATTGGGGTCGCTTCGGAGGTTGTGGCTTGGTCTCTGGCATCCGGTCTCTGCATTCGGGCTGCTGATTTTTGGGTTGCCTTGGCTGCGGTGGCCTCGGCAAGGGCGTCAGCAAGGGAGATGTCGCCCTTTGTCATCAGTCGGCTTTGTAGGACCAGGTCCCTGAGCCCAAGGATGACGCGATCTCGCAACATCTTGTCCATGTCCGTGAAGCCGCACATGTCTCCCAGATTTCGCAGGTCTGCTACGAAATCGCTGATGCTCTCACCCGGTTTCTGGTCCCACCAGTAGAAGTCGTGCCACCTGATGAGGATGGGCATGGCGGGAGCATAGTGGCTTCGTAGCAGCGGTTCGAGGTTGGCCCAGTCCATCTCCTTCATGTCCTCGGGTTTCGCGAGGGCTTTCGCCATTTTAAACACTGCGGCCCCGTAGTGTGTCAGGAAAACAGCCCTTTTTTCCTGCCCGTTTGCCTCCTTGAGGTTGCTATTTTCTAGGAACATCAGGAACCGATCAATGTACGATTCCCAGTCCTCTGTAGCTTGGTTAAAGGGTGCGGGCAGTGCGATGCTGGCCATCTCGATGATCTCGCTTTCTCGGCACCACGTGCTTGGTGGGTATCAGTTGCACGATCCCACCTTCGTCGCCATTATGTTATGTCGGCTGGAAGGAAACTCGGGAGGCAGTGACTCGTTTCAGCTCTTTATTCAGTTTCCAGATCAGCTTGCTTGGCTAGGGAATGCGGCGGCTTATATTGAATTCTCCGGCCGAGCCGCAGCCAATGACACTGCTCTGAATCTCCCGCGATCGGCTTCCTCCAATCACGGGGGATTCATTGCGGGCCAATCAGTGCGGCTCGCTCAGCCAATCGCATAGCCGCGCGCCTTAGCCAATCAGAACAATTATCTACAAGAATCCTAATTACAGTGTAGAACAGAAACCATTATGAATTACAACCTATCCCCAAGACTGAATTCTTCCAATTTGACTATTTAGTGAGTCCTTTTTAGCAACTTCTTTATCATCTTGACTTAAAAGGAGATGTTGAAGTTGGGGCAATAAATGGACAAATGGTGGGTTAATTGATGATTTCCTAGGAAGAACATACAACTCTGATCAAATTACTTCCTTTCTTAAGGCAGTAATATATCACTGCCCAAGCTAGGCCATGATCCACTTCTCAAGCCAGGCCATGAAAACTAAGAGTGAAATGGTCAAACCCACAGGCACTGGTGCTTATCCCACAGACAATCTTGTCCCAATCTCAGGTGTGTCAAGTTTTTATGAATCCCATATGTCCATGACAGACAAGTCTCATGGGATCCTGATCCTCCATCCTCCATCTCTAAGAGGATAGGAGCAGGTTTGTCTGCGAAATAGTCAGCAAATTGGTCACAGTGACATGCAGGTAAATTTTCTGATAGAGCAATATGGAATCAGGAGCAGATTCTATTAAACAACACTACCAGATAGATAGCATTCTGTATATGAAATGTGGAGAATGATATTTTATGTGACCTTCCATCTATTACTAAGCATTTTGCAGTGTTGAATGCTTTCCAGGATTCTAATAATGAGCAATGAAAAACATTAATTTACATACTACTTTGTAAACAGGTTATTCATGGGTAGTAACAAAAGAGACAGGCACTTGATCCTGCTCTTCCAAATAATAAATTATGCTATCTGACCTCCAAAGTCTGTTCAGGAGCTGCTGTTGCATGTTCAATTTCCTTTCCATTCAGCCACTGCCTTTCTGAGAAAGCAAACAAAGCAAAAACAACAACAACAACCAACCTGCCACTGTAAAAATACAAGGAATCCTGCAGTTCATAGCATTGATTGTAATTATACAATTTTATATGGTATGTTCAGTCTTAACATTAGGCCAGAGAAGTTCATTTATGGGGGAACATGAATAAAATAAAAGGCAAAAACTGATGGAAATAAATAATGCAATTATAGTCCCAAAGTTTCTGTTTATTTAGACTTCCCTCTTAAGTTGTGTAAATAAATGTTAGGGATAACATTGTTTACCCTAATTGGTTTAGGTAAAATAATAAATATGTTATCATGGTTTGTTAGTTAAAGTGTCTGTAACTTTAACTGTAAGAATGTAATTAAGGAAGTGGTTGTAAAAGCACCATAAAAGAAGCAAGACATGGCAGCTTGTTCTCTCTGGCTTGATGATCCCTAATTACTGGATAGACTGAAGACTGTGTTTTTTTTTTTCCCCTACTGGAACGGGAGAGAGAAAGGACTGTTGATTTATCAACTGTGAGAGGACTGATTTATTCTTAGTGAACTGACACTGAATATTCTACATGGACTTTGCTAATTGAATATCCTTGAATGGAATGACTAAAAACGATACATGACTAATGGACTATTATTTTGACTATGCTATAAAACTCTAAATGGAATAAACTATATTTTTGATAACAGAAGCGTATCTGTTATTTTTACTGTATGTTAACTAACATACAAACTTATCTCACACATTTATCTGTATGCCTACCTGACTAACGCTGCACATTCTGTTTAGCTTGTCTCCCTAACACTGGTTGGGGAACCCAGGCTTAACAATAATATCATTTTATTAAGGACTATATGTATATGTATAATTATACTGTATATGTACATACATATGTGTGTATGTGTATGTATGTGTATGGTATTCAGCTTTGTTCGGGTATTTTCCCACATCATTGTACTTGTGCTTTTAAAGTTGTAGCAAGTTTCAGCAGAATCTCATCTGCCATCATCAGGCTTCTGTATTGTGTTTGTCTGTGAGTCAGACTTTCACAGTCGTTTCTGTTTTAAATTTGGGGCTAGCCTACTGCTGTGCCAGAATGGTTAGGGTTAGGGTTAGACAAAAAAAAAAAAAGCCACAAAACAGACAGAAGATATTAGAAACACCAATCAAACAGAACACAGCAAATTCCAAGACCAATAAACACAGACCAAGACTCCCAACCAATCAGGATGAAGAAAAAACCATTCTGGCACAGCAGTAGGCTAGCCCCAAATTTAAAACTGAAACGGCTGTGAAAGTCTGACTCATAAACGAACACAATACAGAAGCCTGATGATGGCAGATGAGATTCTGCTGAAACATTGCTACAACTTTAAAAGCACAACTATAATGACGTGGGAAAATACTTGAACAAAGCTGAACACCATACATATAAATACCCGCGAAAACTTAAGAAAAAAAATACACACACACTCACATGTGTGTGTATCCTAATATCTATCTCTATCTCTATCTCTATCTCTATCTCTATCTCTATCTCTATCTCTATCTCTATCTCTATCTCTATCTCTATCTATCTATCTATCTATCTATCTATCTATCTATCTATCTATCTATCTAAATGAGAGAGAGAGAAGAATAAGATATAAAAAACAAGATTTTAAAAATCAAGATGGGAACAACACTTGTATAGTGGTTAAGGCACCAGACTACAAACCAGGTGACTATGAATTCTAGTCCTGTCTTAGGAGTGAAAGCTGACTGGATAATTTGGCACAGTCTGCCTCTCTCTCTCAGTCCATCTTATCTGGTAAGGCTCTGGTTGGGGGGGGGGGGGAGAAGGAGAAGAGGAAAGCATATTAGTTATGCTTATCACCTTGACTTATTTATGAAAACAATAAAGGTGGGATATAAATAAATAAAATACAATATATATTATTTGAGAGAAGGCTAATAGGTTTTATTAAGGATTACTTTATCATATGTCACATTACTATTCATGCATAGTAATAGAATGAAGTGAAACTCAGGAAAAATTATTAGAGAAATATGTATGGCAAATCATGGCAATAAGGTAAAAACTGAATGGACGTTTGATGGAATTTGAACCAAATTCAAGCTGAGTGACTGACTAATTGACTTGCAGACATAAATATCTAAAGAAAGAATAGTAGGAAAGTAAAGACTATGAAACTTGTGATTTGTTGATGAAATCTTCATATAAGTGGGGATAAGTTTAATACAAAAATACAAAATATATGAAGTAAAACAAGAATAGTACTCAGAGATAGTTCTCTGTGGGAAAGTAATGATTGGCATGAATGTACATTATATTTAAATTTTTTGTATCTCCTGCTTTTAGTTACTGTTTCTAAGTTTTAGGCTACATTTCATATAGTGTTGCTTACCTCTTAAGGAATAGCACAATGGATATATGTATATCTAAAAATAATTTTAAAAGTAGGATTTTTTTGAAAAAAGAATAACAAAATACACAAATGCAAAATGCCCTTTTAAAATCCATTTTATATTACATTTTGCAGGCCAGATTCCTTTCTACTCATGTTTATGTTTTCATGTATAATAAGCATAAAATTCATTTGCTCTGTCTAGCTGTCTTCTGGAAAAAAGATTGACTTAACATTTGAAAATATAGGAAGAATCTAAAATTTTTCTTTTCACAGGACACTGTAATAGATCTTTTAAAATTTCTGTTCTTAACAAAATTGCTCTGCACTGCAGGCTTTCCTCCATGGTTACCTTCTTTGCAGGAATTTCTAGAACATTTGTCTTGTCACATGAACATTTCTCAGCGTATAGCAAGAGAAAAGCTATTGAAGAGATCTGTGCACAATATGAGCATGTTGTGTGTTTTTGCTACTGAAGAAGGAAAAAAAAACCCAAAAGCACTGCCCACGTCATAGATGTTCAAAAATGCGACATGGAAAAGGTAAAAAAAAGCTAGTTTTCATTGGTAATAGTATTTTATTTTACATTTTCAGTTTCTAGTATTCCTCCATGATTTACCTATGGTAAAACTGAATGTCTAGTAATATCAGCAATCCATATTAATATTGCATCCACCCTGACTGGTAAATGTATAGCATAGACTGACAATTAATTAATCCTTTTAATTTTAAATATACATACCAGAGCATCTCTCTTTCATTCATTCCTTAATAAAATGGATTCACAATAAATATCACTGTGCCTTAGAACTGGTTTTTTTTTTAATATATGCTTTTTAAAGTTGCTTGCTTCATAGCTTTGCTTTTTAAATTCCTGTACAGAGATTAGTACATTTTCAGTTTATTTGAATTATCCTCTTAAATGCTAAAAATGCTATTGCTGCTTATCAAGAAGGAACTATCAACTTTTCAGGAAAATGTATTCTTAATGTAATGGCTGCTGACATAATGCAAGGAACACATCCTTTATTCTGAAATCCTGAAGCAGGTTTAAAATTGAAAGGATGGGAATATATTTTTTTCTTTATGAAGAATCTGTGTGGGTTGTTTATAAGTGAAAGAAGGTGAGCTAAAGTCCAGCTAGATGGTTTCATCAGCTTTTAGAAAAGGAAAAATGAAGCATTTCAAAGTTCACATTAAATAAAAAGAAGTAGAGATGAACTAAATCTATGAGTGAATTGTTTCTTTATATTATTCATGCAGAAGAAGGAGTGGCAGAATCTGAGGGAAAAGTTAAAAGAGAAAACAGCCTAGAATCCTTATGTAGCTACAAGTGGACCAAGTACAACCTTCCTTGAACACCATTGACCCTTATCAAACAGGTGCTGTTAGTTGAAAATATTCCTATGCGTAGCCATGATTGGCAATAAATCAGTTTAACTGGACCTTCGCATGTGGACCTGATCTTATGTACCTGACAATTCAAGTGTAATTTCCACTCAGGATTAAGTCATATTTGTCTGTCTATTTGATATTTCATCAGCACTAACACTAACTTGCTGCTGAAGGCACTGACTCTACCAAACCTGGGACAACAGTTTCACAATCCAATGGTCTTCAAATGCAATGTGACACGACTTTTTAAAATCCCTTCAAGTTTATCTGTAAAGTGAAATATTGAGGGAGTTTATGAAGTTTTTATGAAGCCACTGTTTATATTATGAAAGAGTAGACTTTTCCTTTATGTACTAAGGTGGTAAAAGTGATACATCCTGTGTGTTCATTTTATACTTTTCAAGGAGCTTGTTGATCCGATAATTTAATAACACTCAATATGTTGGATACCAGCTTGGCTTTGACTATTCCAGAAACAAAATTATATTTTTTGTGCTATGCACTCCCCTTTCAAGTTCAGAAATGCAAACCTTATAAGGAAATGCTTCCTCTCTCTAATCACAGTTCAGACCTGATGTGGCGGTGAATTGACCAAATCTACCCTAAGAATGGTATTTAAGTGTGTTAAATGCATAAAATATAAATGAATAAATATTCCTTCTTTTGTTCTACACTACCATTGCAACAAGGCCAATTATGTAGGGACAGAATAGTGCACTTTTGGCACGAATTCATATTAACGCCATCATCAGAGCACTAAAGAAAATTATTGGTCTTTTTTGCTATCTGGAAATGCCTCAATCCTATAATTATTGTTATAGGAAAAACAGCATTATGCTGTTTCTAGTAGTGCTTCAATAGTGCATTGATTGAGACTGGAAGTATTTTTTCCTCAGAAGAGAAAGACAAATGTAGATGAAAATCCCAAATTTTCAGACTGCAAGTAAACCACTCTCAATTTAATAATTAAGAATCAAGGTTTTTAATGTTGTTTACCTTTTGAATTTTTCAGAAGTAATTACTTCTGCTTGCTTCAGTTTATTGGATTTTCAGTGAAGTAATATTTCCTTCCGTCACAGTCACAACACTTTGAAAATCTACACAAAACTAATGACATAATAAAGGTGGTTTCTTTTCAAAGCAATCTATTTAACATTTTACAGGCAGGAAGTTATATCTTATAAAGACTGTCTCACATTTATAGCTTTGGTTTGGCTTTTAACATTCATCATGCTTTGTGGAGTATGTCATAAAAAATACATAGCAAATTGATTTTTCTTCATATAGTTTAAATGGCAATCTTGTAAATGTATGATACTAGGCCAGAAAAAGAATTGGAAGAATGAAGAGATGCTAAAGGAAGCATAGGATGGGAGAATGTGCAATAAAGAGGGAAGAACATTCCCATCAATATAAATGTTATTCCACTTCCGTCAGTCTGAAATGTGTTGTATATTGTATGTGGATTGAACTTGGTCAAATTATTACATGTTTTCTCACAAATGTTTCTAGTCCTTTCTATATCAGGATTATAGTCCACTAAGTCTTTACTGCAGTCTACTCTATTAGTCTCTCGCTTTATATTTCATCTCTCTTTCCCCTCTAAATTCATCCTAAATATACTTCCAAAAATGGAATGGTGTCTTTCTCTTTACCTGTCCTTGTCCCCAAAATGATGAAGCTAAAAAGCCCACTAATCAGGTGTAAGGAAAAAGCGAAGTTGAATCATCCTTGTTCTGCTCCCTTCCAATTGCCTGATTTACAGCTTGTTGGGGAACAGGAGGTGTGTACAGATTACCGCAGACTAATTCAGCCGACTGTCAGCAGTTTGATCTTGACTGGCTCAAGGTTGACTCAGCCTTCTATCCTTCTGGAGTCGGTACAATGGAATCGGTACAATGGGGACCCAGATTGTTGGTGGAAATATGCTGACTCTGTAACTACTTAGAGAGGGCTGTAAAGCACAATGAAGCAGTATATAAGTCTAAGTACTATTGTTATTGCTATTAAGGTAGCTGAATGTAGAGAAACAATGATCTCAATTCAGCTGAAATCACTGGAGGATAGTTATTTGCAGGCAGGAATTCTGGATAGTGGATTGACCATTTCGTTCAGCATGGTCAATGTAGTTTGATGCTACTGTTGGTGGCATATGTGGATGTGGGGATGGAAATTCCTTGTTTTTGAGCCTTATAAGATTCTTGTAAATAGGAAAGTCAATTTGAAAATAGGGGGCATTGCTACACTGAATGGTTGGGTTTCATTTGATCTCAATTTTAAACAAATGAGAGGAGACCTATTTACCTGACACAAACCTATTTACTTATGACCAGGAAGGCCATATTCTCATTCACTGTTGGTTTGTCCAAGAGCTATGGACTTAGAACATCTAAGATTCCAAGGAAAACAGCCCACTCAACTCCCTTTTCATTCAATGTGTAAATATGGAAAACGTAAATAATGGACATCAAAAACTGCTCAAAATGTTCTTTTCCAACCTTGGTAACTTGTTCAACTCCAAGAATTCCTCAGCCATCTATATTGCCAAGGATGGACATGCCTGCACTAAAGTATTAATTTGCATGGGGTTTTTAAATTATTGCCACACAGAAAGAAAAATGTGATCAAATATGTTCCTGCCAATTCTCAGTTAATTTGACAAAAGACAATTTACTTTTGAAGTTATTTCAGTGGGAAAGGGAATTTTGGTGAAATTCTCCTAAAAGGAATGTAATGCTCTTGCATTTCTGTAGTTGTGAGGTAACTAAAGCAGTATCTCTGCAAGCTTTATCTTTCATGGTATAATAATCTCTTCAGAGAT
The DNA here is from genome assembly GCA_033807585.1 of Hydrophis major. Taxonomy (NCBI): domain Eukaryota; kingdom Metazoa; phylum Chordata; class Lepidosauria; order Squamata; family Elapidae; genus Hydrophis; species Hydrophis major. Next base: position 293,128,721 of record CM066329.1, on the reverse strand, counting down.
CTGTGGCTTCTTGACTTCTCTAATTTTCAAAAGGAAGTCTTCAAAATATAATTCCTCACATTGTGCTTTTTTAGATTGGAAGTGTGAGCAACCAAGAAAGTCTCATCTGCTATGGAAAGTAGAAATCGATGCCATCAGCCACTGCATCTATTTCAAAAATGAAGTTAGCTAAGGAACATTGTAAAGAGCTATTCTGAAGCATCTTAAAAATAAGATAGTAAAACAGAAGCTCTGTTCACAGGACAAGAAAACATTTGAGAAACTGCCAGGCCAATTTCAGTCCAATATGAACTCAAAATTCTCATCCCTGCAATTTCTCTGTTGTGCTTTTGGAAAGTTGGTTGGAAGTGATGGCTTATTTAATCTCAGCATCTTCAGTGCAGCTAAGTGAACTGTTTCTGCACAGAGTAATGTCATGACTATGATGAGAAGTTAATCAGTGTCAGTGTCAATCTTTGGATGATGGACCATCAGGAGATCTTAGGGGTTTAGGCTAGATGGGGAATTTAATAAAACATTCAAAAAGATGGCAACTGTACTTTTGGCAAGAAAACTACTTGGATATATCAGTGCAGTCACCTGAAAATCAAGATTCATTCTAGGGAGACTTTGCCTCTTCTGAAAATATAAAAGATTAAATTATTCAGATAACATTTCTATTTTTGAAAAAAAAAAGTTCAACATGCTTCTGAAAAGGGAATTAAAATAAATGTTTGTTGTTGTTCTAGATGAGTGGCATGTTCTACAATATGGAGAACATTGTCCCCAACAGATTTTAAAACAAGAAGGGATATCTCATGTTCTTTTTTTCCTAAACTACATGCCTTTTCAGATATAATATTATATTTGGCCAGTGGTTTAATCTCAGTTGTTTGTTTGGAAGCATTTATTTTGGAAGGAGATCTTGTCTTTACTATTTTTTTTTTCTGCTTGATGCCAAGAAAAAAAATATTTTATTTCAAACAGTTTGGCATGGACTACAGTAACTTCTGAACAAATCAATGTTCTTTTATTCCAATGATATGCACACTACATTACTGTCTGTGCAGGGACAGCTGGAGAACTCCACAATATTAGAAATGTAATTATAAAGAGCCCAAGCTTTGGCTTAGCTTTGGGTTAGATAAAGGGAAGAGCCAAAAAGATTTTGAGCACTTATCAGAAGCTCATGGAGATTACTTGTTCCTAAACAACAGCTCAGTGCACAACTGTTGCTGCTTCCTGAACAATATAATTGGCTTTGATCTTCAAATGCTTTTTAAGGTTAGAAAAATGTGTAACTTTCTATTTTTCAGACAGGTGTTATGAAGGTGCCACCGGGCTATGGAGATTAACCTGCTGCTGTAATTCACTAATCATTCACTTTTTACCGTTCTACCATTGAGAGTATTTTGGCATACAGTGTAACGGTGTGGTATGCCAGATGATCTGCAGTGGATAAGAAGATGCTCCAGAGAGTTAGAAACACAGCACAAAAATAATCGGTTGCTCTCTTTCTTCTTTGGAAGAGATTGCAAAGACCAGACTCCTCTCTAGAACACTTAAAATCTCCACAGATTGTTCTCATTCTCGAACTCTTACCATCAGGGAGGCCTTATAGGTGTCTTAAAATGAGGATTAATAGATTGAGAAACAGTTTCTTTTCCAAGGCAGTAATTGTCTTGAATCAAACAGTGCATTTGTGATTTAGTCCTGTTGTTGTTGTTGTTGTTGTTTTTATTATTATTATTATTATTATTATTATTATTATTATTATTATTATTATTATTATTATAATTTTGTAAAAAAATTGTAAACTCTGTAGTGTGATTGTGATGTGGTGTTTGGGGCACTGTGCTGGAGTAGCTTTCAAATTTCATTGTATTCATGGAATGTGTTGTGTCCGTGAAGTGATGCCAGGAGTCGGTGACTTAGTGCAAAGCTCTTTATTGATATGCTGGAACCGAACTGGTGAAAGGAAAAAAGCCCGCGGCTTTTATTCCTTTCGCCGCGGCGGCCGCGGCCAATAGCACCACTTTGAATCTCCCGCGGTCTGAACGGACCAATCGCGGGAGATTCTTAGTGAGCCAATCGGCGCGGCTCGCCTGACCAATCGGAGAGCCCCGCGCTTTGGCCAATCAAAGCGCGGGGATCTCGAGTATGTTAATGAAGGACAGAACACCCCTCCCCTCTTGGTTCAGTCCTTACGTTGCGTAGTCACGTAGGTAGGCGGGGCTCCGTCTGGTCCTACTTGACCTGCGCAACTCAGTTGTAGGCTGGATCCCAGCCGGTTCGGTCGGGATCTCCGTTGCTCCTGCTGCTGTCGTGGGAACCGGCTGGTCAATCGGGCCGGTCCTTTCTCCATAGCTCCCTCCTGGACCTTCCGGGTTGGTTGAGCTACGGGTTTCGCCGCTCCCGCTCGGTCTTTCCGGGTCGGTCGAGCTGGCTTGGCTGTTCCTTCTTAGCGAGGGGTCGTGATGGCTGCGTTCCGGTGAGTACTGCTGGTTTATTTTTCTTTGGATTCGGTCCCCTGGGTATTCCCTCCCCTCTTGGCTTGCGTTGCGGGGGTTGGGTTCGTTTGTTTGTGCGTCGGCGGTTTGTTGGTTTGCAGTTCTCGACCTAAGTTGGTCGATGTGGCGTTTCCACGCTCGTCCGTCTGCTGTTTGTAGCCGGTACGAGTGTGGGCCTGTTGCTTGGGTGATGATGGCTGGGATCCATAGAAGGTCTCCTGTCAGGTTTTTTGCATATACGGGGTCCCCGGGTGCGAAAGTTCGGTGCTTGGTGCTTGAGTCTGGGGGCCTCTCCGGGTTATACGTGGGGTGTAACCTGTCGAGTGGGGACCTTAGCTTTCTACCCATTAGTAGTTCGGCTGGGCTTTTATTGGTTGTGGTATTCGGGATTATGTGTTGGGTGAAGAGTAGTCATCTTAGACATCTTAGTAGTGCAAGGTGACTGGAACGCAAAAATAGGAGAGAACACTCGAACAAATTGGCCGGGTACCTATGGAACATCCTGCAACTCTGTCACAAACGAACGCGGTCTCCGGCTACTAGAATTTACTGCTACCATCAATCTGGTCATTGCGAACACTTTTGGTAATCACAAACCTTCAAGAATATGGACTTGGAACCACCCAGATGGCCATACATGAAACCAGATCGACTACATTCTGATCCAAAAGCGATTTCGCTCAGGAGTAAAAACTGCACTTACACGCAGCTTCCCGCGGGCAGATATAGGAAGTGACCATGCTTTAGTGCTGATGACTTTCAAACTGCGCCTGAAGAAGATCAACAAGCCCAAGTTCACACGACTACGTTTCAATCTCGAAAAACTGAAAGACCCGGCAGTAAGAGAAGAATTCCAAGCAATGATTGGAGGGAAGTTTGCTCCTCTGACGGTCCTAGATGATGACGTGGACCTCGAGACAACAGTCAGCTCTTTCAACATAGCAGTGATAGAGACCGCTAATGAGGTCCTGGGGAAACACCAACGTCCCAAAAAACCGTGGGTCACAAGTGAACTCCTAGGTCTATGTAACAAAAGACGGGAACTAAAGAAAAAGAAAAGCGATCCAGATGGAGCTCAGAAGTGCAGGGAAGCTAACAACAAAGTAAAAAAGGGGATGAAAAAGGCAAAGGAAAATTGGATAGAGGACCAGTGTAAAGACATCGAGGAAAACTTGAAGAGAAATAACACCAAGAAAGCATACCAAATGGTTAAAAGCCTCACCACACAGAAACAAGGGAGACCCTCGAGCATACAGAGCAAATCAGGCAAAACACTCACTGGGGAAAGAGAGGTGATGGACAGATGGACAGAATACTGCGCTGAATTGTACAATCATCAGCACAATGGAGACACTACAGTATTGCAGGGCCCACGGACAAGTCCAGATGATGCCTGCCATCCAATACTACGTGAGGAAGTCGAAGCAGCAATAAAGGCACTTAAACAAGGGAAGTCAGCGGGAATTGACAACATACCTGCAGAACTGATTCAGGAAGGAGGAGAGGCAGTGATCACCATCCTCACTGTCATCTGCAACAAGATCTGGACCACTGGAGTATGGCCAGTCCCCTGGACTCAATCATTAATCATAACCCTGCCCAAGAAGGGGAATTTTCAGATGTGCCAGAATTATCGTACCATCAGCTTAATCAGCCACCCAAGCAAAGTCATGCTAAAAATCATTCTTAACAGACTGAAACCACAAGCAGAGACTATCATTGCAGAAGAACAAGCGGGTTTCAGAGCAGGACGGAGCACTATTGAGCAAATATTCAACTTGAGAGTGATCTGTGAGAAATATCTCCAACACCAACAGGACTTATACCACGTTTTCGTTGATTTCAAAAAGGCTTTCGACAGGGTGTGGCATGCAGCCTTGTGGTCTACCATGAGGAAATATAACATCAACGATAACCTTGTCAGAGTGATAGAACAACTTTATGAGAAAGCCACAAGCGCCGTCCTCCTGAACGGCAGCAAAGGTAACTGGTTCCGGACGAGTGTAGGAGTGCGTCAAGGATGTTTGCTTTCCCCCACACTGTTTAATGTATTCCTCGAACGGATCATGGATGATGCCTTGGAAGATCACGAAGGCACAGTTTCCATCGGTGGCAGAACCATCACCAACCTGCGATTCGCAGATGACATCGATGGCCTGGCAGGAAATGAGGATGAACTATTGAGCCTTGTCCAACACTTAGATAAAGCGGCTTCAGCGTACGGCATGGAGATCAATGCCGAGAAAACCAAGCTGATGACGAACAGTACCCAAGGTATCTCCTCAGACATCAGAGTCAGCGGAACACCCCTAGAGACAGTAAAAAATTTCAAATATCTTGGGTCCATCATTTCCGATGAAGGCTCAAAACCAGAAGTAATGGCAAGGATAGCACAAACAACAGCTGCGCTTTCAAAGCTCCAAACTATTTGGAAAGATAAGAACATCAGTCTGCGCTCAAGGATCCACCTAATGCGCTCCCTCGCAATATCAATCTTTTTATATGCCTGCGAAACCTGGACACTCAATGCGGATTTACAAAGAAGAATCCTTGCAACAGAAATGAGATGCTACCGAAAGATCCTTGGCATCCACTACACAGACCATGTGACAAATGAAGAGGTCTTAAATAAAATACAACAGGCAATAGGACCACACGACAACCTTCTTACTGTCGTCAAGAAACGGAAATTGAGATGGTACGGACACGTGTCTCGCTCTACTGGCCTCGCAAAGACCATCATGCAAGGGACGGTAAGAGGAAGCCGCAAACGGGGAAGACAACGAAGGAGATGGGAGGATGATATCCATGATTGGACAGGCTTGAACCTGGCAGCATCCCAGAGAGCAGTGGAGGACAGAGACGGATGGAGAAGCGTGGTGGTCAAATCTTCGCAGGCGCCCCAACGACCTCAAAAGAGGTCACGGGATAGGTGAAGGTGAAGGTGAAGGTATTCGGGATTATGTGTTGGGTGAAGAGTAGTCTGTTGATTTTCTCTTGGATCTCCCCGTGGTCTATTTTCCGGATGGTCTTTTTAGTGAATTGGACCATCCGTTCCGCCCTACCGTTCGCCGCCGGGTGCGCCGGTGCTGTCAGCGCGTGGCGGATGCCCCTTTTTTTCGAATTCCAGCGAGGTGAACTGGGGCCCGTTGTCGGAGACGACGACGTCTGGGAGGCCGTGTGTTGCAAAGAGTTTGCAGAGTTCCTTGATCACGGCCTCCGTGGTTGTCGTCTTCATGTTGCTTACCTCCAGCCAGTTGGAGTAAGCGTCAACTGTTATGAGGAAGGTGTGTCCTTTTGTGGGCCCGGCAAAGTCTATATGGATTCTAGACCAAGGTCCCCTTGGGGTTTCCCACTCTAGGACGGGTGCTGTGGGTGGGCTGGGCCTCGTTTCCTGGCATCGTTGGCACCTAGCTACCCAGGACTCTATTTGTTTGTCCATCCCTGGCCACCAAGCGTAACTTCTGGCCAGGGCTTTAGTCCTCACGATGCCAGGGTGCCCCTCGTGTAGCATTTCCAAAACCTTCCCCTGTAGCTTTTCCGGAATGACCACCCTGTCCCCCCATAGTATGCACCCTTTTAAAAATGAGAGCTCCGTTTGGCGGTTTCGGAACGTTTTGACCAACTCGTCGTTGTCCCTTTCCGGCCACCCTTTCTCCACCCAATGCAACACCCGCGCCAGACGTTTGTCTTTATTAGTCTCTCGGGCAATGTCTGACGCGGTTATGGGCAGATTGGGGAGAGTCTCTATGCTGAGGGTGGTCGTCGTGGGTGCTGGGTCGGTGTCGGGTTCCGGTAGCAGTGAGCGGCTTAAGGCGTCTGCATGGGGGATCGTCTTACCCGGTCTGTGTATGAGTTCGTAGTTGTAGGCTGCCAGGAACTCGGACCACCTTGTCATTCGGGGAGACAGAATGTTCGGGGTGGCCCGGTTCCCTGCAAGGATTTCCAGCAGCGGCTTGTGGTCCGTTATGATGGTGAAAGTCCGGCCGTAGAAGTATTCATGGAATCGTTTTATGGCGGCAACTATAGCCAGAGCCTCTTTGTCCAGTTGGCTATAGTTCCGCTCCGGTTTGGTGAGGGTCCTTGAAAAGAACGCGATGGGCGCTTCTTTTCTGTCAGGAAGGGTATGGCTGAGGACAGCGCCGACGCCGAAGGGTGATGCGTCGCATGTGACGGCCAGAGGTAGGGTCTCGTTGAATTGTATGAGGACGGCGTCGGAGGTGAGGAGGTCCTTCGTTCTTTGGAAGGCGGCTTGCTCCCGTTTCCCCCAAGTCCAGGTCGCCGCCTTGTCCAGGAACCTATGCAAGGGCTCTGCCGCTGTCGCCTTTTGGGGTAGGAAAACATTGTAAAAGTTCAGTAACCCCAAGAATGCTTGTAGCTCAGTCTTTGATTTGGGGGTGGGGGCTTCTTTGATGGCCTTGATTTTTTTGCTTGTGGGGTGAATGCCGTGCCGGTCTAGGAGGTAGCCCAGGAATTCCACTTGTTCCGTGCAAAGCTGGCATTTTTCCCTCTTTACTTTAAGCCCCGTCTCTTTAAATTTAGTTAGGACCTCCCTTAGTCGACCTTCTAGTTCGGCTTGGTTGGCTGCCGACACTAGGACGTCATCGAAATAAGGTACCAATAGCCTCTCCATTAGGCTTTGGAATATGCCCGGTGCCACGCTGACTCCGAATTGGAGTCGGTTGCATTTGAATGCTCCCCGGTGGATGACAATGGTCTGCGCTTCTGCCGTTTGCTCGTCGACCGGCAACTGTTGGTATGCCTGGGCGAGGTCGAGCTTGGCGAAAACCTTGCCCCCTCCCAGTGAGTGCAGTAGGTGTTGCACTACTGGAACGGGGTAGGCGCTTTGTTGCAGCGCGCCATTTAGGGTGGCCTTATAGTCCCCACAGATCCTCACCGACCTATCGGGCTTGATCGGGGTGACTATGGGGGTCTCCCACCGGGCGTGGTCTATGGGCTGCAGGACCCCTTGTTTGACGAGCTTATCAATTTGCTCGTCTATTTTGGGTTTCAGTGCGAATGGCACCCGCCTTAGTTTCAGGCATTTGGGGGGGACGTTAGGGTCTAGGTCGAACGAGATAAGGGGCCCTCGGTACTTGCCTAGGTTTCTGTCGAAGACCTCTTGGAACTCCCGGGCTAGTTGCTGCTCCCAGCCATCGTCGGTGACGTGGTCGACTCCCGTGAGGGCGATGTCGAGCGGGGCGAACCATTGCAGTCCCAGTAGGCTTGGGCGGTCGCGGTCGACGATCATTAGGGGGAGTCGTTCGGTGCGCCCCTTATACGTGATGTTAAAACTTTTGGTGCCGACTACCGGGATGCGGTTTCCCTGGTAGTCCTTTACAATGAGTCTCTGGCTGTCTACGCTCCTCCTTTGGAGGGTAGGCACCAACCGCTTTATCTCGTGCCATGCAATCATGGAGAGGTAGGACCCGGAGTCCACTTCCATTTTGCAAGGCTGGCCCTCGATGCGTACCTCGACGTGGACCTTCCGGGCATCGTTGGTGATGGCGTGGCCGATGGTGACCGTCTGGTGGGTCTCCTCTCTCCGCCGGTTGTCGCCGCCTCGTGAGGATCGTCCGTTCCGGTCCCATCGACTGTCTGAGGGGCGATCTCTGGTCCGGGGTGGTGTGCTCTCCCTCCTCCGGTCGCTCTGGTCCCATCGTGCCGGACTGCGTTTTTTCTTCAGGCGGCAAACACGGGCGATGTGTCCCTTTTTGTCGCAATGCCGGCAGATTAATTCGAAAAACCGGCATTCCGACCTGGGGTGGTCGCTGCCACAGCTGGCACAGTTGGTCCTCGACTTACAACCTCGCCGGTTCCGTGGGTCGCGCCCTGTCTGGAGTCGGTGGATGTCCTCCTCGTCATCGGACGTGCCGGATGCCGAGTGGAAGTCGCCCTGGTGTGTTGTCGTCTCGGTTTTGGGCTCGGTCGACCTTGCTGGGTTGTTGTTTCCGCCGCGGTCCCCCGTGTTCGGTCTGCGCATGCTGTCGGCGGAAGTTCGGATTGCTTCTGCAGCTGCGGCTGCGGTGAGGGTGTCTGCTAGGCTGATGTCGCTCTTAGCCATCAGCCAGCTCTGGAGGGCGGGGTCCCACAAACCGAGCACGATTCGGTCTCTCAGAGCGTTGTTTAGGTTATCGAATTCGCAGAGCCCCCTAGGCGCCGCAGCTCGGCGACGAAGTCGCTGAAATTCCCACCCGATCTCTGGTCCCGCCGGTAGAACTCGTTGCGCCGGATCAGGATGGGTACCTCTGGAGCGTAGTGCCGCCGAAGAATGGGTTCGAGGACGTCCCAGTCCATCGCGGTCGCATCGGCGGGCTTGGCCAACGCTTTGGCCATCTGGAAGACCTCGGTCCCACAGTGGGTGAGGAAGACGGCGCGTTTCAGTGGGCCGGAGGCGTCCTTCATGCCGGTGCACTCGAGGTACATGCGGAATCGGTCGGAGAACGATTCCCAGTCCTCGGTGGCGGGGTTGAAGGGGGCGGGAGGTGCGATTTTCGCCATCTCGGTGTTTTCGTCTGGCTTCCGTCGGACACGTGGTTCGGTTCAGGGTCTGGATCCCACCTTCGTCGCCAGTGTTGTGTCCGTGAAGTGATGCCAGGAGTCGGTGACTTAGTGCAAAGCTCTTTATTGATATGCTGGAACCGAACTGGCGAAAGGAAAAAAGCCCGCGGCTTTTATTCCTTTCGCCGCGGCGGCTGCGGCCAATGGCACCGCTTTGAATCTCCCGCGGTCTGAACGGACCAATCGCGGGAGATTCTTAGCGAGCCAATCGGCGCGGCTCGCCTGACCAATCGGAGAGCCCTGCGCTTTGGCCAATCAAAGCGCGGGGATCTCGAGTATGTTAATGAAGGACAGAACAGAATGCAATGACAATAAAGGTATTCTATATTCTATATTCTATAACGAAACTTTCAGCATAGATATAAAATGCACCTACACATACTGGCTGGCTCAGGATTTCCTCTACATTTGGAGTGCTGCAAATTCTCTTCTGCGTAGTATAGGATTGTGCAGCTTGATTTGTAATTGTTGGAATGCTGGAAAGTTAATGATTAATCATTAATTTCCCACTTGTATGCAAAATACACATAGTCCTTGACCAGTGGTGGGATTCAATTTTTTTTACTACCAGTTCTGTGGGCATGGCTTGGCTTGATGGGCGTGGCAGGGGAAGGATACTATAAAATCTCCATTCTCTCTCCACTCCAGAGGAAGGATACTGTAAAATTCCCATTTCCTCTCCACCCCACTAACCTGCTTTCCAGCTCCCCCTTCTCCTGTACAGAGCAACAAAAGAAGACCCAGCCGATCAGTTTGGACTTGGGAGACAAAGAATAGATGGAGGCGGGGCCAGTCAAAATTTCTGCTACTGGTTCTCCAGAACTGGTCAGAACCTGATATTCACACCTCTGTCCTTCACTTACAACAGTACATTTAGTGATCATTGAAAGTTACAATGCCACTGAAAACTGTGACTTATGACCGTTATTCACAGATATGACCTTTGTAGCATCCTCATGGACATGTGATCAAAAATCAGACTCTTGGCAAGTTTATGTTTATGATCTTTGGAGTGTCCCAGGGTCATGTGATCCCCTTTTGTGACCTTCTGACAACAATATCAGTGAGGAAGCCAGATTCTCTTAACAACTGTGTTACCAACTTATTAACTACAGGGATTCAGTTGACAACTGTGTCAAGAAAGGTCATAAATTGAGGGCAGAACTTACTTAACAAATTTTCACTTAACAACATAAATTTTGGGCTCAATTGTAGTTGTAAGTCAAGAACTACCTGTACTCTATATCTTTTTCCCCAGTCAAAAGCCACAAAGTAACCCCTGTCTGATGCCTTGTTGCTACTTCATTCAATGGTGGAAGGTATTGGAAGAGAAAAAAGTTAAAACAAATCAGCAGTCCTAAGTTGTAGCTGCCATCATGGTAAACTTACCCCAGAAGTTTCAGCAGTTGGGAAAATAATGTAAAAAGTGAATTCTTAAACAGAAAGATCACATTTGGTATAATTTCATCAGGATGGGAGACAAAAACAACTTCTACCTTTATGATTAAGAAAGAAAACCAATTATTTCCTGATATTGAATGGACTGGCTGTGAAAATTAAAGAACTAAACATGGGAACTGCAGTGGACTACCAGCTAAATATGAGCCAGCAGTGTACAGCAGCAGCCAAAAAAGCTAATGCAACTGGAAATTGCATTAACAGAGGGAAACAATCAAGATCAAGTGAGGTACTAATACCACTCTATAAAGCCTTAGTAAGACCACACCTGGAGTACTGCATCCATTTTGGTCACCACACTATAAAAAATATGTTGAGACCCTAGAAAAAATACAGAGAAGAGCAACCAGGATGATTAGGGCACTGGAAACTAAAACACATGAAGAACGGTTACAGGAATTGGGCTTGGCTAGTCTAGTGAAGAGAAGGACCAGGGGAGACATAATAGCAGTGTTCCAATATTTGAGAGGCTGCCACAGAGAGGAAGGGGTCAAACTATTTTCTAAAGCACCTATAGGCCAGACAAGAAATAATGGATGGAAACTGAACAAGGAGAGATTTAACTTGGAAATAAGGAGAAACTTTCTGACAGTGAGAACAATCAAGCAATGGAACAGCTTGCCCTTGGAAGTTGTGGAAGTGCCATCACTTGAGATCTTCAAGAAGAGATTGGACTGCCATTTGTCAGAAATGGTGTAGGGTCTCCTGCTTGGGCAGGGGGTTGGACTAGGTCCCTTCCAACTCTGATTATCTGTTATCTGCCTTTGTAGGAAGAGTGAATCATGAGATGCATTCATAGCAATGGCTGACTTCAGTATATTCCAGAAAATCAATAGCAGAAAATGAGTATGAAAATTCTGTGCTTACCCTTTATGTTTTGTTGCTGTTGCTTTGTCCACTTTGTTCAAATGTGTTTGCAAATTCAGACTAAGAATTGATAAAACAATTTTCCTTCCACTGTATTTCTATTAGATAATTGCAATATATTTTGAATGTATGAGTATTTGTAAGATTGCTTGTTCTTTAATACTATCAATTTTGATTCATCTAAAAACATCTTTCTGGAGGGGAGAAGCTCACAGCAAACAACATGGCAATTACTGAACTTATTGGCTTCTAATCTTTTGTATAATCTGGCCAGCAACAATTACAACCATTTTGTCATAAATAAAAGGACTTGCAAGGGCTCTGAATGTGAATTGTTGGATTCTCATAATAGCCTTCAAGTCTCAAGGGAATGCTTCTAAAAAGCCACTACCTCTGTTGTATTAATTAAGCATTGTTTTGCTTTAAACTATTGTGTATTTATTGATTTTAAAATGTTAAGAAAGATCCAAAAGCACAATTTTGGAGTTACATAAGCGCACCAACATGCCTACCGTTCCGTCCCTGTCTTATTGTTTCTTTTATTTTTCTTATATGTATCCATGTATTCATAACTATGTTTTTACTTATACCTATTATCTTGTAAGCAATTGACAAACCAAATAAAATAAATAAAAAATAAACCTTCTTGCTGATTCAGTTGATTTAAAGGGCAGAATGGCTATGTGTGAATTGTAGCCAAATCCTTAATCTCACTGCTGTTGCAAGCAGTGGGTCTAATGTTCAAAGAACTCACTGTCAGACCATAAATATTTCCATAAATGACTGACAGAGCAGTGAGAAGTATTAAATATCATAGCTATGCAGTTCAACATTTGTCCAGTTAATTCCTACATCATGGGGCATGATTAGAAGTATGATCCCTTCCCTCTAATTATTGACAGTAATGCCTGACATCTTGAATAATTTTGTGTGGATCTTTCTGTGTGTGTCTCTTCTGTCAGTTTTGATATCTGGTGACTGCCTGGATTGATCCCTGCAGTTTTCTTTGCATTCCCCCCACCTCCAGAAATGGCTTGTCATTGCTTCCTCCTAAGGGGCTGAGTGAGAGTGACTGGCCCATGGTCACCCAGCTGGCTGTGTACCCAAGTAGTACTAGAATTCATACTCTTCTGCTTCTACACCAAACTGGTTTTATTATGTCTTTCACTCTACCCACCTAGGTTTCAACAGATCAAGTTATATGTTACAGTATGTGATGTATCCATGCCTCTGGACATGTCTGTCTTACTAAAAGCAGATTTTTAATTCAGGGAGCATCACAATGAGAAACAGCACCCAGTTTTGACCCCCCAGTGGACACGAATAGCTAACACTGCAGGAGATACTTTTATAGCTTACAACAGTTCATTATAACTTACAACAGTTCATTTAGTTTAAGTTATAATGGCGCTGAAAAAAAGTGGCGTATGACAATTTTTCACACTTACAATCACTGAATCATATTTGCAGTCGTGGGATGAAAAATCAGATGGTTAGCAGCTGACTCATATTTATGATGGTTGCAGCATCCAAGCCAGATTTGCTTAACAGCTGTGTTGCTACCTTAATGACTGCAGTGATTCACTTAATGACTGTGACAAGAAAGGTCATAAATGGAGTAAAACTCACTTGACCAATGTTTCACTTCGCAACATAATTTTTTTAATGCTCAATTGTGGTCGTAAGCCGAAGACTTCCTGTATTCCTTCTCCAAACCATGTAAGTTTATTTAGAAGTAAGCCCCACTATCTTCACTGATGTTACTCTTAGGAAAGTGCACACAGGTTTGCCAAGACACCCCTCTTGAGCCAGCACCACACACAACAAATGCAGATGCTTCCTCTGACAGATGCCATCCACCATTTTTCTTACCACTCATGTGATAGTATTATTGTGCCACAGGGTGTCCTTTTTTATAAAAGGACGTTTGTGCAACAGGATGGTCGTGGAGGTTCTCCTGGAAGCCTGATGTAATGATAAAGTACTAAATCTAGAGCCAAAGAAGTTCCTGTGGAGAAATTCACAAAACTATAATGCAGTAAACAAGGGACTGTATAAACCAAAGTATTCCCTTTGCTATGATATTAGTTTTTCAGTTCTTCCATAAAGAGAGTGGGCTTTTTTTTAATTATGCGCAAGCAATGAGAAACACTTTCAATAAAACCTCATGCTATAATAAACTTGTTACTCTTTACAGAGCCACTAAATATGTATTTCTGCTGCAACAGATTAACTCAAGTATTCTCTAGAGAAATATTAGATCAATGTGTGCATATCATACTTTGTTTCTGGGCTGAACTCTTGAAAATAGTAAACTGAAAGCCTACACTTAATTTTATTAATAATTGCCTTGGGTGGTTTAACATCCTGGAATATACAGTTTTTACTATGCACAGAAATTAGAAATTGTTTATAAAATATATATTTATATATTTAAAGTATTCTATGTATTTTCCAAGCCAGATGATTGCTTTCCTAAATCTCACCCATTGGAAACTAAGTGTAGAAATATATTACTCAGATATTTATACATTTCAAACATAAAAAGTTTCGTTGAAAAAAATTGTATTTCTTTCTGCTTTCTAAAACAATAATAACATAATGTTAGGTTTAGATAAAAGTGACTCAGTAAAGAATTTTTGTCTTGAGGAACATTCATCTTAAAGTTTCGGGGTATATAATTCATTTAAATTGCCATTTGTGTTCTGCTGTGGTTCACACTTTTCTTATTTCCTCTTACCTTTTAACTCTGTCCCTATATTTCTTGCGAAGCACGACCAATGGATTTAAAAATAATCATCCTTTTAAATGGTACTTCCCCAGTGGCTCTTTTGGATAACCACCCCTAAAATCCATCTTTTCTTTTCTTGCTCTTTTTTGTTGACCATTTCTGCTGCCTTACATTAAAAGTTTCCCACCTGGAATTTTAATTTTGAGTTAAAACTTTGCCCCACGCTTAGGGGTGTTAGACAAAAAAGAAATAAATCCTTCTAACAAAACAATTTTCAATTTCTATTTATAGCCATGTGCTATTAAGCTGTCAAGCAAAAGAGAAACCTTCTGTATGTTTAGTGGTTTTATATATACATGCTTATGGTGAGAAAAAAATAATGCACTGGACTGGACTTCATAAATAATCCCAATACAATATTGTAATTTCATCTCAATATGCTACAAAAATGTCAAAGAATCTTTTGCTCTTGCCTCATCAAGGAGGAAACAAAATGATGGATGGCTAGAAACAGAAAAGACAAGATTCTGAGGATATAATTGGCCATTAATTTTTATAAAATGATCTGTGAGAAATCTGTGACAATTAAAAATAATTATAAAATTATGTATTTTAAAGTATTACTTTAGCTATTCAAGAATGAAATGATAAAGAAAGGAGCAGCTTGTGAAATGCTTAGCATTTCATATGTTCGATGAGAAAGTTAATAGCAATAGAAATAGCAATAGCACTTAGACTTATACGCCACTTCATTGTGCTTTACAGCCCTCTCTAAGCAGTTCATAGAGTCAGCATATTGCTGCCAACAACCTGGATCCTCATTTTACCAACCCCAGAAGGATAGAAGGCTGAGTCAACCTTGATCCAGTCAAGATCGAACTGCTGGCAATCTGCAGAATTAGCCTGCAATACTGCATTCTAATCACTGCGCCACCATAGCTCCTCACAGCTATTCTTCTGATAGGTCAACAATGTGAACTTACCTTCCTAAACAATTGGTTCAGTTTTAGGTTTTAGGATGAGGTGAAGAAGCATATTATTTTCTATCCAAGTGACTGTTAAAATTATGGCCTGTGTAATTTCCAAATAGGTTTGAAGTTTTTGTAGAACAAACTACTTCATGCAGAACAGGCAGAAACCCCCAAAGAAAACTCTGTCCTAGAGACAAGGGAAATGACATGGGGTCCTTGAGCCTTCTGAATTGTTGGGACCAGAATTCTGCTACTATATGGAAAGGTTTATGGGTGTAACTAATTGAAGATGACAGCTGAGTTCAGAGCTGTCTGCTTGTCCTTAGCTAGACCATGTAAATGAAATGTTTGTTTACCCATGAAAAACATGAACTTGGCTAGTAGAAGAAATGACCTGTTCCTATCTCATTGTCCAGTGTGGGTAAGTAAAATTTTATCAACAACCACTGAGTAATTATTTTGGTCTTCTGAGGAAAAAAAAACACCTCCGGTCAAATAGCATTCAGGATTTAAAATAAGATAAGATATGTTTTTGCTTGTGAAAGAACCAACACTGTGGAAATTCTTATGGGATGGACACATGTAGGGAGAAGACAGAAAAAGGAGACAATATATTTTACCTTACAGCACATGAATGCATTGGTAAATGGGAAAATTTTAGGAATCAGCATCCCTAAAAGGAATCCCTTAGGTAGAAATATATATTTCTTATTTGCTAATAGGAAACACTGCAGTTTAAGGGAAGGGGGGGGGAAGGAGAGAATCAAACCCATTTGATTATATATTTTTTGCATTTGAAAAACAATGTCCAAGCCTCCCCAAAAACCCATATACACATATGCACAATACAATTTATCGATTCAATTTTCAACTAACAGCAGAAGAAATCAGAAGTCTCAAGCTTTTCTGCTCGCAAATTGCAGGTTTTTGTAGACAAATGTTGAAACAACTACACCCACACATGTACTGTATGGGCATTTTCTACTTCAAACTGATTTGCAAATACAAATTAATGTTTAAAGTAATACTAACTTCGACTTTACATTCGCTTGTTCTGGTTTAAATTTCAGTGAATTCAAGGGAAGTTATTCTTACAGTAGACAAGAAACCACTGAGATATAATTTGGTACTTTTGATTGATTGTGAGTAAGAAGGATTTGTCTTTTATTATAAGGACACCAGGAGATCTAAAAAACATCTAAAAACATAGATCATTTCACCACTAGTGAATTATAGTGTCTTCTTAGCTTTATCACCCAGTCATCCTTGAAGTAATATAAAGGCTCTTATCATTATTTTTATTTTGGTACAATGATAGTTGGATGTTTCTAGAAGATGCTATAAATTGTGGTTAGAAAATGACCATATTATTACTGTTACATATTGCACTGAATCATATTCATTCTCATCTACTGGATTGAGATTTAAGAATTTACATTATTTAATTGTCCCATTATCAGAACAGTAAAACTACCATTTTCTGAGGGAAGAAACAATCAATATTAGCATTTATTCATTTCCTCCCATCCCTCCCATTCAACCTCTGGGCACATTTTTCTATTAAACTTTCAAAATTATTTTCCTTTTATGTCATTTCATGCGTGATTCTCTGTTTTTACTACTTACTACTTTACTACTACTTGCCTCCTGCCTACTTTACTACTTACTTTCTTGAAACCTTGCCAAGAAAACTGCAGGAACTTGTCTAAGCAATCTTTAAGAATTGGACATGATTGAACAGAAGAAGAAAAAAGTCTTCATCCTATAGTTACTTGTGCTATTTGATAGCAGAAGGTAAAACCTTTCTAAAATGAGGGATTGGAAAATAATCAAACAATGCATCACTGGATTTATAAAACAATAATACAAAGCAGGAAGCTAAGGAAGAAAAATAATAATTTTTTAAAAAGTCAGATTGATTGATTGATGTAGCCAGCCATAACTCCGGTTGTGACCCCAGGGTGGCAAATATAATAAAAATAATGACATAATGGGATTTATGACTTGGAATGTAATTATAATTTTAAAAAAGTTATAATCTAACCAAATCCATGTAAAAAACTAAAATCTTACCCAACTAAAATCTTGATGCTTTAACTTGCCTAAATAATTTGTATGTGTCTATGTGTGTGTATAGAGAGAGAATCAGTCAAAAAACTGTCAAACTCAAGCCACCACATGCATGCAAGTAGGGATCAGGCTGACCAATTATATTGTATTCTGCCTATAATACAGGAATCTTCCCAGATTGTGTGTCTTCTCTTGGAATAAACATATAAGGTGCTATGGAACTAGGAGTGGAGCATTGGCCGGGGGTTGGGAGAGGGAAGGGGATCAGCCCTAAGTCTCTTGTGGCTATGCAATGACTCAAAGCTAATTTTCTGCTTGATCCCTCCTCCTTGCCTGCCTGGCAGTTTTCCAAAAGAAATCTATCAATCCACATGAAAACAACGTGATAGATTATGGGCAATAACTTTCAGTGAAGAGGACTTCATCCTATAGTGGGTTGATTCTGAAGTCGATTATATGCTGTTCATTCATAAATTTGGGCTGAATGTTACTTAAGATATGAGGATAAAGATATTTTCTTATTTGTTAGCTTGTCATAGGAGCCAAGAAGAAAATGTGCATACGAGAAAAAAATCAGGAAGAGAAACTATATATGTGCATTTGTATGCCGTGTATACCAAGATGGATTTGGGGAGCTAGATTTAAAAGAGATGTACAATTGGGATGTGGTGCAGAATTCTGGACACTTCAGCTTCAAGAATCAATATAAAGCTGTGAATGGTGAAGAAAAGTAACACTAAAATGGATTGGAACTACCCTGTATAAAAAGATTGGAGTGTTTAGCCTTGGAGGAGGAAGGTAAGTAAAGGGAGGGAGGGAGGAGAGGAGAGAGGGGGAGAGAGAGAGAGAGAGAGAGAGAGACAGAGGTGTCACTGCTCTTGTTACAGGAATCCAACATTATCCAATAAATCTGAGCATCAACTGGGGCTCATTCATATGCCTGAGCACCTGCAGGAAGATGCCCACCATCTGTTTGTCAAGAACATTAATGTCCCTCCTATTCCTGGCTGCTATCTTCCAAGGCCATTCTCATTTTGGCAGGGCTTTCTCACTGTGCTATCACTGCCACATCTTTGCCAATCCAGGAGAAGGAGAAGATGTCAGTTTTTAGGAGGCTGGGCCTCTCAACACCCAGTAACATGCTTCTTTTCATAGAGAGATGAGATCATGCTCTCCTGATTTCCCTTCCTACAGCAAGTTATTTAAAACATCTAGTGATATAAAACATATCTTTCTAGATCAGGCTACCTCATTCAAAAACCGAAAAAAGGGGGGGGGGATACGAAAGAGATCAAAAGACAGAAATGGGGAAGGGGGTCAAAAATAAATAAAAGAGAATTTGTTTTCCAGTCTACTTTCTGCTATTGTCAGCTTCCTTCAACATCATCCATTACATGTGATACAATCTCCCAAGAGATTATCCCTACAGAGGTGAGACCATTGAAAAGGAAAAGGAAAAAGAAAGGAAAAATAAGAGAGAGGGAAGCTTAATTTTACAATACATATAAAGGCATTTCATTCCTTTCTAAGGACATAGATGCTAAAGGGAATCCTAACTGATTTCTATGATATGATGAGCAATTTCTGAAAATACAACCATCCCCTTATGAAATTACAAGTTTTTGGGGGATACTGATTCCAGATTTGGGGTTCCTAGGATATTTATCTGATGGTGATGGCATCAAGTATAGCAGGTGTAGAACTGAAATAAGTGCAGAGAAGTCTAGAGAGGTTATTTCTCACAACTAATTATTCTTTTCAGATTGTGTAGTCTGAGAAGTAATGGATAGAAAGTTTACAACAATCTAAAATTTTATGCTAAAACCATTTGTATGGTCATATTCATGCTTTCCTGATTACATGGCTATCAGCATTTAAAAAGCCACCTTTTAACTTATCCAAATGAAAGGACAATGAAGGTTAAGCTAAATGCTTCTTGTAAAGCAAAGAAGGACAACCTCAATTTAAAATGACAATGATTACAGTGCTTTATGATAGAAGAGAAAACATTTCAGCTATTACAGAATTTACAATAATTATATTCTCATGGCAGCCTGATTTAACCCTTGCAAACAAAGAAGACAAACCATAGTATAATCTATATTTACTCTATTTTTTCCTTTGGAGATTCTCAGTCATCCAGGTAATGGTTGTCCCAAAGATGTTTTTCAAGAGGCAAATGGACTTTCTTGTTTTTCTTTGAAGAGGTTTTGCTTCTCATCCAAAATGCTTCTTCTGATATATTTACTCTACTGAATAGAAGAGATTTTTCTCTGCATGATATTCCACAGTTACTTTGGGAGTAGAACACATTGCAAAATAAGAATAGTTAACAGCAGGGTCCTATAGGATATAGATAGAAAATGTAGTAAGATAGAATATAAGATAGAAAATACAGTAAAATAGAATATAAGATAGAAAAATATGCATTAGACAGCACATGGATTCATACCTAGCTGACTAACCACACTGAATATGTTAGTCATCAGTGGAAATGCATCAATATGAAGAGAAGTATGCAGTGGAATGACATGCCCATTTCTTCTGTGCATTAAGTGGCCTTTTATCTGACTGTCCCCTGGCTGTGACTGTTTCCCTTTCTCCCAAGGTCATTCCCATGTACCATTATAAATCTCTTTACACCTGTCATTCCAAAATCAAGAGAAGAATGAAAAATCCCAATATTTTCCCTTCCCCCAAAATCATGCATGTCTGATGACCTGGACCTGTACTTTGGCAAGCTAAAGGCCCATGTAACAGCTTATGGATATTTAAACATATGTTTAGGTCTGTATATGTCCATCTGCATGCATGTGAAAGGGTCTCTACATAGTAAGGTATTAAAGTCAAGATGGAATGCAATTGAAGCCCACATTTTTTCATACTAATTGGGCATCTGACTCAATAAAAAAGGGAAGTCTTTTATTGCAATTGCCATCTTGGCTTTTTTAATACATCCAAACACCATTGCCATCTTGTGTCAATCATCTCCATATATATATTTTCGTAGATTTTCATGGGTATTGGTATGTAGGTCTAGGTGTGTTCAGGTCTTTTCCTGTGTAAGATTAAGACTATCTTGGTGACGTTTCGGTGAGGTCCCACTTGCAAGCTTGCACTGTCATGAAGCTGAAAGCACCAGCCTGAGAATGGCGAGTGGGACCTCGCCGAAACGTCACCAAGATAGTCTTAATCTTACATGGGTAAAGACCCGAACACACCTAGACCTACGTATGTATGTATGTATGTATGGTATTCAGCTTTGTTCGGGTATTTTCCACGTCATTATAGTTGTGCTTTTAAAGTTGTAGCAATGTTTCAGCTACAACTTTAAAAGCACAACTATAATGACAGAAACGGTTGTGAAAGTCTTACTCACAGACAAACACAAAACAGAAGCCTGATGATGGTAGATGAGATTCTGTCAAAACATTGCTACAACTTTAAAAGCACAACTATAATGACAGAAACAGTTGTGAAAGTCTTACTCACAGACAAACAAAAACAGAAGCCTGATGATGGTAGATGAGATTCTGTCAAAACATTGCTACAACTTTAAAAGCACAACTATAATGACGTGGGAAAATACCCGAACAAAGCTGAATGCCAGACATATATATATATAATATACGTACATACATACAGATAGTCCTCAACTTACGAGATAAAGTTATTAAGTGAGTTTTGCCCCATTTTATGAACTTTTCTTGCCACAGTTATTAAGAGACTCATTGCAGTTATTAAGTTAGTAACATGGTTGTTAAGTGAATCTTTGCTTGCAAAAAGGTCACAAAAGTAATCACATGGCCTGGACACTGGGAGCAGTTGGCAAGTGTCCAAATTTTGATTAAGTAACCATGGGGATATTACAACAGTCGTTTATGTGAACAATGGCCATAATCACTTTTTTCAGTGCTGTTGTAGGTTTAAAGAGTTAGTAAACAAATGGTTGTAAGCCGAGGACTACCTGTAATGTACTGAGTGACTAGCAAGATTACTCTGCCATTGTATCTGTTTCAGCAACCTGAGGTGAATAACATCTCTCTGGAGTGATTGGTCTGTAAAATAATAGCAAGCTCACTAATGAAAGAGCTTCTGAGGGGAGAAAAGTGAGAAGAAAAGGGAGTCATGGCACAGGAAAACAGGATAATGTTTAACTAAAAGGTTGTATTATCTGCCTCTCCTTTTAAAGGTTGCTACTCCTGTTATGAACTAATAAAGACGTTTAATAAAGTTTTAACAATCTTAAGTAAAAAGCAGGGTTCTAATCCTGCACTTCTGATTGGCTGATAATATCAACATCGGATTGGTCCTTTCTGGGAAATCTGATTGGCTGTTAACAGGCCAACCCTCATGGTTCAAGGGTTTAACACTTCCATGTTTTTCATTGGCTAATAGGACAGCAGCCAACCCTATAAAAGGGCTGCTGCTGCCCTTGGTGATTGCTCTGTTCAGTATGCTTAATAAAGAGTTGAAGTTCACTGTTCACTGCCTTGTCTCCGCTCCTTGCACCCATGCACAAAACTTAACACTGGCGACGAGGATGGGATGCGGAGACATCAGAGCTGACTGAACACTTACAGAGCACCAAACAGAGCATGTGGCTGAAGGTGCATCGACAACGGAAACCATGTCCTGCGGCCCTATACCACCCATTCCATTTGACCCGGCACAAGAAGACTGGGACTCGTACATGGACCAGTTCCAGATGTTTCTGGAGACCAACAACTTGAAAGACGCAACTATGGGGAAAAAGCGAGCAGTGTTTCTGACCCATTGCAGGCCTGCCGTCTTTAAGATGGCCAAGGCACTAGCAAAACCGGCTGAGGTGAAATCCATGGACTGGGACGTCCTCACGCCCCTTCTATGGGGCCACTATGCACCCGCCGTACCAACACTTGTCCGAAGACATGAGTTTTATCAGAGGGACCAACGGAAAGGAGAGAGCGTCGCAGATTTCATCGCGGACTTCCGGAACCTGGGATGCCTCTGTGGGTTTGCAGACCTTGAAGAGGCTCTGAGAGACTGAATAGTTCTGGGATTAGATGACCACTTGGCGCAGAGCAAGATCATGGCCAAAGGGGACATCGATCTTGCCGATGTCATCAAAGATGCTACTGCAGCAGAAGCAACCAGGAAGTCGGCCGCCCAAATGCGCCGCACCAACGCACCGCTCTGTCAACTCGCCAATGATACCTCACCTTGCCTAGAGAGGCACACAACAGTGATCCACCATGAGGTCAACCGGCTCCGGTCCGAACGCGACCAATGCAACCCGTGGAATCAAAGACTACCGCACCAATGCGCGGGTTGTGGGGCAAACCACCCACGATCAGATTGCAAATTCCTTGACGTGCTCTGCCATTCCTCTGGGAAAAGAGGCCACATCGGGAAGGTCTATAGAAGCAAGCGAGGATCCATCCCAATTCGGAGAGAAAACAACTACCACCAGACCACAGGGAATCATCCTGTGAGTCGGGAACACTTGAACCACCAATGGAACAACCACTCCTAAAGAAATAAAACACTTGCCACTTCAACGAGACGGGAAGAGGCACACCAAACCATTACCATCGGTCACACTTCATCGTTAGATGCAAAGAAGATCCAAGTGAGGGTCGCCATCGAGAACCAACCTTGCGTGATGGAAGTTGACTCAGGCTCCTCCCTCTCGATGGTTTCCTGGAAGACCCTCAAACAGTTAATCCCTGCTGTCCAGCGTCAAGACCTCAGAGCCCAAAGAATTATACTCAAAGATTACTAGGGGAACCGAATTCTGGTCGTCGGCTCCAGCCAAGTCCAAGTATCATTCAAAAATCGTACTGCCTCACTACCGCTGACCGTCGTCGATTGTGACCGGCCTAGTTTATTAGGCCTTCAATGGTTTGCCTCACTCAGGATCGAGGTAGCCGGCATTCACCAAACCAGAAGCGACGACTGGGAGGAGGCCCTCGTCCAGGAATTCCAGGACGTCTTTGCAGACAAACTAGGTGAGTACAAGGGGACCCCGATATCATTTAACCTTAACCCTGAAGTAGCCCCCATCCACCTTAAGCCTCATCGGGTGCCTTTTGCTCTAAAACCAAAGATCGACGAGCAGCTTGATAAATTAATAGCCCAGGGTGTTTTAGAACCAACTGACCACACCTGCTGGGAAACCCCAATCGTAACACCCATCAAACCGGATGGATTGTTAAGAATTTGCGGGGACTACCGGGCCACCCTCAATCACGCCCTACAACAGAACTCTTACCTGGTGCCGGTGGTTCAACACCTTCTCCATTCCCTGGGGGGCGGAAAAATCTTCGCTAAATGGGATTTAGCGCAAGCGTACTGACAACTACCCGTAGAAAAAAAACCGTGGAAGCGCAAACTATCGTTACGCACCAAGGCGCTTTTAAATGCAACCGACTCCAATTCGAAGTGAGCGTAGCCCCAGGGATTTTCCAAAGTCTGATGGAGAGACTTTTACAAGGGATCAAGGGAGTCGTACCATATTTTGATGACGTTTTAATTGCGGCCCCTAATAGAGAAGTACTAGAGAAGCGTCTTAGAATGGTCCTCCAAAAATTTAAAGACTCCGGCCTAAAGGTTAAAAAAAATAAATGTCAACTGTGTACAGAGAAAGTAGAGTTCCTGGGGTACCTCCTCGATAAGCAAGGAATTCACCCCACTGAGGGCAAACTAAGAGCAATCAAAAACGCACCAAGGCCTAAGAATAGAACAGACCTCCAAGCTTTCCTGGGGCTCATTAACTTTTACAACATCTTCTTGCCCCAGAAGGCGACCGTAGCTGAGCCTCTACATAGACTGTTTGACAAAAAAGCCACCTGGGTCTGGGGACACCAAGAGGAGCACGCATTCTGACAAGTGAAAAACTTACTAACTTCTGATGCTGTTTTAATGCAGTATAACGAGACTTTGCCTTTAACCATTACATGTGATGTGTCACCGTTTGGAGTAGGAGCCATTTTAAGCCATGTGTTACCCAATGGTAGTGAGGCCCCTATTGCTTATTTTTCAAGGACCTTATTGAGGGCTGAACACAACTATAGCCAAATTGACAAAGAGGCTCTTGCTGTTGTATCTGCTGTGAAATGGTTTCATGAATATGTGTATGGACGAGCCTTCATTATAATTACTGATCGCAAGCCCTTGCTGGGGATTATTGCAGGAGACAAACCAACCCCTTATATATTGTCACCCAGAATGACTCGTTGGTCAGAGTTCTTAGCTGCGTACAATTATAAATTGCAACATCACCCGGGGAAAGCCATTCCCCACGCTGACGCATTGAGCCATGCCCCACTTCCGGAAACCGTCGACGACCCAGCTCCAACCCTCACGACACTCCAGATTGAAACCCTACATTCACCACTGCTAACAGCCAGAGACATCGCTATCGAAATGAAACAAGATCCTGTCCTGGTGCGAGTTCTCAGCTGGGTCGAATGAGGATGGCCAGCAGATCAAACCCCTGACGACTTCGCCCCTTTCAGAAACCCTCCAGTGGAAATAAAGACAAACTCAAACAGGATTTGAAACATTAGGCACAAATACAAACACTCACACAAAATCAACTTACAAAGGGAGAAAAGGGTATAAAAAACCAGGGACTAACCATAAGAAGCTAGCTAGCCCAGGAACGCAGACTTCTCGCTGTTCTCCGCCTTCCTGAAAAATAAAAAGATCCAGCTTTCAAGCAGTTATCCGTATCCTTGCGCTGGAACTCCCCCAGCGGGAAAATTGAATCCTCGAAAGAAAGGCATTTTGACACCTTTCAACAATTGGTTACCACAAAGATTTCCCAGCCAACCCTGCCACTGCACCGGGCTCGTGGATCCAAACCCAGCCAGCATGGACCTTCTTTGTCCAGAGACAACATCCATAGACCCAGCCCGGAAGGTATAGGGTAGTAAAGGGAGTCCTTTGGCTTTTCCGCTCAACAGCTGCTTGAAAGCAGGTGAGTACTGCTTCAAATTTATAATCTTACTAGTGAGGGGAGTGGAAGTGTGAGTGGACCAGGTGTGTGATTGTGGGTTTTCTCTGTGGAAACAGTGGGACCTCACCTCCTCTGTGATTGCCAGCTGCACCCCAGCCAGCTGCTAGCTCAAACACGAGCCATGACTGGCTGGATTTGGGAACGCAAGGGGTGATCATGGAGTGTGAGTCCTTCTGAAGGACATAAGAAAAACTGAGTGGGCTGCAGAAGAAACTGGTGTTAGGAAATAAATAAAAAGCAGAGGAAAAATAATCCCAGTGCATCCTGCAAGCAAAGCCCTGTGCATTTAGAAGGGGCCCCGCTGCTTGCAAACAAAATTGGAAATAGTTTGTCTAAAACAAGCAGAAAAGATCCTTCCAGATCCTCACCTTTAAGGGAGATCTGAAAACTGATGGCTCAGTGTAGGGAGGGGCCTGTTCCGAAGCTGCTAGGGGGCAGACGGTCCTCCGAGATCCCCATTTTTTTAGGGGGGGGGTCTCAAAACTGACGTCTGAGTTTCCCTAAAAGAAAGGGGCCCGTACTTTGTGTGTAGGGAAAACGGACTCCTTTCCAGACCTTTTTTGTCTGAAAACTGACGGCTGTAGCCCGGCTAAACCAAAGTAATCCCCACATCAGGTAGGGAATATAGGAAGTTGTAGCTCGAGGGCAATGGAAGAGACCCCCTTGGATAAATTACTTGAGGCTTGGGCCAAAAGACAAGGGCCTGTCCTGACTGGAATGCATAAAAAAGAAGCAAAAAGAATTGTAAAAAGTGGGTTTTATTGCAGGATGACACGGGTAGACAAATTTGGCCTGATAGCGGTACTATAGATTATAAAACCCTGAAAGCACTCAGAATACACATTAAATCCAGCCAAATACCCTATTGGTACTGCTGGGCTGAAGTGACTAGGACCAAAACCTGACCAAGCGAAAAGATCAGAAAAAACCTGAAACCCATTCCCTTGAAGGAAAGACTGAGGCACGGATTATGGCTCCCCTTTCAAGCAAACCAGTGCCAGGCAAAAATAGGGGACAATTAGAATACGTTTTAACCCACACTCCCTTCTCTGCCTCTGATTTGGTCATCTGGAAAAAGGATACCCCAGCTTTCAGGGTTGATCCTCAAACAGTAATTCAAACCCTGAAATCTATCATAGACAGCCATAATACATCCTGGGGTGACATGACTCAGCTGTTACAAGTCTTTTTAACTAAAGACGAACTATTAAAACTGTTTGGGAAAAAACAACAACAGACCAAATAGCCAAACTACCAACTATCCCTGGTCAGGCAGCCCCAGCCCACATCGCATGGCCAGTACATCACCCTGACCGGGACTATCATGATACCAGTCAATGGGATCAACATTAGAGTAAAAGATAATTTACTAGAAGCTCTAGAGGAAATAAGAAAAAAAAACCCTTTAAACTAGTCTGAATTTCAAAAAAAAACCAACAACACAAAGGGAAAAGGAAAACCATGATGCCTTTTGGGTCCGCCTGTCAGAAGCAGCTACTGCATATGCCCACCTAGACCTTAGCTGCCTGAAGGACCAAAGGATTTTAGCTTCAGCCTTTGTGGATCAGTCCACCATGGATATCAAAGAGCATTTTCACCGCTTTGTCTCTAACTGGCCAACCTTAGAAATAGCAGAGTTGCGCAGGATCGCTAACTTTGTCTATGATCAAAGAGACAAACTGAAAGAGGAAGAGAAAGATAGGAAAAGGAGGATAGAAAGACACGAGGACTTTAAAATGTTTGCTGTAATGCAACATGATGCCAGATAAATTTTAGGTAAAACCCCCTATAATTCAAGGAAATGCTGGCATTGTGATAAAGCAGGATGGTGGCAATGCAAATGCCAGCATTGCTATAGGTGTGGACAGAAAGGGCATTTCAGCAGGCAACGTAGGCAACACCTTTCCCACAACCGGTATCACCCACCACCTGGAAACATGAAGCCAGGCAATAATCCAGTCCATTACACTGAACAACAAAGCTTTAATCATCATGCACCACCCAGTGCTCCTTTTCCTCAAATAAATCATAACAATGGACCTCAATGGGAGCAAAGAAGGGAAAATGACCTGCCCCTTTCCTGACTAGAACATGAGAATGAAACACTGAATTCACGGCTACCTTTAATGGGCTGGCTATTCCCCTAAAAAATGACCCTGAAGGGGAACCCATTGTCACCATTCTTATAGGAGGAAAAAAAATATACAATTGCTTAGTTGACACTGGAGCCACCTCCTCATTAATTACTAAACCACCATATAAAGCTTCAGTGGCTGAAGCTTTGAACCACCATTGAAGGGGCTCTGGATAGCATAATGGGAGTGGAGGGGGGAATAATCCCTGTAGAATTTACCCACAATGTAACAGTAGAACTAGGACCTTTCACATTAGACCATTCCTTCACTATTTGCCCCCAGTCCCCACTATCCCTACTAGGAAGGGATCTCCTATGTAAAATGGGAGCTACCATAACATGTGGAAAACAGGGGCTGCAATTGGAGATCCCAGGAAAAGTCACACACAAGACAATCACACTGATAACCAGCAACACAGGGCTTCATGAAGATTTAAAAAGCCTGCCACTCTCCTTATGGGGCTGGGATGCATCAGAAGTGGGACTACTTAAAGGAGCAACACCTATTACTATGTGAAACATGGACCACTTCCATACGTGCCCCACATAGCACAATATATTCCAGGCCCTGGGCATTACCTAAAACCTCCATGTGCCCTATTCTCCAATATCATCAGGAGCCATGGAGAGAGAAAATAAAGAGGTGAAGACCCTACTGGGCAAACTCTGTCAGGAGACACACCTCTCCTGGCCACAAGTGCTCCCAATTGCCCTCTTTTATATCAGAACCAGACCAAGACAAGATATAGGTATTTCCCCCTTTGAGATCCATTTTGGTCACCCCCCCCCCCGATACCCTACAAAGCCTAGATCCTCATTCCCTTTGCTTAGATAGCAAGGATATGGTTCTTATCTTACAGCCCTGCAAAAGAGACTGCAGACCCTCTGGACCCAGAGTGCGCTGACACAGACCTTACCCCTGGAAGAAGCCCTGCATCCATATGAGCCAGTAGATTGGGTGTGGATCAAGTTCTTCACCAGAACCTCACCTTTACAACCCAGGTGGAAAGGACCCTACCAAGTCTTACAAGCTACACACACCGCCATAAAAGTTGCAGAACGAGACTCTTGGATACATTGGACACATGCAAAGCCAGCAGTCATAGACCATCGCCAAACTCCACCACAATCAATCCCACCCATCAAACTCAAGAAAAATCTGGACACAGATCAATGGATGCTTGCAGCATTCTTCAACACCATTGAACCACACAACTGTGAGGAACCAGGTGCAAAAGTTGAATTACACAAAACTGGACTCCCAGGTGCTGAGTTATAAAACTATTTTTTAAAAATTTTCTCTGACTTTCTCCATTTTTTTTCTTTTTCCTTTTTTTCTTCATATTTTTTTTTTAACAAGGAAGAGACTTGAGCCATACCTTTTAGTAATTTTGAGACTTGACCTATACCTTTTTTTACATTTTATTGTTACCTTTTTTTATATTGTACAAAAAAAAGGGGGAGGGGAGAGAAAAGGAATCTAGCAATGGGAAACATGAAATGCAATATATACTATGTATTATTATCTGTAACAATTGTAACACTTGTAACACAAGCAACTGCGTTCCTGGAACCAAAGCTTATCTCAGAAAAAGGAAACGTATGGAAATATTTAGCAAGGGATAACCGTCAAGGACATCTTAACCACATGCCTAATGGGAGTGGCAACTAGACCACATAACCTCATTAACTACACCACATTTAGAAACCTTCCTGACTCCTACAAAAGCATTTTTGGCTGGGGCCACTTTACAAAAAACCAAAGACCACACCATGTACACCCTACACATTGCTGCAGTAACCACCTGTGAGAGATGCTTTAGTGTCACTGGGTGCAGCACACCTAGGGTCACAGAATGCACCAGCCTTAGCAACACAGAACTAAAATGCAACTACACAGAGACCATATCATTTTCATATAGTTACCTGAAGCTCCCACCAGGGTGGTTTTTTCCTTTGTGGCTTAAAAGCCTACTTATACCTTCCTGCAAATGCCACCAATGGCCCTTGCACCTTGGGAAGGTTAACCATGCTTATGCCATCTTTACAGAGATGGCACAGGAGAGCCTTCCAAACCCTAGACTCAGACTGTGACTCCAAAGTCTCCCTTCTCACCAAAGCAGAATATGTCTCATTGACAATATCCCTGGTGGGGGTACCTGGATTGGCAGTGTGAAATTCTAGAAATTTGAATAGCCTAGCAGGTACCCTAGCAAAAGGCTTGAATTAGACCTCCCATGCCCTGGATGCTCTTTACAGAGAACTGAGGGAGGTCAGAGAAGCCACCCTGGAGAATAGGTCAGCAATAGACTTCCTCCTCTTGAAGCATAATTATGGCTGCGAAACATTCCACGGGATGTGTTGCTTCAACCTAGATGAAATCTCAGGACTCATAGAGAGGAACATCCACCACCTGAAAGAGCTAGCTCAAAATATTGGTCAGGAGCAATCATTCCTAAACTTTTCAGGCTCTTCTCGTGGATACCAGATCTCCATTGGCTCAAAATCCTTATAACAACCATAGTCACTATTTGTGTCTTTGGA
This sequence comes from Hydrophis major, assembly GCA_033807585.1. Classification (NCBI taxonomy): domain Eukaryota; kingdom Metazoa; phylum Chordata; class Lepidosauria; order Squamata; family Elapidae; genus Hydrophis; species Hydrophis major. The sequence goes on along the minus strand of CM066329.1, from coordinate 293,098,894 downwards.
GCCCCCATGTGTTGCCTCTGTTGATGCATACCACCCTGCCTTAGTTGCCTAAAGGCCTGTATCCCCTTTCAGAAGAGAAAATCAAAGGAGAGACAGGTGGCCATGATGATGATCCAGATTGATCACGAATACCAAGTATACCCAGACACTCAATCAGAGATCACCCTCTAAAAAAAAAAAAGAAAAAAAAATGAAGGATTGTGGAAAGGGAATTTCATGAAGGCAGTGGAGTCACAAAAAACAGGAAAAGCCCAAGGGGAACATCAGGTCAGCCAGAAAACAAACTTACATAGGAAAAGGAATCAAATAAAAAGTATTAAAGAATCCCTATAGACAAAAGCCTAAGTAATTAAGAAAACTAGACAAATAGGAAAAGGAAACAAAAGATAATTTAGAAAACCCTTACAAACACAGGACATACCAAATAAGCAAAACAAACAGACAAAAGACACAAAATATAAATTACAAAAGAGACAGACAGGAGATTGCCACAGAACAAATATGAAAAACTATTTTAAAGCTAAAAGAGCTTACAGAAAACCAATAATACAATCTGGCCACCCCGCGGAGTTTGCCCTCTGGCGGAAATAAAGACAAACTCAAACAGGATTTGAAACATTAGGCACAAATACAAACACTCACACAAAATCAACTTACAAAGGGAGAAAAGGGTATAAAAAACCAGGGACTTACCATGGGAAGCTAGCTAGCCCAGGAACGCAGACTTCTCACTGTTCTTCGCCTTCCTGAAAAATGAAAAGATCCAGTTTTCAAGCAGTTGTCCATATCCTTGCTCCGGAGCTCTCCCAGCGGGAAAATCGAATTCTCGAAAGAAAGGCATTTTGACACCTTTCAACAGAAGGAAGGAAGGAAGGAAGGAAGGAAGGAAGGAAGGAAGGAAGGAAGGAAGGAAGGAAGGAAGGAAGGAAGGAAGGAAGGAAGGAAGGAAGGAAGGGACTAATAAAATAAATTAAAAATTCACCACAAATTGTGGTGGAATCATTCCATCTTCTGTTTCTGAACAATGCTATTGTTGATGTTATAGGTAACATTTCTTTAGAAATTGCAAATAACATCTTATGTTTAATATTTTAAAGACAAGATGTGACTTACAATATTTCCCTTTCTTGTACACTTTTACATAATAATTACTAAATAATGTGGGAGAAAACAAAATAAGCTTCTACTGGTGAACTGGTGATCAATGACACTATTGAATTGTCCAAAGAAAAGTTACCAATAACACCAACAATAAAATATTTCATTTCCTGGTATCTTTCAAAAATTTTGATTGAGGTTATTAAGACAAGTCTATTTTTTTCAAGTTTTTGGAAACATTTTCAATAGATGATAAAGCTGGATTAGCACATAAAATCTTAAACAATCTTACAAGTAGAGCTTGTTTATAAAGGTAGATTTAGTTCTAACATTTTATATATTCTCTTTATTCCACCCTTCCCCCCAATTATTAGTTGCACTGCATAACTCTTTTGTTAAACTAGGCTTGAAATGTTGTTTGCACCTCAACATTTCTATTAAGTTTGGATCTTTTTAATTAAAGGATATATTTCTTATTCCTTAGCAGTAATAAAAGAACACCACATTTGGAAAGTGAGACAAGGATTAAAGAGTTTAGAGATTTCTAAACAAAGCTACAGCCAATTATATGTGAGTACTATTTTACTACATGTCATTTACTGTTTCAGAACTTAAAATTCCATAACAGTATATACAACTGTCTAGAAGATGTAACACCCCACTTGGATAGACAACAGGATAGGTTTTCTTTTAGGGAAGATTTTTCTTGTGGATTATTTAACAATATTTTATCTGAACCTTAACTTTGATGAGTTTTCTCCTTTAAAATGATGGATCACATGCTGAGAAGTCTTTTAAACTGAAAAAAGAATTGGTTTGTTCACTTATTATACCCCAATTAGAAAATTCTATGTTGTTATGCTATTTTTTAAAAAAAATATATATGTTATATTTGAAATCACTATAAAATCAGTATATTCTTTGAAACACTTTGGAAGATTCTCTTTTCCCATTGACAGATATAGTTGATTCACCACACTTCCTAATAACTCAATTTCTGTTTCTCCGAAAGGAAAAATGTCTTGATAGCTTTTGATTTTTTCATCATAGTAACTGCTAGGATAGGTTGGTTTTTTTCTGTTGTTGTTATTGTTGTTGTTGTAGTTGTTGCTTTTGCAGAGAACCAAACCTATTCACACAATGTAGATGTGCTGAGGGTAACAAGCAAAGTATTTTATTTCGCCTTTGTGTGGAAAAAGATGAGGAAAAAGAACTTTATGTATTCCTTGGTGTTTCAAGATTGGCCAGTTTGAACACAACTGTGGATATTCTCAAGTTACTTTTAAAGAAATGAAGAGAGAAAAACAGCAATTAAAGTGAAGTGCCCCTAGACCCACTCATTATCTCTTCTAAGTTTCAATGACTCAATATCAGATGAGGAAGTACAGGTTTTTTTTCCTAATCTGTTACAATTGAATTTCCTTTAAAGCCACCTTTTCCCTTGTTTAAAGAACATTGGCCTTGAAATTTCTGTGCAGTGTTTGACCCTGGACGAATGTGTCCACTCTGAGAGGTGCCATCCCTATATCTTGCCTGGCATCCAGCAAGATGCTGAAGCAAAAGTGACTGTTTTCAATCCACAGCCTTCCCAACCATGCAACCCGTTCAAGTGTTGCTGTCACCCTGCCAGAAAGACCATTTATTTGCCAGATGTTAACCGCATACATAAAAGTGCCAAGCAGCTTTCATTGTACCATTGGAATTACTCCTCTGCTCTTGAAATAATCAAGCCTTTCATTGTGATTTGACTAAAATCTGCTACATTTAACTGTCTTGTCAATTATGCATCTCTTTTGGCACTTCAAGTCAAGCATCAGAAAGAGTGCAGGGGGTTATGCAACTGCTGCTTTGAACCTGCATCAACAAAACCCCTGACATTTATTTTCCTTAACAACACTCCATTGATTTCAAGATTTCAGGATGGATGAAGCACAAGCATGACTGAGGCTGCATGCTAAAAAGATATTTGCAATAGTATTTCCTGAATTTCATTTTTGGGGAAGCCTTATGATAGCTGGGATGATGCCACACTTTTCTTAATGAGCATTGCCACATCAGAAGATGTTTTAGTAATTAAAAAAAAAAACTCACCTTCATCTTCAGCTTGCTTTGAAGTCTCTCTCAGAGTGGGACATTAAAAAAATAGCCTTATAAAAATCTGGGTCTGAGACTTCTTTCTCAAAGAAAAGACTATGAAATATTTCTTTTAGTATGTTTCCTTCTTCTCCCTGTTCCAACCAGTTTTGTTTCCATTTGGATCAAGTGATTAAAATACATCTTTATATATAGAGACAGCAGATCACTCAATCATTTTGGAGAAGAAATTTACTGCACATCACATCTCAGAATTCCTATGTTTTGAGTTTGTATCATTTGCTTAGGGGAAAAAAACCACCTCAAACAGAAGTTTGGTTTATAATAAATTAGTGCATTGATTAAACCAGCTTAGGGATACTACTCTCACATACAATGACTCCCTAAGGTTTTGTATAGAAATTTGTCAATTACCTCTAGCTAAGAAAATATAAAAGGAAATATGTTAAACTATTCACCAGCCCCAAATTCAGAACAATACAATTTAACTAATTAATTGATATGAAAGGTTCTTAGTTATGGACAATATCCTGATATGTGTTCACAATCTGTTTAGAAGCATGCTGACTGAATTTCCCAATCCAAGAATTCTACATTCTACACAGCTGTGAAAAGACAATAAATTGGGTTCTCAGATATATTTCTAAGGTGTTTGTGGATCACCAAAGAGTTTCAAGAATAAAGAATTACTGTAGTAACACAAAGTGTCTTGTTACTGGAGGATTACCCCAGAGACTGAAACAGTAGACTAAAAAATAAAATTTGAAAGTTTGTCCACTTTGAGCTGGACAATATGGTAGATTAGGCGGAAAAAATGTATAAGAATATGGAGTGCAATTTTGTCTCATACAAGTAGTTTTCAACTTACGGTAGTAATTACAATCAGAATTTTCCATTGCTAAGCAAGGTGGTTGTTCAATGAGTCATGACTACCTGTTTTGGTGTTGTTAAGCAGTTAGTAAGTGAATCATGCAGTTGTTAAGCAAATCCAGTTCCCACATTGACTTTACTTATTGGAAGCTAGGAAGATTGCAAATGGCAATTACATGGCCATGGGATGCCTCAACCATTGTTAAATACATGCCAATGAACAAGTGCCTGCATTTTGATCATGTGATTTTGGGAATGTTGCAACAATCAAAATGAATGGACTGATCATAACACACTTTTTTTTAGTGCTGTTTTAATTTTGAACGGTCACTAACGAATGGTTTTAAGTTGCAGACAACCTGTACTTCCTTAGCAATCTGCCATTAAACCTAAATAATACTATAATCTGAACATCACTTGGTGGTGTTATACTTTTATTTTTTTTCATTACTTGCTTATTTATTTATTTGATTGATTCATTGATTAATGTATATCCCTCCCGTGTCATAAATGCAACTCTGGATAGCAAAAAAGACATTGAAAACCCAAAATATTAACAAAAAATAAAACAAACAAACAATGGTCACTGGGGATGACTTTAACAAAATAATAGAGAAAAACCTCTCAATGGGCCAGCTAATTTCCTGAACCCCAGGACATGGAGCACATTTCTCAGGAAATATGCATAGGAGGGCATAGTGAGTGCCCTGAAAATATTTTTTTTAACTTTACTAATTTCCATTGGATTGAGCAGGTGAGCTTTGCTCAGTTTAGCAACCATAAAGGCTACTTATCTTTGATTTAGGGATGAATCAATTTCCTGATGTTCTTTTAATGTTGAGATAATAAATATACTTCCAATTCTTGCCAAATGTGGAGAACTTAATGAGCCCATCCCATTTCTTCTCACGGTTTGTAAATTAGTTGTAATTTATATGGATGCCTCAGCATAATCAATTTGCTTGAGAAGACCGAATAGAAGGAGAGCAGAACATAAGGAAGGCAGAATGGACTTCTTTGGCAGGGCAAAATAAAATTTGTAAGGATTATCTTGTCAGTTAATGTCTTGGGATTTACAGCAAGGAAGCCATTTGAAGGCTCAGAGAAGTGTGTAGATCTCATGAGATTCATGATAGAAAGAAGATTCATAAAAGAGACTCGAAAATCTTTTCACAGATATAGTCAAAATTATTTCTTTTTAAAAAATAGTGATTTCCCAATTATATCTCAAAGTTATATTTTATGCCTCAGGATAGTGAGAAAGCAGATGGGTTTGGGACACAAGAGGGATATACAAGAGGGTTTGGGATACTCCATATAACCCCACATTCAAATATCAACATACAATCATTTTTTTCATGCACCCTTAGAACCTATCAAGATGCTGGACTTTTCTCACGCACATTGTTAGAAATATTTACTAACCCATGCAAATTCTCATAGGCACTAAAAGTACTCAAAATTGAACAGATAATGAAAGGAAATAATTTTTGAGCATTTCATCTAAATGCAGGATCTTGTGCCTTTCAGATTTGTGCTGGAGTCCATTCTCAGGGAACTTCTCTCTGGTAGTTTATGTGCTTTGGGCTATTTTGTGTGTGCTATTTATATGGTGCCTGTCGTGCATGGTATTTTTTAATGTTGATTGGGGTGTTGATGCTGGCTATTAAGCCATTGGTTGTTATTTCCTTGTGCTGCCAAGTATTTGATAAACTAGTGGGAAATCAGCACTCCTAGTGACTGATGACGGGCTTGTTTCCCAGGCTTCAATCTCTTATTTGACTGTTTTTGTGCCTGCTCGTCCAACAATAGAATGTACATCCTTGTTTATTGCAAAGTGAGGCTACCAATGATTTCATCTAGATCTTGAAGATTGAGTGGAGATTTTAAATTAGTAGTTTGGAGTGGTTACCTGAATACTCAAAATACTTAGTCTGGAAGGCTTATAGCATACACTAAGGGCACTGCAGACTGTGTAACATCAAAAGATGTTGTACTCAATGTTTGCCAACACCACCCACCTGACCTTCATCCAGGCCTGCTCTTTTTAGCAATTGTTAGCATTTAACATTAAGATCTTTGGATTTTCTAAAGAAATTATTAGGGGAAAAAGTAGCGAAAGCTCATCCCACAGTATTGGAATGGATATTATTTGTCTAGACCGGTTTGGCTCCCTGTCTATAGTGTGTGCTTTATATTGTGTTCTAGTTTTTTTTAAATGCTGTAAGCCACCCTGAGACACTTTTGTGAGATGGGCTGTTATATAAATTGCATAAATCAATAATAAAAATAAAATGGATGTGTTATAATTCAGAACAACAAACCTATTTTATTGAGTCACTCAAAGCTCCATGAAAGGAACAAAATGTTGAGTCCCGTCCCCCCATCACTGGCATTAATGTATCATTGCTACCATGCCCCTTGGAGGTGCTACTTCCTCTCTTCCTATTTTCTTTCTTAATTGAACTTTTTTGTCCATTAAAAATGGCTTCCTTTTCTTCTTCTTCTTCTCCTCCTTCTTCCTCAAGTATTTGCTGGTACGTAGAAACTGCCATTTCTAAAAAGTGGAAGACAGCTCCCAATGAATCCTTGCCATTTGGTCCTCTTTCTTTAATTTTTCATATTCCATTTTTAGTTGATCCACAGATGGTGCCATTGTAAATTTTTAAGAACAACCCAGATGTTTTTAATCTTAAAGTAATTTGCAAATGTCAAAGTTATCAAGCAATCCAAACAGACAGAAATTATTTCCTCTTCTTCTCTTTGCAACTTTTCCTCCTGGGGCAAAATCCCAAATATATTTTAAAGCTGTATTACAGTTAATTGTTGGTCTTATAATCTTCAAAGCGTCTCCTCCAACAAATTTTTTTTTAATTTCCACTTTCCACTCTCCTTCCCACTTATAACAAAGAGCTTGTTTTTACCTTAAAGAAGCAGGTTTTTCTGTGCTCATTTGCTTTCTCCGTAAGGAAGGGGAGTGAACTTTCCTTCAGCACTTTCGCCGCTGTAACAACTTCTTTTGGAAAAAAATGTATCAATCTGAAAGTCAGGTTTCCAGGGTGTTTTAAAAGTAACTTAATGTCCCAGTTCAGCCAAGAAAACTTCTCCTTCTGTCTTCCTCCTGCACAGTCTTATCTGGTTGAAGATTCCTTTGAGGCTGCCATTTCTAACAGCCGCTTCACCGCCTCAGGAAAAAGGAGTCTAGCCAGCTGGGGAAGGGGTGTATGATATCCCCAGACCCCTGCCCAGATCTCTTCTGTCTTCCGCTGCTTCTTCAGGGCAGCGACAACCCCCAAATCCAGTTGGATCGGGGGTACCTCAGCGGCGAGTGCAGCAGGGACCCACAGAGAAGCGGATTCCTGCTGCCGCCGAAGCCTTGCAACCAGAAGTTTTCCTTTTTTTTTTTTTAAGTAGAATCCTTGCAATAGAGCATTTCAAAGGCTGAGCTGCATCAGATGCTAATGGAAGAAATGAGAAGGGGGAAATCTGAGGAAAAATTACTATCAAGCCTCCAGTGTCAATTGAGGCATTTACCCAGAGTGTTCAACCTTTGGCAACTTTACAATCTGTGAACTTCAACCCCCAGAATTCCTGAGACAGCATGCTCAGGAACATTTGGAAAGTGAGGAAGGATCAGGGCCTGATCTTGCTAATGCACACTCTTGATCTGATTGTATGTCTACACTCAGATTGAAAGCCCACAACAGGCTTCAAAGCAGAGGTAGTATTCAGCAGGTTCTGTCCAGTTCGGGAGAACTGGTAGTAGAAATGTTGAGTAGTTCAGAGAACTGATAAATACCACCTCTGACTGGAGATTTTCCCCTGCCATGCCCACCAAGCCATCCCACTGAACCGGTAGTAAATTTTTTTGAGTCCCATCATTGCTTCAAAGGCTATCTATTTCATGCTGATGATGTGTGTTTTCAATGAATATTTTTTTTTGAAAAGAATTTTATTAATTTTCTACAAACAAACAAGACAAACAAAACATTAAAACATCAACTCTCATATGTACATCCAGTGTGTCAGTTGGTTCATCAGTTTTGTGCATTCATTTTGTAGTCTCAATTACAATTATGTTACATAACAACTCATATTGTCAATCCAAACTTGTATATCCTAATATCACTAAAAAAAAAAGAAATTTTTGACGATACTTTTAATCATTCATGCTTTATGAGATAACAATACTTTAAACAGTTTATTCTGTAACAAATCATATAATCATACCAAATCAATCCTAAAAACCCTTTATAAATATAGTATCAATATTCTATTATCGTATTTTATCATCTAGCCATTGATAAAAAAGATCCCAAATTTCATAAAATTGTTTATCCTTTTGCTCTCTAATTTCAAATGTCAATCTACTCATCTCAGCACATTCCAATATTTTCTGAATAATTTCTTCCTGTAATGGTATTTTCTCATTCTTCCAATTTTTAGCAAATACAATCCTAGCCGCTGTTAATGCATTTACAATCAGGTATTTCAAATCTTTACTGTATGTATCAAGTAAAATTCCCAATAAGAAGATCTCTGGTTTCAAGTCTATGTGTTTCTTTGTCATTTTTTCCAACCACATGCGAATTATAGTCCAATATTTTCTGGTGTCCTCACAAGTCCACCACATATGGTAATATGAACCAGGTATCTGATGACATTTCCAGCATTTTTCAGGGCCTGATCTTGCTAATGCACACTCTTGATCTGATTATATGTCTACACTCAGATTGAAAGCCCACAACAGGCTGCAAAGCAGAGGTGGTATTCAGCAGGTTCTGTCCAGTTCCGGAGAACCAGTAGTAGAAATGTTGAGTAGTTCAGAGAACCGATAAATATCACCTCTGACTGGAGATTTTCCCCTGCCATGCCCACCAAGCCATCCCACTGAACCGGTAGTAAAAATTTTTGAATCCCATCATTGCTTCAAAGGCTATCTATTTCATGCTGATGATGTGTGTTTTCAATGAATATTTTTGATATAATAAGAAACAAAACTTACACACAATGTTCCACCTCCCCAACAATAAGAGTAAGTCAGTTCAGCGTGATATTTGATCTCAAAGTACAAACATATTTGGGAAGAGAAATTGTCCATGGTTCCATCTGGAGATGCTACTCTGCTTTGCCACCTGCCACCTGTAACTGAAATATTAACATAGTAAACAAGAACAAACAATATTGTGAGAAACCTGGTGGATCTCAAGGTCAACAAATGTTCCAAAATTGTGTAATGTTCCTGATCAAATCAATTTTTTTTCTCATTTATTGTAAGAAGGGAAACTTTCCCCATGCCTGCAGCATGTGATTCAATGGCAACATGCCAAAGTAAAAATTAAATGGGGATGTAATCCTCTAAGGAAGACAGACTGCCCCCCCTTTTAATGAAGACTTTGTTTTGCAGACAACATTAATTCTAGTCAGACAATAGCAACAACAGCTGCTGATGGTAGTAACAACTGACCTCTTAATCATGAACAGCTCATTTTAGAATCATAGCAGTTTGTTACAACCCCAAAGCAGTTCTTCTGCAAAATCCTGATAATTGCTTATTTTATATTTTCATTAGATAAATGACTTCTAGAATTTTTTAAAAAAATGCTTATTAAATACTGACACAAAGGAATAAAATAAATGGGAAGTGTGGCTCTCATCAAAGACCTTTTCTTAGACTGCAGAGCTCTAGGATAGTATCCTGATAGCAATACGATTAAATTGACTCCCCAATGAGTTCCAAGAGAAAACTCTGATTTTCAAGGGCTGAATGCAACCATGGAGTCTTCCTTCCTGCCAGCCTCCATAGCTGGCTTTTTCCAGGATCTGGAAATTCAAGTGTTAGGCTCAAAAGATGAGTTTCTTGTGGGTGTCCCAAACTAGCTATTCCCAAAGCAGGTGCACACTTTCAAGTAGCCATGCAACTATTGACATTGAGCTACTAACAAGACTTGGGTATTGGGAGCAATTTTGCGAAGAAGTAGATTTGTTTTGCCTAAATGCTTCCAAGAGAAGAGCTGCTACACTGAGAATATTATAGTATCTTGATGTAGCATTATGCAATTAAGGATTATTTGCAGTAAACAAAGCAAAGCACTGGATAACCATCAGAGGCTCATATATGAAAGGTGAAATTGTATGGACAGTCTCTTGCTCCAAATACTGTGAATGAAGTAGGCAATTTCACAATGCAAGCTGTGGCTCCTCGGTGTCACATATTTATTAGTATTTTATTCCTATTGTGTTACATTCTATTATAATTATATTACATTTTTTGGGGGGGCAAAAAAAATTACTGTGCTTTTCTTTGTGTACCAAGTGGAAAGCATGGCAGAGAAATATAAAATAGGCAGAAAAGATGAATTCTGGTCAATGGTAAAAAAAAAAGAGCAGCATTGTGTGCAAATGGAACTGCAGAAGTGGCATGCTTCTTCTCTATGGTTATGTTCACATATTTACCATAGGTCAGGTATAAATCGGCCATTTGCACAACATGACAGGTAAGCTTACTGTTAACTTTGGTTAGATTTTTGTAGTATGAATTAAGTGAGCAATCAGATTAAGTGTGTTCTGTAAAATGCTCTAGATGTCTCTGTGACATGCTTCACATGACAAATACCTGACATTTAATACTTCTTCTATGCCATTGCTTTTTTTTTCTAGTTCTAACACAAACTAGGAAGCGTTGTCCCAAATATGTCCTTATTTAGATAGGTACTCTGATTTAGCAGTGGCTTTCTTATGGGATAATTTTTACAGATTCCTTTCTTTGGCTCTCTGATCCTCAGAACCAAACCTGCTCCACAGAACGAGGAGCAATTCAGAACAAACAGCGGAATGCGGTATCTGCCATCCCGCATCTGATGGGCGGCTCATGAAAGGGAGCAAGAGAGAGAGAAACGACACGAGACAAGGTTTCCTTGGGATGAGCGCGCCCAGAATGTCTTGGTACTCGTTCTTTTATTATGCTTTTTCACAGGGGGGGGTGAAATTTTTCAGAGCCCAGGTCAAACAGGGTATTCAAGATTTACAATGGTTCAGGTCAGTTAAGATACCAGGTTAAACAGGATGCGCGTGATTTACAACAGTTCAGGTCAGTTAGGATACCAGGTTAACAGGATGTGTGTGATTTACAACAGTTCAAGTCAGTTAGGATATCATTCTGTATTGACAGTTGTTTATCTCCCTGTCCCTTGTCCGTGCCTGGCAAAGATCACTGAAGAGACAGAAATCTAATGTTTACACGTGAATGATACAATGTTGCAATGCTTGAATGATACATAGTTGCAATGATACATAGTTGCAATCACATGAATGATACATAGTTACAACAGCGGAATGTGAGCATTTATAAAGCATGCTCTTCCATTCATGAAAACCTTTTCCGGATCAGAGATCCTTCTGTGAATCAAAAGACAGCACTGCATTTGAATTAGGAGATGGCTTGGAGTTGTCTCATTGAGGTGGCTCATATCATTGAGGATATATGAATCTCATCAAGGGACTTCATATCATTCCAAAACCTCATTGGCAGTTAGTTCAATTAGCCTAAAGAGACAGGGCTGATGTTTTCAACCAGCTTGTGAAGTGAACCAATGCAGTCACTTTGCTTTTAGAATTGGAGAAGATACATTATTTGTGAAACTGTTCTGAAAAAGAGGGCTTCACTCGAAGCATTGTTGAAGAGAAGCACCCCTTTGAAACTTTAGTGACATAGTCCAAGTTCATGGTTTTATTTGCAAAAAAAATTTTTTTTTCTGCCCCAGCTAAGAAATACAAATAAGTATTTATCATGATTGGAGGTTTAAATAAATGCCCCAAATATTTTCTATTTTGAACACTTTTGTTTTCATGCATATTTTATTTTATTCACTTTTATTAAGATTCTGAACTGATCTATCTGTAACATTTCCACTCAGTTTAACTGGGGTTATATGGGATACTTTTGGTGCAAACCTGGTCTAAGGGGAAAAAAAAATATTAGCTGGGATTTCAATAATAGCTTGACTGCTTAACAGTTATCTACAACATTTTGCATTAAAAAGGACATTAAAAACAATAGACATGGTGCAATCATCCTAACCCACATAGTTGTCTTACATCGCTAAGTCATATATAAAAAAGTACATATTCATGTTCCATATACATGGTATATAATATATACATGAACCTTAATAACTTCTTATTTTCTTGCTCCTTCCTCTTTTCCAACCAGTGGTAAAACTTATTATATTTTATAATAATCTGATTCATCCTTATTTTTTAGTTCTTTTGTCAATTGATCCATTTCTGCGCACATCCAAGTTTTCCTAATTATTTCTATTTCACTTGGAGTTTCTTTACATTTCCACTGTTGTGCATAGGCCAATCTTGCAGCTGTGATTACATGAATTATTAGATATATAATATCTTTATCATATTTTCCCACATTAATTCCTAACAAGAAAAATTCGGTTCTGTATTCTATTTTAATCTTACACATCTCTTCAAACCATTTCTGAATTTTCTCCCAAAACCTTTGGGCTTCTTTGCAATTCCACCATAAATGATAATACATTCCATTTTCTTTATTACACTTCCAACTTACAGGGGAAAGATTTGGGTACATTTTAGCCAATTTTGATGGCGGAATATAATATTCTTGATAAAAAAAGAATGATTTTACAAATTCCACCTGCATATATTTCAGTGACATTTTAAAATATATTTTCCATAGCTCTAGGAAGAGTCCAAAACTCAACTGCATTTAAATGGAGAATTTATATGTGTGATACTTCTTCATTATCAATGGGAATAAAAATTTATGTTTTTTTGGGAGTCAGCTATTCTTCAGATTTCAAAAATAGAAAATAGTATGCATAAAAATTAACATAAATTTTCTATTCAGCCTTTAACAACGGCAAGATCCAGCACAAAAAGTAGGGTGGTGGTGCTTAAGGGACTGTAAAAACATAATAAAAGGTAGGAAGGAGGAAATGTATTTGTTTTTCAACCTGATTAACTGTGCTGCTGTCTTTTACTAATTGGTCTATTTCTACTTCTCTGTTTTGGAAGTCTGTTTCCTATTCATGTACAACAACATGATATAAAACATAAACAACCAAGGAGCTAAAGCAAAGTAGACAAATAACAACATTACAAGTTGTAACTAACACTCTGACCTTTGTGCTCAGGAAGTCTTCTGCTGAGGAGGATTGGGCTCTTTGGCTGATTTTTAAATCCCAGACAGGCTTCTTATATAACTTCAGGCTTGGAGTTAGTTTATCACGTTTCTCTTGATGCAAGTATGTATGCCTGCAAGTTCTTTTTCTGATGGGAAAGGAGGTTCTTGTACTCATAGATGTACACATTTAATATATGAGTTAATTTAATAAATGAGTTCATTCTCATGAACTCATTCATTCTGACAGTGAGAACAATCAACCAATGGAACAGCTTGCCCTCGGAAGTTGTGGGAATGTCATCACTTGAGACTTTCAAGAAGAGATTGGACTGCCATTTGTCAGAAATGGTGTCAGGTCTCCTGCTTAGGCATGGGGCTGGACTAGATGCAGAGGTGGTATTCAGCAAGTTTTGACCAGTTCTGGAGAACCAGTAGTGGAGATTTTGAGCAGTTCGGAGAACCAGCAAATACTACCTCTATCTGGCCCCACCCACATCTATTCTCTGCCTCCTGAGTCCCAGCTGATCAGCTGGGTCTTCTTTTGTTGCCCTGCATAGGAGAACGGAGTTGGAAAGCAAGTTAGTGGGGTGGGGAGGGAATGGGAGTTTGCAGTAACCTTCCCCTGCCATGCCCACCAAGCCACACCCACAGAACTGGTAGTAAAAAATGTTTGAATCCCACCACTGACTAGATGACCCACAAGGTCCCTTCCAACTCTGATTATCATATCTGATGTAGAATAACGGGTCTGTGAATGTTAGACACAAGCAACTACTTTGGATTCCCACTTATAACTTGTATGCATCAGGGTGGTATGCAGGGGATCAGAATCACTTTATACTGATAAATGAATACTGACCCTTTATCTTATTTTAACTGACATTTTAGTTTACTGTATGTGGGTCAGTAACACACATGACCTCCCTTGATTCTGCCTATATAACAGAAGTGATATTCAGCAGGTTCTGGAGAACTGGTAGTGGAAATTTTGAGTAGTTTGGAGAACTGGTAAAAACCACCTCTGACTGGAGATTTTACAGTCTCCTTCCCCTGCCATGCCTACAAAACCAGTAGTAAGAAAAATTAATCTCACCACCACTACACAAGGCACTTAGCTTCAGAAGTCTATGTGGGAACTTTTTAAATATTTATGACTTGTTTATATGGTATAAGAATTTCATGCTATAATACAGATTTGGCCTCATACCACATTAGATTTTCTTCATCTAGTCAAACCTACACCTATCCAAAGAGATCTCTTTGGACTACTAGCTATATTAGCAAGGATGTGTTCCCCCACCCCCAGGAGCCAACTCTACTAAACTCTAATACATATTTTAAACTCAAAAAGGGTATATAGCTGGAGATTGGCAGATTTCATTGTTTGAGATGTTAGATTTGTGGGAGCACCATCACTTGAGACCTTCAAGAAGAGATTGGACTGCCATTTGTCAGAAATAGTGTAGGGTCTCCTGCTTGGGCAGGGGGTTGGACTAGATGACCTATAAGGTCCCTTCCAACTATGATTATCTGTTAGTCTGTTAGTATTTCCAATTTGTCTAGGATACAGTTTGAGCAGGACTGTAGCCAGGTTGAGATTATGGTGTGTTTCCAATGAGTCAAACTATTTCCCACTCTCTGAAAGCATCCATGTTAGGGCCAAAACATCTGGTTCTCTTCCTGCTCCACCAGATCCCCTTCTAGTGCCTGCAAACCAAAGAAGATGAAATCTGATATGTCTGGAGATTCTTTATAGTTGGAGCCAGGGAACTCTCCCCTTCTCCCATAGCTTTGAGAAGGAGCCTGAATTCCTCACTAGTTTCTCTGCCTCTCTTGTTTTTCATATTCCTCTGATTTATCCTCTACACTTGCTCTTCCTATCTTCCTTCCCATTTTACTCAGCTCTGATTCTGTTTCCCACTCACCCCGCATTATTCAGTTAGCCTTTTTTCCTTCTTCTTTTATTCATTTTGTTTTTGTCAATTATTTCGCCTTCCATTTTCTGATTCTTATATATTTTAGTAATCTGCTCACTTCCAGCTGGCCAAGTTTTTTCTTCCAGCCTTGATGCAGCCATGTTCATTCCCAGTAGCCATTTAACAAGCAGTATGTTTGGACCATCTGTGTTATCAGTTTGGGATTTCTCCATCTGCAGCTATCCCAGTTCTCTCTCTCTCTCTTCTTCCATTGTAAGGGGTGGCTTGCACTGACAGGCTGCCACAATTCTTCACCTCTGAGAAAACTTTCCATACACTGCTTTCCTTGATCTCTTGGTAAAATTGGACTTTGCTTTAGGAAAAAAAAATTCCAAAAGGAGTGATGTAGAGCATTTATATTTGATGCAAGAAAGTTATGGGGATGGAATTGTCCTAGTCCTATCCATAGACAAAATGTTTAGTGCTAAGTCATGTTCATTTTTGATTTCTATAAATCTGAATGAGGGAAGTTTTCTTTCTAAACTGCTTACTGAAAGCTTCTTTAGTGCAAATGCTGGAGAAGGTCTGAGGTTTAAAACTTGACAAAACAAAAGACATTCTTGAAAGTTAATCCATCCTACCATGTATTCTCATATAGAAAAAGCTCCATTCAAATCAGGACACCTTAGCTGGTAAGTTAGTGACTCAAGTTCAAGTGAGGTAACTCTGACCTCTTTTACACTTATACTATTCTATTTTTTTTTTTAAATTGACAATGTTCACATCTTTGATTTTTTTTTAGATTTCGACTTTGATAAAATTGGCTTGCAAAGGCAGATGGCAGGCTGTTATTTTTAATTCACAAGCAATGTTAAATATATGGCATATGTTAAAGAACTTCTCAGGCGCAGCCTTTGAATGCTTCCACAATAAACTTACAAACTCACATCAAAAAACATTCTGACAAGGAAAATTATGCACACTTCTCTTTTTTTTTCTGGAAAATGAGGCAAATGCTTAGACATCTTATTTGATGAAATTATACAAAATCCATCAAAGTACCTTTGTAAAAATACTGCCTCATAAATAAAAAAAAAGATTGTAGATCTTGGTAGAAGCAATCACAAATAATATTAAATAGAATTATTTAGGGGATTTTAAATGGAAAATGCTATGATCATGCTTCTTTTGGTTTGTTTCCATCTGCAAGCAAACAAAGTGATCATAAGAACACTACAACTAAATTATCATTAGTCTAGATCAAGCATGGGCTACTATGACAACTTTATGACCTGTGCTAAAGTCCATAGGTCATAAAGTTGCCATAGTTGCCAACCTCTGATTTAGACCAGTATTTTTAAAACTTTGCAACTTTAAAATATGTGGCCTTTAATTATGGGAATTGAAGTCCACACTCTTGGAAAATCCTAGGAGTTGAAAGTCACAAGTCTTCAAGCTGCCAAGTGTGAAAGCCACCGGTCTAAATTTTATACTATCGAGAGAATGCCTTTGGGTCATGAGTCTTGTTTCATTTGTGAGACAAGACATCCATCAAGACTTGAAGGAAACTATCTTCAGAGCATCTTCATGAAGGAAGATGGCAAACTGGGAATGAAGTATAACAGCCATGTTGCTTCACTTGTCTCTTCAAAAATGTCATCTGGCAGCTTCAACTGCTATTGGCGCTAACTCAGGCAGCTTTTGAAGAGATACAAAGCAAAGCAACTGGTCCAATGAATTTATCTGGGGTCTTTGCCTTAGTGAGAAGCCATGATATGAAGCATTTCACTGAAACCAAGCCAAACTGCCTCATAGAAGCTTAACTTGCATACATTCTCATTGTATTACTCATTGTGCAAGCACTGTGTGTGTGTTACTGTTATAAATAAATAATAAATTTCAAGCTAGAACCTTGCAAAAGCAAGGCTTTATTATCCTGGAATGGCTTTTGGCCCTATAAAATGAAGTGATAACTGAAGTGCTTCAAGTTGTTTGAAAATGAACCCAGGAAAAATAATAATAGAAAGGTTAGGAGATCCTGGGATCAGAGGAAAGAGATTATGAAAGACACTTCACAATTGGTCAAGCCCATTTTAATAGGTGCTTTGGGAGCTATTCCTTCATGGCAGCCATTTTGTCAGTGTCCATGATACAGTCACAAACAAGTTAAAAAAGATTGGAGACAGTCTGTGAACTCCAGCTCCCAGAATTGTGTTGGAAGCAATATATAGACTTCAACCACCAGAATTCTTAAAGTCCACATATCATAGAGTTGCCAAGTTTGAAAAACTGGTCTACATGGTTATCAATAATCAAATTTAACTCAACAGACTGTCCACCTATCTTTAAAATATAGTCAGATAATTTTATTAATTTTTATTATTATTAGGTTTTTATCCCTTTATTGCTTTTACAAAGAATTCAAAGTGGCAAACGTATCCAACACACCTTCCTCCTCCTATTTTCCTCACAACAACAACCCTATAAGGCTGAGTGAAAGCAACTGGGCTCAGAGATACCCAGCTGGCTTCTAGCTGGGTATTTTCTGCTATCAGGATAACAATGTCAAAATAAGGCACCATGATTACCTTTTTTATATTCTCTCTTATAATTTTGCCTATAAAACTTCAGAGAATTATATATAGTGTGCCCATTGGATTGATAATCTGCTTTTAAATCTCTAGCCAAAATTCAAAATTAGTATCTGCAAGCTAATCAATTGTGGCAGAGTCTAATCAAAATTTAAAGTTTCAGTATATAAATTCTTTTGTTAAGAAGCCCATACAGAACAAGCAAATACACCTACTCAGTATCCATAAGAAACACACACACACACACACACACACACACACACACACACACACACACACACGAGAGTGGAAGAAAATAAATGCATCCTGAGAAATGCAATGATTGCAATCAAGTAACCATGGTAGTTCTTATCCGCCTTTTTAACAATCACAAGGAGAAGCACTACTACAAGTTGCTGGGATTCTAGGGACAGGGAAAGGTGACTTACTGCATTGCGCAGGCTGGTAGATAATTACTTTGTCTAGCCCTAAAGGGGAAATTACAGTTATTTTTTGACAGGGCAAATAGTCACATGGCACCTGATGGAGAAGAACTGTAATAAATCTCCAGTATATTGTAGATGTTCTTCAACAAGGCAATGTTATCTGGCACAAAACAGATTCTTCCTGGCCCTTTCCTTTCCCTAGATACCTATTCATTGACTTTTTCATGCATTTGCATCCCTTTTCATAGACCTTGGATTATGATTGGTTTCCCTGGGAAGAGAGGCAGAGGGGTCCTGCTCACATGATGTTCAAACACAGACATCCACTCCTCCAGTGCACTGATACAGCCCCTTGTGGCAAACTGGATTGACAATTAGCCTAAGTTATTTTGAGAGGGTAGTTCATTGTGATTGCAGATTTATTCCAGATTCTAGTGCACTTGAACTGCTGAAAACTGCCTGAAGCCACTGGGATGGAAGTTTTAAAGAAATATTATAAATGAGTGCCAAGGAGCAAGTGCATTTTCTTGGCACAGTTAGAATGGCTGGAGTTGTTCATTATAAATAATTTATCCTTTCAGCATTGAGGTTTTAATGAATAAATTATTTGAGGTTTTTATTTACTAATAAATTAGACAGCTAACTATTCAGCAAATCGATTTTTATTCTCCATCAATGAATGAAGAAGTAAAGAATTTCCGTTATATTAGCTGAATTTAGCTTTTTAGTATATAACAACTAAGCACTGCCTATTAAACAATCAATTAAAACAGTGCTGTGTATATATATATATGTGTGTGTGTGTATATGTATATGTATATGTATATATGGTATTCAGCTTTGTTTGGGTATTTTTTCACATCTTTATAGTTGTGCTTTTAAAGTTGTAGCGACTTTTCGGCAAAATCTTATCTGCCATCATCAGGCTTGCGTATCATCATGGCAGATGAGATTCTGCCGAAATGTCGCTTCAACTTTAAAAGCACAACTATAAGGACATGGGAAAATACCTGAACAAAGCTGAATACCATACATATAAATACCCGCAAAAACTTAAGAAAACATATCTATCTATCTATCTATCTATCTATCTATCTATCTATCTATCTATCTATCTATCTATCTATCTATCTATCTAACTAACTAACTAACTATGATGAGATATTTTATTATAAGATAAATACAAATTAATATACATAGAAGATACATTGTCTGGGATTTTAATACCTTTTGTATGTCTAAACTTCTGCAGAATTAATGAAATGATTTAAAGCTTTCTTATCCATTTTACTGAATTGAAAAGCTGCTTAATCTAGGAAATTAAGTCTAGTTGTAACTTGCAATCCAAGATCAGTATCCTATTGATATTTATTGGATAAACATGAAAGGTGGACCTTTTGATCTTGTAACTATGATTCTGGAAGACACCAGCTTTTTCTTGCTAGCTTTTTAACATAGACATTTCTGTGGGAGAGCAAGTGAGGAGACAAATGATGACACATATACTGTATTATTATGTCATAACAGAAATATGCAATGTTGCACTATTTGTGTTGTGATATCATAATACATGCAGCTTAGTACATGCATTGTGTTATTGCACAATGGCAACGTGTGAATGAATTGTGTCTGCTATTGGAACCAAAGCGTTTTTGTGGTACTGTTAGAAGCAGGGAATTTGAACCTAGAAGTGGACAGATAGTTACCACTTTCATAAAGTTCTATTTTGTTTCATTTGACAATCATTGCTTACTGTTCTTATTTCTCCATATGATTAATTATGTCAATATACACTTCCAAAATTTATAAGCAGAGGTGGTATTCAGCAGGTTCTGACCAGTTCTAGAGAACTGGAAAAAGTGGAAATTTTGAGTAGTTTGGAGAACCGGCAAATACCATCTTTGACTGGCCCTGCCCCCATCTATTCTCTGTCTCCCGCGTCCCAGCTGATCGGCTGGATCTTCTTTTGTTGCCCTGCCCAGGAGAACGGAGCTGGAAAGCAGATTAATGGGGTGGGAAGGGAATGGGATTTTGCATTAACCTTTCTCCAGGAGTAAGGAGGGAATGGAGATTTTACAGTAACCTTCCCCTGCCACGCCCATCAAGCCACGCCCACCAAGCCATGCCTACCAAGCCATGCCACACCCACCAAACCATGCGCACAGAACTGGTAGTAAAATTTTTTGAAACCCCCACTTATAAGTATCCAGTAGCATTGATTTCATTTGGAATAAGGCCTTTCTTAATTTTAAATATTTTGTATATATTGATAATAATGAGACCAATTACACTGAAAACTTATCTTAAAAGAAATAGCAAGCATTATGAAACAATCATTTTATTGAACCAAAGGTGTTTTTTAAAGAGGCAACTGAACTTTCTTTGGTGAGGTTTTCCTTGAAGACATTTAACGTCATCCTGGAAGCTTTTTCAGCTTTTCATCCAAGAAGCTTCTTCAGCTGGAAAATGAAGGCCACCTTATTCACGGATAGCATTTTGTAGGATATTTTAGTTAAAAATTTGAGGCCTGCTTATCCACCCTGAGGGTTGTATGCAACTTTATTGGTTGCATTTAGAGTTTGTGGCAAGACATTGAAGGAGAAAGAAGGGGAAGACTTGAGGAAAGGAATTTTCCTCAGGTGCCAAAAGAACATAATTATAAGTGGGAAATCAAATCTTCCATGTTGTCTTACATTGTTTTCTCCATCACTGGTCCAGGTTTGCTCCCTGTAGCTTTGACACTGATCAAAAAACCTTCCTAAGACTTTTTGCAAGACTTCCATTCACCTGCTATTCACTAGTGCAGGGGTTGCCAACCTGGGGTGCGAGACGATATTCCAAGGGGTGCAAGAAAAATCCAGGTAAATAATAGGATATTGGCTATATGTTGGCATTTTTATTTATTATTTATTTCAGGGGGTGTGAGGTTCGAGTGAAATTTCTTTAGGGGTGCAGGGCAAAAAAAGGTTGGGAACCACTGCACTAGTGATTCTTATTGTTACGCCCTCCTACATCAACAATAGGCCTTGTCAGGACAACCTTCCATCATTCAGAATAAGAAGTAAGCAGATAACTGTTATCATCAGTGTTATGGAACTAATACCAGCAGCTGCTACTCCATTTTCTCTCCCTATGTTACCAGCTGTTATGGGCAGCAGTGATTTCTGGCAGAAGGAAAGGCTGGGAGATTTCATTGCTCTCTTCAATCTATCCTTAATAAAAATGGAACCTCACATGTTGCCATTGTATTAAATCACCTTTCCTAACTTGGAGCCCTTCCTCCCAGGTTTCATGATGAAATTTGGACACAAATTACCCACACTTGTAATGTAAAGAGCTACCATCTATTTTATTCAGCTGCATGGTTTGTAATAATTGAAATCTACTTGGTTCAAGTCTCCAAGAAATTCAAGTGGGACCTTGAGTCTGTTGCTAAATCTCAGATAAAACCTAGTGCACAAAGTACAAGGGTAGTATAGCACATGTGTAGTTTTGGGGGGAGGAAAATGAGATATAAGTGAAATAAATAGGGATAAAATTCATTCCATGAAAGGTTGATTTGAATTTTTATTTTATTATATACTTGCCTTTAAAAAAAATAGCAGAGCATTGATGTTGACAGAACAAGAAACATGGGGTAATGCTTTAATCGTGATTCTTTAAATTGGCCTGATGTGATTAGTGGGTGAAGCAACCTTTCTAGAAAACGAGAGTTATGTGGAAACATCTCATGGGAAAATAAAACATAATGTCAGTAATTCTGAGAAAACATAAGAGTTCAAAGCAAATCTGACTTGTACAGAAGATCTCAGATATTGGGATCTTTTGGGAGTGGGTTAGGCTAAAGAAGGAACAATTACCTTGTATCCCCATGCATGAAAGGAACTCATTATTAACCCTAATAGTATCTGAAATAATCACATAAAATAATCTATATTTTATTCAAGGTGGCAAAAGTAATTACTTAAAAGTACAATGTTTATTTGTATTTCTGACCATTCTGGATTATTGGTGTCTCCATGGAGCTGTGGTGGCACAGTGGTTTGAATGCAGTATTGCAGGCTAATTCAGTTCTGTAAACCGCTGAGAACTATAAAGCACTATGAAACAGTATATAAGTTTAAGTGCTATTGCAATGGAGGAAATCATTATACTGACATAGGTGTTGTGGCAAGGGAGATGGATGGTTAAGAGTTAGATGGGTGGTTAAGAAGTGTAATGAAAATAAATAAATAAAATAAAATAAATAAAAAATAAAATAATAAATAAATAAATTTAAAAAAAGTCACCAGGCACACTGAGATGAGGGGCATATAAATTTAATAAATAAATAGAAAATGGCAGGCATGGTGGCATTCAAACATGCTGATTTTAAAGCAAGGGGTTCCAACCTTAGCAACTTTAAGACCTGTGGACTTCAACTCCCAGAATTCCCAGCTGGCATTTATGTTTATGCCATGACAGTAAACATGCTAGGACTGTGTTCTCCTTTCTATATTGTATCATAAAATCCCAATCAGAGTTCTATATTATCATTTTGCTTAATTCTGCTTACCTCCTATCCTGGCATTGATTCCCTTATTTATTTCCACAGCCAAATTACTGCATTTACAAAAGATCTGTAATGGCATAATAAGGAGAAGACATTTCTGTTAAGATTGAGGACTTGAAGTTGAATAAGTGAGTTTTTTTATGGACCGCAGTAATTATTATACTAATGCATAATTTTCTCCTGGATTGGCTGCCACCTACCACACTAATCTAGAAAACACTAACTCATTTGTAAATAGCATCATTAGGGACTGCAGTAAATAAGCAGCTGATCTGCCTCATACTAGGCATGAGGCCTTAAGACTTTTCTTTCCTCAGCTTTTTTTCCCTTGTTTGCACTCATTAATTCAGTTTTCATGGCTGCTGCAGCAGGTGGAGTATTTTATCTTCTCATCTCATTAATCACTAGAGGCTTGCTGAGGAGAACTCTATTAATACTTGGTCAGGAGACAGCCGCAAGATAATAAATAAAATCTCTTTCAATAGCACAACCAGTAGGACTGTGCAGTGTTGTATGGTCATATAATGTGGATTAAGTAATGTGTGTGGCTTGAATGTGAGGCATCTGTATGTTAAACTTGGATTAATTTAAACAAGGGACTAATATATTTTGGGGATCAGAGGACAAACCTATAAATGGGGAACAGGATTCTTTTTTTAAAAAAAGGCAGGGAATTTTCTACATTGACTGGATGGTGAAGGCCATGTATGCCACTGAAAATGTTCATATACTGGCAAAACAGAGATCAAGAGGGAACCTTTGGATGAATCATGTTTTATCCTTCTTTCTTATTTTTAGAAAGAAAGGTTCCATAATGCATTATTTCAACAATAGAATGTCTTCTATATTCTGCAATAGTATACTGAGGAGAGCAATAATATGCTTAGATGCAGGCATGTCTTAAATTCACGAGAAAGCTATTTCCTCAAACTTCTTTATCCATAACAGTCAAATTGAAAAAAATGTTGGAACCCCATTCATTCATTTTGTAAATATGCTATGAGCTATTAACAAATGGAAAGAAGGATAGACATTTCTTAGAGATAAACAAATACATTTAGCTAAAAATTGAGTTGGGTAAAGCATCAGAATGTATAGTGTTATCATGAATGCCATTTAAGGCACAGTGGAGACAACCTATTTTACCTGCAAAATGCTTTGAGAATTAATCAGAAAGGATTCTCTAGATGAAGAGCACATCAGGTGTCATCCTCACCAAAGGATAAATTGGAATCTTAGTTTGTGGCGAAGATTCATCACAAGTTTGGAAAATTTCATTTGTCAAGTTATCACACCTTTCTTGTTATTCATCCTGACTGAATTTCTTTCATTAGAAGTGCTTCTATTTTCAATATATTGAGCAAAAGTTGCTTTAAAGGGAGTCCCAAATACATAAGCCACTTACACTGCACGGCTTCATATATTTCCATTTATGGAAATCACTCATAGGATAAACCTACTGACTTACCAACTTTTAACTGGCCTCTACAAATAAGTCCTTAACATGACTTGGTATGCACATTTAGCAGATGAAGATTTTTGTCTAGTGAGAAATCATGTTATATGCATAACAACATGGTGATGTTTATGAAAAGGTGCCATTGAAAAGTTGACACCTGTAAACACCTCTTATCTAAACATCATATGAATAAGGCACTTTCCACATACAGTCTGTGGCAAAGAGTAAAATTTAATAGGAATTTTTCTGAGTGGAATCAGGTAAGAAATGGTACCCCAAGGATTTGTGTTTGGAGCTTTGCGATTGTTCATAAATTTTCTTAACATAACAGTAAGTGGTGAGCTAGCCAAGTTTCCAAATGATGCCAAACTATGCCAAGTGATAAAAACCAAAAGTGATCATGAAGAGCTTCAGAAGAAGCTCTTTAAACTGAATCAACCAAATGGTAAACGCAGCTCAATTTAAATAAGTGTAAAGCAAAACACTGCAGCAAAACCCTTAACTTCATATGTACATTGATGGGGTCTGAACTTCTATAACTAACCAGGAAAAGAACTTGGGGTCATAGAGATAGCTCCACAAAGATGTCACTTTAATGTGCAGCAGTTGTGAAAAAAAGGCAAAATCCATACTAGGGATAATTAAGAAAATAAAACTGCCAACATTGCAATGCCCTTAAAGAAATCCATAATATAAATCTTTGATTAAAAAAATTAAAAAAGGAAAAAGAATGCAAGTGAAATGAAAGAAGCGCAGTAGAAGACAGCCAAAGTGATCAGCTTCCAACAGCTTCATGACTTAAAAAAAAAATGTAAAAAAATTGGGTGGTTTTTGTTTTTTGCTTAAAAAAGAGAACGAGAGAGGCAGGACTGAAGTTATAAAGGCAGGCATAGTAAGATATAAATGAACACTCCCAAAATACATTTTCAAGGGTTATCCAGTGATAAGAAAAACAGACAAAGAAAGTGAATCTTTATACATTCCATTAACTAGTGGGATTCCCTAGCACTGTTGCAATAGCCACTAACTAGTCTTGAAGAGCCAATGCTATTGAGGTTTGGAGGAAGCATTCTAATGAACTGCCATTGGAGAAGAGTGGAAGGGAAAAGGAGGTCTCTCCTCCTTCTGCATCCTCCAATAGTATCTGATGGCAATTGTGAGAAATGAAATGTTGGAGAAGATAGTAGAGACCTTCAAATTTCTAGGTTCTATTATATCGCATGACCTAAAATGGACACCTAAAAAACATCATCAAAAGAGCACAACAAAAAAAATGTTCTTTCTGCACCAACTCAGAAAACTCAAACTGCTGATACAGTTCTACAAAGGAATTGCTGATACAGTTCTACAGAGGAATTATTGAGTCTATCATCTGCACCTCTATAACTGTCTGGTTTGGTTCTGCAACCCAACAGGACAGACACAGACTCCAGAGAGTAATTAGGACGGCAGAAAAAACAATTACTACCAACTTGCCTTGCCTTCAATCAAGGACCTGTATACTGCATAAGTCAAAAAGAGGGCTGTGAAAATATTTACAGGCCCCTCACATCCCGGACATAAACTATTTCAACTCCTTTCCTCAAAACGACGCTATAGAGCACTGCACACCAGAACAACTAGACACAAGACATTTTGCCCTGAAAGCCATTACTCTGCTAAACAAATAATTCATTCAACACTGTTCAACTATTTACAAAGTCTGCACTACTATTACTATTAATCTTCTCATCACTCCTTATCATCCATCCCTTCCACTTGTGACTATATGACTGTAACTTTGTTGCTTGTATCCTTATGATTTATATTGACTGTTTCCTAGTATGATTTGATAGTTTATTGTACCCTATGACTATCATTAAGTGTTGTACATTATGATTCTTGACTCTTGATGAATCTTTTCTTTTATATATACTGAGAGCATTTGCACCAAGACATGTTTCAAATATCATGATATTTTACAACAGGGTATAGGCCACTTTTAGACTGCAGCATGTCTGAATTTTGAATCAGTGACTTAATGAGACCAAGACTGAAAAATGATGACAGAAAGTGGGTAGAAGAAAAACTAGATCTAATTCAATTTGATTGTAATGAGATGTCACTAATTAACTGAAATTAATGTTATTATTCCATGGGTTTTCATAACTTACTTCCACACTCCTTATCTCATCCTTTAGATGCATCTTTCAGCAGAACTCTGAGGATGATCTAGGACACATTGAGGAGGTCTCCATGAGGCTCTCAACTCCAGATTAAGCTTTATAGGAATTTAGACACTGCAAAGTCTTATATGTATGTGTGTTTTGTTATATACCATTCGTTCAGCTTTTCTCTAGGGAGGGACAATATTAGGCTTGGAACTTAATGCTTTACAGACATTTATATCAATCAATCAGAATAAAGCTGGAAGGGACCTTGGAGGTCTTCTAGTCCAACCCCCTGCTCAAGCTGAAGCCCCTACATAATTTCAAACAGGTGCCTGTCCAGTCTTTTCTCAAAACAAAACAAAACAAAACAAAACTCTCCAGTGATGAAGGGTATGATCATACTTTGACTTATTCAAATATCATTCTGGTTAAAATTGTCTGAAGGGTTTCGGCCTTATTTCAAACCCAAGGAACATGAGAAAGCCCAGCCGTTCTGTCATCTCTTAGCTTCCATCCCTCACCCAGAACAAAATCTCACTCCACCCAATAAATAAGGGGCATCGCCAAGACAGATTTGTCCAGGTGATAAATTATTAGCAGAACTTGTTCTGACAAACTGTGTGATCATTGGCCTACCTCAGAAACAACCTCTCTTTTTTTAATCAGACACTCCATTATCAACTTCTTTTGATATTTAAGATGTCTTGTATGCTTCCAAGAAAATGCAGAACTTTTGCAAGTCATTAGCATACAGCTGCTATGTGACAGTGCACAGCCAGATTATATCCCTCCCATCCTTCTCCCTAAAAAGACAAATAAAGGATTTGCATGCCAGAGATTTTATACCGAAATTCCAAATCGATGAACACCTATTGGCTAAGTGACTGGATCCATTACAATTAAAAAAGGCCCAAGAACTGAAGTCAGCAGTAGCACAATTGATACACAATTGTAGATCAGAGTTAACCATTTGGAGTTTCAAAGGCTTTTTAGTGACATACAGTACACACTAGGCCACTAACCATTCTTGATTCGATGATACATTTGAATACTAATCCCCTTTGAATAGCGATTAAGTTTCAATGAATGGGGAAAGAAGTCATTAGAATTCATCTCATCTTCTTGTTTGGGGGAAAAAAAAAGAGTCTGTAGTCCAGTTTATGCTACTCTCTTTTTTCAATCTGGCAACCAATTACCCAGACTAGCTAAATTAAGTGTCAATGACATGTTGAAACAAATGGCAACCATATATTTTTTTGTTCTGAAAAAGCCTCATTTTTTTCAGATAGAAAGACACCGTTCCAACACATAATGGCCACTGTCACAACAGCAAGTTCTTTATCTGGCAATAAATAGAGACCTGGTCCTTAAGTATGGAAAGAAATATAGCCATGGCCTCAAAAGAAGGCAACCTTCTCTTGATTCCTGCACTCTGGTGGCTGCATTCATAATTCAGGAGCACAGAAGACAATGAAATCAGGTTTTCAGGTGCAACACGCCCTTGGAAACAGTGGAAGATGCTGAATCCTTGACAAAAGTCAGCAATATTTATTTATTAAACACATGTATTTGGCTACCCAGTTCATGCATAGTGGCTCTAGGCAGATTACAACATTAAAAAAATCCAAAGCATAAAATCCACACAATCCCATCTCCACACACACACAGACATGTAGGCACATACACATGTGCTACATCAACAAAGGCAATCATATCAATCACTTAATTGGCTCTTTCATAGCCTGGAGTTCCCAGGCCTACAGATGGAAACACATCTTTAGGGGCTTCTAGAAAAACAACAAGGAGGAGGTCAATCTTATCTGCAGGAGAATGATAATCTGTAAGGAGGAGGCTGCAACTGAGAAGGCCTCACCAAGAACATTTATCCAACAGATGGGCCCCACAACATGCCCTGCCTTCAGTCCCTAGTGGGTCTGGTTGATGTAATTAGGGAGATATGGTCCTTCAAATCACCTGGATCCAAGCCATGTAGGGCTTTAAAATATAAAACATCATTGGCTGAAGTGTTTTAATTTCTTAAATAGCAGGAACAAGAACCAGATTGGTCTGGTGCAGGGCTATCAAACTCCTGGTCCCCCGGGCCAGATGCATCACACGCCGGCCAACGCCCACACTTGGTTTAACAAAGGGGACGAAAGTCCCTATATGTCATATGACGCCTCCGTGACAACGTGAGTTTGACAACCCTGGTCTAGTGACAAAGGCACCTGGTTAGAAACCAGGAAACTGAATTCTAGTTTTGCCTTAGTATGAAAATCAGCTGGGTTACTTTGAGCCAGTTACTCAATTCACATCCAACCTCACTTTGCAGGATTGTTGTTGTGAGGAAAATAAGAGGAGAAAGAAGTGTTAGGTATGTTGCTGCCTTGAGTTATTTATAAAAATAATAAAGGGATTTAAAAAAAATCCAAAGCAAAAAAGTAATAATCCCCAGCTTCTCAGCAGAATGATCCTGTAGATAATATCTCAGGGATGATTTAGGCTAATAGCATTCTTATAGATTGATTGAATCTTTCTAATGGAATAGAACAAGTGTGTACATTTTTTTTTCAGGCTAAAGCTCACACTTTTAATGGCAAGCTGGGTGAAAGTTTTGGCAATAAGGGAAGATATGACAGAGAAGATGTTAGACCAGGGGAAAAGAAATCCAGAATGCATTATATTTGATTACTTGAAATTAATTCATGTTGATGTGATTAGTGTTCATTTAATAATAATGAAATAATTTATTATTAAATAGATACTTTTCTCTTTAAACAAGTAAAATGCAGTGTCAACTTTTTGAGGCTTCAGCCCTTTGAGCATGCTGAATTCTTTTAGGATTACCATTGCTGTCATTGATTCTGTCTCGTGTTTTCCCACTAAAGGCTTTTGTACTTTTTAAACCTTGGAATTTGAATAGACATAAGTATGCATGATTTGTACCCCTTTGGTTACCTCTGTGTAATGTTGAGATTGAGTACTTGCTTCATTATATAATATGTTAGTAAGGTTTCCCAATTGGAATAAAGTTCAAAGTAATTGTGAGCTGTTTCTTACAGGTGAAAGCAAACTAGTAGCTGAATGGATGAAGCCTAGATGTGCAAAGCACATCGACAGAATACAGAATAACAAGAGTTGGAAGGAACGTTGGAAGTTTTCTAATCCAATCCCCTGCTCAGGCAGACAAAAAGCTATACCATTCCAGACAAATGTGCAATCTCTTCTGAAAAACCTCCTGTGAAGGAGGGTCCACAACTTCTGGAAGCAAGCCATTCCACCTCTTCCCTGGTCCAACACCTCAAAGCCACAGGACATGAGATTGACTTTAAAAATACTAGAACTATCGCCAAAACCAAACACTTCAGCAGCAGAATAATCAGAGAAGCCATAGAGATAGAAAAACGCCCACACAGCATGAATAAATGAGATGATACCTCCCGCCTACCAGCCATTTGGAAACCCGCCCTCATGAACAGACGAGTACCTAACATGAAGAATGACATCAGACCCACACCCCTGAGAGCCACACAAGATGCCACCACCACACTTCCACGTAGAAAGCAGACTCACACCCACACAGAAGATGAAACACGACCACGGACCAGAAGCTGCACTGCAGCTGCATCACTACCCACTTCAAACCCCTCTGAGCCATACATGAAGCGAACTGACCCCCACCATGAAGATGCAGCACAACCACAAACTCAAAGCCAAACAGCAAGATCACAGCTCACCAGCTCAAATTCCCCAGCAACTAAGACTAACCTGAGCACAACCAAGCCCCCACCTAAACAGAACATGCCTCCAGCCAATCAGAACCCAGGCAACCCCCCCAACCAATCAGAACACAGCCAAAAACCCCAACCAATGAGAACACCCCCCACCCAATCAGAACACAGCCAAGCCCCCACCCAATCAAGTCACACCCCCACTAGCAGTTAAAAGGAAGAAGCAACTGCAAGCTCACATCACTCTAAGAAGCACAGAGCTGAAGACCAAGCCTGAAGATGATGAATGAGACTTCATCGAAACGTTGCCTAGATACTTCCAATCTTATGCGGGAGAAAACCTGAATAACTTCTCAGGCCCATAGTCAGCTCCAGAGGAGCACCACTACAAAACCTAGCTAAACACCTAGCAAAAGAGCTACAGCCCCATGCTGAAACAGCAGCTTCTCATGTACAAAACTCATACCACTTCTTGGAAATGATCAAAGATCTACACGTGGAGCAAGAAGATCTGCTTGTAAGTTTCGACGTGGTTTCACTATTCACTCAAGTCCCGATAAAAGAGACCCTTGAAATCATCAAAAATAAATACCAACCAGCTAAACACCTCTTGGAACTAACAGAACACTGCTTAACCAACACATATTTCATATACAAAGGACAAAGATACAAAAAAATTGAAGGAGCCCCCATGGGATCACCACTGTCACCTGTCATTGCAAACCTGTTCATGGAAGAATTCGAATCTAGAGCCCTGGCCAATGCCATCCTCAAACCCAAACTATGGTTAAGATATATCGATGACACATTCGTGATTTGGCCCCATGGACAAGAAAACCTAAACAATTTCCTAACACACCTAAACAGCGCACACCCCAAAATCAAGTTCACCATGGAAACAGAAACAAACAAACAACTACCATTCCTAGATGTACTAATCTACAAAAAAAAAAGGATGGCACACTAGGACACATCATATATCAGAAGAAAACACACACCAACCGCTACCTCAATGCCCAATCCCACCACCACCCAGCACAGATAAACTCCGTGGCTAAAACACTAATTACTAGAACCAAACGCCTGGCAGACAAGACACACATTAAGACTGAACTATGCACCCTGACTAAAATATTGACAGCCAACGGCTTCCACAAAAGCAAAATCACCAACTTCATCCACAAAAACACACTGAGACATAATAGAGATCCAGAAGATGAACAGACCCATGGAACAGCTGTCCTGCCCTACATAAGAGGCACTACAGACAAAATTAGTAAGATACTATACAGACACCACATCAAGACTGCCTTCAAAATAGACAGAAAAATAGCAGCCATCCTCAGAAACCCCAAAGACAAAATTGACCTGGAAAACCAAGGCATATACGAAGTCCCCTGTGCATCATGCCTGGCCACATACATTGGACAGACCAATAGAAAAATAAGCACCTGCCTGGATGAACACAAAAATGCAGTCAAAAAGCTGGAACACACTTCCTCACTAGTCCAACACATGGAAGCCACAGGTCATAGCATCAACTTCAATGGCACCAAAACCCTAGTCACTATAGAAAATCCCAGCCACAGAATCATCAGAGAAGCCATAGAGATTGAAAAAAGACCAGAAAGCATGAACAGAAGAGATGATTCCACCAGGCTGTCAATCATTTGGAAGCCTGCACTCACAAACAAAAAAATCTCCACACCACAAGCCAGGCAAACACCTGGGCACAAACAGATCCCCCCTGATACCTCCAGCTCAAACACACCCCAACCAGGCACCCAGATGAAACCCAGCTTCCTAACGAATGATAGCCGTCCATTTACCCGAAGCCAAGCTGCATTAAAGGCCTCCAATAAAGTAACACAATGTTGCCAGCCAATCAAGATACAAAAAGAGCCAAAAAAACAGACAGAAGATATTAGAAGCAGAACACAGCAAACTCCAAGACCAATAAACACAAACCAAGACTCTCAACCAATCAGGATGAAGAAAAAACCATTCTGGCACAGCAATAGGTGCCCCAAATTTAAATCTGAAACCACTGTAAAAGTCTAACTCACAGACGAACACTATACAGAAGCCTGATGATGGCAGATGAGATTCTGCTGAAACGTTGCTACAACTTTAAAAGCACCACTACTATGACTTGGGAAAATACCCGAACAAAGCTGAATGCCATATATACATATGTATATGTATATGTATATGTATATGTATATGTATATGTATATGTATATGTATATGTATATGTATATGTATATGTATATGTATATGTATATGTATATGTATATGTGTGTGTGTGTGTGTGTGATATAGATAATTAAATAACTGACATTGAAAACCCTTGGCAATCTAATCCAGATCCAGTAGATCTTCACTTATGTCTTCCCAACTCCTGTTTTAAAATTTGGCTTACTATCCTACTTAACTATGGGGAATAGAAAACGTAACATTTGCCAACCACACTTTAAACTTATTTGAACAGTTGGAAGTTGTGTTTCTCACTGGGATAAGTTATCAACAAAGAAAGTTCTGCTACCTGAGAAAATATTCATTACAAATTATTTGTCTACTTTTAAAGTTAAACAGTCACTCATTATAATAAGCTAGCCTATCTCCCAGCAGTTCATTTTAATTACATATTTTTTTCCTCAGTTTTGCAGACCAAAATGTTACAGACCCACATTATTGACCACATAATTTTAATTACAGTTCTATCCTGGTCTCATATTGATTCTGGCAATTAAGTGGCTGGGCGGTCAGAGATAAGAGAGGCAAATGGAATGCTTAGGTACAAAAATTAAAGACTATGGCCATGGCTACAGTTTACAGTCTAGTGAAAAAAGCAATCAATATAGAGCCAATAAAGGCAATCTCGGTTGTAACAATTAAAAAAAAATGGAAATGCATGTGAACACACAAACAATGTAATAGCTTAATTTAGAAGTTTAACAATGATCATCTAAAAAATGAAATATTAATTAGAATAGTAACTATTACTGCATTGTCCACCTAGAAAATCAGCTTAATATAAGCTAATTTTATATTATTACCCTGTACTTATTATAATGCAATTGTTCTGATACTGGTTTTAAAAGGGGCTTCTCCATAAGTGGATCTACATCTATAGGGAATCTCTAAAATTCCAATTGGAAGCCTTTGGTCTTAATATGCCTACATTAAACATGTGCAGATCAGTTGAAAACCACCCCATAGTACTGTCTGCATAGGTTTTTAATGAGAACTCTAAGAAGAATATTTACCATTGTTTGTTAGGAACTTTCATAGAGCGGTTTGGTACACAATTTTGTCTCAGGTGTATCTTAATAGGGCTGCACAAAGCTTCAAAACAATGCTGATTCTCTCAAGATTCAGCATAATCAGTCCATCATGGGGTTGCACTTTGAAGCAGTGGAAAGAATTAGGTGATTTCAGCCTGCTTCATAGCCTTTCAAAGCACTTCACAGATGCTTTTTTTATTTTTCTCTTTTCAGAGTGTTGCAGATAAAATCCAATTGTGTAATTGCAGTTTCATATACAGAGAATAGCAGAATGTGACTTGGATGATCTGAGGAGCTGTCTAATATTGTTAGAGAACTGGAAGATCTTCTAGTCCAATCCACTACTAAAGCAGGAGACCCTACACTATTTCAGACAAGTGACTGTCTAGTCTCTTCTTAAAAACCTGCAGTGATGAAGCACCTACAAGTTCTAAAGGCAAGCTTTTTCACTGGTGAATGGTTGTCACTGTTGAGAAGTTTCTCCTGAATCCCAGGTTGCTTCTCTCCTTGATTAGTTTCTATCCATTGTTTATTGTCCTAGCAGGGGTCTCCAACCTTGGCTCCTGGAAGCCTGGCGGACTTCAACTCCCAGAATTCCACAGCCAGCTTTGCTGGCTGTGGAACTCTGGGAGTTGAAGTCCGCCAGGCTTCCAGGAGCCAAGGTTGGAGACCCCTGTCCTAGTGCTTTGGAAAATAAGTTGACCTCACCCCTCTTCTTTGTAGCAGCCCCTCAAATATTGCAATATTGCTATCATGTCACCCCTAATCCTTTCTAGACTAGCCAAACCAAATCCTGCAAATATTCTTCATATGTTTTTGTCTCCAGGCTTTTAATCATTTTAGTTGCTCTCGTCTGCACTTTTTCCAAACTCTCCACATCTTTTCTGTGGTGTAGTGACCAAAACTGGATGCATTATTCCAGGTGTGGTCTTGCTAAAATTTTATAAAGTGGTACTAATACTTCACATGATTTTGATTCTATGCCTCTGTTTATACAACCATGGATTGTATTAGCTTTTTTGGCTATTGCCACACACTGCTGGCTCATATTTAACTAATCGTCTGCAAGGACACCAAAGCTCCTCTCACAATTATTGTTTTTGAGCCGGGTTTCATCTAATTTATATTTATACCTTTGGTTTTTCCTGCCTAAATGTAAAATGTGGTTTTTTTTTCCACATTAAATTTCTTTTTGTTGGATAGGGCCGATTGCTCAAGTCTGTCAAGATCCTTTTGGATCTTGAGTTTCAGTGATGGGATTCAAAAATTTTTATTACTAGTTCTGTGGTCGTGGCTTGGTGGGTGTGGCAGGGGAAAGGATACTATAAAATCTCCATTCCCTCCCCATCCTACTTTCCAGCTCTGTTCTCCTATGCAGGGCAACAAAAGAAGACCCAGCCAATCAGCTGGGACTCGGGAGAGGTGGAGCCAGTCAGAGATGGTATTTGCCGGTTTTCTGAACTGCTCAAAATTTCTACTACCGGTTTTCCAGAATTGGTCAGAACCAGCTAAGAACCACCTCTGCTGAATTTGTTTTCTGGGATGCTATTCCTGCCAGCTTAGTGACATCTGCAAATTTGATGAGTTCCCCTTTAAGTCCCTCATCTAAATTATTGATGAAAATATTGAAGAGTGTTGGGCCTAAGACAGAACTTTATATTACCCTACTGCTTACTTCCCTTCATGTAGCACCATCTAGTACCATTAAGGACTACTCATTGAATATGGTTTGTCAGCCAGTTACAAATCCATCTGGTGGTGTTGATGTCTATTTCATATTTTTCTAGCTTACCAAGAAGTAGGTTTTGGTCTACTTTGCCAAATATCTTACTGAGAAATAAGTATACTGTGTCCACGACATATTGTTGGTCTACTAATTTAGACACTTTGTCAAAGAATGAAATAAGAATGGTTTGGCGTGATCGGTTTTTAACAAGCCCATGCTAGCTTCTACTTATAACTTTATTTGTTTCTAGATGTTCACAGATCTGTTTTTTGATGATCTTTTCCAGTATCTTTCCAGGTATTGATTGGTCTGTAGTTTCCAGGGTCTGTTTTCTTTTTTCTTTTTTGAAAATGGGAACCACAGTCCTCAGTCGGTTTCCCATCACTACAGCATTTTTTAAAGATATGGTACAATGGTTCTGAGATAACATCTGCCAGCTCCTTCATGTTTATGTTAGAATTTAAGAACCCTTAAAGGAGAGTAAACAAAAGAAAACTCATCTTTATCGACTATTGAAGCATTTTCCTA
Organism: Hydrophis major; assembly: GCA_033807585.1. Taxonomy (NCBI): domain Eukaryota; kingdom Metazoa; phylum Chordata; class Lepidosauria; order Squamata; family Elapidae; genus Hydrophis; species Hydrophis major. The sequence continues at coordinate 293,063,307 of CM066329.1, read as the reverse complement.
TCCTATAATTTATAAGAAGGAACAAACAGTAAGATATGGGGAATTCTTGGATGAAAAGGGTGAACTTAAATCGATCCAAAACTTAGAGGAACAAGGTATAAGGATGAATTGGTTTTTCATATGCGCAAATACATTCAAGGTATGATGGAGATTCTAAAACGGAGGGATTCTATGATAAGCAGACTGATTTAGATAAGATCTTGATGGGTACTGATGAGAAGGTGATTAAAAAATTATATGGTTATTTACTGGGAATGAAATTAGAGGAAGAACAAGTCAAAGAAACTATGATTGTTCGGGGGAAGAATTTTGGATATGGGATTGATCTAGAGAAATGGCAGAAATTGTGGTCTCAAAATTATAAAATGACAATGTCAACAGCATATAAAGAAAACTTGTATAAGAAGTTTTACAGGTGGCACTTTCCCCCGACAAGAATAGCAAGAATGTTTAAGAACAAATCTGAAAAATGCTGGAAATGTCATCAGATACCTGGCTCGTATTACCATATGTGGTGGACTTGTGAGGATGCTAGAAAATATTGGACTATAATTCGCATGTGGTTGGAAAAAATGACAAAGAAACACATAGACTTGAAATCAAAGATCTTCTTATTGGGAATTTTACCTGATATATATAGTAAAGATTTGAAATACCTGATTGTAAATGTATTAACAGCGGCCAGGATTGTATTTGCTAAAAATTGGAAGAATGAGAAAATACCATTACAGGAAGAAATTATTAAGAAAATATTGGAATGTGCTGAGATGAGCAGATTGACCTTTGAAATTAGAGAGCAAGAGGATAAACAATTTTATGAAATTTGGGATCTTTTTTATCAATGGCTAGATGATAAAATATGATAATAGAATATTTAGAATGCTAGACAGTAAGGAATATCTTTATTTTGCTATTTTGCTATTATTTTGTTATTTGACATTATATTTATAAAGGGTTTTTTAGGATTGATTTGGTATGATTATATGATTTGTTATAGAATAAACTGGTTAAAGTATTGTTATCTCATTAAGCATGAATGATTAAAAGTATAGTCAAAAACTTCTTTTTTTTAGTGATATTAGGATATATAAGTTTGGATTGACAATATGAGTTGTTATGTAACATAATTGTAATTGAGACTACAGAATGAATGCACAAAAATGATGAACCAACTGACACACTGGATGTACATATGAGAGTTGATGTTTTCATGTTTTGTTTGTCTTGTTTGTTTGTAGAAAATTAATAAAATCTTTTTCAAAAAAAAAAAAAAAAGAAAACTCATCTATATTTCAGTTAATCTAATAGTGCTTCTCAACCTTGGCAACATTAAGGTGTGTGAACTTCAGTTCCCAGAATTACCCAGACTGCAGGTTGAAAAACATTGATCTAATAGATCTATCCTATTTTAAAGATAATTTGTTTTGGGAAACCTTTGCCTTCCTTAAGGTAAACATAATAGGGCTAGGATTCAAAACCAGAAAGATACTTCAGTGGATTTATGAATAAAATTGCACTTATTTGTAGTACCTTAAAGCAACCATACTTTTTTCCTGGGATTAGGGAACTCTAGAGCTGTTGCCTAAATCTGTTACTTTAAGGTTTTAGTAGACATAGTCCCATAATCATCAAAAATAAATACCAACCAGCTAAACACCTCTTGGAACTAACAGAACACTGCTTAACCAACACATATTTCATATACAAAGGACAAAGATACAAAAAAATTGAAGGAGCCCCCATGGGATCACCACTGTCACTTGTCATTGCAAACCTGTTCATGGAAGAATTCGAATCCAGAGCCCTGGCCAATGCCATCCTCAAACCCAAACTATGGTTAAGATATATCGATGACACATTCGTGATTTGGCCCCATGGACAAGAAAACCTAAACAATTTCCTAACACACCTAAACAGCACACCCCAAAATCAAGTTCACCATGGAAACAGAAACAAACAAACAACTACCATTCCTAGATGTGATTGGTCTGTTGCATAATATGCCTATTAGGTTGTAATCTAACTATGCCAAAGCACAATTTCACATGTGTGACAAACCTGCCTCTTTTTCCATTCCAGTGATTCTTGGCAGCCTTAAGATGTATGGACTTCAACTCTCAGAATTCCCCAGCCAATTCCCCATGCAGGCTTGGCCATTCTGTGAGTTGAAGCCCACACATCTTTAAGTTGCTGAAATTAGGAAACAAGGTTTCAGACTCTTCACAGACTCAGTTTGATTGTTTTTTTTTTCTATCCATTATTGGTTTTGTCACTGTATTTTTGTACACTGCTCAGTGGCAATTGTTTGGGTTGGTCAATCATGTAAACTGTTTAAATAAAATGAAATAGATAACTATAAAATAATTGGTGCTTATTGGCCATTTTTCTATCTAGAAGACAACATGATTCTGAACCCTTAGGAAACTTTGCATAATGTGAAGGAGGAGAAGGAAATTTATTAAATAAGCACTCTTCCCTGAGACTATTAGGATTTTAGATCAGATAATGTAAGTTCCTAGGCAAGCTTACAGATTCTGAATAAACAATGATAAACAAATAGCACATAAATAAAAATGACTGAAGTTGGTAGACAAGATGCTGCTGAAAATGTCCCAGATTTTCCAAATACTTACACTAGTACTGGTTCCTGGAACCTATGTTTGCAAATTATTACATGGTATGATTGTGTTAATTCCTGGTGCAAGGAAATACAGACAAGAATCACAACTGGGAGTACCTCCTCTATCTTTAAACTTGCTGTATACTAAAAGAATCTTGCAAGACTGCATCTATTTATCTTCTTCTTTTTTACTCTCTGAAAAACTAGGGATGTTCCTTCTGAACTGTTTCCCACCTCTTCTCTCCATCTGTGGACTGAGATACATCAGTTGTCCAAACTGTGGCTCTTCCTCTTATCTCCCAATGTCTCTCTCTTATCTGCCATTACAGACTGTAGATTCCTAATAAGAAAGAATCTGATAAACACACACATTAGTGGGCTGTTAGTTTTAGATTTAACTTTTAAGTCAGCTCCATCATTATAAGTTAATGGCATGTTTCATTCAATACTCTTGAAATTTGCCATCTAGTTTTTCCAAAGCTTTTATTTTTTCAAATTCATTTACATTCTTTGCAATTTGCCGGGATGGAATCCTTGCACTTTGAAGGGTGGCAGAAAATATTGATGTTGCGATGTTCAGTTACCCATCTCTTTATCATTCTACTGGCTCACTGAAACTACCCATAGAAGACTGTCCTGTGGTCTTTGGGATTAAAGGGAAGCATAGCAGGAAAGGATGTGGACCCACTACAAAGACTATACAATGACAGTCAAAACTGTGACACAAACTCTGGCCACCTTGTAAATAAGATAGGTACAGGAATCTAATATTTCAGTCATGAGAATTTCACTGAAATATTATCCGAGGGGGAAAAAATATCAAAAGCTATTTCTCCCCAATCCGGTTGAGTGACAATGGTTTTAAAAATGCAGAGGGAATTTTCAGCATAGCACTAATTAAATCTCTGGTGCTTCCTGAAAAGCTATCTATCAAGAACACAGAAGGACATTATCAATGGCGACCCCACAGTCATAAAAGTCCGAGCTTGTAAAATATGACTGTGTCGTTCTAGTCAGCTGTAGAAAAGGCTGGTGTAATTTCAGCTCACTTTGAAAACAGCTATAGATCTCATCCTCCTACCAAGAGATTTAAGCCACTTCGCATAAATAAATGTGTGATGGAGCCCTGCCATTTGTGAGCCCTATCATCAGAGGTGCTCTGGAACTCATGCTTGAGTAAGAAATACTGGGTAGCTTTTCACATGTGATTTTCCAATTTCATAAATGTTAATGTATATTGCTAGCCCATATATGATATAGTCCATATGCGGAATAAATAAATTCAGCTTGTTTCTCTTAACTTTAGTCACAATTTGAGTGCTACCTTGGATTATGGCTTGTCATTTGGTATTAAGAACAAAATGATTTTGAACTAATATTAGTTAGATACTTCCTAAAATAATCTTCCTATACATTTATAACAAAATTAATCTTTCACTTATTAACTTCATGGGACCGATTCTGAAGGGCTAGGACCTTACTTATTCAGTAATTCAAGTTAGTTTTTCAAATATACTCACCTTAAAATGATTCAAGTCTTCCCTTTGAGATACAAAGATTCTTTCGGACACATCAAGTTTTCATCAGCCTAATATGTTTTTGAAAGATTCATAGTTTTTCAACCCCCTACACAGCAGAAATCTTCTTTCTGTAGATCCATCTCATGCATAGCTAAGACCAGCTAATAAAATCCATCATAACAATGGTGAAAAGTGGGAGAGATGGATGTGCAAATTCATAATGGATTAATTTGCTAACATAGATAACCACTGCCCAATTTAACTTCTCAATTAAACAGCACTGTATGTGGCTGAAGCTTCTGGAGTTTTGAAAAAAAGATGATAAGATTTGATTAGCTGAGCTGCAATGCAGCTTTGTTAGATCTCAGATTCACAAGAGAAAAATATCCTCATTGGTAGCCAGTTTAGGAGGAAAATGATAATCTTCTGATTCCTGTTGCTATCCCCATTATAGCAATTGAAAAAGTATCTCTGGCTGATTCTGATTCTGACTCTGATATTAAATAAAAATACTAGATTGGAAACAAATACAATATATAGACTTGTAAAGCACATCAATCTAAGATAGTTTTATTATAGAAACGTCAGTAAATAGCTGGATTTCAGTTCCACTGTGTGTTTGTCTTATGGACATTGAGTAAGCACTTAGTAATTATTTTATTGACAAATGTTTATTAAATAACAAATGATACTCTTGTTGAATTAGTCTGCATACAATGTTCTGCCACCTTTACAACTGCATGCGTGCAGTTTGCAATGAGTCCTTGTATAAAACAACAAACATCAGGAATGCATATATTAGGCTCCGGGGTCTTGTTTGCTTTTCACAAACAAACAAACTAACCCCTTGAAATTTTCCAGTTGCAGCCAGAAATAGGATCACAATTTGGCCAAGTGGATATACTAAAGATCATATAATATTTTGATCAAAAATGAGTTTGTTTAAAAATTCTTCTTTCAATCTTAGCACTATTTATTAAGAAATAGACTTCATTAAATTTATAGACCAAGGTACAAAGGATTATATTGTATTCTTGGATATATGTGTGTGTGTTACACATACACACACATCAATTTATATATATTACCTATTATCTTTCTATCAACACTTTAAATTTCTCTATTCTTTACCCCATGTTCACTTATTTAAAAGATACATTTCAATGATAAACTTAAAATAAAAGCTATTTCAATTATTTATTTTTATAATGCATTGAGACTACATATATTTCATAGATTCAATACAACAATGTTGTGTTTCTGCAGCTTCTGTCTTGCTTGATTTGGGGACCCACCTGCTTTTACATTGTGCTTACCTAGTTCATATAATGAAGCTTTTGGTGCAAATTTATTAACCAGTTTGCTTCTGAGTCTGATGCTTATGTGGAGAGAATGTGACTCGTTCAAGGTCACTCAGATGGCTTCTATGTCTAAGGAGGGGTTAAGAACAGGGCTCTCCTTGTCCCTCTAACACCTTGTTTTTTTTCTTCATATTATAATTGAACACTGCTCTTATGAAGAAGTAATCATTTGGGTAAATTACAATCTGACATAGTACATCTCAGAGAGAGGTTTTCCACCTTAGTAAAAACTGGGAATTTGTCTCTCCAGAAAGACAATTTTTCTGCTTGGTTTCTAAAAATGATAAGTACAACAATAAGCTTGCTTTTTCCTCTTAGTTCAAGCGTATTTTGTTTACAGCTCTCTATATTGTACTTCCTCTGTACTTCCTTCTTCATTTCAATTGCAGAAAGACACCATTCAAAGAGGAATCACCTTATTGGTGATCTTGCTCATCACAGTAGATGGATGGAGGAAACATACACAACATGGTCTCAAATTTCTATATCAAATTTCTATGTAAACCTCCCCCCCCCCCCAGAAAAATATACAAAAGAAGACAAAAGACCTGCCAGAAATTCCTACCATGTGAAAAATTTGGACAAGGTAAATAAAATTCAGCTTCTGCTTTTGTATCTATTTATTTATTTCATGCAGGAATTCAAAATTCTCTCCTTGTATTTTTACCTACAACAACTTTATCAGGAAATTGGGTGAAAAGGAAATAGCTTCCCTGTTAAGTCCTGGACATGGGCGCAAGGAATGGAGACGAGACATCAAACGGTGACTTCAACTCTTTATTAACAAGAAAGAACAGAGCAAAATACTTGGGCAGCAGCAGCTCTTTTATAGAGCTGGCTGCTATCAAAACAACCAATGAATTGAGTTTACCGTTTTCACAAGCGTCCAATCAGGGGGCCCCGTTAACAGCCAATCAGACTGGCCAAAAATGACCAATCACGACTCGCTATCCACGGGCCAATGAGAAGTGCAGGATTTCAAGCCTGCTGTAAAGTAAAGCTGTTTAGGGTTGTATCACTGCGTTGGCTTAGTCCACAACACCCCTCCTCCCTAGGTTCCGTCTGAGGGGTGAGGGGACGTATTCTCATAAATAGGCAGGTTGCTTCATGTGTCTGCTTGACCTGCGCTGTTCCACTGGTTTCTGTCCTGGTTCTGGTTCTGGTGGGCTGCTAGCTGGGTTGGATGGTGAAGATTGTGGCCCTGGGCTGCTTTCCCTGCTTACACCAGTGCTGTCTTCCGGGTTCCCTGGATCCGTTTCCATCGCAGTGCTGTCACGCGGCGAGGCCACTCCCTGGCTCAGTTCTCCTTCGGATGGTGAGTATCCCCTGGTTGGTTGTTGGGTTTCGATTATCATTTCTTCTTCGGCCTCCTCAATGTTTCTTCCCCCCCCTCCCCAGCTAGAGGTTCCAGGGCTGAGATAGGACTGGGTACTAATCTGGAACAGAGTTGGTCTATGTGGCGTTTCCACATCTTACCATCTGCAGTTGTGTTATGGTAGCGGGGACCCACAATGGGTCGCCCGAGAAGTTTTTTGCAAACACGAGGTCACCTTTCTGGAATGCCCGACACTTGCTGCTGGATCCCGAGGGTTGTTCCGGCGTGTAGATTGAGATGCGAGCAAAGTTTCGGGCCCATCAGGAGTTCAGCTGGGGTTTTGTTCGTGGTACTGTTTGGGGTTATGTGCTGGAGGAGAAGCATCCAGTTTATTTTGTCATCAATGTTGCCGTGGTCTATTTTGTGCAATGTCTGTTTTACAAATTGAACCATTCACTCAGCCCTACCATTGGCCACAGGGTGAGCTGGTGATGTTAAAGCATGGCGGATGCCCCGATCTGCCAGGTACTGTTCGAATGGTAGGGCAGTGAATTGGGGGCCATTATCGGAGACCAGGACATCTGGAAATCCGTGGGTAGCGAATAGTTTATTCAGTTTTTTAGTGACTGTGTCTGTGGTGGTGCTTTTCATCTTGTGGACTTTGAGCCAGTTTGAATAGGCATCCACTCTTAGGAGGAAAGTTCCTCTTGTGGGTCCCACAAAATTGATGTGGATACAGGACCAAGGACCTCGAGGCATTTCCCACTGAGTTGGGGGAGTCTTTGGAGGAGTGGAGTGGGTCTCCTGGCATTTGCTGCATTTTGCTACCCAGGTCTCAATCTGTTTATCTAAGCCAGGCCACCATGCGTAACTCCTGGCCAATGCCTTCATCCGCACAATGCCTGGATGTCCATTGTGCAGCATTTTTAATACTCTATGCTGCAATTTCTCCGGGACTATGACTCTGTCTCCCCACACTATGCAGCCTTTCTGGGAGAATAGCTCTGTTTGACGATTCCTAAATGGCTTGAACGTGTCATTGGTTGCGCTGACCGGCCAACCCCGTTCTACCCAGCTGAGGACTCGTGCGAAAACAGGGTCCTTTTTTGTCTCTAAGATGATGTCTTGAGTGATCAGCAGAAGCGATTTGAGGGTTTCAATTTGCAATATGGCTAAGGTTGGAGCAGGGTCCTCTATGATGTCTGGTAGTGGAGAACGGCTCAAAGCGTCAGCATGGGGAATGGTTTTTCCCGGGCGGTGTTGCAATCGGTAATCACAGGTGGCTAAAAATTCTGACCAACGTGTCATTCTTGGTGATAAGATGTGGGGAGTTGGTTTGTTGGTTTGTTTCCCACCAAAATACCAAGTAGCGGCTTGTGGTCTGTAATTATGGTAAAGGGTCTCCCATATACATATTCATGGAAACGTTTAATTGCGGATACAATAGCGAGAGCCTCTTTATCAAGTTGACTATAGTTCCTTTCGGTTTTAGACAAAGTTCTCGAAAAGAGCGCAATAGGTGCCTCATTTCCATTTGGTAGGACATGGCTTAAAATGCCTCCCACTCCAAATGGTGAGGCATCACAGGTAACCGTCAAAGGTAGAGTCTCGTTGTATTGCATTAATACAGCATTGGAGGTTAAGAGGTCTTTGACCTATTGGAACGCTTTCTCTTCATGCCGTCCCCAAACCCAGGAAGCCTTTTTATCAAGAAGTCTATGTAGGGGCTCGGCTACGGTTGCCTTCTGGAGCAAGAAGATGTTATAAAAGTTAATGAGTCCTAGGAAGGGTTGGAGGTCTGTCTTATTCCTAGGTCTCGGGGCATTTTTGATTGTGGTTAGTTTTTTTTCGGTGGGGTGGATTCCCTGTCTGTCGAGAAGGTATCCCAGGAACTCCACTCTCTCCGTACAAATTGACACTTGTCCCTTTTTACCTTCAGACCAGCATCTTTAAATTTCTGAAGAACTTTTCTGAGTCGTTGTACTAATAACTCTTTAGTGGGGGCAGCTATTAGGACGTCGTCAAAATAAGGCACGACGCCTTTTATGCCTTGTTATAGTCTCTCCATTAAACTTTGGAAAATGCCTGGTGCCACGCTTACTCCGAATTGGAGTCTATTGCACTTGAAAGCACCTCTACGTGTAACTATTGTCTGGGCTTCTGCAGTTGCTGCGTCCACAGGGAGTTGCTGGTATGCCTGAGCTAAGTCCAATTTCGAAAATATTTTTCCGCCACCCAGGGAATGAAGGTGTTGAACCACTGGTACTGAGTAAGCGCTCTGTTGAAGAGCATCATTTAGGGTGGCCCAGTAATCCCCACAAATTCTTAACGAACCATCTGGCTTCATGGGCGTTACTATCGGGGTTTCCCAACGGGCATGGTCAATCGGTTCCAATACGCCCTGGGCTATCAGTTTATCTAGCTGCTCGTCGATCTTCGGTTTTAAGGCAAAAGGTACCCGACGAGGCTTAAGCCGAATGGGAGCTACATCGGGGCTGAGATTAAATGATATAGGGGTCCCCTTGTACTTGCCTAATGTTGCTGTGAACACATCCTGGAATTCCTGGATGAGAGCCTCTTCCCAGTCATCGCTTCTAGTTTGGTGTATGCCGGCTAGTTCAATCCCGAGTGGGGCGAACCACTGTAACCTTAACAAGCTGGGTCGGTCACGATCAACGACAGTCAGGGGAAGCGTCGCTGTGTGTCCTTGAAGGATACTTGGACGTGGCTGGAACCAACAACTGGAATTCTGTTTCCCTGGTAGTCTTTCAGGATGATTCATTGCGTGCTGAGGTCCTGGCGGCAGATGGCAGAGATCAGCTGTTTGAGGGTTTTCCAGGATGCCATCGATAGGGATGATCCGGAATCAACTTCCATCACGCTGGTCAATTCTCAATAGTAACCTTTACGCGGATCTTTTTAGCATCGAACGATGAAGTGTGGCCGATAGTAATGGTTTGGTGGGCCTTTTCTCGTTTTGTTGAAGAGGCAGGTGCTTGGTTTCTGTTGTAGTAGTGGTTGTTCCATTGTGGTTCAGACGATCCCGGTTCTCAGAAGGTTTGCCTATCTCCCAATGGAGGTTGTTCTCCCTTTGGTTGGGACTGGACTCTCGTCTGCTTCTGCAGACCTTCGTGATGTGGCCTCTTTTTCTGCAGGTACGGCAGAGTGCGTCGAGGAATTTGCAGTCCGATCACGGGTGGTTTGCCCCGCAATCAGCACATTGGCATGGACGTCTCTGGTTCCTTTGCTCTCATTCCAAGCGGAGCCGGTTGACCTCCTCTTCCTCATTGTGTGAGGATGACTCAAGGTCTTCGTGGTGGGTAGTGGTAGCATGCTTTTCAGTGACGAGTGGGCTCTGGTTGGCGAGTTGGCGAAGCAGTGCCTTCGCTCGGCGCATTCGAGCGGCTGACTTCCTGGTTGCTTCTGCGGCAGTAGCGTCGGCAATGACATCTGTAAGGCTGATGTCGCCTTTCGCCATCAGCTTACTCTGCATATGTGGTGCATTTAATCCCAGAACTATGCGGTCTCTTAGGGCTTCCTCTAAGTTTGCAAAACCACAAAGGCCTCCTAGGTTCTGTAGGTCAGCTACGAAATTTCCAACGCTCTCGTCCTTCCATTGGTCCCTCTGGTAAAATTCGTGTCTTCGTATCAGTGTAGGTACTGCGGGTGCGTAATGGGCTCAGAGGATTGGGGCGAGGGTATCCCAATCCATGGTCTTCACTTCTGCCGGTTTTGCCAGTGCTTGAGCCATTTTGAAACCGGCGGGGCTTCAATGTATCAGGAACACCGCTCATTTCTTGCCAGGCGTAGCATCTTTTAAATTGTTGGTCTCCAGGAACATCTGGAAGCGATCTATATACAAGTACCAGTCTTCGGTTGCTGGGTCGAATGGAGCGGGTGGTATGGCGCCGCTGCTCATCTTGCTGTTTGTTGCATGTGCTCTTTCACCACGTGCTCTGTCTTGTTTGATGCGTACTTAGTCAGCTCTATCGTCTCTGCATCCCACCTTTGTCGCCAGTGCTAAATCCTGGGCATGGGCGCAAGGAATGGAGACGAGACATCGAACGGTGACTTCAACTCTATTATCAAGAAAGAACAGAGCAAAATACTTGGGCAGCAGCAGCTCTTTTATAGAGCTGGCTGCTGTCAAAACAAACAATGAATTGAGTTTACTGCTTTCACAAGCGTCCAATCAGGGGCCCCATTAACAGCCAATCAGACTGGCCAAAAACGACCAATCACGACTCGCTATCCACAGGCCAATGAGAAGTGCAGGATTTCAAGCCTGCTGTAAAGTAATACTGTTTAGGGTTGTATTGCTGCATTGGCTTAGTCCATAACACCCCCCAATTGTTAACCAGCGATAACATCAACACTGGATTATATAGGGTGTGTTCAAAAACTTTACTTTGACCACACCACACCACACCTTCTCTAAGAAATCTCATAGAAAAATTAAAAGACCTCATGTATGAACAATATTTCGCTCAGTTACCATAATGATACCCCCCAAAATACACAGGGATGGAGTGCCAGAAAGGTTGGATGGGGGTTTTTTTTTTACTTGTGTGTGCATGTGTGTATCAGAACAACCCCTCAACTCAAACTTAATTCAAAAGCAGACCAAAATACACACACACACATACATAATGGCAAATCAAGGAACTACTTTAGAGAAACAATGTTGGAGTGGCTTTATTTCACAAAGTATTATTGTTTGCATAATAAGATATTATTATATTATAATAATAGTTTTTCTTTAAAAATTGGTTGGATTTCATGGGATAGTGTCAGGTGCAAAAGATCAGGTCCACATGAGAAGGTCCAATTAAAGTAATATCTTGCTAATTATGCCTATGCACAAGAATCTCCTCAACTTACAATTAGCACTGCTTGGATTTGGATAAGGTCTATGGAATTCAACAGGGTTTCATTTGTGGCTATGTAGGGATTTTAGGCTGATCCCTCTTTTAACTCTGCCCCAAATTCTGCCACCCCTCCTACAGATAGAAATCTAACAAATAAGCAAATACATTTACTGCTATTTATACATGATTGAGTTCCAACAACACTAATAACAGTCAACTTGTTAGCCACTGACTCAGTGAGGAAAACGGTCCTAGCACTAAGAGTCCCTTACTGCAGGAAGGGAGCCTCCATGCCATCAGCTCCAAAGGCTTTCCAGAACAAATTTCTTGGAAAACATAATGTTAGGTAAGTGTGCATTAAAATATAAATCAAATTCATGCTCTCTGTATCCCTTAGGTAGCCAAATTAGCCCAGGCAGTTTCCAAGACTCAAGACTGATGTCCGTACACACACACACACACACACACACAATGTATGGTTGGTACCTACCATACAAAGGAGAAAAGTTATGTTCCTAGGAAAAGACAAAATATTACAACCACAATATCTGAGTTGTTATGGATTCTTCTTATTTTAAGTAGCCCTCTTAAGACCCTGACATTTTTTAAAAAGCACCAGGTTCAATATTTAAATTCTGTTTTAAACTGAGCTGTACATTTCCCTTGTAAATGACCACTGCTTCAATAAAAGCCTTATTTTAAACTGTACTCAGGTTATGAAAAAAAAAATCAAATGAGTTTGTATTATGATTATTGTTTAAATGGAATAGAATTAGGTTATAATTAGGGGTCCTAAATGAATAAGATGTGGAATATAGTAGCAAACAGGAATATAAGGTAAAGTGGGAGAGAGTTTTTAGAAAAATTACCGCATATATACTATATTTCTCCAAACTTATATTTTGCTATACCTGTGGATCTGCCATCTATTTCAAAGGCTTGACTAAGCTGTTCTTTTTCTTTCCAAAAGGAAAAGAACATCTAAGGGTTGGTTTCTTTCAGTGGTTGAGAAGATTCGTAAAAACTTTGTTTTTTGCCCTTAGCAGAAATAATTTGCACTCTTCAATTTTTGAAACTTCTTTCAGTCTTCTTGTCTTTCCTTTCCTTTTTTTAAAAAAGCCATGTAAAGTTAGTTGCTGACTTTGCCTCTTTTTCAGCTGTACCCCCTTGAGGTGTGTTATTGAGGCTGTGAAGTTGGTTATCTTAGGTGTAGGGTTTATGAATATGAAAAGCAGGAAATTTGCATGATTGTAGTGCATCAGTCTTTGAAATTCTCTCTGAGAACATCAGGAGGATATCAACGCATGAAACATTCCATTAATGAAAACTAAATCCTTAAAGACAAAAGAACAAACTTAATAAAAATAAAAACCAACGGACACACTGTATGTATATATATGGAAGATGGCTTGATATTTTTATGTTGTTTTTGTCTATGTTTGTCTTAAAAAACAATAAAACTTTTTTAAAAATAAAAATAAAATAAACCGGGAAGAAGAAAAACATGAAGCAAAGGATGATGCTTTTAACTAGAATATCTTTAAAGATAGAATCTGAAGTTCCTCTGTCCATACCATCGTGCCTTCAAATCCCAGCAGTGCTGCAGATTATCTCAGCATTCCACACTTTTGCTCTTCAAACCAAAACAAGGGAATGTCCCCTCCCAACTGAGGATTTTGCTTTTCACAGAATAAAAGCCTTTGAATGGCACAAGAGTGGCAATTTTGTCATCTCAAACCATAACAAAAGTGCTTGAGAGGACAGAAACAGTATTTAAGGGAAGAAAAAAAATAATGGAAAAGAAAAAAACCCAGTTTCAGGGATATCAGCAGGTTATACCCAGGAACTTACTTACATCGATGATTTGCATGAAAACAAATAAAAGATCAAGTCAAATTGGTCTCATTCTCACAGAGAACATGAAGGACTTGAGAGGCAGCAAATAACTCTTAATCTACCAACTATATTAACTGTTGTTTGCACACGTGATAGTGGCTCCAGTTTGTATTGTTTCTCAAATGGATTTAAACTTCTGTTTTTGACTTGTATGACATCTGTGTGAATCAGAACTGATAACATAAGCAAAGCTGAGCCATTCCAAAACTTTGATCTTCTTCTGGTGATGCCATTCTTTGGTTGATTTGGAGGTATGCTCCAGGTCATTGCATTGTATTGAAAAATGGCATCCCTTTGCACCTTCAAAATTTTACCTAGCAGAGGTCTGACAATTATGTGCCAAAGATGAATGAGATCCAGAAGTGTTCATAATTTCCTCCACCTTGATTAAAATCCCAGTTCCAGCTGAAGAAAAACAACCCCAAAGTATAATTCTATACCATCGTGCTTCACTATGTGTATGGGGTACTTTTTGTGATGTGCTTGGCTTTTGTGCCAAGCATACTTTCTGGAATTATGGCCCAAAAGTTCAATGTTGGTCTCATCAGACCATAACATATTTTCCCACATGTTTTTCTCAGACTTGATGTAGGATGTGTAAAATATGGCTGGGCTTGGATGTTTTTCTTTGTAAGAAAAGTCTTCTGTCTTGCCATCCCACCTCATAGCCCTGACATACAATATGAAGAATACAGGAGATTGTTGTCACTTGCTGTAGTACACAATCAGTACTTGCCAGAAATTCCTTCATCTCCTTTAGTGTGCTGTAGGGCTCTTGGTGGCTTCTAGGAACCAGTTTTCTTCTTGTTTTTTCATCAATTTTGGACGAACATCCAGTTCTTGGTAATGTCACTGTTGTACCATTTTTTTCTCCATTTGTTGATGACTGTCTTCACTGTGTTCCATGCTATCTCCAATGCCTTGACAACTTTTTGTATCCTTTTCCTGACTGATACCTTCTACCAATGAAATTTGATCTTTAATGTTTTCTAAATACTTTGTGGACCATGGCTTTTGCTATAATAAGCAACAGAGTAAATGTCAGAAAAAAATATCACGAGAACAACTGAACTTTGTATGGCCTTGATCAGAGTCACTGTAATTGATAGCAGCTATATACTGACTACTACAGGTTGTCCTTGACTTACAACAGTTAATTTAGTGACTGAAGTTATAACAGTGCTGAAAAAAGTGATTTATGACTGTTTTCACACTTATGATTGTAACCATCCTCATGGTCCCCAGGCCATGTAATCACTTTTTGCAACTTCTGACAAAGTCAATGGGAAAACCAGATTCACTTAGCAACTGTATTACTAACCTAACTGCAATGATTCATTGAACAACTGAAGCAAGAAAGATCATAAAATGGAGCAAAACTCACTTTACAAATCTTTCACTTAATAACAGAAACTTTGGCTTCAATTGAGGTTGTAAGTTGAGGACTACCTGTATTTAACATTAGTTTGAATATGATGGGTTAATTCTGAACACAACTAGATCCCTATTTATAAGAGGACGTAACCACATTATTGTATATTTTTTACTTTTATTTCTCTTCCCCTCAGTTTGATTTTCAATTGAATTGTACAGCTTATATGTTATACTGAAGGTAGAAAAATTATGAAGTCATTTATCTTGGTCTGATTTTTTGTTTACATCTCAAAAACCAGGCATTTTAACAAGGGTATGTAGACTTTTTATATCCACTATATTCTGAAATCTCTTTGCCATATTGATGGATTTAAATTCATATCTTACCTGTATAAAAACAAACAAATCTTTTTACTTCTTTTTGTAAAGAAAAATTAAAACTAGAAAGTGCAATTAAAATAGAATATGATCATCTGAACGATAATATGTAAGGGTAGTGCTCCAATAAAATAATTTTTAAAATGTTATTTTTAATGTCCTTCTAAGCAGGATTTTACTTTAGAGAGATTTTTTTGTTCTGTTTGTTTCTTTCAGATAGGATTATAATTTTTAGGTTAGGTTCTGTGAGTGAATGTATTTAATTTGGAATACATAGTTTATCAACTCTGCTTTGGAGCAGGGAGTCTCCAAACTTGGCAACTGCAAGACTTGTGGACTTATGGGGAATTCTGGGAGTTAAAGTCCACTATTCTTAAAATTGCCAATTTTGGAGACCCCTGCTTTTGAGAATCAGTGGGCAATGTTAATTTAGGATTGGGTGTGGGTCCATACCTGGCCTTTTATTAGCCACTCAAACTGCTTAATCTGGTTGTATAGTGAGCTTTATTGTATGTTACAATTAAGCACAGATGCAATCTTCTCAGTTAAACATGATTTTCTTGTACAGCTGTGAAACTCTTTGGGAAACAATAGTGGGGTGGTGGTGAAAGAAAAAGCCAGTGAACCTTGTTGGAAAAGGCAGCTCTGGAGAAGCTGAAGTGTTTGCCTCTTCCAGGAGAGCCCAGGACATGATTCTTGATGTGATCATGGGTCTAATCTACAGGAAATTATTGAAAAAGATGTATGGACAGATATTTGCTTCAAGGGATCTATTCCAAATGAAGAAATCATCTGAGGTGGGATCATATCACACAAGGAAAGTTACAGAGACCGAGTGTTGTTGTCATCTCAGTCCATAATGGAGCAGGGAAGTACTGGTAGGAATTTCTATGCTCTTTCACTCTAAAATCAGAGGTTTTATTTTTCAAGCAAGACTGTTACTTAGATACACTCTCAAAGCGTAACTCATAAATCCATCCACATTCCACTAGTACAATAGAAGAAGGAGGGAGGATTTGACATGCTTATGCATGCTTATTCAGACTGGCTGAAATCATTGACTTTTATGCTCCGAAATGAAACTAATAACCAATCTCTTGTATGACTGAAGACAAAACCAACAATGAAAAGCAAAAAAGCCACTAGAAGGCTTGATACATGCTGAAGTGCTTGCATAAAGCAGTGAGCCCAAGTACTCATTGTAATGGCAACGTTGATAACAAAAGCCATCAGAAAAAACTCAAATTAAAAATCATTTGGAAAGATCTTAGTACAACCAGGCTGCATCGCTAAGTGTCATCTAACATCACATAACAAATCATCAGGATGTGAAAGTTCAAGTGATATATGTAGATACAAACACACAAACACACCTATTTCAAACCAGTCACAGAGCTGTGATAAAGAGAAGAGGTTTTTTTTTTAACCATAAAATCATAATGTTAAAAATAGGAGCTTTAGAGAAAGTGCAAGGCTGGAATCTCTCTTTAGCCATCAGCAACCCAGGGTTACCTTTGGGTAGTTTTTGGGTAGTTCAATTTCCTGAGATATACATTATAAGAATATACACTTACTGCAATATCTTAAAATTATTTGATTGGAATCTATCCAGGAGTTCTTGTGATACAATTTTTCACCTCATGTAAAAAGCATCCATCCCACTCTTTCTTTAGACAGATCTAGTAATAACTTCATCTGCAGGAAAATTGTCTCTGGAGGTATTAAGCAAACAAACCAAGTTAAATTAAACTCTGTGAGCAACCTGATTGCCCAAGCTGATCCTCTGAGGTCAGTTCTCCACCTAGGAATCACACTTGGGTCTTCGGCATAAAAAAGGGTAAAAATCAATAATGGTTCTGTTTGTTATCTTTGATGGGATGGGGTGAGTAGAGAAATGTGCTTTAATAAATATAGTCAGAGACCAAAGAACTTTTGGCAGTTGTCAAGTATGGCACCCAGTTTCACCATTATAATTCAAGATCACTTATAGTCTGCTTTAATTGTCTTAGTGAGCCCACATCTCACTGCTTTCTACTGCATAAAAAACAGATGAACATGCCTTCGAAGGAAGAGCTTTTTTAAAAAAATGTTATTTTGTTAAAATATCAGAATCAATATTTTTCCAAAGAGAACACTTTGGATGTTTAAATTCAAAATCCTAATTAACAAAAGGAGAAAGTTTAAAATATATCTAAGAGATGAAATGACTATTTTCTTGCTCTTTTGCAGAGTACAAATTGTCCTTTCATGCATAAAAAGTGGCAATAATTTTAAAAAATAATAGTAATTATTATTAGCAGGCTGCTTTTTTTTTTTTTTAATCCAACTGTACTCTCAGGGAAAAAAAGCACAGGTAGCAAAACTTCATCTCCCCAAAATGCACTTCAATACATTTTATGTCTAAAAAACTAATTTAAAATAATGTCAGCATCTTTCAGCTGCAGAATATGAAGCTCAGCATCTTTAAATTATTTAAGAGGTCCTCAGAGAGTTGGTTACGCTTATAGCATCAGATTTACTCAAAGCAATGGAAAGAGCCAAAGCAAAATGTCGAATCAGGACTTCCTAAGAGATTTCACAGAGGATCCTTTCTTTTTTTACTTCACTGCAATTGAAACCTTATGAAATTTTTGTGCAAAAATATGTTTCCTTCAAGATAGGTTTACTGACAAGCTTTGTTTTCCACTTAATTTAAAAGAGCTGATGTTTGAGAGGACTCCAGTGAATGTCTCCATCAAGAATGTATCAGGCTAATTTGAATATGAAACATACAAGTCTATCAAACTCTAAATGATTGATCTGGATTTCCTGGGTAGCTCCTCTCCTGAGGTATTTTCCTGAGGTAAGTTCAAAAGGGAAGTTCTGTCACGAAAGCATCATGCTGTACTTGGATGTATAGTGGGAGTTTAATTGAACTGAATAACGTTGATGCTTATTGGTGAATAGTGACAATGTTATTCAATTGAATAACTGTTTCTCATGGTTAAAAAAGAAAAAGAAACCTTGGAAATTAGTAGAATTTTATTAGCCCCCACTAAGTAGACCAGAAATTACTTTTATTGAGAACTGGCTATAATAACAGCTATAATAATATGTTATTTATAATATATGTAAAGCCAGTTTGATCGAATGGTTAAGGCATTAGAACAGGAGACCTTGAATGATTTTCCTCATCTATCAATTGGCAGGCTTAAATCCAGGAAGCCCTCTCTGGAACTCACTCAACAGTCGTCTAACAACTTTGACATCAGCACACAGCCAAATGGGCTGCTGAACGCCCAGATACAGGCAGTTACGTAAATGACTGGTGCCAGGTTTTGACTTTCCTTGCCAGGATTGGTCAACTCTGAACAGGATCCGTACCCAACATGCTGTCTGCAGGACTCGTTGTTTAAGTGGGGTCTTGTCTCTACCCCTCAGTGTGGCTGTGGTGCTCCTCGACAAAATATCCGTCACATTGTGTCCAAATGTGCATCAAGAACTTACACTGGCCCAATGTCTGTTTTTTTTATCATAGACCACCCTGTCCTTGAATGGCTGGATGGACTGGACATTAACATCTGAACCAGTGTAAGTCTATGTATTTGCCATATGCTAAATAAATAAAATCTTGAATTCTACTTCCACCTTAGCCACGAAAGCTAACTGGGTGACTTTGGGCCAGTCCCTCTATCTCAGCCTTACCCACCTTTTAGGGTTGTTGTGGGAAAAAAGGAGGAGGAAATTGTGTTGGATATGTTTGTTACCTCTACTTATTTGTAAAAACAATAAAGGTGGGATACAAACAAAAAAATAAAATAATAGAATTTTGAAGTCTGATTATGCTGTACCTCTTCCCCTTCTTGTACTCTTTTAAATTAAGGTGATGTCGGTTTGAGACACTTCCTAATGTTATCTGGATAATCTGAATTTTTGTTTATCTCCATCAAGGTCATCTTCCTTGCTCTAAAAGCCTTCCTGTTGCATGAGATTTCAAATGATGAGCAGTCTTAAATATCTATGGAGTCGCAATAAAGAGGGAATTATATCATCCCAAATGCTACTGTAGTCATCATACTTGGTATAGATCAGAGGTGGTATTCCCCAGGTTCTGACCAGTTCTGGAGAACCGGTAGTAGAAATTTTGAGTAGTTCGGAGAACCGGCAAATACCACCTCTGACTGGAGATTTTACAGTATCCTTCCCCTGCCACACCCACAAAGCCACACCCACATAACCGGTAGTAAAAAAATTGCAATCCCACCACTGGTATAGATCATATTCATGCCAAGCCATTTGAGTTCTCAACAGTTTTTGGGGGGCTGTGGTGTCTCCTCCTCAATTCTTCATAACCTTTCCAAGTTGGGCACTATTCTTTTCATTCTAAAGGATCAAATATATTTGTTGGCTGAAGTTTATTGTAATTTCTAAACCTGGGTCTTCCTAAAGCACAATCACTTCTATCTATTCTAATTATTATTGGTATTAAAAAAGGGTGTTCAAGATGTCTTATGATTAAAAAGGCCACAAAATTATATTAAAAATTTGATTCATGATGAATTAATTGAAACTGATCTTTGACTGTTGAGATTTTTTTATTACATATTTTTTGGGAGAAAACCAGATTATTTAAAAAGCGGTGACTAAGCTTCCTAAAACAAATGGCACACATGAAGAAAAATTGTGAATACATATTATGTTCCTTGTTGTGGGAGGACCATGTGATTTACTAAAGGAACAATTTTTCATAAAAAAAAAAATAGAGTTAGCAGTTATTCACAAATTAAGCTAACATCAGAAGCTATCTGGGAGAGCCAGGCCTAGTTTAAGAGAAAGGAAAGATGGATCTCTCACCATAATCACATTTTTTTTTCTTATTTTGTGGTTCAAATTTATAAGATTGAATTTCCATATTGAGAAGAAAAACTTGCTGTTACTTTATATTTCTAATTATTTACTGATTCAATTTCTATAGCTGCCCATCTCAGTCACTGACTCTATTGCTGTAGTTACTCTTAATATTTTTTTGTTATGGAGGAGAATCCTGAGAGTGGCTAGAAGCAATTTTGTGGGAGTGGATGGAAATTGTGGCCCCTTTTCCAAACAGAACCAGTTCTCCCAATGCTTTTCATTCCTGTAGTTTTAGAGAAGCCAGGTCATTTTTCAATCAGGTTTTGCATTTCTTTCTATTTCAGTAAGATGATATTGCAAAGGATAAAGACTGTAATTAATATGGTGATGTTTGTCATCAATCCTCACAGAAATCCCTGAGTTATTGATTACTAAGCAAAATTAGTTTTTTAAATCAAAAAGAGAAAATTAGAATACACAGCTTCCTCGTTGTCGTTCTATCTTGCTCCATGCCTGAATTCTGATAGGCATGCTTAACTTGTTATATATAGGTCCAAATTTAATCATAATTTAGTTGTTTATTTAAAGTGTTCTCTTTTAAAGTGTTCTCTTGTTTTCTGAAAAAACGAGTAATCATTTCCTGTCTTATAACTCACAAGATTCTGTTTCTGGAATCAGAAACAATTTCTCCCTGCAGCTAATTAAAAAATGCACCTATTTAAAGAAAAAAGAGTAGCAAAGGATTAAAATAAAGAGCCATATACTAGATCTTCCTAAAGCTAGTATTTTGAAGATACTTCTCCCTCTGTAATTGTTGCACACAACTTTCCTCTTGCCTTCAAGAACTATGACTGAAATACTAAGATCTTTTGAGTCTTCTCTGTTTACATTACATCTGACAGCCAAAACTTAATTACTGCACAAATGTGAAGTAGCTACAGATTTAAAGTTGCATCAGAACTTCAGTAATAAAAGCCTGCGTATTGGAAAAGAAACTTTAAGAGCAAATGTCCAAACAAAATAGCACCACTAAACTTGTGTGGAAAGAACCAAAGTAGCTGGAATTGTGTGGGGAGTGGGAATATAGACTTAAAATCATTACCATGATTCTGATAGTTCATTTTATTTTTTCACACTATTTATGTTTTAAAAGTCCAAGGCAGGGGAGAAATACCTCTGTATCAAATTCAGGATCCATCCCACTTGACAAGAAGCTCCTCCTTTTTCTATTTTCTCTTCCCCTATTGTAGGTTGGATACCACTGTGGCCAGGGTAGAATGATGGATGAGAGCCCATAGTGTTATATGCACTCAATACTGCAGAAAAGGCTCTGAATGCCTTTGGGAAAATTTGCAGTGTTCTCTAGAGGAATGAGATCTCTGTTGGCTAAAACTGCGAGAATAGCTCGCAACAACATTGCCTTCTTTTTTATTTATATTTTGCAAACTGGCTTAACTGGTAATATAGAAGAATAGACCACTACTTTACAGTATATAGAGCTGGAAGAGTAGGGTGTGACAAGGTACATTTCCAATGCTATAGCACTGTTATAATGGTATAATGCTGTAGGCACAAAGCACTAGAACAGAGATAATCAACCTTGGCAACTTTAAGACTTGCAGTCTTCAACCTTCTTTACAGTCTTTACAAGGCTGGCTGGGGAATTCTGAAGTGGACAGGTCTTAAAAGTTACCAAGGTTGGACATCCCTACCCTAAAACTACCAAACCACTGTCTTATACTTCAATCCAAACCAAACCAAGCAGAGGTGATATTCATCAGGTTCTGACCAGTTCTGGAGAACCTGCAGTGGAAATTTTGCATAGTTCAGAGAACTGGCAAATACTACCTCTGACTGCAGATTTTACAGTATCCCCTGCCATGTCCACCAAGCCACGCCTACAGAACCAGTAGTAAAATAAATTGAATCCTACCACTGAAAATCAAGCCATTTTGCATCCAGAACCGCAAAAAGAACAACTTGACATCTAATCCAAAATAGGTGCATTTTGTTTTTCAGCACATTATTCTTGTTTTCTAGTAACTTCCACCATGGATATTTTAGCACATTTTATACAGGCTCCTATATATGCCACCTTTCTTCTAAGGCAGTTTCAAATATTGCAAAGAGAACAGATTTGGCCCTCTTCATAGCTGTCTGTTCTATAATATTGGTCATGCATCAAATTTCATGCCATGTGAACCTCCAAAATTACACATCATCTTCCTTCCCTTCAGACATTATTGAAACATCCAGTGCTTGCCATAGAAAATAAAACGTGTTGGAGCAGTCTGACTTTAAAAAGTTGGGCATGGAACTTATCTTTAAATCTTTGATGGAGTGCAGTCCTTTGCAACAGTTCTTAAAACATGCAAGATTTTTGGAGGAAGGAGAGAAAGCTAAAGATTCCTTATTTGGGGATGTTAGGTTTTTTTCATTAATACATAGGTTTGGGAATTACCTTCCATGGCAAGGCAGCTATTTTTCCAAAAATATACAAAATACATTTCTGAAAAGCTTCTGGTTGTTGCAGTGGTACTCTTTTTTCTTCCTCTTTTAAAATATTTTTTTGATTGTTCAGTGTGCGATCTAGTTGGTGTACTAATGATGTCATGATGTATTATTATTTTATTGTATGGACTGCGTATTCTACTCCTGCATAGATTCAGGTTTTGATTGAAGTGGCATAAAAGCACTTGTAACAAGTGACTTAATGCAGTGCAGAATACTTTTAAAGTGGTGGCTATTCATAGGGATGGCCCTAGTTTTGCTCTATCCTTGTAATGTTCTTTGGCAATGCTTTGTTTATATCCTTATTATTTTGGAGTGTAAACAAAGCAAGCAAGAAGGGACATATAAGATTGGCTACAGTTTTGCAAATGCATAGGATGACAAATGTGTATGCCAACAGCATGTTGTTGCTGCCCTCCACATCCTGCGATCATCACTTATATAGGTAGTCCTCAACTTAGGACCACAATTGAGCCCCAAATTTTTGTTGCTAAGTAAGACATTTGCTAAGTGAGTTTTGCCCCATTTTATGACCGTTTTTGCCATAGTTGCTCAGTGAATCACTGCAGATGTTAAGTTAGTAACAGTTGTTGTGAATCTAGCTTCCCCATTGACATTTTTGCTGTAGCCAAAGGGGGTCACACCAACTCTGGGATGCTGCTACCATCATAAATGTGAGTCAGTTGCCCAGTGTCTGAATTTTGATCCAGTGACCATGGGGATGCTTGCAACAGTCGTGTGAAAAATGATCATGTCACTTTTCCAGTGCTGTTGTAACTTTGAATGGTCATTAAACAAATTGTTCTTGTAATGTTTTGTAAAATTCTGCCGGAAGTCTATCTGGGTCTGGTGCCTTTCCATAATTTTGTTTCTTAAGTGCTTCAGTTAACTCCATCATGGTTATATTGCTTTCTAACATTGTTTCAATCTCTTTAGGTATCTGAGGTAAATTAGCATTCTGTAAATACTGTTTAACTCTTTCCTCATCAATATTCTCTTGTGTGTATAGTTTCCCATAATAATCTCAAATAATTTCCTTTTTCTCTTTACTACCATAGAAAACTTGGCCTTGGTCATCTATTAATTGCGATATTTTCCTTGATTCTTTCTCCTTTCTCAATTTATATGCTAACCACCTACCTGGTTTATTTGCATCTTCAAAATAGTTCTGTTTGGCACTTCTAATCTTTTTGTGCTAATTCTTTTTTTTTCTATTAGACCCATTTTATGTTTGGTTATATCCATTTTTAACTTAATGTCCTTTCTCTGTGGCATTTTCTGTAGCTCTTTTTCAAGTCCTTTATACTCATCTTCTAATGCCTTAGAGGCTAATCTTTTCATGGTATTTCTTTTCCTTGTATAGTCTATTATCAAGCCTCTGGCATATGCCTTCATTGTATCCCATACATTCTGGATTGATGTATCGTCTTTTTTGTTTTCTCTAAAGAAAAAAGCCAATTCTTTCTCCATCCACAGTGTGTAGTCTTTTCCCTTTAAAATAGTATTATTCAACATCCATCTAGTTCTTCTTCTTTGTCCTTTCCATTTAATTGTCATTGGATTGTGATCTGCCCAAGTACTTGTTTCAATATTTATTTCTTGAATATTAGTTAACAATTCTGTTGACATCCATATCATATCTATTCTGGACCATGATAAGTGTCTATTTGAGTAGAAGGTGTATTGTTTAGTTTCAGCATTTCTTTCTCTCCATGTATCTTGAAAGTTTATTTCATCTACCATTTTAATAAAAGATTTAGGGAGAGTCTTTCTATTTTGCTTTATTGTTTTCTGTGTTGTGTAGTTTAGTTTATTGTCTACAATTCCATTAAAATCTCCCCTCATAACTGTATTAACATAGTCCAGTTGAACTATTTTCATAGGTAATTTTTTATAGAATTCTTCTTGTTTGTCGTTCGGGGCATAAATTGCAATCAGGAGTGTTTTCATATTATTGTCCATTATTTTCACCATTAATATTCTTCCATCATCATCAGTATAAATCAATTTTGCTGAGATGGTCTCTTTAATATATAAAACCACTCCTCTTTTCTTACATTGTGTCAAGGAAGTGAATATTTTCCCTAATTTTGGCTGTATCAACAATTGTTCATATTGTTTTTTAATATGTACTTCTTGTAGGCAGATTATATCAAATTTTAATTTCTCTAATTTATGAAAGATTTTCCTTTTAACGGCTGAGTTAAGTCCATTTATATTAATTGTAATCATTTTTTTCTCTTCCATGGTTATATTTTGTAATTAGGTTTTACAGCTCTCGTGGATCTTGGTTCACATTGTTCTTTGGCTTCCTCCTTTCCGTCTACTGCACCTTCTTCTTTTTCAGTCGTCATTTGGGAGTCCTCTTGGAATTTAATTGGTGAAATTTATTTTTCTGCCTCTTCCTCCCCTCTGAAAAATTCTGTGTAAAATGATTCAGCTTTCTCAATTGAGTCAATTCTATATCTCTGTTCTTATAACATTAAATATATAAACATTAAACCTTCTGGAATCAACCATCTATAATTCACCTCTTTTTTAAGTAATAATTTGGTCAGGAATCGGTATTCTCTTCTCTTCTCATCTCTCTCACTCTTCTGGGTACTTGTTTCAAGACCATAATCTCCTTATCTCTGTATTTCAATGTTTTCTCTCTTGCCACTTGCAATATTTGTGTTTTAATGGCTTTCTTTGTAAATCTAATATGAAGTTCTCCTGGTAAGCTATTTCTCATTGCATATCTTGTGAAGACTCGATAAACCTCATCTATTCCATCCATCATCTTCTCTTCAGTTATTTCCAAAGCTTCAGCCAATATTTCTTTCATTATCTCAGCTAGATTTTGTCCTTTTTCTTCCTCTATGTTTTGAAATCTAAGATAAAATTCTGATCTGTCCATCTCCCATCTCAGCATACCACTTTTATCCTGTTCAACCACAGTTAATCTTTTATCAATGTCTCCAATCTTCTTATCTCTTTGTTTATCTTCTTCTTCAATTTTTTGGAGTCTCTCATCATACTTCATCATCATTTGTTGGATGTTCTCCATGTTTTCATCAGTTTTCTCTGTTCTTTGTTCAATGTTCTCTGTTCTTTGTTCAATGTTCTCTATTCTCTTTTCAATATTTTCTGATCTTGTTTGAACATTTTGAATTGCTTGCATAATCATCTGCAGGGTCACTTTTTCTTGTTCTTTTTCTTGTCTTAATATTGTCTGTATTGAATGTTGTCCTCCAGATGGTGGAGAGGAAGAAGTGGAAGTTGAAGAACCAGGAGCTGTTAATTTCCTACTCATTTTGAGGAGTTCAAAATCTTCAGGTTCTTCTAGACCTTAATCCAGTTGTAAAATAACCAATTGCAGTTCCAAATAAAAATAGTAGGAAAAAAATAGGAAAATAGTAAGAAAAGAGAAGCCAAATAGTAATAATAATAGAAAAAGAAGAAAAAATTTCTTCAGGTTCTTGTATACCTTAATCCAATCGGTTGGTCAGATGACAGTAAAAATTCAAAAATGAAGGAAAAGACCATAAACACACCACGAACACACACAGACATACACAAAAATTGTAAAATCCTAAAAAAGGTGAAAAAGTGAAGAAAAAGTCTAAAAAAGAAAGGAAAAATTCTTCAGGTTCTTCAACACCTTAATCCAATTAAGAGGTCTCAAATATAAAAATATGCATAAAAATAAACCAAAAAAAAAAAAAAGGAAAAAAAATATGGAAGGTAGATGGAAAGACAAAAATACCAGGAAGGTAAAGAGAAAAAAAAGGCTACTCCCTTAAAAAGAAAAGGAAGGGAAGCATTAATACTAAAGCTTTTCCTTTAAAATAAAAAGCAGACGTAGAAATTTAACTTCCAAATGCAAGAAAAAAAAAAAAAAGACAAGTTCCAGAGAGCCAAAAATCCAAACAGCTATTGCAAAAAAAAAAAGTAAACTGATGAGGAGGGGTAGCACAGCTCAAAAAGAATAAAAAGAGCACACTGCACTTTGTTTGATTATCCAAGACTCTTGTTATAACTCTCTTCTCCAAAGACTTATCACCTTTTCTTTTCCTAAGCTTCAACACCAGACTCCAGCTGTTGATAGAAACCCAGAAGAGCACCTGTAATAATAATACTCTCCCGTGCTCTTCCCTCTATCTTATCAAGCAGGCAATGTCCTTGAAACAAAGTCTCAGTTCTTTTTCAGCTTTGTCTGGTCAAAAGAAAAATAGAATATTTCCAAGCCTCTAGTTGGCAGTGTTACAAAGTTTCTTTAGCTTTCACTTTCCCCCTCCTTTTCCAAGCAAAATATAATAAGAATTAATTAAAAAAAGAGAAAAAGATATTTAAAAAATAACTAAAAAGGAGTCACTGACTTAAAATATTATAAAATCAAAAAGGAGAGAAGAATATATAAAAAGAAGAAAAAAACCAGTCCAGTTTCAAAATATAAGATCATGTGTAGGAAATCTATCAATGAAGAAAAAAAAATATTACTTTGAAATTCCTGTTTAAAATCACCGCTTAATCACTTATGTCAAAACTTTTACAGATTCTTTCTTTCCCTTAGGGTGTCCTTTCAAGTCTTAAAATAAAGAAAAAGTTCTCACCAAACCGGCACACTTTCTCTTTCCATTCTCTTTCGTTTCGGAGCTGTCCCAACTTCAGCAGCTTTAATGGCTGCCTCTTTGCAGCTGGCAAAAAGAGCCTCTCCTGGATCTACCAGGGACTTTGTGATATCCCTGGGTTCAACAGGATGTGCTCTTTACATTCACTGTCTCTTCAGGATGGTTTAGATCCACTTGGACTGTCCAGGAGCAAAGATATCGGTTACAATCTCAGACCTCCAAGATCGCATGCTGTATCGTCGCAACGCCAGCTCCGCCCTCCCAAACAAAATGTTGTAAGATGAGCACTTGCTATATAATGATAGGAGCATGGGGAATGCAGACATTTATATATGGAGTAAACAAACAAGATCAACAAAGCTTCTGTTTCACAGATGTCAACCTTTGCTATAGAAACATCTATTCTAGGTCCACCAAATCTGGGTTGCTAACATCCAGGCAACCTCTAGATGTCAGCAAAGGGTTGGTGTTTTCTGAGTCTTTTTTCTGGCTTTTGTTTTTTTGCAGCCTAGATATGATAGCCTTAAAAAGTTGGAGTGACTGAACATCTGTTGTGGCAGCTGTGGGTTAGAAAGCCGGAGTCGGACACTCTAATTAAAATTAGACTTAAAACTATATCTCTTACAAGTCATATGGTCCTTTGGACTGAACAAAGAGGAGACACTGTATGTCCATGGCTTTGTCCCTTTGGTGCATTGTTCTCCTGTATGTCAGCTACTGCTGTTGTCTCCCTGTTCCCATAATGCCTTGGTCTTTGGAAGACAATGGATTTGGTTGTGACATGCTGCATTAAAGAGAAAAGACCGGATTTTATTCCCGTTTGCTGTGTTTCCTAGGGTGTCTATAAAACCTGGAATTTTTTTCTCATATCCCCATTCAGTTATCCATGTGTGTGTGTGTGCATGTGTGTGCTTGTATGCATACATGTATTTTGTATTGATACAAAATTTTGTATTGATAATTACTACATTCATATTTTCTAAGCCTTTATTTTCCTTTTTACATGTATAAAATGTTTAGATTTCTATTCTTCAGATTATTAGATATCTAAGAGCTCTGTGCTTCTGGCAATCAGGACCTCAATCCATCTAAATGATAATTGAGATAGTTAAGATTTCAGCTGATTTTTTTTTTTTTAACAATCAAGCACTTTCTCCAAGGAGGGGAAAAATTGGCTTAAGTCTTTCAACTGCGTCGCTTGAACTGCATGGAAGAAGAAAAAAAATCATTCTAGTTTTGGCCATTGGCTGGAAACGAAATTCAGTTTGTTTTGCCATTGATACGAATGAACTTATTCCTTTTACCATGTATCTTAGCGATCCAATTAGATATTTTGAAAACTTCTTTTCTGAAGCAAAAAGATAAGACTTCTCATCCCATTTTAATAAAACATATAGCCCTACTTGCCCTATTATCTCTTTATTAGAAGTGGCATTTAATTAAATCAAATTTAAGAGTGAGCTCGGTGGAATTGTTGATGAGGAATTCATCTGCCGGAAATGTTAACTGAAATATATAACATATTTGTAAGGGAGGAAAAAGAAGGGTAACTTCAGATCTTTCCTCCATTAAATTAAAAGATAATGCTTATATTGCTGCCAAGAGCAATGCCTTCCCAAGATTACAGATATTGCCTCTTCTTCAGAGATACTAGAATGAAGAATTAATGATACCAATCAATACAATTAATGGCTATTTTCATTCTCTGGATTTAGCTAGTAAGGGCTTTCATCATGAGCCAACATGTGAATGTTGTAAGTGAAAACGCTGGATGGAGTGGGTTGTGATCCCAGAACACATGATTAAATGAATGTCAAGCATATGAGTTTGCATCAGGATAGGATAGTGCTTTCTGGTCATTCTGACAAAAGGTTGGATATTTCTGATTGGAAAAATGACTTCCTAAAAAGCAGCAGCCTCCAAACGTAATGGCTTTGCGTCCTGGCGGGGAAAGGAGAGGTGAACCAGCCCGTGCAAATGGCGGGATGTTACATACGCATGTATGCTCCAGCCTGACCTCACGCAAATCAAGTACCACATGTGTGTGCCGGTCAGTCATTCAGCAGCTCGGTTCCAAACAGGCCATGGTGCAGTAGTGGGCCACAGCCCAGCGGTTGGGGACCCCCCCCTTTAAAGAAGATAAATTCCAATTTTGCCTTATTTGGCATTCTTCCCATTCTTATTTTGTGTAGACTAGGATACAAAGGCAGCCCAAAACAATTCCTCTTTACTTAATGCAGCCTGGCAAGCCAAAAGGCTGGACACCCCTGATATAGATAACAGTAGAACCAGTGGAATCAGTGGAACTTGCCTCTAGAAGTTGTGGATGCTCCAATACTGGAGGATTTTAAGAAGAGATTGGACAAGCATTTGTCTGAAATGGTATAGGGTTCCCTGCCCAAGCAAAGGGTTGGACTAGAAGACCTCTAAAGGTCACTTCTAACTCTGTTATCCTGTTAATAGGAATGTAGTTCAATGCTCCTTAAAAACATTATTGTTTCATTTACTAGATTAATGTACTGACTTTATTGGAAAAAACTATGGACAGAATGTTCCTTCCTCCTTTTTTTCCTCCAGATCAACAACCCACTGAGGCTTAAGAGAGTGACTGTCCGAAGTCACACCACTTTCTTCACTTGTGAGTGAAGAAAGGATTAACTGGGGGAAGCTGTATCTGACTAAATGGGAAAACAGGACTGATAATGGGAGTTGAAACTGAAGAATTCAGTTCCCCCCCACACCAAATTTCACTGTTAAAATAAAGCTAGTTAAACCACTTAGCAAGATGGCAAGATCTATATTTGCATTTTTCTTTGTGCAAAGTGGCACAACTACAGGTCTTAGATATTTATTGAGAGCACCAGCTCTAACTATGGAACATTGATGTATGGCTCAATTCTTGTGCTACTTTTTCAGGAGGAAGAAGAAAGTAAACAATCCACTCATTTAAAGTTGTGTTCCTTCCAAAGATAGATTTTTCTTTCCCTTAGCTGGTTAATATGTCCTAAGTTGAAAAGTGTTGTTTCAAATATTTGCAGTTATTAATTATGTTTCTGACAATATTCTGGATCAAACGCTCCACAATGAATTTGTGATTTGATTTCTTTTTTAGTATCATAATTGCACATTGTAAACAACATTCCCTTTTCCCAAAAGGTTGTGCAATTTTATAAAAACAAGAGAGAAAAGGGGGAGGGGAGTGAGCAAGAACAAAAAATTCCATTGAAGTAGAAATTAAAAAGAGATGTTTGATATGATAAATAATGACTAGATAATGGGTTTCAATGGGATATGGAAATATATTCTGCAACGTGAAAACCTATTGAAAGGGTTTGCTGGAAAGGAGGGAAGAGGTGACATTGAAATTTTACTTAAGTTATCTAATTTTCTCTTCCTTGTGCAAACAAGAGCACATCAGATGGATTTTGATTCCATAGCAGGCCAAAGCTTAGATGTAAGTCACATCATTCTAGTTATGTGGATAGAATAAAGGAATTCTTTAATGATAGAAATCAAGGTCAGTCTACACATTGTTTAAAGAGCAGGATAGATAGATAGGTAGATAGATAGATAGATAGATAGATAGATAGATAGATAGATAGATAGATAGATAGATAGATAGATAGACAGATAGACAGATAGATAGATAGATAAACTAGAACATTTTCTTAAAAGCAAAAATGATAGCAAGTGTCCTTTTGTGTGATATAATTTTGAAATATAAGGCAGGTAGTTTTTATAGAGAGGATTGCTCTTAATTATTGAATCCAGGCCATAAAAGACTGATATTGATACTACTGAAATACTCCAGGTAGAAAAATTCCAGTGCTCAATGGGGACTTCCAGTATTTATAGAATGAGTAGTGAACTGCTTTATAAAAAAACAAACAAACAAGAAAAGGGTGTGTAAGGAGAAAAAATTAAGAATGAAGCCGTGAGTAGGATTCTGAAATACTGCTTGTTACGAACTAAGCAAACTCGTTAACTGCATTTCTAATAGTTTTCTTTCCATGGCAGGCTCGTAGCCTGCACTTCTGATTGGCCCGTTGACAGCGGATGGTGATTGGTCGGTTTTGGCTGATCGGATTGGCTGAAAGTGGGTTGCTGCTGATTGGACGTTCTCAGCACGGCAAACTCAAATCATTGGGTGTTGTGACAGCAGCCAGCTCTATAAAAGGAGCTGCTGCTGCCCTAGTATTTTCGCTCTGTTCGGAAGTCACTAATAAAGAGTTGGAGTCACTATTCGATGCCTCGTCTCCGTTCCTTGCGCCCACTCTCCCAGATCTAACACTGGCAACGAGGATGGGATGTGGAGACGAGAGAGCTGAATGAACACTCATTGAACGCTAACAGAGCACATGGCTGAGAGCGCACCAATCGTGGCAGAATGACCAGCGGTGCCATACTACCCGCTCCCTTTGACCTAGCTAACGAAGACTGGGACTCGTATATGGACAGGTTTCAGATGTTCCTGGAGACCAGCAACCTGAAGGATGCTACGCCTGGCAAGAAACAAGCTGTATTCCTGACCCATTGCGGGCCCGCCGTTTTTAAAATTGCAAAGGCACTTGCAAACCCAGCTGAAGTCAAGATGATGGACTGGGACAACCTCGCCCCAATCCTCCAGGCCCATTATGCCCCAGTGGTGCCAACACTCATCAGGAGACACGAGTTTTACCAGAGGGACCAACAGGAAGGTGAAAGTGTTGGAGACTTTGTCGCAGATCTCAGAAACCTGGGAGGACTCTGTGGCTTTGCAAACCTCGAAGAAGCCATGAGAGATCGAATTGTTCTGGGTCTAAAAGACCACACAACACAAGGCGGTGGAGCGGCGGTCAGCAATGGCCGCCACGAAGAAGCCAGCAACCGGGTAAGAACTGTGCTGGAGGAAGTGTGAAAAGTGAAAGTTCTGTCTGAGCCGGGTCAAGTAACAACTTTTAAATTGCCTGGAATTGAGCTGCTTGTTGCTGGAGGATACATTGTTTCCCTAAGAAGATCGAAAGCGGCGGAGAAGCTGTCAAAGGGAACTTTTTTTTTTTTTTTTTTTGTTTACTCTCCCATCCCACGGAAAAAGCAGAAATATTTGGATATATTAGACATTGAAAGTGGATTGCTTTGAAAGCTAAGCTAAGAGACAAAGGGATTTTTGGACATTGAAAAATTTAAGAAATTGGAAAATTTTTGCTGGAGGTATGTATTTTTGATTATTTAAAATTGTTATTGCAAGTGGGAAGGGAGAAAAAAAAAAATTGGAGCAGAAACTGAAAAAGGAGGAGACTGTCTAGAATGTCTTGGTGGATCCCAAAAGAAGATGTATGGTAATTGGACCTCTTTGATTAAAAATTAATTTAGAGAGAGAAAGAGAAGAAGGAAGAAAAGTATTAACTTTTGGAACTTTTTTCTTTTTTTTAATTGCTTTTGATTGTCCTGGATTAAAAATACTTGTGGTTGTTTTGGAAAAAGTTTTCCCTTTTCATAATGGCATTGTCTGTGGATGAACTAGAGATTGACTATCAAAAATATAAAAAAGAAGATACTTTGGGCGCTTTGTTCCAATTCTTAGAAATGGCGTTATGTTCTGTTGAAAAGTTGATTATGCAGCAGAAGGACTGGGACAAGGAAGAAGAGGAAGAAGAAGCCATCTTTGATGAACAATGGGTTCCTTCCGGAGAGGAGGAGAAAAAGGATAAGAAAAAGGGGTTTTTAAGAATTATAAAAACAACCAAAAGAGAGAAAAATGAGCGAAAAGATGGAGGCAAGGTTAGAAAGCAAAGGAAAAGGAGCAAGAAAAGCGAAGAGAAAAAGCAAAGGGGTAGAAAGGGCAAGGAGAAGAATAAGCAAGAGAGAAAAGGGGGGAGGAGAAGCCTTAATGGGGGGAAGCAAGATTTTAAAAAAAAAAAGTTTATTTAGAGACAATGGGTGAATTTAATTTAGATTAAAAGAGGGATTCTGGAGGGTATATAAGAGTGTGTTTTTATATGTATATTTAGAATATAAAATTTATTATGTAATTTTAGAATCTTTTAAACAGAATCCCAAGAAAGATTTATATGTAGTATTTTTAAGTTAGGTAATGAGTTATAGATGTAACTCCAATTGTTGTACAGGAGAAGTATAGTAAAAGAAAAAAGATGAATGGATGTTTGGAAATAGAACAGACAAAGAATGTTGTTGAAAATGGTAATAATGGAAGGATATATATGCTTTTCTTTTGATTTTGTATATTGATAAAAGGCAATAAAATTTTAATTGATAAATAATTTGGATGGAAAAGAGAAGTAGGGACAAGATATGAAGTTAATATTATATGAAATATTAATATTATAATTTTGAAATGTTATGTTTTATTGGTCTATCATTATTATTATTTTTTAGAAAAGAATTTATAAGCTGTTATGCCTTGATTTTGTGTGCATTGTTTTTAGAAAACTGATAAAAATGGTTTTTATATACATATATATAAAAAAAAAATGATAATAAGATATGGAAGGAGATTTAGGTTGAATATGATGTTTGAATTTGTGTCTGTGTAAAGAGTTTTAACCCGGGAACAGACAACCTTCAGAAAAGATCTTTTAGTTTTGTCTATGTTTTATGTTTTGTGTTTGTATGTTTGTGTATTATGCTTATGATAAAACTAACAAAATTTGTTTTTTATTAAAAAAAAAAAGGAAAAAAGAATTAATAAAACCTTGGAGGAATGTTAGATGAGAATAATTTAAACAAGCCAGAAAGAAAAGAATATGATGACTATAAAATGGATAAATATGGAAGAGAAATGAAATTGAATAGGAGTAAAGAGAAATAAGGAGAAATTTGATGAAAGATATTTGTGTGTCCATATGGGGATGGGATAAATTGGAATTATGCTGTATAAAAATATTGTTTTGTTTGACTTGTAAGGACTTACAATATTAAGAGGTTTTATGTGTTTATGTATTTACTGGTTAATGATGTGTTGTTTTATCTTTAAAATTAATAAAAATTTGTTTCAAAAAAAAAAAAAAAAAGACCACACAACACAGAGCAAGATTATGGCAAAGGAGGACATCGCCCTCGTGGATGTCACCCCGATGCTACTGCAGCAGAAGCAACCAGGAAGTCGGCAGCTCGAATGCGCTGAGCAAACGGACCACACCGCCAACTCGCCAGTGACCCTACGCCCCTTTCTGAGAGGCATGCAATGACCACCCACCATGAAGACCTTGAATCCTCATCAGAAAGTGAGGAAGAGGAGGTCAACAGACTCAGGTCAGACCACGATCAGTGAGATCAACGGATTTGTAAGCCCTCGTATCAGTGTGCTGGATGCGGGGGAAACCACCCATGATCAGACTGCAAATTCCTAGACGCCCTCTGCCGTTCCTGTGGAAAGAGGGGTCACATTCCCAAAGTCTGTAGAGGCAAACGAGGGTCCAGCCCAAACCGAAGAGAAAATAATTTCCGGCAGACGACAGGCACCCCACCACTAAATCGGGACTGCCCAAGCAACCACTACTACAGAAATCTAGCACCAGCCACTTCTACCAGACGAGAAGAGGTGCACCAAACCATCACCATCGGCCACGCTTCATCCCTTGATGCAAGAAAGATCCGAGTAAGGGTCATCATTGAGAATCGTCCATGCATCATGGAAGTCGACTCTGGGCCCTCCCTATCAATGGTCTCCTGGAAAACCCTCAAACAGCTGATCCCTGACATCCGTCACCAGAATCTCAGCCCTCAGAAAATTATATTAAAAGACTACCAAGGAAATAGAATCCCAGTCGCCAGTTCCAGCCACAACCAAGTCTCCTTCAAAGACCATACCGCAACTCTACCACTTACAGTCATCGATAAAGATCGACCCAGCTTATTAGGCTTGCAGAGATTCGCACCACTGGGAATCGAACTGGCGGGCATCAACCAAACCAAAAGTGATGACTGGGAAGCGGCCCTCGTCCAAGAATTCCAGGAAGTGTTCACCGAGAAGCCAGGCAAGTACAAGGGATCCCCCATATCATTTAATCTCTGCCCAGATGTTGTGTCCATTCGCCTTAAGCCCCGTCAAGTGCCTTTTGCACTCAAACCAAAGATTGACGAACAATTGGACAAATTAATAGCCCAAGGCATGTTGGAACTGATTGACCACACCCGATGGGAGACCCCAATTGTAACCCCCATAAAGCCTGACAGATCTCTGAGAATTTGTGGGGATTACAAGCCCACCCTAAATCATGCACTTCAGCAGAGCGCTTACCCCGTGCCGGTGTCCAACACCTACTTCACTCCCTTGGTGGCAGGAAAATATTCGCAAAATTGGACCTTGCCCAGGCGTACCAGCAGCTGCCCGTAGATGCAGCGACCGCAGAAGCCCAAACTATAGTCACGCACAGAGGTGCATTCAAGTGTAATAGACTCCAGTTTGGAGTGAGCGTAGCACCTGGCATCTTCCAAAGTTTGATGGAGAGATTGCTACAAAGCATAAAAGGGGTCGTGCCATATTTCGATGATGTCTTGATAGCTGCCCCCACTAGAAATCTACTAGAAAAACGGCTAAGAATGGTCCTCCAAAAATTCAAAGACGCTGGCCTGAAAGTCAAGAAGGACAAGTGCCAACTTTGTACTGAGAGGGTTGAATTCCTTGGTTACCTTCTTAACAAACAGGAAATTCACCCTACTGAGAAAAAATTGGCTGCAATAAAAAATGCCCCAAGACCTCGAAACAAAACAGATCTTCAAGCCTTCCTGGGACTTATTAACTTTTATAACATCTTCCTACACCAGAAGGAGACTGTTGCTGAACCCCTGCATAGGCTCCTCGATAAAAAGGCATCCTGGGTCTGGGGACATCGAGAAGAGTGAGCTTTTCAGCAAGTAAAAGACCTTTTAACATCAGATGCTGTATTAGTACAATATAATGAGACTTTAACCTTAAATGTCTGTGATGCTTCACCGTTTGGAGTAGGAGCCATCCTGAGCCACGTCCTGCCAAATGGCACTGAGGCACCCACTGCATTTTTTTTCCAGAACTTTATCTAAAACTGAAAGAAACTATAGCCAACTAGATAAAGAGGCTCTCGCTATTGTGGCTGCGATCAAATGCTTCCATGAGTACGTATATGGAAGGTCCTTTTCTATAATCACCAATCACAAACCATTACTGGGCATCTTGGCGGGGGATAAACCAACTCCCCATATCTTATCACCATGAATGACACACTGGTCAGAATTTTTAGCCGCATACGACTACCAACTGCGACACCGACCGGGGAAAGCCATTCCCCATGCTGATGCCCTGAGCCGCTCTCTGCTACCAGAAGTCCTAGACGACCCGGTTCCAACACTAGCTGTACTACAGATCGAGACACTCCCTTCACCACCGCTGAATGCACAAGACATCACATCCGAAACAAGGAAAGACCCTTGTTTAGCACGAATCCTCAGCTGGGTAGAAAGGGGGTGGCCTGACAATGAACTCAATGACATTTTCAAGCCCTTCAAACACAGGCAGACAGAACTTTTCACCCATAAAGGATGCGTATTGTGGGGAGACAGAGTTGTTATCCCAGAAAGACTACAGCATAAGATCCTAAAACTATTGCATGGTGGACATCCCGGCATCGTGTGGATGAAAGCACTAGCAAGGAGCTACGCTTGGTGGCCAGGTATAGATAAGCAAATAGAAACCTTGGTGGCCACCTGCAACAAGTGCCAGGAAACATGCTCAGCTCCACCAAAAGCACCACCAACTCAATGGAAGCACCCCGAGGTCCCTGGTCCCATATCCACATCGATTTTGTGGGACCCACCAAAGGGCATACATTTCTCATTACAGTGGATGCCTATTCCAATTGGCTTGAGGTCCACAAAATGAAGAGCACCACCACAGAGGTAGTCATTAAAAAACTAAAGACTATATGCTACACACGGTTTGCCAGATGTCTTGGTTTCAGACAATGGCCCACAGTTCACTGCCTTGGCATTTGAACAGTACCTAGCAGACTGAGGGATACGCCACGCTTAAACATCACCGGCTCACCCTGCGGCCAATGGTAGGGCTGAATGAATGGTCCAGTTCATAAAGAAAACCTTACACAAGATGGAACAAGGGGACATCCATGACAAGGTAACTAGGATGCTTCTCCTCCAACATATTACTCCGAACAGCACCACAAACAAAACCCCAGCCGAACTCCTGATGGGCCGGAAATTTCGATCACATCTTGACCGTTTATACCCTGCCTACACACCGGAAAAGCCCCTGGGGTCCAGTAGCAAGTACCGCACATTCAAGGTAGGTGACCCGGTCTTTGCAAAAAAACTTACCGGTGACCCATTGTGGGTCCCCGCTACCATAACTCAACTTATGGGTCCCTGTTCCTACCATTTGCAAACTGCTGATGGGAAACTGTGGAAGCGCCACATCGACCAGTTACATTCCAGGCTGGCGCCTACCCCTTCCACGAGCCCTGAACTCCAAACTGGGGGGGGGAGGGAAATTGAGGAGACCGAAAATGTACTAGTACCTGATCCAGTACACGAAACTCAGCAATCAGCGCAACCAAGCCTGGAATATTCACCTTTCGAAGAGGAGCTGGGACAGATGGTCATCTCACCACGTAGCAGCACGGCGGCATCAGCAATCCCAGAGAATCTAGATAGCAGCCTTGACGGGAGTAGAGATGACAACCCCGAGTCACCCAACGGAGAAGTCAGATCACAGCTACCGCTGAGTCTAACAAACAGCCCACCGGAAGCAGAGTCCGGCCAAAGACTGGTGGAGCAACATAGATCAGGTCGGCAGGTGAAACGACATGCCTACCTGCGAGAATACATCACCCCACCCTTGAGACGGAACTTAGGGGGGAGGGCTGTTATGAACTAAGCAAACTCGTTAACTGCATTTCTAATAGTTTTCTTTCCACGGCAGGCTCGTAGCCTGCACTTCTGATTGGCCCGTTGACAGCGGATGGTGATTGGTCGGTTTTGGCTGATCGGATTGGCTGAAAGCGGGTCGCTGCTGATTGGACGTTCTCAGTGTGGCAAACTCAAATCATTGGGTGTTGTGACAGCAGCCAGCTCTATAAAAGGAGCTGCTGCTGCCCAAGTATTTTCGCTCTGTTCTGAAGTCACTAATAAAGAGTTGGAGTCACTATTCGATGCCTTGTCTCCGTTCCTTGCGCCCACGCTCCCAGATCTAACACTGCTGATCTCTTTGTCCTACAGGGATGATTTGGGAGCCTAATTTTCTCTGCAGCCAAGCTGAATCCATCCCATTTTCAACTTCCATCTTTATTTGTGGTTTCTTCTGCAACACCAAATTTGGACCCATCATGTTCTGTTTTTGGAGAATTAACTTGGTAATAGTCAGATAGAAGAACTTTAGAGTCCCACGTTTTTTGCATTTCAACTAGTTTGTAATTCAGCTTGTAATTCAACTCCATCCATTTCAGTTCTTTAGAGAAGTTCCTTTACCTAGCTTCTTTTTTTGTTGGAAATAATAAACAAGCATTCTAACAGTAACAGCAGCCAGTTAGTGGAGCCAATTATTCAGGTAGCGAGTAATTGGCTGCATTCAAGTAAATGGTAGATGTATTCTTGGACCTGGGTTTCTACACAGAGCAGCAATTGGACAAAATAACTCAAATGGATTCTTTCAACTCCATAATTCCATGAATCTCTGGATTTAATAATCCTGGAAAATGAGGAGTTTTAGGTGATTGGAAATGTGAAAATGTGCTATCTATATGGATCCTGTATCTCTTTTGAAAAAAACGATGGGCCAGGTTCAGAAGAAAAGCCAAATTGCTCTCTACTACCATATCTCCTGGGAATACCCATTTATTTATAAATTGTGGGATATGTAATCAATAAAGGTAAAGATAAAGGTTCCCCTCGCACATACGTGCTAGTCATTTCCAGCCCTAGGGGGTGGCACTAACCTCTGTAACAAAGCCAAAGAACCAGCATTGTCTGAAGATGTTTCCGTGGTCATGTGGCCAGCATGACTAAACACTGAAGGCTCACAGATCGCTGTTACCTTCCCACCAAAGTGGTCCCTATTTTTCTACTTGCATTTTTCATGCTTTGGAACTGCTAGGTTGGCAGTGCCGAGCTGCTGACTTTTCTGATTGACAAACTCAGGGTCTTAGCCACATCCCCACGTACTCAATAATCAATGGTAATTAATGCTATTGTGAATTTATTATTCCTGTCTCCCAAGCCATGTAAATAGATGCAGTAGAAGAAGTCCATTAATTTTTTTTCCCTGTTAGCTGCCAGATTTATTGCTAAATATTAGGACATTCACTGCATCTTTGGATCAATAGTCTTCAAAAGTTTGGAAAATTGTATCAAATGAAAAAATATTACAACAGCAAAGCATTTTAAAGAATCCTTCAATTAAGGATTGCTTTATTTAAAGCTAATATCCACCTTTGTATGTAAGGACATGTTTTCACACAGAATCACTGAGAAAAAGAATCTCTCTCTCTCTCTCAAAAAAAATAAATAAAATAAAATACTGGAAGTGAGACTATTAAAAATGCTTTTTTTCCCCATCTCACAACTGTTTGGATTAGGAAAATTGTTCAGTAAGAGCTGTGGTGGCACAATGGTTGAATGAGTGGAAAATAAAGTGGAAAATCTTCTTTGTGGCAGCATCTCAAATAGTGAAATACAGCTATCATGTCCTGCCTAGTCCGTCTTTTCCCTAGACTAGCCAAACCCAATCCTCCAACCGTTCTTCATATGTTTTAGCCTCCAGGCATTTAGTTATCTTAGTTGCACTTTGCACTTTTTCCAAAGTCTCATTGTGAGACTTTTCCAAAGTCTCATTGACAATATTGTAGTATTATTACCACAATATTAGGTACAGCAGCAGTTGTTCTCATGGATAAGAGGCAGGTCCTAATACTCCTTTGTGAACCAAGGAATTCTGATAATTATTTTTAGATTCACATAGGATGTTTCTACAGCAGGCTTCTCAATCTATTTTCATTAAGAGCGCCAAACAAGACAAAAATAAAATACATGGTGCTGAAGTTAATGGAAGGCTGATCTGCTTTGGGTGCTATAGTAGTAGTGTAATAATTGTAAAAATTTACATGGTCATCTGCCAATTTCTTTAAAAAAAATGATCCCCAAATTTATCATCTCATTTTCATGCTGCAAAGCTAATGAACAAATTCAGCAGTGTTGGTGGCGATAGAAATGGGCTGACAATTTTAAAACTTCTTATTCATGGCAGCATTGACTTTTCTTATTGTACCATATGCTAATTTTATTTTCCAAAGTTTCTTTAGAGTCTTCAGATGTGACACTTTGCTTTGTCCTTTTATATTTATATTTTATTGTGTTG
This sequence comes from Hydrophis major, assembly GCA_033807585.1. Taxonomy (NCBI): domain Eukaryota; kingdom Metazoa; phylum Chordata; class Lepidosauria; order Squamata; family Elapidae; genus Hydrophis; species Hydrophis major. Next base: position 293,022,679 of record CM066329.1, on the reverse strand, counting down.
TTTTAATTTTTAAAAAGAGAAAGAGAGAGAGAGAGAGAGAGAGAGAGAGAGAAGAAAGGGACAGAAAGTGCAAAAGCAGCCACAGAGAAAGGAAACAACAGAAATACATTATGCTTCGTACAAAAAATCATTTCTGCTAATTTTTAAACACATCATTAAACTTTGATCACATGGAATAATATTGATCAGTCATTTCATTATATTGACAGAAAGCTTCTTCATAATCACAAGTGGACACTTATTGATGTGCCAAGATTATTCATATGGAGTATACTTTTGTTTCAACATTAAGCAGAAATCCTTTATGCTATATCCCAAGTTTGATAAATTCTTAATTCTTCACACACACACACACACACACACACACACACACACAGTTATAATTAAATTTTTGATACATAATAATAAAAAACATAAATCTTTTTAAGCCATAGCAATCCTTGTAATACCATACTAACAAAGTTAAGAATATTAAAGCGAATTATTCAAATGTGCAACAAACTCATACAATTTATCATATACAGTAAGCAAAATTTATCATTTAGATAAATTTCCCTTTTTTTTTTTTATACTTTCAACACAATGAAAGTCATATCCAATCCTCATTCTCCTAAATAACAAGTATCTCAGATCTGGAGTTGTAGATATTGCTAATGAATGTGGACCAAACTGTGGAATCAAGAGATATTTTGATTTAATATTAAAATTAAATATTTATGCCCTCTAAAGCCCTCTTGCAACAATTCAAATAGTTTATAAACTTTACTAGCAATAAACTGATCTACAGTATTAATAAATAAATATTATTCTCTACAATTTTCAAACTAGGATTACTAGTATCCAAGAATATTGATTCTTCATATGAATAAGGGCTGGAATTAAACTTTCATTTCAACAATTCCCAAATCCAGCTTGTAATCTTTAATGCAGCACAAACAATGGAACTTTGGTTAAAAAAATAAATCCAGACTATAATGTAAATACTCACGACTTTTGAAATGTGTCCAGTAGCACTTCTTTTCATGTACAGAACAGATGGACTTCAATTTCATAATCATAGCGATTGTTTTGATTAAAAATAAAATATCCTCCCTGTAGAAGCCCCTAAATTTGCCAACCTGTGGTTTTTTATTGGTGAATTTGGTTTGGATCAATTACACTTGATTGTATTAGCTGCATACCATTCAATTAGACAACAGTCCAGACTAGACGATCCAGTTACTTTTCCTGATTTCATAGATGGAATAGTATCGAGTTATTTTTCCCCAGGAAAAGATAAATGTTCAGTTAAGTAGTCAGCTTTGAGAAATGCAATATTAGAAAGATATCCTGTATATTTAAAAATATTAATTCTATTTATATTGTCACAACTGTTTCAACCAACAAATACGTAATTTTGTAGATCTTCTCTTCTAATATTATTGTTTTATATGATTTAATGAATATTCTGTTTCAGGTGCACCGAGGGAATTGAGTATCTATTTAGCACTCATAAAAACCTACATATAATTTTGGAGTAGATTGTCTTGGATAGGTACTCAACTCTGCACACACACACACACACACACAGCATTTAAAGTGTTCTAAACAACCATATATTTTTAGAATGTTTACTTGTAAGAAAATATTCTGTACAATCTTGTATTTATAAAATGTGTGTCCTTTAATAAAGATATATAAATCGCAAGTTTTTATTGGTTTGTTTATTGGATAGTCCACCAAAGTCTATCCTAGCTTTGGACAATATACAACATAAGATAATTTAAAATAAAAAAAAAACTTCTACAGAAATCTTACAAAATCTACTATTCTAGAAAAAAATGATATCATTTAATATCATTTCCTTTTTGTCTTTATTCTGATAGTATTTATCCTGAAATCAGATCAGAATAAAGGACAGGAACAACCAACATGCCCCGCTTTTTTCTCCAAGCTGTCTCTTTAGAAGCTCTTTAAAACTGTCAATCTTCCTCTGGGAATACAATCTCCAATATAAGACAATATCAGTCTCAATCAGAAGGAGAAAGCAGTTTTCCATTTATCAGGAAAAGGGCATTAATGGGAATTATCAGCTGGTGATAAATGCTGGGAACATAAGTTGATTTCTTGAAGGTAGATGTCTCTTTAACAAATGCAGAACAATTTATGGTGAATATGTGGTGAATCAAACAGGCATGATTTTTCCATACAATAGTTGTTTGCACATGTAAGACACAGCAGTCCAACCAAATTAAATAGAAACAAAGGAGCACCCAGTGAGGTCAGCTTCACGAGTCAGGGCCCTCATATCAGACCTTAAATATGAATCAAATGTCAAGAACTGTTGTTGTTTTTTTTCTTTTCCGAGCATGCTTTGTCTTAAAACAAATCTTAATTAAAAAGGAAATTAGTGAAAAGCAGGAGTCTCCATGTCACTTCTAAATAAGAAGCTGATTCAGGATGGGAGTATGGTCTTTGGTAACCATCATTGTGGTAGGGAAGAAATAGTAACATTAGTATTCAGATCTCTGGAAGAGAATGCTATTATTAAAACAACCGAAGAGGTTTATTATAAATATGTATGACTTTGTTGAACAGTAAAGAAATATATTCTGCTCAAAGTTCTCATTGTGCTGAATATTTTAATGAAACTTGCAGCGTTTTTCTACAAGTGCTATAAATTGCCCACTTTAAAATTAGTTAGAAACTATTTGAGAAATAATTATGAGTAGATGTTCATTAGAGCAGAGCTGGACGGCTGAGGGATAAGGGCATTAGGTCAAGTCCCTCAATCTGCCTCCAGATACTCATTTGCACCATAATATCCATAAGCACATTATGGCAACTGAATCTCAATATTGAGAAAAGTATAATTCGTTCCTTCACTTTCTTTAGTGTGAAAAGACACAAATGAGTTGGGGGGGGGCAGGGGAAGGCTCTAAAAACAAGGTCTTTTGCATGCCCAGAGAGCTGTTTTGGCGTTTAGTTGTCAGCCCTGCCAGCCAGACAAAGCCAATTGTCAATCAGGATGTTACCAATCCTTAGGAAAAACTGCAACGGATTGTACTATTTATTTAAAAATGGCATTGCTTTATCCTCACTTTTCTGTAAATCACAAATAAGCCTCCTCCATCCAGAACTTGCCAGGAAAGCTCTTCTCAGTCCATTGCAAATTAACAACATAATCTGTGCAAATAATTAATCTGCTCGAGTCATATTCCAGCAACACCTGCACAAACACTGACTACCAGATATGCAATTGCTTCTCTTCTTGTTCTTCACTAGATCTGTTCTTTCATGGTAGGGATGACCCTTTACGGCACATTAAGGATAAACTTTCTTGACCCTCATCACCCCATCTTTTATGGCAAAATTGCAGCCAAAATTCTTTTACAAAATTGCACATGGGTGTCCTGTTTATCTAAAAAGAACAACAGTGACAATTAGAGTAATTTGCGTGACCGATTGACAACATGTCACCTCCAATTTGAGGTGATCCACACTTTTGCCCTGACAGGAATTCTGGGCTGCAGAGTCAAATATGACTGATTGGAGATGAGTGATTCCATTCGATAATCTCACACTTAGTACAGTGAAATTTTCTCCCTCGATTCCACAAAGTGGAAAGCCACTAAGAGGCAGGTGTTCATTATACCTTTATGATCCTGGATTTTTAAGGACAGGAAAAAAAGACTATTGTTTTGATAGTATTTTGTAAAAATTATCACAGTACAAGCTATAGGACTTGTCCACATAGCAATGGACCTTGTTCTTGATAAGTAAAAATACTCCTTGATTTATGGCTGCAGTTGGGACCAGAAATTCCATTGCTAAGCAAGGTAGTCGTTCAGTGAAACATGGCCAATTTCATGGTTCTTTCTGTCATGGTTGTTAAGCAAATCACTGCAATTGTTAAATAAATCATGCCATTGTTAAGTGAATTCAGCTTCCTCTATTGACTTCTCTTGTTGGAAACTGGCAGGTAAGGTCATTAATGGTGATTACATGACTGGGATGCTGCTACTGTCATAAAACACAGGCCAGTTGCCTGAATGTTGAGCACATGACTGAGGATGCTACAACAGTTGTAAGTGCAAGGACTGGTGGTAAATCACTTTTTTTTTTTTTTTAATGATGTTGTAACTTCAAATGGTTGCCAAATGAGTGATTGTACATTGAGGACTACCTTGAAGGAGCAGAGCCAAGTAGCTCTGTTGGTACTATTGTTTTACATTCTCATCCACCTCCTATGTTTCTCATATGAACTGGCCTTCAGGGATTCCTGGATAAAGCACGAATTCTCTTAGGAAGCAGGGCAGTCAAGAAAAAGAAGGGAAATAAATAAATAGTTATTTCTTTTGGAATTAAGCTGGGAAGTCATATCTTATTTCACTACCCACTTTCGCAGAACAGTTTTTAGTACTTCTCCTTTCTCACAGATGAGTATGAGAAAAGAGTATGGTGCTTCTTTCTTTCTTCCTTCCTTCCTTCCTTCCCTTCCCCTTCCTTCCCTTCCCTTCCCTTCCCTTCCCTTCCCTTCCCTTCCCTTCCCTTCTCTCTTCTTCTTCTTCTTCTTCTTCTTCTTCTTCTTCTTCTTCTTCTTCTTCTTCTTCTTCTTCTTCTTCTTCTTCTTCTTCTTCTTCTTCTTCTTCTTCTTCTTCTTCTTCTTCTTCTTCTTCTTCTTCTTCTTTATTATTTTATTTTGTCAAGCAATTATAAGATAGCAGATATACGTATAAACTTAGTTATGAATACATGAAATGGATACATATAAGAAAAAAAACCAATAGGACAGGGTCGGTAGGCATATTGGTGCACTTATGCACGCCCCCTACAGACCTCTTAGGAAAAGGGTGAAGTCAATAGTAGACAGTTTAAAGTGTTTGGGGAAGAAACCACAGAGTCAGGTAGAGTATTCCAAACATTGACCACTCTGTTGCTGAAGTCATATTTCCTGCAATCAAGTTTGGTGCGGTTTACCTCCTCCTCCTCCTCCTCCTCCTCCTCCTCCTCCTCCTCCTCCTCCTCCTCCTCCTCCTCCTCCTCCTCCTCCTCCTCCTCCTCTTCCTCTTCCTTGAACATTATGTGAGAAGGCTGGGTCCATCTCAGTTTTGTCTAAATTTATAAAATATTATTAATTTCAAGCAGCCCTCGACTCAGCTCAGAATTTTTCTGTTTTTGCTATGTCTTGGAATGGCCATATAATATGAATGATCATTCTGGTAAGTGATGGAGAAAAGAAGACTGTAAAAAAGAAAACTTAGGAGAGACTAAGCAAAATTTAAACAAAACAGCTTGGGTTTATTTTTAAAAAATAAGTGCAATTCTCTAGGATCTCTGCAAGTTAGTCAGTCAGATAGAGAGTTAAGGGGAAAAGTTTGTTTTATCCCACCATGGAGTCTGCTATGACACAAATTTCAAATTTGTTTTTAGAGAAATAATGGCAAAATATTTTCATTAGCTGTGCTGATGGAGATTTCATTTGTTCATTTTAGATCCCATTTTTTAAATCCCATCTTGGATACCTGATGGCATTCAAGCTGGCTAATAGTAATGATGCAACTCAATACAGAGAACAAAATACAGTGCAGTATGCCAGCAATAAAACATTAAGGACGTGCTGCTAACACTCCAATCAAAACAAGGAGCTTACTGCTAAGTACAGCATATGTACAAGACACAAATATATTAATTAAGAGTTCTGTAGTACCACAACTTGTTTTGTTTGAGACACATATCAAAACATTGTAAAGCCAAAATATCCTTCTACCACATTCTCTAGCTAATCATCTTTTCAAATGCATTTTATATGTAATTCTCTTCAAGCTGGACCCCCAGGGGAAAAGGTGCTTGGATTGGGAGGCAGATGAGTGTTCTGCACGGTCATTAACATACTTGTAAATGCCAGGTGGCGATTGGTCAAAGCGCACGGCGATCTGATTGGTTGAGCGAGCCGCACTGATTGGCCCGCCGTGAATCTCCCGCGATTGGTGGAAACTAATCGTGGGAGATTCAAAGCGGTGCCATTGGCCGTGGCCACTGCGGTCAAAGAATAAAAGCCGCTGTTTTCCTTTGGAAGCCGAGCCGATCTCGGGACCAAATAAAGAGCTGAAACTGAGTCACTGGCTCCGAGTCTCCTTTCCTGCAACGGACACGACACTGGCGACGAGGATGGGATCTCAAGACTAATCCCCATCAAGCACGTGTCCTGAGGAAGCGAGACCGACAAGATGGCCAGCATCGCACCGCCCACATCTTTTAACCCAGCTACCGAGGATTGGGAATCATACACAGAACAATTCCTAATGTTCCTCGAAAGTAGCAACTTAAAGGATGCAACCGGGCAGAAGAAAAGAGCCATCTTTTTAACACACTGTGGGCCCACAGTGTTCAAGATGGCAAAAGCTCTCACGAAACCCGAGGACGTGAAGGTGATGGACTGGACCGATCTCAAGCCATTGCTCTGAAACCACTATGCCCCCGCCGTGCCCACCCTCATCAGGCGGCACGATTTCTACCGGTGGGACCAGAGATCGGGTGAGAGCATCAGCGACTTTGTGGCTGATCTATGGAACCGAGGGGGCATGTGCAGGTTCATGGACATGGATGAGGCTCTGCGAGACCATGTCATCCTCGGGCTCAGAGACCCAGTCCTGCAAAGCCGACTGATGGCAAAAGGCGACATCGCCCTCGCTGACACCCTCGCCGAGGCCACCGCAGCCGAAGCAACCTGGAAATCGGCAGCTCGAATGCGGAGACCGGAGACCGGACACCGGGGACTGCACTGCGACCACCAAGACAGGCACGTTGACTGAGGCACACCCTGAAGCAAGCTGCCGAGAAACCACCGCCCACCATGGCGACTTCAACTCCGCCTCCGATACCACGGACGAGAAAGAGGACATCCATCGACTCCAGATGGGATGAGACCGGCGTGACCAGCGGAGTTGTAAGTCGGGACCACAATGTGCCGGGTGCGGGGGCGACCACCTTCGATCGGAGTGCCGGTTCTTCGATGCGATCTGCCGACACTGCGATAAAAGAGGCCACATCACCCGAGTCTGCCAACTTAAGAAAGCCTACAGCCCCCGACGGCAAGATCACAGCAAACGGAGATGAGACGGCACCCCCCCCAGGCCCAGGGACCGCCAAGCTGAAAATCGCTGGAACCGAGATGGACGGGGCTGACAGAATGGCGAGAACCAACAGAGAGAGGAAACCCACCAGATGGTCGTCATCGGCCACTCATCCAGCGCAGATGCCCGAAAGGTAAATGTGGAAGTGGGCATCGAGGGTGAACCATGCAAGATGGAGGTGGACTCCGGGTCCTACCTCTCCATGGTTGCATGGTGGGAGATCAAGTATTTGGTGCCCGCGATCCATGAAAGGGGACTGGAAACCCAGAAATTAAACCTTAAAGACTACCAGGGGAATTGCATCCCGGTAGTCAGAACAGGACATTTCGAAGTAACCTTCAAAGGGCGCACAACAAGGCTTCCCCTGATGATCGTGGACCGAGACCGCCCCAGCCTTTTGGGACTACAGTGGTTCGCGCCACTCGGGATTGAAGTCACGTGCATCGATCACATCGCAGATGCCGACTGGGAAGAGCAACTCACAAGGGACTTCCAGGAAGTGTTCGACGGCACCCTAGGCAAGTACCGAGGTCCCTCTATTTCTTTCAGCCTAGACCCCAGTGTTCCCCCGATATGCCTAAAACCACGGCGGGTACCCTTTGCACTCTGGCCCAAGATCAATGAGCAAATAGACAAGTTCATCAAACAAGGGGTCCTAGAGCCAATCGATCACGCCCGGTGGGAGATCCCCATAGTCACCCCAGTCAAGCCCGATGGGTCGGTGAGAATCTGTGGGGACTATAAGGCCGCCTAAATTGCACCTTACAACAAAGCGCCTATCCCATTCCAGTAGTGCAGCACCTCCTACACTCACTGGGGGGAGGCAAGGTTTTTGCGAAGCTCGACCTGGCGCAAGCCTATCAACAGCTGCCGGTCGACACAGAAACCACAGAGGCACAGACCGTAGTAACCCACCAGGGAGCTTTCCAATGTAACCGACTCCAGTTTGGAGTCAGCTTGGCGCCTGGAATTTTCCAAAGCCTCATGGAGAGACTCTTGCAGGGCATCAAGGGGGTGGTGCCATACTTCGACGATGTATTGGTATCGGCAACCAACCAGCTAGAACTAGAGGGTCAGCTAAGGGAGGTGTTAACCAAATTCAAGGAAACCGGGCTAAAAGTGAAGAGGGAAAAGTGCCAACTTTACACAGAGCGGGTCGAGTTCCTGGGATACCTCCTAGACTGGCACAACATCTACCCAACCGAAAAAAAAATCAGAGCCATTAAAGAAGCCCCCATGCCAAAGAATAAAACGGAACTACAGGCATTTCGAGGACTGCTTAATTTTTATAATGTGTTCCTACCCCAAAAGGCGACCGCGGCAGAGCCTTTGCATAGGCTTTTGGACAAGGCGGCCACGTGGACTTGGGGGAAACGCGAGGAAGCCGCCTTCAACAAAACCAAGGGCCTGCTCACCTCTGATGCCGTCCTCATCCAATACAACAAGACCCTACCACTAGCCGTCACATGCGACGCATCACTTTTCAGCATCGGTGCCGTCCTCAGCCACACTCTCCCCAACGGAAAAGAAGCATCCATCGCCTTCTTTTCAAGGACCCTCACCAAACTGGAGAGAAACTACAGTCAGTTGGACAAAGAGGCCCTGGCTATCGTCGCCGCAGTGAAGAGGTTCCACGAGTACCTCTACGGCCGGACGTTCACCATCATCACTGACCACAAGCCACTGCTGGGAATCCTTGCAGGGAACAGGGCCACCCCGAACATTCTATCTCCTAGAATGACAAAGTGGTCCGAATTCCTTGCCGCCTACAGCTACCGGCTCACACACTGACCAGGAAAGACGATCACCCACGCAGACGCCCTGAGCCGCACGCCGCTACCGGACCTAGACAACGACCCAGCACCAACTACGACCACCCTCAGCATAGAGACTCTGCCCAATCTACCCATAACCGCATCAGACATTGCCCACAAAACCAATAAAGACAAGCGTCTGGCGTGAGTGTTACATTGGGTAGGGAAAGGGTGGCCGGAAAAAGACGACGACGAATCATTCAGGACATTTCAGAATCAGCAAACAGAACTGTCGTTACAAAAAGGTGGTGCACTTTGGGGGGATAGGGTTGTTATTCCGGAAAAATTACAAGGGAAGGTATTGGAGTTATTACACGAGGAGCACCCGGGCATAGTTAGAACAAAAGCCCTGGCCAGGAGTTATGCCTGGTGGCCAGGGATGGACAAACAGATCGAGACTTGGGCGGCAGCATGCAAACGTTGCCAAGAAACCAGGCCAAGCCCTCCCGCCGCACCAATCCTGGAATGGGAAAACCCCAGGGGACCATGGTCCAGGATTCACATAGATTTTGCCGGGCCCACTGAGGGACACATATTCCTTATCACGGTAGATGCTTACTCCATTTGGTTGGAGGTAAGCAACATAAAAACCACCACCACGGAGGCCGTGACCAAGGAACTCAGCAAGCTGTTCGCAACCCACGGCCTCCCAGATGTCATTGTGTCAGATAACGGGCCCCAATTTACCTCGCTGGAATTCGAAAAATTCCTAGCGGAACGGGGAATATGGCACGCACTGACAGCGCCAGCACATCCGGCGGTGAACGGGAGGGTGGAACGAATGGTTCAATTTACGAAAAAAACAATCCAAAAAATTGAACACGGGGAAATTCAAGAAAAAATAAACAAAATGCTATTTATACAACACATAACCCCGTACATGACAACCAACAAAAGTCCGGCAGAACTCTTAATGGGGAGGAAATTAAGGTCCCACTCGACAGGCTGCACCCCACATACAACCCAGAAAACCCCCCAAACTCCTCAAGCAAACACTGAACATTTACACCAGGCGACACAGTCTACGCAAAGAACCTTACCGGGGATCCACTTTGGGTGGCAGCAACCATAACTCAAGTGACAGGTCCCCGCTCGTACCGGCTGCAAACAACCGATGGACGAGCATGGAAACGACACATAAATCAATTAAGATAGAGAACAACCATGGGAAACACAACCGACACACAAACAGACACAGACAGACACCCAGAGAGAGAAGGGAACCCACATAACACAAACCAAGAGGGGAGGGAAGACCCTGGGAACCAACCACCAACAGAAAGAAACCAGCAATACTCACCAACAAGCAGCCAGCTCGAAACCTCACCAGGGAGAAGCAGCCAGGCCAACTCAACCAGCCCAGAAGGACCCGGCGGGAGCGGCAACAACCGCAGCTCAACCAGCCCGGGTAGACTGGGAGGGAGCTGCGACAAAAGGCCCGGCGAAACCTTCCAGGTGGCTCCATCGACGAGGCAGAGAGCAACACAGAACTCGACTGAACCAGCCGCGAGCCAAGCACCAACTAACCTGCACAAGTCAAGTAGGCAAGTACGAAGCCCCGCCTACTTATGGGACTACATTACGTAGGACCATACCAAGAGGGGAGGGGTGTTCTGTACGGTCATTAACATACTTGTAAATGCTGCGTAGCGATTGGTCAAAGCGCACGGCGATCTGATTGGTCGAGCGAGCTGCACTGATTGGCCTGTCGTGAATCCCCCGCGATTGGTGGAAACTAATCACGGGTTGCAAACAGTCTCTCCAGTTTCTTAATGACCGCTTTGGTTGTCGTGTTCCTCATTCGGTGGATTTCGAGCCAGTTCGAGTAGGCGTCGACGGTTAACAAGAAGGTGTGGCCTTTGGTCGGCCCAGCAAAGTCCAGATGGATACGGGACCAGGGTCCCCGCGGTGTCTCCCATTCGGTTGGGATTGCCTTTGGTGGGGCGTTGCATCTATGACAAGCTTTGACCCAAGTCTCAATTTGCTTGTCGATGCCTGGCCACCATGCGTAGCTTCGTGCGAGGGCTTTCATGCGCATGATGCCGGGGTGGCCATCGTGCAAGGTTCTCAGTACTCCTTGTTGGAGTCGCTCTGGGTTAACGACTCTATCACCCCAGATGATACAGCCCTTTTGAGAAAACAACTGTTTGTCAACTTTTGAATGGTGCGAAGTCATCTGGTACTTGGTCCAATGGCCATCTGTGTTCCACCCAACTGAGGACGCATGCTAAGGCGGGGTCGCGTTTTGTTTCTCTTGTGATATCACGGGCGATTAATGGCGGTGTATGAAGTGCCTCAATCTGCAACGTTGTCACTGTAGGGCTGGTTTTCAATGGCCACTTTAATTTGGATTTTCTTGGCATCCCAGAAAGAGGCGTGACCGATAGTGATAGTTTGGTGAGCCTCCTCTCGCTTCGTGGGGCGATTTAAGGTTCGGTTTCTGTAGGAGTAGTTCACTGGTTCTCACCTTACAGGACGGTTTCCTGTCGATTGACGATAGTTAGCCCCCTTCGAGGTCTGGCTGGGTCCTAGGAAGCTTCTACAGAGCCATCCGATGTGGCCTCGTTTCCCGCACTCATGGCAGAGCGGGTTAAGAGTTCTTAATGAAATGAGGTTGGAAAAATCTGGTAAAAATAAAAATGTTTTTACACACACACACACATACACACACACACACACACTCATACTTATACAAGTATTCATAGACATATGAATTTGTATTCGGACCTGGAATTTGTATTCGGACCTGGAATTTGTATTCGAACCTGGAATGATTGGCCCCACAGCCAGCGCATGGGTGTTGGAACTTTGGGTAATGGTCCCGATCGGACCGCAGTTGATGGACCTCTTCTTTGTCGCTGTCTGATGACAAAGAGAGGTCCTCGCGGTGGGCCGTCAAAAGCTGTCCTTCTGACTTGGGTGAAATGTTGCTGGTCGGTTGGTGTACCGGAGTGTGGTTGCGGCGCAGTTGGGCAGCCGATTTCCTGGTTGCTTCTGCTGCAGTAGCATCAGCAATGGCATCTGCAAGACTGATGTCGCCTTTCGCCATCAGCTTACTCTGCACGTTCAGTGCATCTAATCCCAGAACTATTCGATCTCTCAAAGCCTCTTCCAGGTCGGCGAACCCGCAGAGGCCTCCCAGGTTTCGGAGATCTGCGATGAAATCGGCAACGCTCTCTCCTTTTAGCTGGTTTCTTTGGTAGAACTCGTGCCGCCTTACGAGCATTGGTACGGTCGGTGCATAGTGGCCTCTCAGTAGGGGTTCAAGGACGTCCCAGTCCATAGCCTTCACTTCCACCGGTTTTGCTAGGTCCTTGGCTATCTTGAATACGGTCGGCCCACAATGTGTTAGGAATACCGCCCGTTTCTTCCCGGTCAATCCTTCAAATTATTGGTTTCCAAGAACATTTGGAAACGATCCATGTAGGACTCCCAGTCTTCTTGCGCTGAGTCGAACGGAGCGGGTGGTATGACGCCGCCAGACATGGTTCCGCCGTTGTGCGTTTTCAGCCAGTTGCTCAGTTATCTTCTTCGTTGTTCAGTCAGGTCTGCCATCTCCACATCCCATCCTCATCGCCAGTGTTATGTTTGGAGCATGGGTGCGAATAATGGAGACAAGCCGATGAAACGGTGAACTTCAAACTCTTTATTTACATGGTGTGGCAGCTCAAACTTAATGGCTGCTACAGCTTCCTTATATAGGCAACTTATTAACTATTCAACCAATGAAAACCTGGGAGCGCTAGTTCCGTTGACCAATGAGAACAGCTCGTTAATGGCCAATCAGATTCTTCTGAATGGACCAATCTGATCTCGCCATTTAACAGCCAATCAGAGGTGCGGGGCCAGAACCCTGCACTTGACTTCAAGCTCAAGATAACTTTATTACACATTTATTCATTCACAACAGTTGTCATTATAGTAACTGCAAGCAGTGAATTCCACCCTTTAACAAAGTCTGCATGGGGAAAAACATTCCTATGCTCAGATCTAAATCCTTCTCTAGTTGGATGGCTTCTTCCTCTCCAAGGGATCTCTCTCACATAGAGTTTTTATAGACCTCCATCATTTCTCCCTTCATTCCAAGCTAAAAGTTTCCCGTTGATGTAATCATCTAATTTGGAATTGCCATTGATTTGACTTCATGATAAGGACAGCCTACGAGTTTTGATTGTCTTTGAAGCTACATCGAAATAAGGATCAGGTAATTTGGTAATTATGCCTGTCAGTATTTCTATACAATGCACAAGGAAAGTGAGAATAGCAGAAAATATTTGATGATAAGGAAAGGCCACCTCACTGACCTGAATAAAGACATGAGTAATCCCTGCCATAGCAGGGTTAAATTAGGCAATAATTAGTGGGAGCAATAATTGTGTTATCAGTGAATCTATGTCATGTTTATTTTAAAAGCAGAGTTCTTAATGAAATGAGGTTGGAAAAATCTGGTAAAAATAAAAATGTTTTTACACACACACACACACACACACACACACACACTCATACTTATACAAGTATTCATAGACATATGAAGGAATGATTAATAATAGCAACAGCACTTAGACTTATATGCCCCTTCACAGTGCTTTACAGCACTCTCTAAGCCAGGGCTGTCAAACTCCTGGCCTGCAAGCCGGATGCATCATGTGCTGGCCATACCAATGCCCAATTTAGCAAAAGGGAAAAAGGCCCAATATGTCACATGCTGCTGCTGTGACAACGTGAGTTGTCATCCCTGTTCTAAACAGGTTAACAGAGTCAGCATATTGCCCTCCAATAATCTGAGTCATCATTTTATTGACCTTAGAAGATTGAACTCCTGGCTGTCAGGCTCCGAGTGCAGCGTTTTTTACCTCAGAGTCTGCCATTTCACTGGGGCTTGGCGAATCTCTCCATCAGCAGGTCCCAAACAAGAAGATGCCCCTAACTGCGCTAGGAGGCTGTGTTCCACGTCTGACATCGCAAATGCTGTGACGAACACGTCTGCACTTGTGCCAGCTTGGGACTCAGATGAGGGGTTGACAGACATGTGGCAGCAGGTCGGGAGGATGGTGAAGGTGGGGGTTGATTATGAAGAGGCGTATGAGAAAAGAGGACAAGCACTTAGGTTAATGCGATGATAGAATTGCAGCAATGAAGAGTAATGGGTTAGGTGGGGTCAGGAGTTCAGCTGCATGTAGGTGGCTGCTGTACTAATAAGCAAGGGTGGAGAACGGAAGGTCCCACCACTCACCTTACCCAGCTTTAAGCCATTCTTGTCAGAGGGGAGTGTTTGCTGTTCGCTTTTCATGGAATAAATAATCATTGGACTATATAGAAGCTGGTGTCTTTATTCATTTTGTTGGGCAAATCTTCAAGACTCATAGGACTGGCAGTGAGCAGTGAGTTAGCCTGCAATACTGCATTCTAACCATGGCCCTTCATGGGCCAATATTAAGTATTAGTCATATTTTATTATTTTCTGCACACCTCAGATAATACAGTACAGGCCTCTCTCCCTCCCTCCCTCTCTCTCTCTCTCTCTCTCTCTCTCACACACACACACACACAGAGGTGTAAACATTCACACACATGCGCGCACACACAGTTTTCATAAGACGCTTAAAAATAATGCTAGGAGGAAAGTTTCTACTGAATTCATGAAAGAAGGGGACATCTAAATGTGATGTAATAGGATGCCTGAAAAAGAAAATCTCATTAACCTTTTTTTTCTCTATATTTTGTTAGCCTTTTATAAGGAGGCCAGATGTTGCTCTGGATCTTTTTGTTCTTTTCCTTCCCCAAGGCATGTAGATTTCAATCTGCAGAGTGAAAGACAAGGATGGCAAAGTAGAAGCCCAACAGACTTTAATTTCATTTAATGTTTCTGAGGATAACTGATTCTTGATAGCTATATCAGTCCTTTGGGATATTTGCAGATAAAAAGCATGAAATAAATGTTGCATGTGTTGTACTGTTTTAAAAAAATTCAGCACTTATTAACTGAGGTACAGCTTTCACCTATGCTACAAAATACAGATATAGCTTGAGAAAATTAGATAGATAGATAGATAGATAGATAGATAGATAGATAGATAGATAGACAGACAGACAGAGACATATCTTCCTAATACTTTAGACAATGACAGTGTTGTGAATCAATAAATGCTTAATAAAGATCATTAAGAGCTTGAAGTAAAGTGCAGGGTTCTGGCCCTGCACTTCTGATTGGCTGATAATAGCGACATCAGATTGGTCCGTTCAGGAGAATCTGGTTGGCTATTAACGAGCCTCTCCCATTGGTTAATGGAGCTAGCGCTCCCTGTGTTTTCATTGGTTAAATAAGTTAAGAGTTGCCTATATAAAGGGGCCCATTGTGGCCATTGAACTGAGCTGTTTTCACATGTACATAAAGAGTTGAAGTTCACTGTTTCACTGGCTTGTCTCCATCCTTGCACCCATGCTCAGTACATAACACTGGCGACGAAGGTGGGATGTAGAGACATCAGAGCTTACTGAACGACGAAGAACCATAACCAAGCACGTGGCTCAATGCACCAATGGCGGAACCATGTCCGGCAGCATCATACCACCCGCTCCATTCGACCCGGCACAAGAAGACTGGGACTCATATATGGATCGCTTCCAGATGTTTCTGGAAACCAACAATTTAAAGGATGCCACTACTGGAAAGAAACGAGCGGTATTCCTAACTCATTGCGGGCCAACCATATTCAATATGGCCAAGGCACTAGCAAAACTGGCAGAAGTAAAATCTATGGACTGGGACGTCCTCGAACCCCTGCTAAGGGCTCACTACGCACCGACCATGCCAATGCTCGTGAGAAGGCATGAATTCTATCAAACAAGCCAGCAGAAGAGCGAAAGCGTTGCTGATTTCATCGCGGATCTCCGGAATCTGGGAGGCCTATGCGAGTTTACCGACTTAGAAGAAGCCCTAAGAGACCAAATCGTTCTGGGATTAGATGCACCAGGCACTCAGAGCAAATTAATGGCAAAGGGTGACATTACCCTTAAAGATGCCATAGCTGAAGCTACTGCAGCAGAAGCAACCAGGAAGTCGGCTGCCCAAATGCGCTGCGCACACATGCACCAGTTCGCCAACGAGTCTGCGACCTTTCACCTCAGTCAGAGGGACAGCTAGAGACGGCCCACCATGAGGACCTCGACTCATCGTCAGAAAGCGACGAGGAAGAGGTCCATCGACTTCGGTTCAAATGGGACCAACGCCAGAAATCACAGTACCAATGCGCCAGGTGTGGAGCATGCCACCCCCGGTCTGAATGCAAATTCCTCGATGCGCTCTGCCATGTGTGCGGGAAAAGAGGCCATATAGGTTGGGTCTGTAGAAGCAAGCCAGGACCCAGCCAGCCCTCAAGGGGGGCTAACTACCACCAACCGACGGGAAGTCGTCCCGTGAAGCGAGAACCCGTGAACCACCAATGGAACAACCACTCCTACAGAAACAAAATCCTAAACCACCCAACAAAGCGAGAAGAGGCTCACCAAACAATCACGATTGGTCACGCCTCATCTCTGGACGCCAAAAAGATCCGAGTGAAAGTGGCTATCGAAAACCAGCCCTGCCTGATGGAAGTTGACTCAGGATCATCCCTCTTGATGGTCTCCTGGAAGACCCTCAAGCAGCTCATCCCCACTATCCGGAGGCAAGACCTCCGGTTCCAAAGGCTCAAACTTAAGGACTATCAAGGAAATCGAATCCCGGTTGTTGGATCCAGCCAAGTACGGGTATCGTTTAAGAACTGTACAGCATTCCTACCCCTGACTGTAATCGACAGGGATCGGCCTAGTTTGTTAGGCCTCCAATGGTTCGCTCCACTTGGAATTGAAGTAGCTGGCATTCACCGAACCTACAGCAGCGATTGGGAAGAAGACCTCGTCCACAAATTCCAGGACGTCTTAGCAGAAAAATTAGGCGAGTACAAGGGGACCCCGATATCATTTAACCTCAATCCCGAAAGAGCTCCCATCCGCCTTAAGCCTCGTCGAGTTCCCTTTGCCCTTAAACCAAAGATTGACAAGCAGCTTAATTAATTAATAGCTCAGGGAGTGCTAGAACCAACCGATCACTCTCCCTGGGAAACCCCAATCATAACACCCATCAAGCCGGATGGATCAATAAGAATTTGTGGGGACTACCGAGCCACCCTGAACCACGCCCTTCAACAAAACGCTTACCCGGTACCGGTGGTGCAACACCTCCTCCATTCCCTGGGTGCGGAAAAGTCTTCACTAAACTAGACTTAGCCCAGGCATACCAACAACTTGACAAAAAAACGGCAGAGGCCCAAACAATCGTTACGCACAGAGGTGCGTTTAAATGTGACCGACTCCAGTTCGGAGTGAGCGTAGCCCTGGGAATCTTTCAAAGCTTAATGGAGAGGCTATTACAAGGGATAAAAGGTGTTGTCCCATATTTTAATGATGTATTAATCGCAGCCCCAACCCAGAAAATACTAAAGGAACGCGTGAGGTTGGTTCTCCAGAGATTTAAAGACTCCGGTCTCAAAGTTAAAAAGAACAAGTGTTATTTATGTACGGATCACGTAGAATTTTTGGGATATTTAATTGATAGTCAAGGCATTCACCCCACCGATAACAAACTCAGGGCAATCAAGAATGCCCCAAAACCCCGGAACAAGACCGACCTCCAGGCTTTTCTGGGCCTTATCAATTTTTAAAACGTTTTCCTGCCTCACAAAGCAACCGTAGCTGAGCCCCTACATCGTTTATTGGACAAAAAAACAACCTGGGTATGGGGACATAGGGAAGAACAAGCGTTTCGACATGTAAAAGATTTATTGACTTCTGATGCTGTCCTGATGCAGTATAATGAGACTTTGCCTTTAACAATCACATGTGATGCATCCCCATTCGGGGTGGGCGCCATTTTAAGCCACGTTTTGCCAAATGGTAATGTAGCCCCTGTTGCTTATTTCTCAAAAACGTTATCCAAAACAGAACACAACTACAGTCAAATTGACAAGGAGGCCCTTGCTATAGTATCCGCGGTTAAGAGATTTCGTGAATATGTGTATGGCCAAGCATTTACCATAGTGACTGACCACAAACCTTTGCTGGGAATAATTGCAGGAGATAGGCCAACACCATATATATTATCTCCCAGAATGACCTGCTGGTCAGAATTTTTGGCAGCATACAATTACAAATTACAACATCGCCCAGGGAAGGCCATTCCCCATACCGACGCATTGAGCCGTGCACCTCTTCCAGAGACTATTGATGGTGATGATGTTGGCCTGAGAACAGCCAGGGCTAACTTGGACCGGGGTATCAAAGAGGCAAAGAGGCAGTATACCAGGAAGATAGCCCATCATTTCAGTGACAGCAGAGATACCAGGAGCCTGTGGCAAGGTCTTCAGACCATCACGGACTACAAACCCCGGCCTCGGACCTGTGATAATGACATCACTCTGCTGAACAATCTGAATGATTTCTTCGGTCGTTTTGAGGCACAGAACGGCACTCCTGCACGAAAGTCCGTACTTCCACCTGGCGACCATGTGCTGCGCCTGTCTCCAGCCAGCGTGAGACGATCCTTTTCCAGGATTAGTGCCCGCAAGGCTGCGGGGCCGGACAACATTCCTGGTCGCGTACTAAAGGACTGTGCAGAGGAACTCATGGATGTCTTTACAGACATCTTTAACATCTCTCTGAGCCAGGCTGCGGTTCCTACATGCTTCAAACTAACTACCATCATTCCAATACCCAAGAAGGCTTCCCCTTCCTGTTTTAATGACTACCGCCCTGTTGCACTGACTCCCATCATCATGAAGTGTTTTGAGCGGTTAGTCATGCAGTATATTAAATCCATCCTTCCTCCTACCTTGGATCCCTTCCAGTTTGCATATCGGGCCAACAGGTCCACCGATGATGCTATTTCTACTGCCCTTCATTCAGCTCTCACCCATCTGGACACTAAGGACTCACATGTCAGAATGCTGTTTATAGACTTTAGCTCAGCGTTCAACACCATTATCCCCCAGCAGCTTATACGGAAACTGGATCGGCTGGGTGTGAATACCTCATTGTGCAACTGGTTGTTGGACTTCCTGACTGGGAGACCTCAGACAGTCCGGGTTGGCGGCAACTCATCGGGAACTATTATTTTGAATACGGGGGCCCCCCAGGGATGTGTGCTCAGCCCTCTACTTTTCACTCTGCTGACCCATGACTGCACACCTAAGCATGGTACCAACATCTTCGTTAAGTTTGCGGATGACACAACTGTTGTTGGTCTCATCCATAATAACAACGAGTCTAACTATAGGGATGAGGTGAGCCAGCTCACCACATGGTGTGGTGTTAACAACCTTTCTCTTAATGTTGATAAAACTAAGGAGATCATTATCGACTTCAGGAGAGCACGTACCCAGCACCCTCCTCTGTCCATTAACGGTACAGTTGTGGAGAGAGTGAGCAGCACTAAATTTCTGGGCGTGCACATTACAGAAGATCTTACCTGGAGTATCAACACCACATCACTTTACAAGAAAGCACAACAACGTCTTCACTTTCTCCGCAGACTGAGAAACGCCAGAGCCCCTACCCCTATCATGCTCTCTTTTTATCGTGGGATTATTGAGAGCATCCTGACCAGCTGCCTCACTGTGTGGTATGGCAGCTGCACAGCATTCTGCCGTAAGACCTTGCAGCGCACAGTGAGAGCAGCTGAGAAGATTATTGGTGTCCCCCTCCCACCCATTCACAATATTTATAATACACGCCTGACCCGTAAAGCTATTCAGATCTCAGGCGATGTCTCCCACCCCACACACAGCTACTTCAGCCTCATGCCATCAGGCAGGAGACTGAGGTGCCTTCGGGCTAGGACTTGTAGATTAAGGGACAGCTTTGTCCATCAGGCTGTCAGGCAGTTAAATTCCCTGCCAGTTCTCCCCCCTAGTCTGTTTCCGTTGTCTTCGCATTAATACTATATACATACATGAACATTCATTGTGTTTTAATTGCTGCTTTTCCCATGCACTTTAGCACTCACAGTACTTTTAATGTTTTAACTTTTATCCTGCATTTCTATTGCCCTCGAATCCGCTGCACTAGGGTTACTGTTAGTGTTTTATTGTATTTTATTGTTCATTGTATTTTTTTATTGTTTTTATTGTTTTTATTGTTCTACTGTATTTTATTGTATTGTTGTTACTTTTTTTACTGTACTGTGGGAGAGTGGGAACGTAATTTCATTCCTATATATGATTTGCTTGTCATGTATGGAGTGACAATAAAGGAACCTTGACCTTGACCTTGACCTTGACCTTGACCCCGCTCCAACGGTCACAACGTGCAGATTGAGACACTTCAAACGCCGCCATTAACGCCCTGAGATATTGCGATGGAAACGAAACGCCACCCCATTTTAGCACGAGTCCTCAGTTGGGTCGAGCGGGGATGGCCGTTAAACCAAATACCTGATGACTACGCCCCATTCAAAAATCAGCAAACAGAACTATTTTCTCAAAAGGGCTGCATTATCTGGGGTGATAGAGTTGTCATCCCAGAGTGGTTGCGACCAGCGATACTAAGGACCTTGCATAATGGCCACCCCGGCATCGTGCATATGAAAGCCCTCGCACGAAGCTAGGCGTGGTGGCCGGGTATTGACAAGCAGATAGAGACATGGGTAAAAGCCTGTCGCAAATGCCAAGAAGTAAGCAACGCCCTGCCGAAAGCAATCCCAACCAAATGGGAAATGCCAAGGGGATCATGGTCCTGCATTCATCTGGACTTTGCGGATCCTACTAAGGGACACACATTCTTACTGACGGTGGATGCCTACTCGAACTGGCTTGAAATCCATGAAATGAGGAATACAACGACCGAAGCAGTCATCAGGAAAGTAGACAGACTCTTTGCGACACATGGATTACCAGATGTTCTGGTATCTGACAATGGGCCTCAATTTACTGCGCTGTCCTTCGAACAGTACCTGGTGGACCGCAGTATCCGACATGCGCTGACTTCGCCAGCGCATCCTGCGGCCAACGGAAGGGCCGAGCGCATGATACAATTCGTCAAGAAAACCTTGCATAAGATGGACTATGGTGATATAGAAGACAAGATTAACCAGATACTCCTTTTACAGCATATCACTCTGCACAGCATCACCAATAAAACTCCCGCCGAGTTATTGATGGGACTGAAGCTCCGCTCCCACCTCGACCGCCTACATCCAGCATATGAACCTGAAAAACCACACGGTTCTAGCGGGAAATGTTGCAAATTCCAGGTAGGCAACTTGGTTTTCGCTAGGAACTTTTCGGGTGATCCGTTGTGGGTCAAGGCAACTATAGTACAAGTAACTGGCCCAAGATCATACCATGTAAAATGTCGCAACAATAAAATTTGGAAATGCCATATTGATCAGCTGCGTTCAAGGCTAAAGTCGGGGATCTCCGAGCCCCCTGATGTCCAAACTGAGGGGGGAGGAGATAGTGAGGAAGCTGAATTTGAAGCTGCAGAAAGTTTAAGCAGTAGTAATGACCGCTCAGAGGCAGCATGTGATGGACCCGGAATGGGGGTGGCCTCACCTCAAAGAGATGCTGAAAGCAGTAGCGACGACGAAAATTCGAATGTGGAACGGGAGGCACCTTTTTCACCAGATAACATCCTACCCCAACAAGACTGTATCCAAATACCGGGAGGACAACGGAAATCTAATAGACAATCAAAACAACCTGCCTACTTCAAAGACTACGTGACCACACCCCTTAAACAGAACCCGGGGGGAAGGGGTATTGTGAATCAATAAATGCTTAATAAAGATCATTAAGAGCTTGAAGTAAAGTGCAGGGTTCTGGCCCTGCACTTCTGATTGGCCGATAATAGCAACATCAGATTGGTCCGTTCAGGAGAATCTGGTTGGCTATTAACGAGCCTCTCCCATTGGTTAATGGAGCTAGCGCTCCCTGTGTTTTCATTGGTTAAATAAGTTAAGAGTTGCCTATATAAAGGGGCCCATCGTGGCCATTGAGCTGAGCTGTTTTCACATGTAAATAAAGTTATCTGTTTCACTGGCTCGTCTCCATCCTTGCACCCATGCTCAGTGTTTTACAGACAGTATCAATAGGAACATCTATTACTGTTGTTTATTTTCTATTTTTTTCTGCCGAAATGTTACATCAAAGACAATTTTGTTGCATCAAAAATATATCATCTCTTTACTATCTAACCAGAAGAACAGCTATGAATCTAACAATTCAACTCTTGCCAATGAAAGAAGAAAGTGAAATAGTTGCATCTAAGATTTACCCTCTTTTCATTCAATTTATTGTAAATGGTTGGTTTCATATCTATTTAGTAATTTGAGTGCTGCTATACCTTATTTTGTGTTCCCCCAAAATAAGACCCTGTCTTATATTTTTTGCCACCATAAAACCAGGTCTTATTTTGGGGAATGTCATCCACTGACTAACCTCATTTGCATGTGCTGCCCCTGGCCTCCTTTTCGCTGTCAGAGGCCTTCAAGAAATTCTTCTTCTGCAGCCAGCAAGGCTTTCCTGAAGGCCTTTGCAGCTGATCACCAAGCTCTGGATCGATCCAGAGCTTTGATATCAGCTACAGAGGCCTTCAGGAAAGCCTTGCCAGCCTTGCAGGCTGCAGAAGAAATGGACCAGCAAGGCAGGTGCCAGGCCTAGCTACAACTGTCTAAAGGTAAGTAGTAGGGCAGGTCCACCACCCCCTATCCCCACCCCCTAACTTAATTTTTACCCATGCACTCTGAAGTGGGTGGGATCTTAATTAGGCTTATTTTGAGGGTAGGGCTTATATTGGGCACACATGTAAAATCAAACTAGGATTTACTTTTAGGTTGTATTTTCAGGGAAACAGGGTAGTAAAACCTGAGCTTGGACATTCGAAATGTTCAGTTGGGGGCTTATTTCCCAGAATTTTTCTTTAATTCTTAGGATTTTTCTTTTCCAAAGAAAAGCATGACTAACAATTGCTTATTTCCAAACACCTGGTGACTCTAGAGTTATTTGATTGTATAGCCAATCATTTTCACCCAATGGCCCCATGGCTTGCAGAACATGGGAATTGTAGTTCAATACCTTTGAAGGCTACTGTTGTGTATGTACCATAGTTAATAAAGTATGAGTTTGAGGTAAAGTGCAGGGTTCTGGCCCTGCACTTCTGATTGGCTGTTAGGCAGCCAGATCGGATTGGTTAGTTCTTAGGAATCCGAATGGCCCTTAACAGAGGATTATTATTGGTTAAAAGAGCTAGCGTTCATAGCTCGCTATTGGGCAATTCTCACAAGGGTTGCCTATATAAGGCAGAGTTCACTGTTGTTGTTTTGAGAAGTCACTATGCAATAAAGAGCTGAAAGTTCAAATTCAGAGGCTGTCTCCATTTATTCCGACCCATGTCCAAGTACTTAACACTGGCAACGAGGATGGGATGTGGAGACATCTGAACCGAAGAAGCCAGGAATCAATACTGAGCACATGATAAGACGACGCCAACAACGGAACCATGTCCGGCAGCATCGTACCACCCGCTTCATTCGATTCAAACCAAGAGGATTGGGAATCCCACATGGATCGCTTCCAAATGTTTCTCGAGATGAATAACTTGAAGGACGCCACACCAGCAAAGAAGAGGGCACTGTTCCTGACGCATTGCGGCCCAGCTGTATTTAAGATGGCTAAAGCACTCGCCAAACCTCGAGAAGTGAAAGCCATGAGCTGGGACGACCTCGAACCCATCCTGAGAGACCATTACGTGCCAACCGTGCCTACACTCGTGAGATGCCATGAGTTTTATCAGAGAAACCAATGAAAGGGAGACAGCATGGCCGATTTTGTGGCAGACCTCCAAAATTTAGGGGGCCTCTGCGGGTTCGCCGATTTAGAAGAAGCACTAAGAGATCGAGTAATTCTGGGATTAGATGCACTAGGCGTGCAAAGCAAGCTGATGGCAAAAGGCGACATCAGCCTTGCTGACGCCATCACCGAAGCCACGGCTGTGGAGGCGACCAAAAAGTCGGTTGCACAATTACGGCAAAGCTGCACTCCAGCAACACCACCGACCGGCGAAATCTTACCCAACTCAGGGCAGCTCTCAACAACGCACCACAAGGACCTCTCTTCATCGTCAGACAGCAACGAAGAAGGGGTCCATCGACTGCGATCTGACCGGGACCCTCGCCCTAAGCCCTTACACCCTTGCACTGGCTGTGGAGCAAACCATGCCAGGGCCGAATGCAAATTCCGCGACACACTCTGCCATGAGTGCGGGAAATGAGGCCACATCAGCCGGGTCTGCTGCAGCTTACCAGGACCCAGCCAGGCCTCAAGAGGGGCCAACTATCACCAATCGACAGGAAACCGTCCTGTAAGGCGAGAGCCAGTAAACCACTCCTACAGAAATCGAGCTTTGCAAAAAGAAGAGGCTCACCATACTATCACTATAGGTCATGCCTCAGTTTTGGACACTAAGAAAATTCGAGTCACGGTAGCCATTGAGAACCAGCCTTGCCACATGGAGGTCGATTCGGGATCATCCCTCTCGATGGTGTCTTGGAAGACACTCAAGCAACTTATCCCCACAATCCAACGCCAAGACCTCCAATTTCAACGCCTCATCCTCATGGACTACCAAGGAAATCGAATCCCCATTGTCGGGTCCTGCCGAGTCCGAGTCTCCTTCAAAAAGCATACAGCGTACTTACCTCTAACGATCATCGATAGAGATAGGCCTAGTCTATTAGGCCTCCAATGGTTCACGCCACTCGGCATCGAAGTGGCCGGCGTGAACCGAGTCGATGGTTGTGAGTGGGAGGAAGACCTTATTTCTGAGTTCAGCGACGTCTTCTGCTCAAATCTTCTGCTCAAATCTGACTCTGTACTTATGCAGTATAACGAGACTTTACCATTAGTTATAACCTGAGATGCATCACCTTTCGGGGTGGGTGCCATTTTGAGTCATGTACTGCCCAATGGGAACGAAGCCCCTGTTGCTTACTTTTCGAAGACTCTTTCACAAGCAGAGCGGAACTATGGACAAATTGATAAAGAAGCTCTCGCAATCGTTTCAGCTGTAAAGAAATTTCATGAATATGTGTATGGAAAGACATTTACTATTATAACTGACCACAAACTGTTGCTAGGGATAATAGCCGGGGACAAGGCAACCCCCTCCATATTATCCCCTAGAATGACCCGATGGTCAGAATTCCTAGCTGCTTATAATTATCGCCTGCAATATCGCTCGGGGAAAGCCATTCCCCACGCCGACGCATTAAGCCGAGCACCGCTTCCAGAGACTCTCGACGATCCAGCACCAACGGCAACCACATTGCAGATCGAAACACTCAACTCACCGCCTCTGACCGCCCGAAACATTGCGAGAGAAACCAAACAAGACCACACCCTAGCTCGAGTCCTAGGCTGGGTAGAACGCGGATGGCCATTGGACCAGGTACCAGATGACTTCGCGCCATTCAAATCGCGACAGACTGAACTTTTTTCCCAAAAAGGCTGTATTATCTGGGGCGATAGAGTCGTTGTCCCAGAACGACTCTGGAAGACGCTGCTACAAATCCTGCACGAGGGCCACCTCAGCATCGTGCGGATGAAAGCACTTGCACGAAGCTACGCATGGTGGCCAGGCATGGACCGGTAAATCGAGCAGCGGGTCAAAGCGTGTACCAATTGCCAACAAGCCAGCAACGCCCAACCAAAAGCCATGCCTTCTGAATGGGAGACGCCACATGGACCCTGGTCCAGAATCCACCTGGATTTCGCGGGGCCAACCAAAGGATATACCTTCCTGCTGACAGTCGACGCATACTCCAATTGGTTAGAAATTCATCGTATGATGGCTACAACTTCCGAGGCAGTGATCAAGATCCTAAATAGACTCTTTGCAACCCACGGATTGCCTGACGTCCTGGTGTCCGATAACGGGCCACAGTTTACGGCACTAATGTTCGAGCAATACCTCGCTGACCGCGGCATCTGCCATGCGCTCACCTCGCCTGAGAACCCTGCAACCAATGGCCGAGCAGAACGCATGGTCCAATTTGTTAAAAAGACTTTGCAAAAAATGGACTATGACAATATCGATGACAAGGTCAACCAAATTATCTTTTTGCAACACATAACTCCACATAGCGTTACCGGCAGAACTCCCGCAGAACTACTGATGGGACGAAGACTCCATTCCCACCTCGACCGGTTGCACCCTGCTTATGAACCAGAAAAGCCAATAAGATCCAGTGGCTGCTATCGCACCTTCCAGGTAGGAGACCATGTTTACGCACGAAACTTATCAGGCGATCCATTATGGATAGAGGCAACGGTAGTTCGAGTGACCGGCCCCAAATCCTACGTAGTGAAATGCTGTGACAATAGACTGTGGAAACGGCATATCGACCAATTACGGTCAAGACTCACAACGGCCAGTCAACAACTCCCCCATGACCAAACCGAGGGGGGGGAGGTACAGAAGAAGATGACATTCCAGGGAACCTGCTCGAAGGGAGTGACGAATTAAGTGAGACTCAGGAAATGGAGCAGGAAGGAGAACTGTTTGCACCGCAAGAAATTGCACCTGAGCGAGAGGCAGATCCACTGCCAAACAACAATCTACCTCAACAGGATTGCAATCAACCAGTCCAATGAAAATCCGAAAAACTTAAAAGACAACCGTCCTATTTAAAGGACTATATTACTACACCGTAATCAAGAAGCCAGGGGGAAGGGGTGTTGTGTATGTACCATAGTTAATAAAGTATGAGCTTGAGGTAAAGTGCAGGGTTCTGGCCCTGCACTTCTGATTGGCTGTTAGGCGGCCAGATTGGATTGGTTAGTTCTTAGGAATCCGATTGGCCCTTAACAGAGGATTCTTATTGGTTAAAAGAGCTAGCGTTCATAGCTCGCTATTGGACAATTCTCACAAGGGTTGCCTATATAAGGCAGAGTTCACTGTTGTTTTGAGAAGTCACTATGCAATAAAGAGCTGAAAGTTCACATTCAGAGGCTGTCTCCATTTACTCCTACCCATGTCCAAGTACTTAACAGCTACTGAGTGCCGTTTTGATAGAGCTTTGCTATAAAATTTAAATCTGATTCTTTAATCACCACTTTAAACCTTTTGGCACTTTAAAAGCAAAGATAAGATTTGTAGAAGGTTGCAAAAATGGTCAAGATACATGTTGACCCAGGTGTCCCATCAACAGCCCCTTGAAAAGCAATGGCCAACAGAGACCAGTAAAATTCATCCAAAATTATATCAATAGAGAATTCTTACATAATATTTCAGTAAATTATCTTAGGTTAATATAGAGGTGAAAAATGGCGTTACCATTGCTTTATAGTTTCACAGGTATAATTTTACATATCACACCCTCATTAGTCAACTGAATTAAATTTCCAGTAGAAAGTTAGATCAAGGGTCTGATTCCCAAAGCCTCCTTTGAAATAGAAAACCACCAAAATATTATACCATATTTCCATTTGGGAGGAGTTTAGTGTATCATAAAGAGGCTAAGGATTGGCTTTAATCCCTGTATTTCCTTCTTAAATCAACTTTGGTCCTGCCACTTTTGAAGTACAGCCATGGTGAGAGCCTCAAGCTGGTAGAAATTGGTTTAGAAGAGGGGTGTTCAAACTTGGCAACTTTAAGTTTTGTGGATTTTAACTCCCAGAATTCACCAGCCAGCCATGATGAATTCTGGGAGTTGAAGTCCACAGGTCTTAAAGTTGCCAAGCTTGGACACCCCTGCTTTAGAAAAAAGAGGAGCTGAGACCCCCCACAAGATTGCTGGTGGGAGGAAATAAAATTAAAACCTGAAAGGAGCTATTAAGAAATCCAAAGACTGAATGCTATGACACAGTCACTGACACTATTCTTACAGAAATTATTAGCATGGATTATTATACTCTCAATAGAATAATCATGGAAGAAATTGAACAGAAAGATTAAGTGCCATGTGAAAATTCTCTGTTCATCAAAAACCAGTCTCTATTTGACAACTACTTAGTTTTGTAACACAATGCTGGAGTTGCACACACAGAGACACAAATTGTATTGAATACAAGATTATTAATCATCCATCCATTCCATTTTTTTCCAGGAAAGGAATACAGAAATACAAGGGAATTTTGGTGGCTAAGCAAGGCAGATGTTGATTGAGTTTTGCCTAATTTTACAACTTTTTTGCCACAATTGTTAAGTGACACAGTTGTCATGCAGTCATTAAGTGAATCTTACTTCCTCCATTGACTTTGCTTGCTGGGTGGGAAGGTTACAAATGATGATTGCATAACCTGAGAACTGTACAACTGTCACAAGTACATGCCAGTTGCCAAGTGCCTGAATTATGATCTTGTAACCTTGGGGATGTTGCAACCGTCATAAGTCACTTTTTTTCAGTTGTAACTTCAAATGATCATTAAGCGAATGGTTTTAAGTCAAGGACTACCTGTAAAAGCCTCACCTGATGTTATTTGGTGCTCTTCTCTCTTGATGAAAACTAGCATTGTGACAACTTTGCAATGAAAGAAATTTATTTATTTGTGCTTTGATTTGCTGTTTCCAGCAATGTCTTTGGAATGATATACATCTCTTCTAATGTCTATATAGATTAATCATTCAAGAACTATCAAAAGCCATAAAGTTTTGTAAAATGTGTTTCATATAATGGACAAGATGAGCCAGATGTTTTTATGGACATACTAATATAACATTATTGAGAGCAATATAGAAGTAGTTTATCACTGCCTTTTTCACTACCAGGATTCTTGGTTAGACTGGGAAGTTGAAGAGATATCTTTCAAGATATTTTTTCAGCTTTCCAGTCTAACCAACAGGTTTGGTGTATTTCTTGGGAGTCTCTTTATCAAATCCATTTTATTGAACTCTTTTTGAATTCGTCAGCTATAAACATTGAGTGTTTAGTTACATTTTTCTGTACGGCTTTGATGATCACAGCTTTCATTAATGGTAATACACATACCCCAAAAAAAAGCAAAGTCAAAGAGAAAGAACAAATAACACAAATGGAATTAGGCAAGATTGCTTCCAGCCAATTGATAGTTCAGTGGAATCAGTCCCAATGCTGACTAATTTTCACAGCATTCAGGAATAACCAGACAGAAGTAGTGATATTCATATGGTAAACTGTTTATAATCCTAATTCTTGGAAAGATATGTATGTATTAGCAGCATAATGGATCAAACATCTTACTCAGGTCAAGGGCCAAACCATAAATGAAAAAAACACCTCACAACTACCCACAATATAGTTGGCCAAATCATCCAATCAGCTCTTCTAGGATCAGTCTAGAAACCATGTTAAGCAGACACAGAAGTGACAAGTCTGCTAAAAACTTTATGGGAAAAATGCTATTTTAAAAAAAAATCAAATGTGCTTGAGATTTCATTTCTAAAGCACTCTGTGGCCACCCAGGACTTTGTAAATTTTATGTGTTAGGCTTTATTCTTTAGTGTGTTTTAATAATTCATGTTTCACTGCTTAATTATACAAAGAGAATGAGAGAAAAAAAGTGATGTTCTATGGGATTTCTGCCACCACACTTCTTCACTTCTCTTTGTGTGGATTCTGCACAACATGTGCTTGTTCTGATTACAGATAAATACGGTTCTTTTTTAAAAAGTGAAATATTGATGCATGCCAACTTTGGAAGGAAACTTTTATAAATAAAAATGAATTATAATAAGAATACTTTATTTGCAGTCACAGACCAAAACACAAGTACAACAAAAGAAGAACATGGGGAAATTAATCATGAACAACTGGTCACCAAAACCTTGACTGAGGGGAATTACAGTGTTCTCCTCTGATGGTTACAGCTCTTTAAAAAATTTGGAAACCTGAAGAGTGATATATGAGGAGCCATCCCCTAGACAATATAAGAACAAATTACAAACATTGGGTCTAGAAGGGTCTGTTTCAAGGAGAGACAGTAACTTAGATCTGCCTGCGTTATACATAGGGGAATATAAAAGGACATGCTCCACAGTTTCATCCTCAGTTCTGTCACAGAGGCATAGCCGCTCGTTAAATTGCCCATCCAGTAGTGCTGAGGACAAGATATTAAAGCGAGCTAGGGAGAAAGCTCTTCTGT
The DNA here is from genome assembly GCA_033807585.1 of Hydrophis major. Taxonomy (NCBI): domain Eukaryota; kingdom Metazoa; phylum Chordata; class Lepidosauria; order Squamata; family Elapidae; genus Hydrophis; species Hydrophis major. The sequence continues at coordinate 292,992,598 of CM066329.1, read as the reverse complement.
ACTTGGGAATGGTTAGAGTGTAAAAATAGGAAGTCATCCTCAGTCCATAATTATTAAATTGGCTGAAGATCAGAAGGGAGCAAGTTTTGTTAGCTCTGGCTTGTAGATATTGCAAGTCAATGTCCACAAGCCATTGGACTACCCTAAATTGGGCGTCCTTAAGGCCATAATCTCCCAGGGAATCCCCCATAAAACCTAGCAGGTGTAATTTCTTCATCAGCTCCCTCTCCCAATGAGAAATATGAGAGTCAGCAAATGCCAGGGAGAGATAGCTACCAAGAACTGCCAGAAATAGCACCCAACCATCATTTAAAGGTGTTAATCCACACCATACATTCGACTGATCGAGTGCCCAGTTCAAGGTACATTGGAGCAAAACCAACACAAGGAGGAAGACCCAGAAGTTTTCTAAGAAAGACAGCCTGGGTTCTTTCAATACAATCCTTGAAGCCCCGTACCCATATGGGAATTCCGTAAAGAGTTTGAGCCAAAGTTTTGGCTTTGTAAATACGCAGAGCAGAAGGAATAAACTGGCCTCCTTGGGTATAAAAAAATCTTAAAATCTGCTGGTGACTACAGGAGGCTGAATTCAGCACCTGGATTCAATGTCTAGTCCAAGCACCGGTGTTCTGAAATTGAATACCTAAATACTTAAAATGGAAAACCTGCTTAACAGCATTACCATTGATAGCCCAGTTATACAATTTCCAGGCTCTAGAGAACACCAACACTTTGGATTTGTCATAATTAATGGACAAGTGGTTCTCAGCACAGTAAGACCCAAATGCAGAAAGTAATCTTTTCAGACCTGGCCTTGACAATGAACGGAGGGCCGCATCATCAGCGTAAAGGAGAAGCGGGATCTTCATAGTTAACAGCTTTGGGGCGTGGGACTCAATATGTCCAATGTGAAAGGCCAAATCAGATAAGAATAAATTAAACAAAAGAGGAGCCAGAACACAATCCTGCCTTACTCTGTTCTTAATTGGGATAGGATTTGAAAGTTCTCCCTGCAGACCACACCTGATCTGACTAGAGGTCTGGTTGCACAAGGATCTAATTAGGAACAGAAGACGTCTATCAATAGAACTTTTGAGCAGTTTTGACCACAATAGTCCCCTAGGGACTGAGTCAAACGCTGACTTTCGGTGGATAAAAGCAGTAAAAAGTTTGCCACCTGGTATGGTAGTATATTTATCGACCAGGTGCACTAAGACAAAGCAGTGGTCCAGTGTGGCACAGCCCACTTTAAACCCAACCTGTTCAGCACCAATAATATTGGACTCCTCAACCCAAGTGAGGAGTCTATGTTGGAGATATTTAGCATACAGTTTTCCAATTATGGAGAGCAGGCTTATGGGGAGATAGTTGGCTGGGTTGTTCCTATTTCCTCATTTAAAAACTGGAACAATAATTGCTAAGCTCCAAAAGGTAGGGATCCTACCAGAGGAATTGATATGTGTGAAGAGTCTTGCTAAGAGAGGAATCCACCACTCGGGATTGGATTTTAGCAGATCAGGGGGTATAGCATCAGGGCCAGGGGCTTTGCCTGACTTGAGTTCGCAGATAAGCTCGGTAATCTCAGCATGAGTCACGGGTTGCCAGTCAGGAACTGCAGGAGGCAGCTGTGGCCCAAGCACAGTCGAACTTGTTGACGCCTGGAAAATTGTCAAAAAATGGTTTTCCCAATCTCTGTTGGAAATACAGCTGAGAGGGAGTTCTTGATGACACGGCAAGGAGCTGACAACAATTTGCCAAAATAATCGAGTGTTCCTCTGCTGGATGGAGAGGAGAAGTAGATCCCACTTCTCTCTCTCATTAGCTTTCTTTTTCTTAGCAATTAGTCCTTTATACTCCCGCTTCAAGCAATAGTAGTCCTCTGGTGGGCATTTATTCTCTCGATTACGATAGAGCAGGTAAACCTGATTGATCTGGTTCCTGAGTATCAGACACTCTTTGTCAAACCAAGAATTACTTCTTGAATGATATGGACCACTCGGCCTACAGATGGCTCCTAGGTCCCTTTGAACATTAAAATTAATTAAATAAAAAAGTAACGAAAACACTGCTGTTCTTCTGCCTTAAAACTGGTAGAGTTGTGGCTCCTGCATAATGTATATAGAAGAAGAGAACCTATATTCTGGATTTTTCTTCTAATTTTTATGCCTTTGATAATAATTTAGATAGCTCATAAAAATCATCTAAGTGGAAAACTCCACTTATGAAGATAGTGTGAGGATGGAATTTAAACACAAAGGTGTATTTCACCAGTTAAAACATGGACTGTGGACTGAGTACCTAGCCAAGTTATCTTGGCATATTTTATAGAATTGTTAGAAATCCTGTTTGCTTGAGATTATTTTTATATTTGTGCCAGAAAATGAATGTTTGTTGGAGAATTGAGCAGGAGCAGCCCTTGTTGGAGGATATTCTTCTGAACGTAGAGTACTGAAAGAATTCTAAGTAATTAAGTAGCAGGGTGTCCTACACACAGAGACATAACACATGCACACACACACACACACCCTACAGGAACAAAGAGAAAAACACATACTGCTTTAGATGCAGAGGATGGGTTTAGCCCAGCTGTCAGGGCATACTAACAGACATTCATTTTATCTAAAGTAAAATCTAGATTTAGTTAAAAAAAAAAAGGCATAAGAAAAGAAAATCCTTGTTTTAAGTGGCATCTTGAAGACAGGGAAGAAAGGGTGAGAAGGCAAAAGAATGAAAAAGAGAAAGGAAGGAAGGAAGGAAGGAAGGAAGAAAGGAAGGAAGGAAGGAAGGAAGGAAGGAAGGAAGGAAGGAAGGAAGGAAGGAAGGAAGGAAGGAAGGAAGGAAGGAAGGAAGGAAGAAGAGAGAGAGAAAGAAAGAGAGAGAGAGAGATCCCTTTCCTCTGAAACACAAAAACTCTTTCAGCTGACCTTAACTGTATTCAACTCCCCAAAACTGTATTCAAATCTTTATCATCTTTTGCTTTTTTATGTGATTTGTTGATAATGAATAAGCAGTTCTCTTCTGATGGACAATCAATACTATGTATATTTAAGGAAGCCCCAGAGCTTCTATGGTAAAGAAGAAACAAATATAGCAGTAGTGCATTTTCTTGGTTTCCCATTCTCTCTACAATTCATAAATTTCCTTATATTTCCATTAATTTGTATTATTTGTATTAATTGGTATATATCGAGAATATTTTTAGAATTTGGAACAAAGGACAGGGGAAATGAGAAGGAGAAACCTAAATGAAATGTTAAAATATATTTTCTTGCACTTTTCATCTAATACACCCTTTTGTATGACTCTTTTTTATCATTCACCTCTTTTGCAAATCATTTTCTCTAACTATTGTATATATTTCCCTAATAACCTCTGTTAAGCCTGAGTTCCCCAACCAGGGTTAAGGAGACAAGCTAAACAGAATGTGCAGCGTTAGTCAGATAGGCACACAGATAAATGAGTGAGATAAGTTTGTATGTTTATTAACATACAGTAAAAATAACAGATACGCTTGTGCTATCAAAATATAGTTTATTCCATTTAGAGTTTATAGCATAGTCAAAATAACAGTCCATTAGTCATGTATCATTTAGTCAGTCCATTCAAGGATATTCAATTAGCAAAGTCCATGTAGAATATCCAATGTCAGTTCACTTACAAATCAGTGTCTCTCTCCCGTTCGAGTAACGCAGTCTTGAGTCCATGCAGTAATTAGGGATCATCAAAGCCAGAGAGAGAGCAAGCTGTCCTCTTGTTTCTTTTAAAGTGCTTTCACAACCACTCCCTTAATTACATTCCTATATTTAAAGTTACAGACATTTTAACTTATAAACGATGATTACATATTTATTATTTTACCTAAACCAGTTAGGGTAAACAATGTTATCCCTAACATTCTCCCCTTTTAGGAAATAATAATAAATATAACTATTTACATCTTTAAATCATATTTGTTACAACTCTCTTTAAACTTGACTACTCCTTGAGCTTTTGTAAATTGGTCTGCAATGCTTTCTTCTGTCATGCAGTATTCCAATTTAATTAGCCCATTCTTTACAGATTCTCTAATATTTAAGTATCTTAAATCAGTATGCTTTGATCTAGTTTTTACAGCAATACTAGTAGCTAACTTTATGGCTGCTTGGTTGTCCTTGTACACAATAATGGAATCTTTAACAGTTACACCCATGTCTAATAATAACTGTTTGTACAAAATTAAGTCAGTGCATAGTAATGACAGACATGAAAATTCCGCTTCCATCGTGGACAAGCTAATGTGCTGTTGTCTGATTGACCTCCACCCTATTAGTGTCTTACCAAATAATATAGCCATCCCAGATGTTGATTTTCTAGTGTTTATGTCAGTTGCAAAACTTGCATCTGCGTAGGCACTAAGACTCAAATCACCCTTTGGTTCTATATACAATGCATGGTTCATTGTTCCTTTAAGATATCTTAAAATTCTCTTTTATGATTGCCAATGACATTGATGTGGATCTGTATTAAAAAGTGCCACTTGATTAACACTATAAGCTATATCTGGCCTAGACCAATTGCTTATATATGATAAGCTACCAATCAAAGATTGATATATGGACTTATCAAATTTGGGACTTTGATCATCAGTTTGGCAAACTTACTGACTCATTGGAGTCTTTGCCAGTTTACAAAGTTCCATTTTATACGTTTTAATTAATTGGCAAATTTTATCTTCTTGAGATATCATAAATCCATTTTTTGTTTTGTTAATTGTCAATCCTAGATTCTTTTTAATTTCACCTAAATGCTTTAATTTTATCTTTTTGGCTAATAATGATATAATTTCATTAGCTTCATTATTAGTCTTAGTTATCAAAGCAATATCATCTGTAAATAATACCAGTAATGACACCGTTCCATTATTTTCTCTTTTAAACACACATGGATCTGCTAAACCAGATTTAAAACCTATATTGTTTCATTCTTTCACAATATATTGGTTCCACTCAAAGCCAGATTGTTTCAACCCGTAAAGACTCTTTTTGAGTTTCCAACAATCATTACTATTTACTTTATTGTCTTTTATAATAACTGGCTTTTTCAAATATATAGTGTGCTGCAATGGTGCATGCAAATAAGCAGTTTCTACATCTAAATGGTTAATGACATAGTTTTTCTTAGCTGCCCACACTAAAGCTGCTCTTAAAGATGTTGCTTTCAGACTTGGTGCAAAAACTTCATCGTAATCAGATGCAGTTTGATTAAATCCTTGAGCTACCAACCTAGCTTTATGGGAAACAGTCCCATCATTTCCAGTTTTTACTTTAAATATCCATTTGCACCCAATGGATTTTTCTCCTGGAGGTAATTTGGCATCTTCATATACTTTCATTGCCTTTAATGAATTTAGTTCTTTTTCCATTGCCTTTTGCCAATTCTCCTGATCCTTAGCAGGATACATCTTAAGTTCATCTACACTAGTTGGAACTTTAGTTACTTGGCAAACTATACTTGCTTGATACCTATCAGGTGGTCTAGTTACACGTGTAGTACGTCCAGGTATTACAGGACTTACAGGTGGACTTTCATTTATTAACTGTTCTTGATTATCTAACTCTTCCTGATCAACTGTTTCCTCTAGTTCTGGTCCTATTTGCTCTTCATGGACTTCTTCTTTAATTGGACTCTTCTTATAACTAGTCTGTTCTTTCTGCCTTTTGTAGTGTTCAATAATTACTTCATTATTTAAATCTTGCTCTAATCTATTCCATCCTACATGTTCTAGGAATTTAGCACTAGCACTGGTGTAAACTCTAGATGTACCTGGTTCCCAGAATCTATAAGATCTATGATTAGATGTATATCCTACAAAAAATAATCTTTTAGCTGTATGTTGTCCTTTGTGTCTGAGTTGTGTAGGGATATGCACCCGTGCTGGTGCTCCAAATGTGTGCATGTAACTTAAATCAGGTTTTGTACCATGCCACAGTGTGAATGGTAATTCACCTGTTGTTGAATTAACAACATTATTTAATATATGATTACCACACATTATTGCTTCTCCCCACAAATTGTCAGGTAATCCTGAATCAGACATCATAGTACGTGTTATTGATTGTAATGTTTGGCCTCGTCTCTCTATAAAGACACTATGTTGTGGCCTATATGGTACAGACTTTTTATGTTGAATACCTAACATTCTAAGTCTGTCCTGGAATTTATTATTTGTAAATTCTGTACCATTATCTGTTATAAGAGTTACTAATTTCTTTTTAGTTTTCCTTTCTGCAAATTTTATCCAATTAAAGAGATTTAGATACGTTTCAGTTTTGCTCTTCATTAAATAGCAAAACCCATATCTAGAATAGTGGTCCATTATACTTAGTATGTATTGAGCTCCTCCTACACTTGGTTTTTTCAGACCTATTAAATCAGCAAATACTACTTCTAAAGGCTTTTTGGTAGTAAATCCATCAACTCTATTATCCGGTATGACCCTGCTCTTGCTTTGATTGCAAGCATTACATTGCAAATACTTATTACAAGGTTTCAAACTTATTCGCTTAGATAGTTAAACAGTTTTCTTAAGCATTTTAAAATTTAAATGCCCTAGCCTTCGATGTAACAAGTGAATATATTCATCATGAGGTTTCTTATTATCAAAAACCGTGTTAGCCACCTTTAAACCATTATCATTTAACACATATAATTCACCTCTTAAAGATGCAGTAATTTTCTTATTTTCTTTCTCAATTATGCAGTTATCTCCTTTCAAGATAATTACATATCCTAGTTTAACCAAAATTCTGACTGAAATTAAATTAAACTTAAGTTGTGGTACATATAACATTTTTACATTCTCTTTTATGAAAGAACAATATGCTATACCTTGACCTTTAGCTTTCAGTTTCCAGCCATTGGCTAACGATATCTACTGTGTACTCTGGGATATTTTAATAAAATTTTTGTTATCATTTGTTATACAGTGGGATGCTCCACTGTCAACCACCCATAAATTATTTTTTACAGCTCCGTTAGTATACATGGCTAACTCTAAACTTTTATTTATCTTTTGATTAATTTTAGTATTCTGGCCAGCGTTCTGGCGCTTTGCTTTTTTACAAAATCTTGCCAAATGTCCTCTTCCTCCACAATTAAAATACTTTTTAATTGTGTATGCAGTAGGAGATTCATTATCTTCTTTTTGAGGTTGCTCCCTCCTCAAATGGTCTCTTTCAAGCCTTCTTCTTGCCTCTTCAATCAATCTGCCAGTTATATCAGTTAAAGTTAGGCTTTCCTAAGGCAAAATTTCAAGGGAAGTTACGTAGTTGTCAGAACTTTCATCTAGTGAAGATAGAATTATGTAGACTTGGTGTAGTTCAGAGAAAATAAGCTCTTTCTCGTGCAGTTCTTGAAAAACGCTTTGCATAGTTTTCAAATGACTAAGCATATCACCATTCTTCTGGAGATGCGTCCTGAAAAGCTTCCGTGTTAGATTTATGTGAGCACCAATGTTATCTCTAACATAAATCCTCTTCAGCTTCTGCCAACACCCAACAGCCGTTTGCTCTCCATGGATATGAACAAGTTGCTGGTCAGTTAATGTTAATCCTATTATGCAAATAGCTTGTTCATTTTTATGCATAAATTCTTCTATTTTTAGTCTATCTTCATCATCCTCTGGATCCCATTCCTCTACGTTTGGTGGATTTTCAATTATGTTCCACAGACCTTCTCTTCGTAGAAGTAGACTACATTTCATAGACCATGATACATAGTTTGTTCCATCCAGCTTGGATATAAGGGACAAACTTTGTAGATTGACTTGTGCCATGTTTTCTTATATGGATATAAAACTATAATTAATAAAACACAGCTGTCTGTTTACTGTAATGTTTAACAACACAAACTCTCACTTTTACATAAATCTGTTTTATCCTAGTTAAACTGACTTTGCAGCCTCTGGGCCCATAACCAGTGTTAAGCCTGTGTTCCCCAACCAGGGTTAAGGAGACAAGCTAAACAGAATGTGCAGCATTAGTCAGATAGGCACACAGATAAATGAGTGAGATATGTTTGTATGTTTATTAACATACAGTAAAAATAACAGATACGCTTGTGCTATCAAAAATATAGTTTATTCCATTTATAAGTTCATAGCACAGTCAAAATAACAGTCCATTAGTCATGTATCATTTAGTCAGTCCATTCAAGGATATTCAATTAGCAAAGTCCGTGTAGAATATCCAATGTCAGTTCACTTACAAATCAGTCCTTTGTCTCTCTCCCATTCGAGTAATGCAGTCTTGAGTCCATGCAGTAATTAGGGATCATCAAAGCCAGAGAGAGAGCAAGCTATCCTCTTGCTTCTTTTAAAGTTCTTTCACAACCACTCCCTTAATTACATTCCTATATTTAAAGTTACAGACACTTTAACTTATAAACTATGATTACATATTTATTATTTTACCTAAACCAGTTAGGGTAAACAATGTTATCCCTAACAACCTCTGCCTGCTTTTTCACAACTGTATAGATTTTGATGTATTAGTATTTTTTTAAAAAATCCACAAAATTTTGAAAGTCACATACATTGGCAAACAAATGCATTCTGATTTGTCTGTATGTTTTGGAAAGAGAACTAGACTAAGACTATATAAATCTTGAGACCAAACAGATATTTCTTCAAAACCTGATCAACTTCTTTGTAAGAACTGCTCCAAGAAAAAATAAAAGTCAACTATTAGAGCATAGTGAATTGTAAACCACGGGGAAAGAATATAACCAAATATATTATGCAGTTGTATAGACCACAATATCATGTAGATAATATTGGAAATATAGTCCAACATTAGCAGCAAGGAGAAAATCCTCCTAAAAAGGCATGCCTTATTTTCTTTTTTCTTTTTTTTTTACAAAACCGCTCAAGAAAATCTCAAACATTTTGAGCTGTTTCCTAATGAAACTAAAGGGCCCTCACACAGTATTAAGGCAAGCTAGCTGCCTGGACTTGCTTTAGTCTGAAACAGCTCTGGATTCTGTGTAATGGCTATAATTGTTGGAAGAGCCCAAGCCATGAAGCAGATTGACACCACCTATTGTGTCCAAAGATCTAACTCCCTTTGCTCTCTAAATCTGGATCCTAATTATAATCTTGCCTTTACAAAAGCTATGTGAAGTCTTTCATACTGGCTAACTCTTATAAATTATAGCAGCCCTATGAAACAGCCTGCCGCCATTGTTTTGCTTCAAAGCCAGGGAGCCATTTGAGTATCCTAGATCAAGCTGACTTTTTATTGGATTTCCCTTGAGTGCTTACTTTCAACTCCTGCGACGGGCCTGCCAAAATGCTGTCCTGCAAATGTTGAATAACAAGACAAATGAGAGCAGAATATACACCGTTCTGAAGGTGAAAGGCTATGGTTTAATTTGGCAAAAGGGCTTTAAATTAGACCGAAGGCATAGGCTGTCGTCCCATTATTTTATACCATTAGCTTGGATGTTGAGAACATTTTCAAATGCCTCCACTTATGAAATCCTCCAAAGCTACATGACCGTCTCCTTACTGGAGAAGCGAGGGGTGCAGAATGACAAGACAAAGATTAGCGTAACCTTGGACTGTTCTGATCAGAACTTTGGGCTAAGACCCCGATGGCAAAACTTGCAGCACTTGCCACAGACTCTAATATCCAGAAAAATAGGACAGTGAGTAGCAATACCATTAAAGCCACATGTAATGAAACTCATCATTTAAAGGCTGACCACAAATCCATTTACACAGGCAACAAAGTATGTATAATTACTTTCCTTTAGAAACTGTTTTAAAGCCTAGAATTCAGAAACATTGTTCTCGCAGTTATTCGGTTCTCTGGCAGTTTAGCTAACTTGCTTCTTTTTTTATTATTATTAAAAAAAAAGCTTCTATTAACTGTAATTACTTATAATGGGTTTTTATTCTATATGGAGGCCATTGATAATGATAGAAGGGGTTGGCTCTGCAGATTTTTCTTCTGATTTTTCCCCCCCCTTTTAATTCTAGAAATGAATTGCCAAAATCCTTTCAAAACCATTTTTACAGACATTATTTAATTATTTTGAACATTGCCGAATTTTTTTTTAAAGAAAACAACTCTCAATAAATTTGTCAAAGGCTATGCAGAACCCCCTAATCCAGTCCTTGTCTTAGTTTTGCATTGCTTAAAGCTTAATTTTCAATCACTCTAGTTGAGGATTTCTTGACATGGAGAGTCTTCTACATTATCAATTGTCTTTGCTATATACCATAAATTCATATCAAGAAACAGCATTCCTGGTTTCACGTAAACTACATTCACGGAAGCTGAGTCTAAAAATCAGGTATACAAAAGGAGATATATTTTTTCATCCAATGCTCTCCTGGGACTAATTCTTACTTGCAGCTACATGGCATTTTTATGTTTTCCACTTAAACCAGAAAATTAGCTGGTAAACATTTATGAGTCTTAATTAAACTCTCAGAAATGCATTGCAAACATGACAATTTGGAAAGTTTAGCCAAGCAAGTAATATACACATGAATATACTCATATTTCTGGGTCCTTTATCCAGCTCTGTAAAAGCAGCTGTGTTTTGGTATTTGAAATATCTGGCACCTCTGTATATGTGTGTGTGTGTGTGTGTGTGTGTGTGTGTGTGTGAGAGAGAGAGAGAGAGAGAGAGAGCACATTTAGCACCATATTGGTTTGTATAAATTTAAACCCACAAAACTCACTCTTATTCCTCCATATTACAGGCTTTTTTGAAATAAAAAACCCAGAAGTTTTGAATATGATAAAATTTACTAGAGCACATTCGAGCAATAAAATATAAAATATCTAATATTGGTGCCACCTCTAAGTGAAATGGGCAGCATACAAGTCAAATAAATAAATATAAGTAGGGGGAAATTTGGTTTTGCTCTTCTCTGGCACTCCTTTACTTGATGATATGAACTGCTAATGTTCCTGTTAAGTTCTGTGCATGGGTGCAAGGATGGAGACGAGCCAGTGAACAGTGAACTTCAAACTCTTTATTAACATGTGAAAACGGCTCAGCTCAATGGCCACAGTGGGCCCCTTTATATAGGCAACTCTTAACTTATTTAACCATGAAAACACAGGGAGCGCTAGCTCCATTAACCAATGGAGAGGCTCGTTAATAGCCAATCAGATTCTCCTGAACGAACCAATCCGATGTCGCTATTATCGGCCAATCAGAAGTGCAGGGCCAGAACCCTGCACTTTACTTCAAGCTCTTAATGATCTTTATTAAGTATTTATTGATTCATAACACCCCTTCCCCACGGGTTCTGTTTAAGGGATGCGGTCACGTAGTCTTTGAGGTAGGCAGGTTGTTTTGATTGTCTATTTGATTTTCGTTGTTCTCCCAGTATTTGGCTACAGTCTTGTTGGGGTAGGACGTTATCTGGTGAAGAGGGTGCCTCCCGTTCCGCATTCAAATTTTTGTCGTTGCTTCTGCTCTCGGCATCTCTTTGAGGCGAGGCCACCCTCATTCCAGATCCATCACGTGCTGACTCTGAGCGGTCATTACTGTTAGGGATAACATTGTTTTACCCTAACTGGTTTAGGTAAATAATAATATGTAATCATAATTTGTATGTTAAAGTGTCTGCAACTTTAACTGTGGAACAGTAATTAAGGGAGTGGTTGTGAAAGCACTTTAAAAGAAGCAAGGCTGCAGCTTGCTCTCTCTCTGGCTTTGATGATCCCTGATTACTGCAAGGACTCAAGACTGCATTGCTCGAACGGGAGAGAAAACAAAGGACAGACTTGTAAGTGAACTGACATAGGGTATTCAACACGGACTTTGCTAACTGAATATCCCTGAATGGACTGACTAAATGATACATGACTATTGGACTGTTATTTTGACTATGCTATGAACTCATAATGGAATAAACTATATATTTGATAGCACAAGCGTATCTGTCATTTTTACTGTATGTTAATAAACATACAAGCTTAGCTCACTCATTTATCTGTGTGCCTATCTGACTAAGCTGCACATTCTGTTTAGCTTGTCTCCCTAACCCTGGTTGGGGAAACCAGGCTTAACAATTACTACTGCTTAAACTTTCTGCCGCTTCAAATTCAGCTTCCTCGCTACCTCCTCCCCCCTCAGTTTGGAAATCAGGGGGCTCAGAGATCCCCGACTGTAGCCTTGAACACAGCTGATCAATATGGTGCTTCCATATTCTATCGTTGCGACATTTCACGCGGTACGATCTAGCGCCGGTTACTTGTACTATAGTTGCCTCGACCCACAACGGATCGCCCGAAAAGTTCCTAGCAAAAACCAAGTCGCCTACCTGGAAATTGCGGCATTTCCCACTGGAACCGTGTGGTTTTTCAGGTTCATATAATGGATATAGACAGTTGAGGTGGGATCGGAGCTTCTGTCCCATTAACAATACGGTGGGAGTTTTATTGGAGACGCTGTGCGGAGTGATATGCTGCAAAAGGAGTATCCAGTTAATCTTGTCTTCTATATCGCCATAGTCCATCTTATGCAAGGTTTTCTTGACGAATTGTACTATGCGCTCGGCCCTTCCGTTGGCTGCAGGATGGGCCGGCGAAGTCAGCGCATGGCGAATACCGCGGTCCGCCAGGTACTGTTCGAAGGACAGCACAGTAAATTGGGGCCCGTTGTCGGATAGTAGAACATCTGGTAATCTGTGTGTCGCAAAGAGTTTGTCTAGTTTCCTGATGACTGATTTGGTTGTTGTATTCCTCATTTCATGGATTTCAAGCCAGTTCGAGTAGGCATCCACCGTTAATAAGAATGTGTGTCCCTTGGTAGGACCCGCAAAGTCCAGATGAATATGGGACCATGGTCCCCTCGGTGTTTCCCATTCAGTCGGGGTTGCTTTCGGAGGGGCGTTGCTTACTTCCTGGCATTTGTGACAAGCTTTTACCCATGTCTCGATCTGCTTGTCGATACCCGGCCACCACGTGTAGCTTCGTGCGAGGGCTTTCATACGCACGATGCCGGGGTGGCCATCGTGCAAGGTCCTTAGTATCACTGGTCGCAACTGTTAAGCCTGGGTTCCCCAACCAGGGTTAAGGAGACAAGCTAAACAGAAATGTGCAGCATTAGTCAGATAGGCATACAGATAAATGAGTGAGATATGTTTGTATGTTTATTAACATACAGTAAAATATAACAGATACGCTTGTGCTATCAAAAGATAGTTTAATCCATTATGAGTTCATAGCATAGTCAAAATAACAGTCCATTAGTCATGTATCATTTAGTCAGTCCATTCAAGAATATTCAGTTAGCAAAGTCCGTGTAGAATATCCTATGTCAGTTCACTTACAAATCAGTCCTTTGTTTATCTCTCCCGTTCGAGTAAAGCAGTCTTGAGTCCATGCAGTAATTAGGGATCATCAAAGCCAGAGAGAGAGCAAGCTGTCATCTTGCTTCTTTTAAAGTGCTTACACAACCACTCCCTTAATTACATTCCTATATTTAAAGTTGTAGACACTTTAACTTACAAACTATGATTACATATTTATTATTTTACCTAAACCAGTTAGGGTAAACAATGTTATCCCTAACAGCAACCGCTCTGGGACGACAACTCTATCACCCCAGATAATGCAGCCCTTTTGGGAAAATAGTTCCGTTTGCTGATTCTTGAATAGGGCGTAGTCGTCAGGTATCTGGTTCAACGGCCATCCCCGCTCGACCCAACTGAGGACTCGTGCTAAAATGGGGTCGTGTTTCATTTCCATCGTGATATCTCGGGCTGTTAATGGCGGTGTCCGAAGTGTCTCGATCTGCAGTGTTGTAACTGTTGGAGCAGGGTCATCAATGGTCTCCGGAAGAGGTGCGCAGCTCAATGCGTCGGCATGGGGAATGGCCTTCCCCGGGCGATATTGCAACTTGTAATTGTATGCCACCAAGAATTCTGACCAGTGGGTCATTCTGGGAGATAATATATATGGGGTTGGCCTATCTCCCGCTATTATTCCCAGCAAAGGTTTGTGGTCAGTCACTATGGTAAATGCTTGGCCATACACATATTCATGAAATCTCTTAACCGCGGATAATATAGCAAGGGCCTCCTTATCAATTTGACTGTAATTGCGTTCTGCTTTTGATAACGTCTTTGAGAAATAGGCAACAGGGGCTTCACTACCGTTTGGCAAGACGTGGCTTAAAATGGCGCCCACTCTGAATGGGGGTGCATCACATGTGATCGTTAAAGGCAAAGTTTTGTTATACTGCATCAGAACAGCATCAGAAGTCAATAAATTTTTTACATGTCGAAATGCCTGTTCTTCTCTGTGTCCCCATACCCAGGTTGCTTTTTTGTCCAATAAACAATGTAGGGGTTCAGCTACGGTTGCTTTGTGAGGCAGGAAAACGTTATAAAAATTGATAAGGCCCAGAAAAGCCTGGAGGTCAGACTTGTTCCGGGGTTTTGGGGCATTCTTGATTTCCCTGAGTTTGTTATTGGTGGGGTGAATGCCTTGACTATCAATTAAATATCCCAAAAATTCTACACGATCCGTACATAAATGACACTTGTTTTTTTTAACTTTGAGACCTGAGTCTTTAAATCTCTGGAGAACCAATCTCAGGCATTCCTTTAGTATTTTCCAAGTTGGGGCAGCGATTAACACATCATCAAAATATGGGACAACACCTTTTATCCCTTGTAATAGCCTTTCCATCAAGCTTTGAAAGATTCCCGGGGCTACGCTCACTCCGAACTGGAGTCGGTTACATTTAAACGCACCTCGGTACGTAACGATTGTTTGGGCCTCTGCCGTTTTTTTTGTCAACAGGCAGTTATTGGTATGCCTGGGCTAAGTCTAGTTTAGTGAAGACTTTTCCGCCCCCCAGGGAATGGAGGAGGTGTTGAACCACCGGTACTGGGTGTTTTGTTGAAGGGCGTGGTTCAGGGTGGCTCGGTAGTCCCCACAAATTCTTATCGATCCATCTGGCTTGATGGGTGTTACGATTGGGGTTTCCCAGGGAGAGTGATCGGTTGGTTCTAACACACCCTGAGTTATTAATTTATCAAGCTGCTCGTCAATCTTTGGTTTAAGGTCAAATGGAACTCAATGAGGCTTAAGGCGGATGAGAGCTATTTCGGGATTGAGGTTAAATGATACTGAGGTCCCTTTGTACTTGCCTAATTTTTCTGCGAAGACGTCCTGGAATTCGTGGACGAGGTTTTCTTCCCAATCTCTGCTGCAGGTTCGGTGAATGCCGGCTACTTCAATTCCAAGTGGAGCGAACCATTGGAGGCCTAACAAACTAGGCCGATCCTTGTCAATTACAGTCAGGGGTAGGAATGCTGTACAGTTCTTAAACAATACCTGGACTCGGCTGGATCCAATGACCGGGATTCGATTTCCTTGATAGTCCTTGAGTATGAGTCTTTGGAATCTGAGGTCTTGCCTCCAGATAGTGGGGATGAGCTGCTTGAGGGTCTTGCAGGAAACCATTGAGAGGGACGATCCTGAATCGACTTCCATCAGGCAGGGCTGGTTTTCGATGGCCACTTTCACTTGGATCTTTTTGGCATGAAGAGATGAGGCGTGACCGATCGTGATTGTTTGGTGAGCCTCTTCTCGCTTTGTTGGGTGGTTTAGGGTTTTGTTTCTTTAGGAGTGGTTGTTCCATTGGTAGTTCATGGGTTCTCGCTTCATGGGACGACTTCCCATCGGTTGGCGATAGTTTGCCCCCCTCGAGGGCTGGTTGGGTCCTGGCTTGCTTCTACAGACCCTTCCGATATGGCCTCTTTTCCCGCACACATGGCAGAGCGCGTCGAGGAATTTGCATTCTGACCGGGGGTGGCTGGCTCCACACTCGGCGCATTGGTACTGCGATTTCTGGCATTGGTCTCGTTTGGACTGAAGTCGATGGACCTCTTCCTCATCGCTTTCTGATGACGATTCGAGGTCCTCGTGGTGGGCTGTATCTAGCTGTCCCTCTGACTGAGGTGAAATTTCGCAGGCTTGTTGGTGAAATGGTGCGTGTGTGCAACGTATTTGGGCAGCCGACTTCCTGGTTGCTTCTGCTGCAGTAGCTTCAGCTATGGCATCTTTAAGGCTAATGTCGCCCTTCACCATTAGTTTACTCTGAGTGCCTGGTGCATCTAATCTCAGAACTATTTGGTCTCTTAGGGCTTCTTCTAAGTTGGCAAACTCGCATAGGCCTCCTAGATTCCGGAGATCCGTGATGAAATCAGCAACACTTTCGCCCTTTCGCTGACTCGTCTGATAAAATTCATGCCTTCTCATGAGCGTTGGCACGGTCAGTGCATAGTGAGCCCTCAGCAGTGGTTCGAGGACGTCCCAGTCCATAGACTTTACTTCTGCTGGTTTTGCTAGTGCCTTGGCCATCTTGAATACGGTTGGCCCGCAATGAGTTAGGAATACCGCTCGTTTCTTTCCGGTAGTGGCATCCTTCAAATTGTTGGTTTCCAGAAACATCTGGAAGCGATCCATATATGAATCCCAGTCTTCTTGTGCCGGGTCGAATGGAATGGGTGGTATGATGCTGCCGGACATGGTTCTGCCATTGGTGCATTCAGCCACGTGCTTGGTTATAGTTCTTCATCGTTCAGTAAGCTCTGACATCTCCACATCCCATCCTCGTCGCCAGTGTTAAGTTCTGTGCATGGGTGCAAGGATGGAGATGAGCCAGTGAACAGTGAACTTCAAACTCTTTATTAACATGTGAAAACAGCTCAGCTCAATGGCCATAGTGGGCCCCTTTATATAGGCAACTCTTAACTTATTTAACCAATGAAAACACAGGGAGCGCTAGCTTCATTAACCAATGGGAGAGGCTCGTTAATAGCCAATCAGATTCTCCTGAACGGACCAATCTGATGTCGCTATTATTGGCCAATCAGAAGTGCAAGGCCAGAACCCTGCACTTTGCTTCAAGCTCTTAATAATCTTTATTAAGTATTTATTGATTCACAACAGTTCCTATCAAAGATTTTTTTTCGATAGCCTTAGTCCTATATTCCAGGAACTCTAAACTTAGCAACTTTAAGATTTGTGGACTTCAACTCCCAGAATTCCCCAGCCAGACTGTCTGAGGAATTCTGGGAGTTGACGTCCACAAGTCCTAAAGTTGGCTGGGGAATTCTGGGAGTTGAAGTCCACAAGTCCTAAAGTTGGCTGGGGAATTCTGGGAGTTGAAGTCCACAAGTCTTAAAATTGCCAAATTTGGAGATCTCTGTTATATTTCAAGATAAGGTATCAAGCATCACAGAGGACATAGCAAAACTGCCCCATCCTAAGGCAAGCCCCAGGCATTTATATTTTCCATTAGCCTAACCAACGGAATAATGTTAACTCTGGGAAAAGCAAGGACATATCTGCTACACTTACTAGGCAACCCAACAATAGTTTAGAAACTAAAGGGCTCAAATCATCACCTGGGAATTACAGTACTGTGTTTTATCTTCCACATTGAATGTTCATATAGCAGGAAGATGTGTGTAAATTTATAAATCAATCAATCCAACCATCCATGCACTAATTAGAGCTTTTGGAAGTAATCATGAGAGAGGTTTTTCACCATAACCCAGATGCTGCCTCTTCTCTCTCTTACAGTATGTGGTTCCCTCTGTTACTAGAAGAAGAGAATTGGAAACTAAGTTTCCTGCCCCAGAACAAGGATTATTCAGCCGTGGCAGTGCAACAGTTAGAATGCAGTACTGCAGGCTACTTCTGATGACTGCCGACTGCCTGCAATTTGGTAGTTTGAATCTCACCAGGCTCAAGGTTGACTCAGCCTTCCATCCCTCTGAGGTCGGTAAAATGAGGACCCAGATTGTTGAGGGCAATCTGCTGGTTTTGTAAAAACCACTTAGAGAGGGCTGTAAAGCACTATGAAGCAGTATATAACTCTGTGCTATTGCTATATGCCATTGCATAGGTCAGTTGAGAGAAAGATCTTATTTAGACTGATGCAGAAAAGGTAGTTTGAGGTTATATGCATAACTATATCAGTATTGCAACTAAATGAATGCTATACTATCCTGGTTGCAAGGCATGTCTCAGAAAAAAAAAGACTAATGTGATGTTGCAATTGTTTCAACATTTATTGGATGTCTGTCATTGGGTAGATGGAAAAAAACATCTTTCAGAGATTTTCTTTTCTATTAGTGAATGATGGAAAACTGATCCCCATATTCTTGAAACAAGGCAATGCCCAAATCAAAGAAATCTGATGACAAAACTCACTGCGGTATGGGCTATGCTAGCATCTGTTCAGAGCAAACCCCACTGCCTTGTAGTACTGATGATTTTACCTAGTTGGGTAATGAAATGTTTGTAAGAAAACACCCAAGCACAGAGAGCACAAAGGACCCCACAGTTCAGTCTTGAGCTACACATATTTTCTTCTATCAGTACTCAATGCAGTATTGCAATGGAATCAACATCTAATTGAGTTGCGAAATTACTAGATGCATGTGTCTGTCTGTCTTTCTCTTTCTCTCTCTCTCTCTCTCTCTCTCTCTCTGTGTTTGTATTGTTTTACTATCAAAGGAAAATAATATGCAGAATAGACACATCCTTACCTTACAGACATACCGAAATCTTTTAATGTTCCACAATGCCCTCCTCCGATATTTCTAAATTATGAGTGACAAACAACACACATTATAAACTTTAAAAATAGTCACAGGCCATCTGCTGCTCATTTCTCTGTGCAACAGAAGGTAAAGGTTAAAAAAAACCCTGAATTCTTTTAGAGTATCAATGTAGCTGGATAACTATAGTTAGCAGAAAGCACTGTCTGCCACTGTCACCTCCCAGAAATATGTTATGTACAGTATTATGGACATAATGTATAACCTCAATTAAGTTGATCATTTATCACCACCCAGAGTCACTCTGTGGGTGAGATGGGAGGTTTCAAAATTTGATATAAATAATAAACTTAATACATGCAGTAAATAATTCCTGAAATGCATTTTTTTCAAGTTCATATTGGTAGCAGTAGTGGTAGTAAGTGTTATTGCTTATTTTATTCATTTATTTATATCTCGCCTTTACTATTTTTATGAATAGCTCAAGGTGGTGAACCATTTCCAGCATAGCTTCCTTCTCCTACTTTTCCCACAACAACAACTCTGTGAGGTGGCTTGGACTGAGAGAGAGTCTGACCCAAGTTCACCCACCTGCTAAGGTGGGATTAGAACTTGGGATCTCCCACTTTCTATCTAGCCTGATGCCTTAACCACTTGGCCAAATTGGCAGATCCTATCTAGTGTTTGTGTCTTTTAAGTATGATTCATTTGAATACACAATATACAGTATAATATGTTATGTCCTGAGCATGGGGGCAAGGAACGGAGACGAGGCATCGAACTGTGACTTCAACTCTTTATTAGTAACTTCAGAACAGAGCAAAATACTTGGGCGGCAGCAGCTCTTTTATAGAGCTGGCTGCTGTCACAATAACCAATGATTTGAGTTTACCACTCTAACAAGCGTCCAATCAGAGAGACCCGCTATCAACCAATCAGATCGGCCAGAAACGACCAATCACGATTCGCTATTCACAGGTCAATAAGAAGTGCAGGATTATGAGCCTGCTGTTAAAGTAAAGCTATCAGGGTTGTTCCTGAATGTGTTAGCTTAGTCCTCAACACCCCTCCCCCCTAGGTTTCGTCTGAGGGGTGGGGTGACGTATTCTCGTAAGTAGGCAGGTCGCTTCACCTGTCTGCTTCATCTGCGCTGTTCCACCGGTTTCTGTCCTGGCTCTGGTTCCGTTGGGCTGTTTGCTGAGCTGGGTGGCAAAAACGGTCCCGCTGTTTCGTTGAATGGCTCTGGGCTGTCCTCTCTGCTCTCACCAATGCTGTCATCCGGGTTCCCTGGATCTGTTTCCATTGCAGTGCTGCTACGCGGCGAGGAAATTTCCTGGCTCGGTTCTCCTTCTGGCGGTGAGTATCCCATGGTTGGTTGCGTAGACTGCTGGGTTCCGATTGTTAGGTCATCTGCTATTTCTTTTTCGGCCCCCTCGATGTCCCTTCCCCCCCAGTTTGAGATTCAGGGAATGAGATGGGAGTAGGTGCTAGTCTGGATCGAAGTTGGTCTATGTGGTGCTTCCACATTTTTCCATCTGCAGTTTGTAGACGGTAGGATCGGGGCCCCATAAGTTGTGTTATGGTAGCGGGTACCCACAATGGGTCACCCGAGAAGTTTTTCACAAAAACGGGGTCGCCTTCCTGGAATGAACGACACTTGCTGCTGGATCCCAGGGGTTGTTCTGGTGTATAAGCAGGGTGGAGGCAATCGAGATGTGAGTGAAGTTTTTGGCCCATCAGGAGTTTGGCTGGGGTTCTGTTTGTGGTGCTGCTTGGAGTGATATGTTGGAGGAGAAGCATCCTGGTTATCTTGTCGTCAATGTCTCCCTGGTCCATCTTGTGTAAGGTCTTCTTTACAAATTGGACCATTCGCTCAGCCCTACCATTGGCTGTAGGTGAAGTGGCGATGTTAAAACATGGCGGATGCCCCGGTCTGCTAGATACTGTTCGAATGCCAGGGCAGTAAATTGAGGGCCATTATCAGAGACCAGGACATCTGGCAATCTGTGGGTAGTGAATAGCTTATTCAGTTTTTAAATGACCGCCTCCGTGGTGGTGCCTTTCATTTTGTGGACTTCGAGCCAGTTAGAATAGGCATCCATGGTTAGAAGGAAAGTGTGTCCTCTTGTGGGTATGGGACCAGGGACCTCAAGGTGTTTCCCACTGAGTTGGGGGTGTTTTTGGAGAAGCGGAGCGAGTCTCCTGGCACTTGCTGCATGCAGCTACACAGGCCTCTATCTCCTTATCTATGCCTGGCCACCATGCGTAACTCCTTGCCAATGCCTTCATCCGCACAATGCCTGGATGTCCATCGTGCAACATTTTCAAAACTTTATGTTGCAATTTCTCCAGGATGACAACTCTGTCTCCGCAGAAAGATGCAGCCCTTTTGAGAGAATAGTTCTGTCTGTTGATTTCTGAATGGCCTGAAAGTGTCATTGGGTTCGTTGTCCGGCCAACCTCATTCCACCCAGTTGAGGACTTGTGCCAAAGAAGGGTCCTTTTTCATTTCTGAGGCGATGTCCCGAGCGGTCAGCGGTGGTGATTTAAGAGTCTCGATTTGCAATATGGCTAGGATTGGAACTGGGTCATCTATGATGTCTGGTAGCGGAGAACAGCTCAAAGCATCAGCATGGGGAATGGCTTTCCCCGGGTAGTGTTGCAGTTGGTAATCGTATGCAGCTAAAAACTCCGACCAACGTGTCATTCTTGGTGATAAGATGTGGGGAGTTGGTTTGTTTCCCATTAAAATGCCAAGTAGCGGCTTGTGGTCTGTAATTATGGCAAAGGATCTCCCATAAACATACTCATGGAAACGTTTAATTGTGGATACAATGGCGAGAGCCTCTTTATCAAGTTGGCTATAGTTCCTTTCAGTTTTAGACAAAGTTCTCAAAAAGAATGCAATAGGTGCCTCATTACCATTTGGCAGGACGTGGCTTAAAATGGCTCCCACTCCAAATGGTGAGGCGTCATAGGTAACCGTTAAGGGTAGAGTCTCGTTGTATTGTATTAATACAGCATCAGAAGTTAAGAGGTCTTTTACTTGTTGAAATGCTCATTCTTCACGCCATCCTCAGACCCAGGAAGCCTTTTTGTTGAGAAGTCTATGTAGGGGCTCAGCTATGGTCGCCTTCTGAGGCAAGAAGATGTTATAAAAGCTAATGAGTCCCAGGAAGGCTTGGAGGTCTGTCTTATTTCTAGGTCTTGGGGCGTTTTTGATTGCAGTTAGTTTTTTTTCGGTGGGGTGGATTCCCTGCCTGTCGAGAAGGTATCCCAGGAACTCCACTCTCTCTGTACAAAGTTGACACTTATCCCTTTTTACCTTCAGGCCAGCGTCTTTACATTTTTGGAGAACCATTCTGAGTCGTTGTTCTAAGAATTCTTTAGTAGGGGCAGCTATTAAGACATCGTCAAAATAAGGCACGATGCCTTTTATGTCTTGTAATAGTCTCTCCATCAGACTTTGGAAAATGCCCGGTGCCACGCTTACTCCAAATTGGAGTCTATTGCACTTGAAGGCACCTCTGTGTGTGACTATAGTCTGGGCTTCTGCAGTCATCGCATCTACGGGTAGCTGTTGGTACGCCTGAGCTAAGTCCAATTTCGCAAATATTTTTCTGCCACCCAGGGAGTGAAGAAAGTGTTGGACTACCGGTACTGGGTAAGCGCTCTGCTGAAGCACGTGATTTAGGGTGGCCTGGTAATCCTCACAAATTCTCAACAATCCATCTGACTTTATGGGTGTTACTATTGGGGTCTCCCATCGGGCATGGTCAATCGGTTCCAACACACCCTGGGCTATTAATTTGTCCAGTTGCTTGTCGATTTTGGCTTGAGTGCAAAAGGCACCCGACAAGGCTTAAGGCAAATGGGAGCTACATTGGGGCTGAGATTAAACGATATAAGGGTCTCCTTGTACTTGCCTAACTTCCCTGTGAAAACGTCCTGGAATTCCTGGATAAGGGCCTCTTCCCAGTCATCGCTTCTGGTTTGGTGGATGCCAGCTAGTTCAATTCCGTGTGGGGCGAACCACTGTAACCCTAACAAACTGGGCCGGTCATGATCAACGACAGTCAGAGGTAGCGTTGCAGTGCGGTCTTTGAAGGATACTTGGACATGGCTGGAACCAACAACCAGAATTCTGTTCCCTTGGTAGTCCTTTAGGATGATTCTTTGAGTGCTGAGGTCCTGGTGACAGATGGCAGGGATCAGCTGTTTGAGGGTTTTCCAGGAGATCATCGATAGGGATGACCCCGAGTCGACTTCCATCATGCAAGGTCGATTCTCAATAGCAACCTTTATTCGGATCTTCCTTGCATCCAGTGATGAAGCGTGGCCTATAGTGATAGTTTGGTGTGCCTCTTCTCATCTCGTTGAAGCGGCAGGTGCTCGATTTCTGTAGTAGTGGTTGTTCCATTGGCAGTTCAGGCAGTCCCGATTTACAGGTGGGTTGCCTGTATCCTGGCAGAGATAATTCTCCCTCCGGCTTGGACTGGGCCCTCGCTTGCTTCTGCAGACCTTTGCGATGTGACCTCTCTTCCCACAGGAATGGCAGAGTGTGTCGAGGAATTTGCAGTCTGATCGCGGGTGGTTTGCCCCGCAACCAGCGCATTGGCGCGGAAGTCTCTGGTTCCTTTGATCTCGTTCTGAGCGGAGCCGTTTGACCTCCTCTTCCTCACTGTCTGAGGATGATTTGAGGTTTTCATGATGGGCAGTAATAGTGTGCCTCTCAGAGGAAGGCGTACTATCACTAGCGAGTTGGCGGTGCGGTGCGTTCGCTCAGCGCATTATAGCGGCTGACTTCCTGGTTGCTTCTATGGCAATAGCGTCGGTGATGACATCTGCAAGGCTGATGTCTCCCTTCGCCATGATCTTGCTCTGTACCATGTGTTCATCTAATCCCAGTACTATTCGGTCTCTCATGGCTTCCTCAAGGTTTGCGAAACCACAGAGTCCTCCCAGGTTCCGGAGGTCAGCTACGAAGTCTCCAACGCTCTCGTTCTTCCATTGGTCCCTCTGGTAAAACTCGTGTCTTCGTATCAGCGTAGGTACTGTGGGTGCATAATGGGCCCAGAGGATCGGCACGAGGTTATCCCAATCCATGGTCTTCACTTCCGCCGATTTGGCAAGTGCCTCAGTCATTTTTAAAACGGCAGGCCCGCAATGGGTCAGGAGCACCGTTTCTTGCCAAGTATAGCATCTTTCAGATTGTTGGTCTCCAGGAACATCTGGAACCGGTCCATATATGAGTCCCAGTCTTCGTTTGCCAGGTCAAATGGAGCGGGTGGTATGGTGCCGCTGGTCATCCTGCCGTTTGTTGTGTGCGCTCTCAGCCACGTGCTCTGTCTTGTTCGATGAGATAACTTCAGAACAGAGCAAAATACTTGGGCAGCAGCAGCTCTTTTATAGAGCTGGCTGCTGTCACAATAACCAATGATTTGAGTTTACCGCTCTAACAAGCGTCCAATCAGAGAGACCCGCTGTCAGCCAATCAGATCGGCCAGAAATGACCAACCACGACTCGCTATTCATGGGCCAATGAGAAGTGCAGGATTACGAGCCTGCTATTAAAGTAAAGCTATTAGGGTTGTTACTGAACGCGTTAGCTTAGTCCTTAACATAATGGTAAGCCAGTTTAGTCTAGTGGATATGGAGACCCAGTGTTCTAGTTCTGCCTTAGACATGAAAGCCAGTTGGATATAGGAGAGTTCAGATATACCCTCCTTCTACAGAGCCATGTCCCTGCCTGAAAAGAGTAATAGAGCTGAGTTTAAAAACCAGAACTGCTCTTTCCCCCCATTGGTGATTTTATGCAGCTATGCGTTTCACTAAATTTACTGCCTTGATGGAGTTAGATTCATCTCAGAAAATAGCTGGACAACTGAACAAGTGGCTAAACACACCCTAAGTAGCAAGTTGCCCGTCTTCACCTCACTCGTGTTATTGTATATGATTAATAATGGTTTTCCTACTTGTTTTTCCTCCTTGGCAGAGGTGAAGTAAAACTGGAGTGTCTGCCAATTTTAACTTCCTTCACACTGAAACTGTGAGGACAGCATCAGCCTCCAGCTATATGGCAGGCTAAAGCTCAGCTCTCAAAATGCGTATGCCTAATATATATAGGTACTCTCTCTCTCTCCCTCCCTCCCTCCCTCCCTCCCTCTGTGTGTGTGTGTGTGTGTGTGTGTGTACATACACATTTATATATACACATAATGCATAACACAATATGCAGAGTATGAGAGAAAGATTAAGAGGGAGACAGAGGGAGAGTCAGAGGGAGATCTATGTGTTGGTGGTGTTACGTTTGGAGCATGGGTGAGAAAGAATGGAGACAAGCCGGTGAAACGGTAAACTTCAACTCTTTATTTACATGGTGTGACAGCTCAAACTGGATGGCTGCTATAGCCTTCCTTATATAGGCAACATTAACTATTCAACCAATAGCAATCCAGGAGCGCTAGCTCCGTTAACCAATGTGAATGGCCTGTTAATGGCCAATCAGATTGTCCTGAACGGACCAATCCGATCCTGCCATTAACAGTCAATCAGAAGTGCAGGGCCAGAACCCTGCACTTGACTTCAAGCTCAAGATAACTTTATTTAACATTTATTCATTCACAACAGGTGGAAAGTGCATTCATCTTGCAAAGAGAACATTAGCCTAAAAAAGCAGAATGGCAGCTTTGTGACCTTTCTAGTGGCATCACAACCATTTGGCCAAGGGACAAAGGTGTGGATCCTTCTGTACCTAAAAGATATATAGTGGTGTATAAAGAATTGCTTAGTCAGCTGTGACAATATTCAACTTAATAAATTTGACACTCCAAATTCTTCCACCTGTGTGCATAGAAAAAGTTACTTAGCAAGGTGGGCAGATTGCAGCATTGTATTGTAAATCACTCTTGCCTTTGAGCTTCTTATTTGAGTTCCCATTTATTACAATTAAAATCAAAAGGACAGCCGAAGTTTTCTAATCAAACATCTGGGATGGGGAAGCTGGGGACACAGACTAGGAGCAATGTTTCCCATAAAAAAATTCTTAGTAATGGGTCAATTGTTGGGGTACCTAAGGTTATGGATAAAAGATGGCATCAGACATTCTCCCAGAGGTTGTCCGCTAGGATCCCATTTTGACTTAAGGCATTAAGTCGAGTCTTGGAGTTGCGACCAAGTTGCTGATCATAAGTACAACTGAACCATCTTCAGCTGTTATTCCTTCTATCACATAAACAGGTAGCAGTATCCCCCCAGGTAATTTCAACTTTGCTGTAGACCTCACGTTCTAGGAGGGATCGGAGTGACTGCTAATTCCAGGAAACAATTTATTGATTCGATTAAAAGGTTTAGGGCCTTGACTTGGTTGTAATTTTTTTAATTATTTCTGTTTTGTTGTTTTGTATCATGAGCTACTCAGAATCACAGGATAGAAATCATAGGCTAGATGGTCTTTGGGTAGCAAAGGATGCAGTGGTGGTATTCTCCTGGTATGGCCCGGTTCACTCAAACCGGTAGCTCCGAAGATCATCTGGGAATGAACTGATTTGCTCCGATGATCAGCTGCTGGGCCTGCATGCCTGCCCTAGCTTCATACTGACCTTTATTTCCTGCTTTTGAAGTTCAGCTGCATCATGCAGCACAGCCGCGTGTCAGCAGTTGAAGACACAGGGAGAGTGCAGGATTGCAGGAGAAGGTCAGTAGGAAAGCCTCTGCTTGTGCACAAAGCATGCCCACCTAGCCATGCCCACTGAACCAGTAGTAAAACAATATGAACCCCACCACTGATAGGATGAGTGGAGATTACTGTATCTTCCACTGCTTAGGTCCGTGGCCTTCTCCTGCATGCACAAACTGGCTGGTAATTTTGCTAGATTTCCTAGTCTTGGATAACTCGGGTTTCCAGAAGGGATGGTGTGTGTGTGTGTGTGTGTGTTTGTGCATGTGTGAAAATGATGTTGCACAGAATGCCACATATCTATGGAGATTCTCAATCATCCAAGTAATGGTTGTCCCAAAGATTCTTTTTTTTTTTTTTCAAGAGGCAACAGGACTTTTTGGTTTTCCTTTGAAGACATTTTGCTTCTCATCCAAGAAGCTTCTTTAGATCTGACTGGAACATCTCAACCTCTTGAAAAAAAGCACCTTTGGGACACAGAATGCCACATATTATTTGTGTTTGCAAGTAAAGGAAAAAAAATTTGCATGCAGAAATAAGATAAAAAGAAACTAGAAAAGGAAAAAAAAATAACTGTAGTATACAGTATATGTTGTGGGTGGGTGGGGAAGCTCCAGAGCTCAATTCTAAAACAGCTCTCCGACTCTGTTTTTCCTCTGTTATTTTCTTAAGCACAACATTAGGAATCTCCCAAAGCACCCAAGAAAGAAAGTTTCCTTTGTTACAAGAGCGATCAAAATGCTCAAAACAGCATCTCCTCTCCTTTTGAAGCTCATTCACTTGCTACAATGCCCAGTTTATGTGCATATAAGGTAGAATATATTGTACAAAAAAAAAAGAGAGAAGAATGTAGCCCACATCTTTAGGGGAACAAAAGAGTGGATTACCAACAGAGAAGCAGAACGAAGCCCCTAAAACATACTTTGTGAGTGGAATTTCCATTTTACTCGTCCTTGAATTCTGCCAGGAGAAAGGGGGGAAAATAATAATAATCCAAGCCAGGGTGATCCAGCTGTATTTTGATGCACTTTAGAATACCTCTCCTTTGGTTCTCATTCATCATCTGCGAAATGGCCCAGATGTCACGCAAAACACAGAGAAGCACCTAGTCAGCTCTTGGACTGCAAATAAATGACGGTAATTCTGATATTTATGATGGCTCGATGACATAACGGCAAGGAGCTTATTAAAACAATAGCTGAAGAGTGATAAAGTAGCTGGCAGCTAGGAGGAGGAGGAGGAGGAGGAGCGGGGAATATCTCCCTCATTTCTCCTAAGACAAGTGCTGGAAGAGAAGAACAAGGCTGAAGACAGAGGAAACAGAAGGGCTGGAATTTAAGGGCAAGATCCCCACACTGAAAGAGGAGACTTGGTGTATCCAGCAAGCTTCATCAGGTCACCCATGTTCACAAGTGCATAGGAGACCCAGAGATTTGATTCTAAGGCTAAAAGAAACATTTATTTTATTTATTTTGTTTGTCAAGCAAGTATGAGAAAACAAGTATAAGTATGAACATAACATATAAATACATAAGTATAAACATGTATAAGTATATACATAATAAATGAGTATGAATAAATGGATAAATGGGAACAGTAAGACAAGGATGGTAGCAGGGGTGGGATTCAAAATGTTTAACAACTGGTTCTGTGGGTGTGGCTTAGGTGGTGGGTGTGGCTTGGTGGTCATGTGACTGGGTGAACATGATTTGGTGATCGTGTTATTGGCTGGATATGGTCAACTCTATATCACTCACATCGAGGCACGTATCTCCTTGCCTGGCCTCTCATGACTCTGGGGATGCTGCAACAGTCGTAAGTGTGAAAAATGGCCATCGGTCATTTTTTTCAGTGTCATTGTAACTTTAAATGGTCACTACACATAAACAAAATACCAGCAAAGGAGGGGAAAAAAACTCCAGACAAGTTCCTGAGACAGGAAGTCTAGGCCTGCCAAGAATGTAATAAGGGTTAAAGGAAAGGCAGTTTCTGTAAGCAACCCCAGAATGTTTCCTTCCTGCCTTCCTTACAGGATTAGGCCAGTAATTTCTTCTAACAACCGGTTCTCTGAACTGCTAAGAATGTTAACAACCAGTTCTAGCAAATAGGGGTGAACTGGTAGAATCCCACCCCTGGACGGTAGGCATGCTTGTGCACTTGTGCCTGCCACTTTACACTTTTAGGAATGGGATGAGGTGCGTGGTAGACAGTTTAAGGTTAAAGTTTTGGGGGTTTGAGCAGTGGTGGGATTCAATTTTTTTTACTACCTGTTCTGTGGGCGTGGCTTGGTGGGCGTGGCAGGGGAAGGATACTGTAAAATCTCCAGTCAGAGATGGTATTTTCCAGTTCTTCGAACTACTCAAAATTTCCGCTACCGGTTCACCAGAACTGGTCAGAACCTGCTGAATACCACCTCTGGGTTTGAGGATGTAACAACAGAGTCAGGTAGTGAGTTCCAGGCATTGACCACTCTGTTGCTGAAGTTGTATTTTCTGCAATTGAGTTTGGAGTGGTTTACTTTGTGTTTGTACCTATTGTCTGCCTGTGCATTATAAGCTGAAATACAGTAGTTATTGACAGGAGGAGAACTGGCAAATACCACTTCTGACTGGAGATTTTACGGTATCCTTCCCCTGTCAGACGCACCAAGCCACAGCCACAGAACCAGTAGTAAAAAAAAAATTGAATCCCACCACTGCCACCACTGCATTAAAGTAAATTCTAATCCACGAGCATTCACCTAATTAAGAGCTAAAGTGGTTTATCTACCAAACATCTGCCCTAGATTGTTTCAAAAAAATTGCTAGGAAAAGGATAATAATAATAATGGAACAAAATTGCCAAAAATATTGAGAATGACATTGGGGAAAATGTCCTCCCTTCTTCCCAAATGTATGGGATGAAGAGCAGGAAAGGTCAGAGAGGCCCATAAAGGAGAAAACAGCCTTGAAAACAGCCTAGTTCAAAATTATGTAGGATTTGATATAACATGGTGAATAACTTGAATTGTGACAATTGATTGTCAGTGAACTTGTGACAATATGCTTGCCATAATCTGACCCATTCAATTGGCCTGCTGGGACATTTCAGAATAGCTAAAATCTCTGGATTTTCTTCTGTGGAACCTCTATGTAGGGCATTCCTGTCTCAACCAGCAGGTAAATCACTCATTTTTGAGCATGGATTTGTTTTATGCTATATTTGTAAGAACTATAGGGAGTCGAAAGGGAAGTGCAGTGCTACTGTTTAGTGTTACTATTTTAAATAGAAATGTCCATCCTTGACAACTTTAAGGCTGTAGACTTCAACTTGTAGCCAGCATGGGAATTCTAAGAGTGGAATTCCACAAGTGTTACAGTTGCCAAGGTTGGATACTTGTGGTTTTTTAAAAAATGCACTCTTAATATTCACTCAGAAATGAAATTCTGATCTGTAGAATCATTATAACTGTGATGACCCGGGGGGATACAAAAGCAAGTCACAAAAACAGGTGAAGTCCCTTTAATTCCTTCAACTTGGCTTCAAAGCTCCAATTATCATTGACTGGAGAAAAACTCCCCCGCAAACAGTTGTGAAAAGGAAGAAATGCCATTCAAACTCAAAATAAATAGAAAAAACAACACAAACTACACTGAAGCAATTAATGAGACAAGGCAGGATTAGGGCTTGAAGATGTCCACAGATATCAAAATACAAACACTGGGAAGGATGCCAGACACAGATAAGAACTGAAAGACTAGAATTATTTCACGCTTTGCTTCCAGCACTGGGCCATGCACAGTTTGTCCTTATAAACAGGACTCACAGCTGCAGCCCATGAAGGGGATCAGGACCTCTTCCTCCCTTGTAGGCCACACCATTTACATTTCTCCCTTATCCGCTCTTCCTTGCATGCCCTCTGACTACCCAGCCGGCCTGTGCCCTTCCTCAATTTCCTCCAAAATCTCCGGAGCCAGACTTCCACTCCCTGTCTGCAGTTCCTCCTCTCCCTCGGAGCCAGACTCCAACAGGGGCATGAAATAACAGAATAACAGAGTTGGAAGGGACCTTGGAGGTCTTCTAGTCCAACCCCCTGCTCAAGCAGGAGACCCTGTACCATTCCAGAAAAGTGGCTGTCTACTCTCTTCTTAAAAGTCTCGAGTAATGGAGCACCCATAACTTCTGAAGACAAGCTGTTCTAGGTTGAGAAATGGCTAAAGCTTTTAGAATATTGCAACCTTTGGTGATGATCCCATATGTTTGTATGGGATCTACAGAAATAAGTGAGGTTTATTTTGATGAATTACATTCAGAATTACAAGATAAAGTTGTACAATAAAGAATTATAATAAAATCCTCATAGAAGAAGGAACTTCTCTTATTCCAATCTAAATTATTCAACCAGGAAGTAGTCCAACCTTCCTCTTGCAATGCACATTTGTAATTTTATCTCTAATCACAAAAAGATTGTTCTGCTTTGGAATACATGATTATCCTTTTAGTAGGATAGATTCCAGCCCAAATAGAGATAGTCTTGGACTTACAACAGTTCATTTAGTGACTGTTCAAAGCTACAGTGCCTGAAAAAAGAGACTTATGACTGTTTTTCACACTTACGACCATTGCAGCATCCCTATGGTCATGTGATCAAAATGCAGATGCTTGCAATCATATTTATGACTATTGCAGTGTCCCAGGCTCATACTTTTTATGACCTGAGTATGACCTCATACCTTTTGTGACCTGACAAGCAAAGTCAATGAGGAAATTTACTATCTTGTTACTAACTTTGCAACTGCTGTGATTCATTTAACCACTGGGGCAAGAAAAAGTATAGAATGGGGTCAACATCAATCTCTGGTGCGGCTGAAAGTCAGGTCTCTCTCTTTCTCCCCCCCTCTCTCTCCCCCTCTCTCTCCCCCTCTCACTCCCCTTCCCCTCCCTCTCTCTCTGAGCCCAAAAGAAGTGCTAGAAAGGTCAGCAGGACTTATAAAAAGATCAGGAGGTTGAAAGCAGAGCATCCTTGCCCTGTCAGAATCGAGGACAGTCTTTCAGAAGCGCCCATGGCTACCTAAGCAAACAGGTCAGATCTTCACTGCAATGCCGATCCCCTCCATTACCACGGTGTAGTACAGGCTGCAGCCGTAGATCACTTTCACAGCCTCCAAAACCGCTGAGCACTTATTGGTAACATTCAAAGATCCACTGGAAAGCCATTCATTTCACTTTATGGTCCTCATTAGCCATTTGTATAGTTCTATAATTAAATATGTTCCTTTCTCATCAAGTTTTTCACTTTAGTAATGATACGGCTGTGCCACAAACAGGCCTCACGCTGTTTGGTTGGGGACTTATTCATAGCATTTAATTGGTCACCCAGTGGTTAGCCAATAACCCTTCCAATGGGAAGCCACACTCTGAATGTTGTTAATGGGCTGGAGGCGCAGTGTTTGCCTCCTGGTACCCAGCAGTACTGGGAATAAAGCAATTTCCTCCACTGTGTTGTGTGCCCAATAGCTAATCCTTTCTACTCCTGAAATGCACACTATTTGGTTATAAGTATTTGTGCTGCCTTACTTACCGCTGAGTTGTTAATAGGCAGTGATTCTTCAATGCTCCTTCAGTGGAGTTACAGTCTGCTTGCTGACTGCTAATTAAAACAACTTTGTACTCTAAGACTATCATTAGAAGGTGGCTGGGTCAGGTTATTCAATGCAGCAGCCCTGTAATTTAGCCGTGCTTGTGATGCCCCAAACATGAGAAGGTTCTGCAAGCTCCAATGCCTAATATCGATTATCTCCAAATAAAACGGACTAATCTGCTAGTTGTTTTTTTAATTAAAACCAGCCCAATGTCTCTCCCCTTCCCTGCTTCTCAAACCCGACGATTAAAAATGCAAGGTTCCCTATTTCCCACCTACCCTCACTGCTGCTGAGTTTTGCCTGCAGAATATTTTACCTGCTGCTGTTGATTTAAAAAAAAATACACAAAATGCTAACTCGATTGCTTCCAGTTGCAAAAAAACAAATCATAATGAGAGCATATATAGATCTATAAACTCAGTAGTGAATTTGTTCATAAGTAAAGCATTACTTTTAGCTATAAATCAGCATCTTAGAAAAACTGCATTCTGTTTCTGCGGGGTTATCCCATTCTAGGCATTTATATTTTACTATCGCCATAAGTTATGAAAAAAAATGTCTGGAGACAATGTAATTGGCATTTGCATGTCTGATTAGTTCAACCTTTCTTTCATTTCCCCCCCAAAATGTCATTTACTTAGCTTCTTATTATTTAGATAGAATCAGGCATTCAATGAGAACTAGTCATTCGAATGCTATTTTCTTGTACTTTCCCCTCTCTCCCCACATGACTGTATTCATCATGGCCTGTCAACATACCTTAGGTTGTATAAACATGTGAAAGAGAATGCACAGTAACAGTTTGGCTGAGTAACCACTAGGAATAAATTTACTTTCCAGGTTTCTTAATTACTAAAATTATTAGCATTACTAATAATTTATGGTATGGCAGTACTATAGTTTCGACAAGAGGGAAGTTGCCAAATTCAATTCATTTAATTTGTATGATGTCTAGAAAACAACTTGCATCTAAACATCAGAAAAACAAAGGAGATGGTGTTAGGCTTCTGAAAGAAGAGAGAGGAACCTGCCCCACTTTACATCAAGGGGAGGGGACTGTGTGGAGAGAGTTTCCTCTTTTAAATTCCTGGAATTTATCTCAGTGAAGATCTTATTTGGAAAATCAATACAACCCAGGTAGCCAGAAAAGCCCAACAGAGACTCCACTTCCTTAGGGTCTTGTGAAGGAACAAAATGGAACAACGACTGATGACCTCCTTTTACACAAGAGAAAGTATCCTCACATATTGCATTATGGTGTGGTTTGCTGGCTTGATAGCCATGGATAGAGGGTGGTGAGCACAGCATAAAACATCATAGGCTGTTCCCTGATACCACTAGATGACATTGTTAGGGCTCACTGCCTTAGAAGAGTGAGGAAAATTTTCAGGGACGATTCACACCCTGGTCAGCACCTCTTCACTTACCTACTATTTGGTAGGAGATATAGAAGCATAGCCAGCCGCACCAACAGGCTGAAGAACAGTTTCTACCCATGGGCTGTCAGACTCCTGAATGGAAGGAGTCAATATAATATGATAGACCTGTGGGGCTGGCGTGTTGGGCAATAAGATAGATAGTGTGTTTGTTTAGTAGGATTCACTGGGTTAGGAGTTTTTTTCTTGTTGTTGTCTTCACTGTGAGTTCTGTGCACAAAAGGAGACTCAGCCAAACTAATTGTACTCATGTTGTACTCTGACAATAAAGGTTTCCTTTTGTGTAAGCTTATGTTTGTCAACATAAGCTTTTTGTTTATTTGTTTATTAGGAATAACGGGCATGCATTTTGGTACATATTTTTCTAAAATATACACTTTTTGCTTGAAGTTTTGTTTAAGGTGCACAGCTCTAAAGAAACAATTGTTAAGGTTTTTGCATATTATTTTCATGACTTTGTACAGAATTATTCGTTATATACTGTTATGTTTGGTCATACTGGATTTGGCATTTTTGTCCACATTTCAAACCCTTCCCAATGAGTAGGTTAAGCAGATATTGTCATTTAGCAATATTAATGGCATTATCACAAGATGTAAGCTGTTCAAGCTAAAGCCGCTTTTTGCATGCTGGTGATTTTGTCAGTGCCAGTGGTGTTCAAATGGTGCTCCAGATGTTTGGAAACTTCACCCAAGATGAATATTACTATTGATACTATCTTTGCTTTCTTTTGCCACTGTTGTTTTACTTCTATTTGCAAGTTTTTATATTTAGTGGTTTTCTGCAGTTGCTTCTATTCTCTTCTGCTATCTCAAGGTAATGCAATGTCCACTAACCATGCTTTTTTCTCTGTATCAACAATGACTAAGGAAAGCTATGTGGCAGATGTTTGTCTATTTGAATATTAAAATGACAGAGCACTTTAGCTTCTTTGTCTTCTATTATTTTTGTCTATTTTATGGTCCTGTCATTTCTTGCTTGCAGGCAAGTATTATTTCTTGCAGAGCTGTGGTGGTATGGTGTGTTAGAAATTTTGTTTATAAAGAACAAACAAAGTACACAGTCACCATGTGCTTTTCTCCTTAACTATAAGAAAGGAAACTCTGCTTAGAACAAAAAGACATAGACCATAGATGCAAAGGTATAAACACTGCCATCTAGTTGCTAAATCCTGCTGTAGCTGTTGCACAAAATACATTCCAACAATATATTCCAAAATAGCGGTTAGAATGCAGTATTGCAGGCTAACTCTGCCAATTGACAGCAGTTTGATCCTATCTGGCTCAAGGTCAGCACATCCTTCCATCCTTTCAAGGTTGGTAAAATAAGAACCCAGATTGTTGGGGGCAATATGCTTCCTCTGTAAACTGCTCAGAAAGTGCTGTAAAGCACTATGAAGTGCTATATGAGTCTAAGTGCTATTGCTATTCCAATGTACCCTGGTTGCTACTTTGTTAGGTTGTTGTTTGTAATTAGCCTGTGTATCTTCTTAAAATCAGCTAACTAAATGGTCAATTGTTTCTTCAGCTTCTTTGCAGAGAGAAGCTCTTTTTCTGTCTGTTGATATCTTCTCAATTCTGGCTTTGTATGCATTTGTTCTTAAGGCTTAGTCTTGTGCAGCCAGAATTAGCCTGTTTATCTTCAACTTTCTTGCTCCTAGCCATTGCCAAGTCTTGTTGCTACTTGCATTGCCTGCTTTTTTTTTTTTTTAATGTACTGGCCGTGTAATACCTTGCATTGTCATGTGTCTTTTCTGTTCTTCATTTGATCTTTCTTACAAGAATTTGGACTCTTTTGTATTCAGTAAGCTTTCATAATGCATTAGGTTCTCTACATCCTCTTCATTATTCTTCAAATATTCTTCAAATGCCCTTTTTCTTCTTCAACTGTTTGGTGTACTTAAATCATTCTACACCCATCTATTTTCTTTGGTAAATAGTTTCTCTCTGCTATTGTGGATGAAGGGCATGTTTCATTGTTATTATTTTTCTGGTCTTCCTATCAAGTTTTGCTTGAGTCCAGTCCACTATTCCAGCTGTTGGAATAAATGGCATTGCCCAGGTATTAATTGCCTTGATGGTATTTTCTCCAAAGAGTTTGAATTTTAAGATCTTGTTCACTTTTCTAATGTTTAAGATCTTTAAGGTCTTTTTCACCACTTCTGAAGTATATTATTATGCATTTCCTGATTAAGAAAACAATGATTATTGAATATGTTTCACCTTCGATTAGTCTACCTGTGAAGCCCTTGGGTTTTCCATCTCTGGAAAATTCATGACTACCTTTCATTGATAGTTTAATTGTTTTTCTTTCATGTTGCAGAGGATTAGACCAAAATATTTGCAATTCTACCATTCCACAATACTATAGTAGTTTAAATATGCAGCATTAGATTAGTTCATATTCAAATGGAAATGAAGTACATTTCTTCCCATCAGTCATATGATTTAATTTAGTATATTTTGCTACTCAAATCACTCTGGAGGATAACATGCAACTCTCCTTTTGGAAAGGAATACTTTTTCCCTTATACCATTACACTCACAATACACTTTATTGCGTATAAATCCTAGCAATACACAATATATTCTGACGGTGCTGTCTGTAACTGAGCAGAATAGCTTATCTCTCAACCTGCTTTTGCTTTTTGCTAGATGGCAGTGAAAATTTACATATTCATGATTGATAAGTAAAAGCAATCAACTAATTCTAATAAACCATTGCACACCAGTAAGAAGGTCTTCATTCTTGAAGCAGTTAGAATTTTTAAGAATCAATACAATGAGTTGAGCTTCCTCTCTGTAAAATTGAGCCTTTATAAATATTTGCTTTATCTACAAAAATCAAAGGAGAGCATATGCGGAGGCAAATGGACAGTCCTAGTGTAGACAGACAACTTTTGGGGAAGGGGGGAAACAGCTCCACTTATTTATTCTGCTATCTTTGGGTGATGGGGAAAACAAGAACAATAACAGCGGTATTACTGTGTGTTGTGAGGAGGGAAGTTAGCATCTTACATAAGACAGCAAAAGATTTTAAAATCTTTCTGGCTTGGGAAAAAAAGAAAGAACTGTCACTGCTTTAAGCCGTAGCCGAGTTGTAAGCTGAATAGCCCAGTGGGAGCCACACTACCAAGAATGCCCTGGAGTGAGACACTGCCAAGATATGCCAGATAACACAACTCCCTGTGGGGTGTTCTGTGGGGAATGTGAAACAGCAATGGGCTCTTGGTTATTGCAGCTCTAGAAGTGATAGAAAAACCTTCTCTTCATGAGACTTGATACAATGTGTGCAGGTTAACTCCACATTCCATGTGAACAAGGGGAAAAACCTCCCTCAACTTGGCATCCTCAAAATATATAGACTTAACTCCCAGATTACTCAGCAATGACTCTTCTTGGCAGAAGAATTCTGGAAATTGAAGTTCAACACATTTTGAGGACCTTTGGGTTGAAGAAGGTTGATCCATATCAGGAACTAGAGTGGTTAGAAATTGGACATAACAGTATGGTGGACAGAGTGTAATTGTAGACATTAGAAAGTTGGCCATCTGGTACAAAAGACCAGGTCCACATGTGGAGATTCAATTTAACTGATTTATTACTAAAAGTTTATGCACAGGAATCTTCTCAGTGCTTGGTTAGGGTTAGATAAAGGTCAGCAGCATTCAAGAGGGGGTGAACTTAGTTCATTTGTGGATTTGTGGGGATTCTAGGCTGATCCCTCTTTTCACCCCTTCCTTTGGCTCCACCAGTCTTTCTCTTACATCAGCAATTGGAATGATTTTGATCATTAAAAATACTACTTCACCATGTGGTAAGCCAGCCCAACTGTGGATTCAGGGACTTCTACTAATTCTGACTAGGTTTTGGTCTCTTACCTCCAGGTTGTACCCTACTGGCTGAAGGACTAGTGTTATATTTTTCTAGCCATTTTATTATTTTGAACATCTATCACATTTTCTTGCTGTCTTTTACTCCTTTAGTTGCAAAGGGCTTAGTGACAAGATCACTGCAGTGGTTTGCTTTCTCCTTTGACTTCTTTGTCTCCTATCGAGCAAAAGAAAGGAAAAGGACAACAATTTCCTTTGCTTAGTAAGTCTAAGCAGAAAACAAGCATGTGAACATGCTGAGAATACACTATAATTAATACTGTCTAGAATGCACATTGCTAAAAAAAAAAAAAGAATATATATATTAGAGATGTTGCTCCTGTAATTTTGATTAACTGGAATCTTAAGCAGCTTTCACTGTTGCTCATGACAGGTGGATCTTTTGAGACTTGTAACCCCTCCCTTGTACTACATGTGATCAGAGGTGGGTTTACATCTTAATAAGGTGGAGAGGAAGAAGACAGCTGCAATGAGAGATACGTGAAGAGAAAAGAGGAACAAAGACCAATACAAAGTCCATACAATTTTAAGGCTGCATTTCCATGAACAGTGGTATTTTGATACTTATCATTAATAGGTTCTGGGAGGTGTAATGAATACCAAAAAATGATGAGCACCAAACATTTTTCCCATAAGGAATAATAATCACAAGACAGTCAACACTGAGTTTTAGCTTGTGTGTTCAATACCAAACAAACAATGAATACTTGGACAACATTTTCATATCAGAATATGTTGAGTACCAAATCTGATGAGTTTCAAAGCAGTTGAGTACTAAGTTACCACTGTATGTATGTATATGAATATGAATATGTATATGTATACATATATTCCATTCTTTGGGTATTTGCATATGTATAGATGTCTAAGGAGATTCTCAGTCATCCAGATCATGGTTGTCCCAAAGGTGTCTTTTCAAGGGGCAACTGGACTTCCTTATTTTTCTTTGAATTGTTTCACTTGTCATCCAAGAAGCTTCTGTAGCTCTGACTGGGTGGTGGGGAATGGAAGGATTTATACCAGCAACTGGTCATTTGCATTCTTTTAGAGAGTAGTTGAGGCCACAATAAATTGGAGGTACTCAGGGTTATGTGATTAGTGTCAATGGGTGTGGAGTCTTCTTGGAACTGTTGAAAGGACTGAAGATTGGAGATAAATGATGTTGTAAATGTAAAAGATAAATGATCTTTTGAAAGAGGGTGTTCAGTTTTGACATAGATGGCCTCTTCGACCCCTCTTTCAAACCAGCAATCTTCTCTATCTAAACGTGAATTTTGCTTTCTTCAAAAGAATGACCTTTGTCTTTTAAATGCACATGGACTGCTGAATCTTGTCCTGATGGGTTTGTTCTCCGATGTTGTACCATACATTTATAAAAAAAATTTTTTTTTTGGATGAGAAAGAAAACAAGAAAGTCTAGTTGCCTCTTGAAAAAGCAGCTTTGGTTACATATGTATAGTTATCCCTTATACCAAGAGGTTGGATTAGGTTTAATCCCATGACTTTTAAATCTAAATACAGATAGATATATACAAAATAATACACACTTTAATTACTGAAGATGGAATTATAAATGTGTGCTTCTTCATTATACTAAAAGATGTGGAATTAGCTACCTCCAAAATTACCTGCAGAAAGTTTGGACGGGAAAGGTAGAAAGGTACAATGCTATATTTCCTGCAAACTAAGAGGCAAAATGAGGAGGAAAATCTGCTTCTAACAGAAGATTTTATTCTTTCACTCTTGAAAATCATTTGCATTTTAAATACAACAAAATGAATTTAGAAAAGAACTGTTGCCCTTTGGCTGAGCAAAGAAATATGCTGATTTTAGACTTTTACAGAAGGTTACTTTTCATATTTAAATAGTGGGGTCTGGAAAGTTGCTGAATGTTCTTTTTCAGGACATGCACCTATGCCAAATCTGCATTTGATCCAATTGTATCTTCTGTCCTGTCAACTGCAGGCAGGGAAAATGAATATTAATCTTAATATGATAAAATGCAACACTTCTTTATCACTAGTCTATTTAGTTAACACTCAAGGAAATTATATGGAATTTCTACAATTTTGGGGGGTTATTTGCTAATAGGTAACATTGATGCCCAACTACATTTGAAGATTCAGTGTGCAAAGATCACTACTGTTTGACCTTACAATGCCCCCCCCCCAAGATATATGGGAATAAAGAGAAAGTGAAAAGAAAACAATTTTTCATTTTTATTGGGAAAAAAGAAGCACATTTCCTTTTGTAGATACAAGCTTTTGATTTGGTATTTCATTTCATGGTTTGAGAATTGCCTCTCAATAGTTATCCAATTTGTCATTTAAAAAACTCTTAACATTCTGCAAAGCTTCATGCTTTCTTGACTGTCTTGAATATTCAGCAGATTTCCTGCTTGCGGAGCTCCAGGTAACCAGTCAAAACATATTTTATAATTGTGTGAAGCTTTCAACAACAGGAAATCAGTTGAATGAATTCAGCTTTTATCTGGTGCTTATTTTTTTTTTCACATGGCCATTGCTGATAAGGAGGGGGGAGGGGTGTAGATTCTGGAAAGGGACTGAGATGGTTCTATCATGATTGCTATGTATTTCCAATATATTTCAGGAAATTGTTTTCAAGCTTTTCCTGAGATTTCCTTCACAGCATCCAGGGACATCTGCAGGGTAAGCGAAAAAAAAAAATCAAGTTAGTAGCCATAATGATACAAATTGTAGCTTTTACAGTTTTTATATGAAACTCATTTAAAAACTAAATACAGTTTTGACCGCATCATCATGGCCATCATCTTGACTTTTTTGACCTCACCCTTCAGCAGTTCCTCCCTTTCCATCTTCTAATTTCAGGTTTCATACGCTCAGTTACTAAGTGATTTAGTCAAGACTGAACAGATGAGAGCAGATGAGGCAAGAGTCTTGGCTTAGTGGTTTTGCTTTTAACAGGAGCATGCAGCTAGTAATCAAAATCTAGTTCAAAGTTCAGAGAGCCAAGTCAGATTTGTCAGCTAGCCCAAGGTCAGAGTTTCACAAGTAGGATTCATAACACACACACAGAGACACAGACACATAGACACATACACACACAGATACACACACACACAGAGAGAGAGAGAGAGAGAGAGAGAGAGAGAATCAGACAATGGTTTCCACCAGAGTAATGTGGATCAGAATTGTTTTTTCAATCAAGGCTGTCTTTAACCAAGAGAGGCATCCCCTTGCTTCTCAAGAAGTCTTTCTGAGCATTTTGCTCTGCTTTCTGCTCTACTCTGTGAATCTGAGGGCTTAGAAATTGTGTATCATGGTTATCAAACTCATGGCGTCATATTGCCTTCATATGACATTTCACGATGTTTTTCTCTTTGCGAAGCTGGGGTGAGCGTGGCCTGTGCATGACGCTTCTGGCCCACAGGCCACCAGTTTGACACTCCTGTTGTATATCATCATCTGACTTCTGCAGGTGTTCTGATGGTACTTGTGTTTGACCAGCCTCAGGTGATTCCTGGCTTGGTATTTCCTTGAGGTTGACATTCCACTGATTCAGATGGAGCAGCTTCTTCAGAGTCTGATTCCTGGACCTAACACCATTATTTTTTAAAGTTTTACTGTGTTATGGTGGAGAAGAGACATCTAAAAGTCAATTGAAATGTACTCAATCAGCCATTGGTAAACTATTGAAATAAGATAATGACAGGTTTTTCCTTAAGAAAAACTCAGGTCCAACCCTTAAATGGAGGATCCTGTTCCCTGGATTTTCCAGTGATCTTCACTCATGGCTCTGCACCTCAAGAAGTCACCAAAATGCTCCAACCGGTTTGAACAAATTCCCTCTCCATTCAACAAATCCTATTCTCTCCAAGACCCTTCTCACAGAGGCCATTCCATAAAAGTATTGTCCCAGCTCTAACAAGAAAGCATTAGAGTTCAGAAGGGGAAAATGTTATACTACTAGATTTGAGCACAGAAGATAATTTTCTGCAACCTGCTCCTCAAGGTGTGTACAGAACTCAGTCAAGTTAAGTGGGAATTAATGGAAGTTGTAATGCCAAAGTATGCAGAGGGTAGTAAATTGGAACAGAATGGTCTGGAGGTCACCTAGACTGCTAAGCATTTCAGAAATGAGCTGTCCTTCTGTCCTTTTGAAAGGCAGAAGGGGGCATCAGTGATAGAGAAGATACTTCAATTAAAGTACTATTTTGTGCAAGAGATGTGGACAGGCAGGAAGTTGAGAAGCTACCAAAACCTTCAGATGGAAATGAGATTGTTTGAGGAAGAGCTTCAATCTTCTACTTTTCCCAATTTAATGCTCTTTAGAAGGGAATTGTTGAGAAATGATTCTCGTCATTTTCAGAACCAATGATCATCGGACAGGATTTGATTTTGCTTGAGTTTCCTGGAGAAGGAAAAGTTAAATTTGAATATGCCCTTCTTCCAGCCTGGCTAATGAGAAGAAACCAACTCTGGAGTCCCTGCACTTTCTCTGTATTTGTGCCTTAGATGAAGAGAAATATGCACACACATGCACAGATGCACACCCCAAACCCAAGGTTTTTAGAAAATAATTTTATATTCATTCTTCCTTTTTTTAAAATACAGTGAGCCAGACCTGTAATATTGACGGTTAAATTGCAGCTGAAGCCCTAATTCATTTATACTGTTACTTAGTTGGTAAGTTAAGATAAAGCCAACTTGACAGACAAAACCAAACCTTGTTAATTACTCCAACATGGCCAGTGGTACCATGTTATTCACAATCTCTGCCATGGAGGACACAGCTTGGCCAAACTAATGATGCATCTAATCCCGTATCCTCCTCCCGTCTATGACAGTGCTTAAGGCCGGCTATTCCAGACAAATCCTACAACCCCCCACAATTCATCTAATTATGTAGTACTATACAATGGGGATTTTTTTTTTTTCAGTGCCTCAGCTGGCAATCAGCTTATGCCCTGAAGCATCTGGATTGAAAGGAGAAAAGATAAGATAAAATAAGTTGCATTTCCAACTCCCCACCCCTTGCTTTTAACTATTGCTTTGGCTTTGCTTTTGTTATTTGCTAATGGTTCTCTGCTAGCTTTTCTTTGCTAGATAGATAGATAGATAGATAGATAGATAGATATAGAGATAGAGAGTGGGGGGTGGAACCTGGAGTGCTGGAGTATATTATGGATAGTCCTCACTATATGCTCTTGAGTAAGTGGGTGCCCCTGTGTCCAGCTGCAGCATCAGGGTTCCTGCTCAAGCAATCAAAAGAATGTATGAAATGCAAGGTTAAGATCATGATTCCCTGCCTTTAGTGAGAGTATCATTTATGAACTCATACCCCAAAGACAGAAACAATGAACAGAACAAATAAAAAGTAATGATTAATAAGTAGCAGTTGGTTGGGTAGCCAGCCCGATGTTCAGACTGGATTTGGCATTTCTATCCACCAATTGACTCCTTCTCAAGGAGTTGGGATAGGCAGCTGTCATTGTTTGATGGTGTCAAACATATTGTTGCAGAATGAAAACTATTTCAAGTAAAGCTGCCTTTTGCAACTGACTGATTTTGTCGATTATTATGGTTCATTGCACAGTCAGTCCGATCTTCAGACTGGATTTGGCATTTTTTTATCCACCTATTGACTCCTTCTCAAGGATGTAGGATAGGCAGCTGATGTTCTTTGGCCTGCTAAAGGTACCATCAAAGGGTGTTCTAAGCTGTTCCAGTGAAAGCGACCTTTTGCAATTGCTAATGTACTGCAGTTTCTATAGATTGTGTGTGGCAAATGTGCTTCCCATCACAGTGAATGTAAAAATGGTCTACTGCAAAATGGAAGAATTTAGGTGAAGAAATGGCTTTACAAGCTGCAAAAATGTGATCACATTGGAGGAAGTAAAAACCTAAAGGAAGAACTGGAAAGTTGCAATAAGTATCTTTGGATGCCTGTGTACCTGCCAGATTTTCAAGAAATCACTCAGTAATTGCTGAACATCTAGATTTCATTGGAAGATAAATAAATTTACTGCAAATGTTATGCTTAGGAAAAAGAAAACTGATACAAGGTGTTCTGCTGCTGGTGTATTACTTCAGTGTTGATTGCCAAAATGGATTATTTGCATTCCAAAGATGACTGGAAATGCAATAGTCAGGTTGAATCATTCTTTCATTGTGGGGGTTGGAGTGGGGCTAAGGCTTCACAACTCTGGAAGATGATTTGTTATAGAAGAAAACAAGTCCTAATTGTTGCATTCTTTTTCCTGCAGCTGTTTTCCTGCTAAACATCGGCAAACTTTTTAGCTCTATGCAATATATAGCGTTGGCTTTGGTGATGATAACAGCTCCAAGATACTTTATGCCTTTTACTGGAAATTAATACATAATTTGTTTTTTAAAAGAATGACAGACTTAACTGCAGCAATATGTATCTATGTGAAAAATAGCTTTATATTAAAAAAATACAATTTCTAATACAGAATTTAATTTGGAAACTATTCACAAATTAAAAATTGGCGTAAGAACTTGCACTGTATCCAGAATTTCAGTTTCTCTGAAAATGAGATTTTAAAATACTAGATTCTGCCTGCTAGGTTAAGAGAAACTCTTTGTCACATGTTAATTTTGAATAACGATGATTATTATACTGGCTGTCTTTCTAATTTAATGAATATTGACCTGATTCTGATAATAGTTTTGAAGTGCCAAACTGATATAAGATTATTTTCTATGTGGTATTAATCTAATTCTTCTTTGAAAAAATTTTTCAATTGTATATTGTTTGTACCTCTCTTTTGTCTTTTTGCTCTTTTTGCACTTTTTCTTAGTTGTGCTTTTAAATGTCTATATTAAAATAAAATATGTCTGTGTATGAAACAGAAAGAGAGAACATAACTAATGTGCTTTAGACCAGCGCCCCCAACTTTTGGGGCACCAGGTTCTGTGGAGAGAGATTTTTCTGTGGACCAGAGAGAATGTGGTTTCTTGTGCTGCCTGCATCCCATGAATGCGGCTTTGCTTGTTCATGTGGACCGGTTTCTGGCATGCCATGGCCTGATGCCGGTCCACATACCATGGGTTGGGGAGATTGCAAGATGTTCTGGGGCTGCCAGAAATGGTTCTTTACAGCTGCTCGCAGAAGATACCAATTATTGCTATGAATTACAAAAAAGTTCTGCCGAAATATTAGACCACGCAACCCAGAAAGAGGCACAAGGATCAAGGTTTAATTTATACAAGTAAAATAATTTATTAGATAATTTATACAAGCAAAATAATGACAATCAGCACCATTCCAAAAACAGCCTAAAACAGAATCTGGGTTAGACATTTTTACCTCTTCATACATAAGTAAAAGATGCTTTAAACTGAATTTCCCTCTGCTCCAATTTACCTGGACTTCTTCTGAGTTTCCTGGAGATTGCAGCCACTTATCAGGGTGGGGTGGAGAGGTATAACAGCCTTGTTTTATTTGGTCTCCATCCAGGAAATTGTGTCTTAATTTTGAAAGAAATCTAATTTTTCCTTTCTTTAGCAGGCAAGGGTAGAGACCTAGGTATGTGACCATGTTTATGTCATGCCCCTGTCGGAATCTGATTCAGAGGGGGAGGACAAGCAGCTGGCAGGGAATGGGAGTGTGGCTCTATTGGC
Source organism: Hydrophis major (assembly GCA_033807585.1). Classification (NCBI taxonomy): domain Eukaryota; kingdom Metazoa; phylum Chordata; class Lepidosauria; order Squamata; family Elapidae; genus Hydrophis; species Hydrophis major. The sequence goes on along the minus strand of CM066329.1, from coordinate 292,947,754 downwards.
TGTGGAAGAAACTGTGGCAGGGCAAAGTCTGGCTGGGTAGAGCAGGGGAGAGAGAGAGCAAGGGAGAGGGAATTAGAAGGAAGTTCCAGGCCCACCCCCTCTTCATCCTAGGGCATGCAGGGAGGAACAGAGAAGGGAGTAATGTGAGTTACGTGGCTTATGGGGGAGGAAAGGGCCCTGATTCCCTTAATTAGCTGCATCTGGGAACACAGTGTTTAAAAAGGTAAGTTGCACACACAGCAAACTGTTGAGAGCAAATCATGAATTATCTGGTATTGTTGAGGCTTATCTGGGTTCGTGGCATCTTCCCAACTGTGTGCTTTTCTGGCCTTTCAAGTTAATTACTACAGCGTGTTGTGTAGATTTTTATTTACAATTTGTATGTACTTTGTTTTCAGACTGAATTTCCTCCATTTAAAGATTGTTCTTGGGAGAATTTTTTCTCCAGCCGAAGGTAATCTGGACATTAGGGGCAAAGTTGGAGGTACTAAAGGGACTTTTCTTATTTATGTGTCTGTGTTGCCTTTGTGTCATGCCCCGGGTCATCACAGTTTATGAGTTGGAAAGGTGATCTCTCACAGAGCTTGGGCTATGAAGTGAAGTAAACTTTGTATTCTCTGCTGCATATGATATTTGAAATTTGTATAGAATTCATGTTTATGCATGTTTTGAACCTATGTGTTCATTCGGATGTCATATGTTGTTAGCATGCATTTCTAGCTTTATTTTAGTTTAACAAACAAGAGGCTGTTGAAAATCCTTTGTTTTTCTTTTTCGGAGTTGCATCCATTCAAAATTCCTTTAATTTTATACAGAAATTTGCAAGCTGCCTGCATAGGAGTTGTTACTAACTTTTTAGAATCTTCTAGGACTGCTGGTTCAAGACTATTCCATACATTTATTGATGAAACTAAGATGACATTTCAGGTTTGAAGCTCAGGGATTTACTCTCTTTCAACCTAGAATGGACCATAGGATCTAGCAAACGCTACTCTCTTAGGAAAACCACATTTAAGTCCTTAAAATATAAGAAAATATTAATCATTTAATCTTTCTGCTTCTCTTTCTCAACCAGACTTCAGTAGAAGTTACTCTTTGAAGTAAAATATATTCCTTCTTATTAAATGCCCCCTCTAGTCATTGTTCAAGACAGTGCTATTGATGACATTTTAATTCTGTACCATGCTTGAACATGCAGCCGGATTTCTTTCTGTACATACTTAAAATGCATAAAAAAGAAGAAATTGTGAGAGGGGAGAAATTAACAGCGGTAAGTCTTCTGCACAGAAAGTCTTGCAGGTACGTTAAAAAAATATTGCTAACAAAATATAGTTTTAGACTTTAAATATCACCCAAGTTTTCCCTCACTATGATTGGAGTGCAGCATGTACAAATTCATAATATTCATTTCATGCACTGTTCTGGCAGTTCAGAAGCAGCTTGCTTTCCATTAAACTGGTTCAGGATTCAAATTTTAATTTTGATTTCAAATTTTGGGTATTTTTTCTTCACTAAAAGTAAAGGAAATCAACCAATGTCTATTCCACACCTCCAATGCCATTTAATTTGAATTTGGTAATACATCAAAGATTAAACATGACGCCTCTAGAAAGATAAATTGGAGTGGCTTTCAGACAGGCTAGTTAAAGAGCATTTCACTTTTTTTTTTTTTTTAATCAAATGGAAAATTGTTCCATGAAATATGAAATAGCTTCATGTTTGGACATAATTGGACCCTTGTGAGATCAAGCTGCATTTCAGTAAGCTGAAAGACTACGTGTGTCTTTCCAGAAGAAATATGTTTATTGTTGTGAATTAATAAAAGTGCTTAATAAAGATTATTAAAACCTTTAGAAAAGTGCAGGGTTCTGACCCTGCACTTCTGATTGGCTGATAATAGCGACATCTGATTGGTCTGTTCAGGAGAATCTGATTGGCTATTAGCGGGCCTCTCTCATTGGTTAAGGGAACTAACGCTTCCTGTTTCTTATTGGTTATTTGATCAGCAGCTTGCCTATAAAAAGGGCTATTGCTGCCATAGTTTTTGCTCTGTTCCACAATGTTAAATAAAGAGTTGAAGTTCACTGTTCATCATCTCGTCTCTAATCCTTGCGCCCATGCGCAGAACATAACATTTATCCTGTTGCTTAGTGAGCAATTGTTATCTCAATGACACACACGATGACTCTTCCTTTTAAAAATCTGCCAATTTCTTTTTTAAGTAGTGATATTTTGTGGAAAATAAGATCCTTGGTCTCTTCTTTTGTGGCTTTCACCATTTTCTATGAAGACAACAAACTTCCCAATGGTATATACCAGTGATGGCGAACCTTTTTGTTGTGGTGTGCCAAAAGTGTGCACGTGTGCATGCCAGCACCCACAATGCAATGCACCCCACCCCCTGTGCATGCGCACGCAACACTCCTCCCATCGCCTTATTTGCATTGCGCATGTGTGCACCTCCCAGCTAATTTTCGGTCTGTTTGAGGCTGTTTTCGTCCTCCCGGAGGCTGGAAGGAAGCCTTTGCCGAAAAACAGGCCTTCCAGAAATACCAGATGTGCCCATTTTCAGCCTCCAGATGGCCTCTGGAGCCTGGGGGAGGCTGTTTTTGCCCTCTTGGAGGTTCGAGGGAAACCTTTGGAGCCTCAGGAGGCTGAAAATGGGCCCATTTCGACATTTCCAGTATTTCCAGATGACCTGTTTTTCAGCCTCCTGAGGATGCAGAGGTTCCCGTCAAGCCTCCGGGAGGGCAAAAATGACCTCAAATGGGCCGAAAATCAGCTGGGAGGTGCGGACATGCGCAGTGCAGGTAAATTTGGCTGGGGCTCACATGCCCAGATGAATGCTCTGCATGCCACCTGTGGCACATGTGCCATAGGTTTGCCATCATGGATGTATATTGTACATACCTACCGTAAATGCCTATCACCTTATTCCCTTTAGGGGTAAGCAGAAATAGTCCTCAACTTACAAACATTTATTTAGTGTCTGTTTGAAGTTACAATGGCACTGAAAAAGTGACTTTATGACCTGTTTTCACACTTAAAACCATTGTAGCATTGACAGGCATAAGGTCATGTGATCAGAATTTGGATGCTTGGCAACTGGTATGTATTTATGACAGTTTCACTGTCCCCCAGGGTCATGTGATCTCCATTTGTAACCTTCCTAGCAGGCATCAGTCAAGCAAAGCGAATGGGGGAAGCCACATTGATCCCATGATTCACTTAACGACTGTGGCAAAAAAGGTTGTAAAATCGAGTTAAAAACTCACTTTTAAAAACTCCCTCCCTCAGCAGCAGAAATTTGGGGCTCAACTGTGGTCATAAGTCCAAGATTACCTGTATGTCAGATTCTGACTCAGAGGGGGAAGTTGAACAGTTAATAAAGAATGGGAGTATGGCTTCATTCGTTGTGGAAGAAACTGGGGAAGGGCAAAGTCTGGCTGGGCAGAGCAGGAGGATGGTAGAGCAAGGAAGAGGGAATTTAGAGGAAGACCCAGGCCCACCCCCTCTTCATCCTAGGGCACGCAGGGAGGAACGGAGCAGGGAGAAACATGAGTTTGTGGCTTATGGGGGAGGAAAGGGCCCTGATTCCCTTCACTAGCTGCAGCTGGGAACCTAGTGTATAAAAGAGGAAGCTGCGCACAGCAAGTTATTGGGGACAAATGTGAATTTATCTTGTATTGTCGTGGCTTATCTGTGTTCCTACCGTCTTCTCAACTGTGTCAGCTTTGCTGTGCTTTCAAGTCTGCAATTCCTTATCCTGTCCTGTCAAGTTAATTACTTCAGCTTGGTTTGTTTGAATTTTTAGTAACAGTTTGTATGTACCTTGTTTTTGACTGAATTTTCTACAGTTAAAGGCTGTTCCTTGGATAGTTTTTTTTCAGCTGAAGGTAACCTGGACAATGGGGGCAAAATTGGAGATAATAAAAGAACTCTTATTGTTTATTTGACTGCATTGTCTTTGTGCCACGCCCCACATCATCACACTGTAACATACACAACATCGAAAAGGAGTGAGAAACAGGAAGCAGAAGAAATAAGGCCTATTAATTCTGCTTTACATTAATACAGGTAGCCCTCAACTTACAACAGTTTATTGAGTGACAGTTCAAAGTTTAAATGGTACTGAAAAAAATTGACTTATGACCATTTTCCACACTTATGACCCTTGCACCAGAATCACATGATCAAAATTCAGATGCTGGGCAACTGGCATGTATTTATGATGGTTGCAGTGCCCTGGGATCATGTGATCACCTTTTTTGTGGCCTTCTGACAAGCAAAATCAATGGGGAAGCTAGATTCACTCAATAACCTTGTTACTTAAAAAAATTAGTCCCTTTTAATAATTGAAACAATACAGTTAAAAGAGGAACAGCAGTAGATGCAAGCATTTCGTATTGACTCATCAAGACCAACATTACAATAACAAGGTTAAAATCAGCCTAAAATATAAATAACCGTGTTACTAACTTAATATCTGCAATGATTCACTTAACAACTATGGCAAGCAGGGTCGTAAAATGGGGCAAAGTCACTTAAAAATGTCTCACTTAGCAACAGGAATATTGAGCTCTGTTGGACTTACTTCTCAATGCCTCACAAACCATTCTTCCTTCATCCGTGTTCATTCACTGCTTCATACATAATCTTTTGTTCTTTAAATTTCACCACTCTCACTTTCTGGGGTTATCAGCTATATCCAACCAAAATGTTTGTGATTTTTGTTTCTCTTTCTTTGATCCATTCACTCTTCCATCCTATATTTGTTGGAAGTTGGATTCCTTACTCAGGCTCTCTGTGTGTGTATTTCATACTTTTATATTCGATCCACCGGAATTCACTATGTATACACATTGGTTCAAAATGGAAAAGTAGTTCAGATGAAAATGCAGATGAGACCAATTCCTCACATTTGCATTGACGTGGCCCTGAAAAAACATTTGTTTTGATGTTCTTTCCTCACAGATTGTGATCCAAGCATCCTGGAGAAAATGACTATGATTAGAAGCTGGAACTGTAGATCAAAAAATTGCCCATCACATCTACTCTGTCACTATATTGCCAGCGATGTTTTTCAGCACTCATCATGTAGATGGTATTAAAGATGCTGGCAAAGTCTCTCTTATCTCAAAAGTGGAAAAGAGAGAGAGAGAGGGAGAGGGGGAGAGGAGAGAGAGAGAGAGAGAGAGAGGTTACTTATTCTCTTTGTATTCTTCTTTGGCTTCAGACTAGCTAGCAGCACTCCTACTTTCTTACATAACTGTGGATTAATACTTTTGACAGAGGTGTGGAACTGTGTTCTAAAAGAGTAGCTTTTAATGTACACATGAGCCAAGTCAACTTTTATGTGAGAGCTTCTTTTTTAAAAAAAATAGTGAAATGCAATAAATAATAGACATTAAAAATAATAAAATGATATAAAACAAAACTGAACAATATGAAAGTAGCCTTATTAATGGTTCCCTTCATGAGAATGCTGTTTTCCTTTTTCCCATTAATCAATATTTCAGAGGGGATATACTGCTGCACAAAATAATAATGGAATATTCTTTGAGGGTCCCATTTTCAATTTTTGGCAATTTAAGGGGAAATTCACTCAGAAAAATGCATCACTTCATGATCTCATTAAGTAGTGTGACTGCTTGTCAGAATGAGGCTCTCTTTACCTTGTAGAGACTTTATTTATTTATTTAGCAAATATATATATATAGCCACCCAGCTCACACATAGATGACTTAACCCAGCCCCCATATTTTCATAATTGGACATAATACAATTCAGTGGAATTTGGTTGTGGCTTCTGCACAACCTCACTTGCTAGCTACTTCCCAAGTGAGGTAATCCAACATGCTAAACCCTAAACCTGATTTAAGAGAACCACAGTTGTTATATAACCTTGACAGTGATGTCAGTTAAGTGAAGGTTATGTTTTCCTGCATGTGGTCTCCTGACCCTTACACAGGTAAGACCTAAATATCAATAAAATATAAATATTGAAGTAAAGCAAATCTAAAGGAAAAGCTATACAGCATTACAAACATTAATTTTAACCACTGTTTTTAAAAAAACAAACAAACTTACTAGCTACTACAGTAATAATGATTAAAGTCAAGCATAAATCTTATCATTTTCAGTCTGAAAATGAGTATAACAACTATTAGATCCTTAACTGTGTTTAAGATGATTTGTCAGTCTCCTATAGTAAAAGTATTATTTAGAAACTAGATATCTTGGAAAGATAGAATTTCCTCAAATATTTATATCTAAAAGAAGGACATAATGCACTGAAGATGATACTAAGTTTTGTTCCACTGAGGAAAAAGCTGAAATTATTTGAAACTGAATATGTTTTTGAATTCCAATTTAATGTTTATTTATTATTTTTATTTCAAGGCTTCCTGATTTCTCAATCATTCTGTTTGGCTTACAAATAAGAAATTAAAAGAATACTAAAATGTTGCAAGACAAATAAAGTAACTGACCACAGAGTCTAAGCAGCAAAAAAGACAAATGATTATCCTAAACCAAGACCTGAGACTCCTAGCCATGTTTTCAGAAGACTGCCAGAAGACCGTCAAAAGGCAAAAAAGGTGCTAGCCAGTCATTAAGTAAATTATTTTAATCTTTTGTTTTTCTTTCTTTTTTTATCTGTTTGGTTTATGTAATCTTTTTATTTTTTTCTTTATTTTTTGCCTTTTTTCATTAAACGAACACACTATCTTTTAATTGTGCTTTTTTTAGTGTATTTAGGAGTTTTGTCAATATTGGGAGGGTGTAATTTGTATTTTGAAAAATAATATATATATGCATTAGTCCTTTGATGTTTAGCTTTGTTTTTTTATCTAATTGTTCTTTTCAAATGTTAATGAAGGGTTTTTACAATGCCATAATTATGCATTTGCTTCGAGTGCAGAGCTGGGCTTTGTTTTTAAAATAAAAGGACTGATTTCTAATAAATCAAGCAATTTGGAATTGGCCTTTTAAATATAACATTTCTACTCTATATTGGAGAAAAGTTAAAAGCGGTAACTTTGAATCTAACTCCTTAATAGCGAATGAATAGAGCACAAATATGAATAGCACAGTAACCTGTGTGGAACAATCATTTGGATATATCAATAGAAGAATATAAAGCAATGATAAAATACAATATATATTCCTTGTGGTTTATTACATGCCAGGGGGAAAAAAACTCCAGAAGATCTGACAGGTAGATATTATCTTAGGAAACTGTGACAAAATGTTGGAACAAAACAGATTTGACTTGCAAATATATCTCATATTACATTTGTTTTTACTGTGTGGGAAAGACACCCTAAATCAGGGGCATCCAACCTTGGCAATTTTAAGACCTGTGGACTTTGATCAACAGAATTCTGTATGTTGGAGTCTTAAGTCTTAAAGTTGCCATCCCTGCCCTAGATGAACTATTATGGATGAAAGCAATTAATATTTTTAACTTCTCCTCCTCACACTCATCTGCAAAACACAAAACAAGAAATTAGCTGTGATAGGCTATTCAATATTATACACAGATACCCACAACATGTATAAAACTCACTCAGCACTTTTTCTGTTAGAAAAGCATTATGAGATTTACCAGATTGGCAGATCTCCTCAACATATTTGTGGTTACCTGTGGGTTTCATTTTGATGTCCTACCTCAATTAAGTCCAGTGCCATTTGTTCTGCAGTTGTTGTTGTTTTTTCCCCTTAGTATTAGTTTATATTGCTTTCCATCGAAGGGCAATCTGGTGTTTATTCATCTGCCATTTTGTGACTCTCAGCATTTATCACATTGCATTGGCCAGGTATTTCATTCATGACCCAGAGTAACAATTTGCTTAGTAGGAACAGGGGACATTTAAAGTTTCTCGGCTTCATATAGGCCACAGTCTCTTATGAGCAGAACAATCAAAAGTCATTCGCCTAGAGGACATACCGTTTGTCCGACTTGGCGGTTCATTTCCAATCATGGCTGAATTGGGCCAAGATGAAGGCCAAAAGAATTCTATCCTAAAGTTGACTCTAATCCGTAAAATGCTTTCCTCTTGTCCTTTTGCAGCTCGATCATTAAAGGACAAAACCCCACTGCTGAGAGCCATGATTGCACAAAGTATCATTTTGCTGATCTGAAATGAGACTCTAACTGCAACATACTCTCAGTTTAATAACTGCTGTTGCACAAAACACTATTTCATTTTTCCCAATTAACCCTCCAAGAAAATGGTGAATATTCAGCATAATTATTTCTAAGCCAGCAAAACACTCCTTCCTTAGCTAGAGCTAATGGAACAGAGTGGCTAACTATTCAGGACAATAAGTCACGAAACTGGTTCCCAGGGAGATGCAGAACACCTTAAAATTCTAACTAGCAGACGAATTGCAGAGAGAATGTTTTAAATACACAAGCTAGGAAGTAACTGAAAAACATCCCAACTCCTCCTAATTGTATTGTTGTGTATGCATAAAGATTAATAAAGTGTGAGCTTGGAGTAAGTGCAGGGTTCTGGCCCTGCACTTCTGATTGGCTGTTAAGCGGCCGGACCGGATTGGCCCATTCTGGGGAATCCAATTGGCCCTTAACAGAGAGTTCCTATTGGTTATAAGAGCTAGCCCTCCTAGCTCGTTATTGGTTAAAAGTTACAGGGTTTGCCTATATAAGGCGGGTTTAACTGCTATTGAATCGAGGAAGTCACAATGTAAATAAAGAGCTGAAGTTCACCGTTCAGAGGCTTATCTCCATTCTTTCACGCCCATGCTCAAAATATAACAGTATTAATTTCACTTTAAGTTGTTTCTAATGGCTGAACTTAGAGGCAGAGTGAGAAAGAAAGACTAGTGAGGATTGATGGTGGTATAATTATGTATTTCAGAAGCTGATAGTGACAATGCTTGACTAGAGGAGAAAAATACTGCTGCTTTTATATTCCACCCTGAAAAAGTGATTCACAAAGCTCTCTTCAAAAACAGTCTTTTTAGCAATAAGATCTCTGTGTAGGAACATGTTCCCCAGAGAAGTCTGCCTGGCACCTTTTCACTGCAAAATGAATAATTGTCCTTTTAGTTTTCCCCTGTTCAAAAGAAAATCCAATGTTTTGAAGTGCCTCTAAATTTTATTTATTGGTATCAATTACACCCTGATCCCATTTAAATTGATTGTCCACATAATCTTTCTGCTTTCTGAGTTTAGCCAAAGAATTTTTCAGGATGTGGTTTTTAACCTTCCGTTCTCAGTGTTAACTGAACACAAGTTGTTGTGTGTTAAATATATTCTGTTTAGCTTTCAAAATCAAAATTTGTAAGAGAATGTTGCAGATTGGCCCATATCAACTTGTCAGTAAACTTCACCTTGGAGCAAATTTGAACCTGATATATTTTTTTTAGTTGTAATTTAATTTTCTAGCATTTTCACCATAATGGCCCTCAGCAAAAGAAATTTGTGAAAAGCATGAGATATGACATTTGTTATGCAGCACACCTTCCAAGATTAGAGGATTGATTGATTAGATAGAAAAAAATTAAGTGACAGAAATTAAGAACCGTATAAAATGCTTAGTCGTTATTCTCACTGTTCTTAGGGTACTTTATAAATTAGTGAGTTTTTGGTCAATTGGATTTTTCGTAGCAGAAGGTTTTTGACTTATGACCGTAATTAAACTCAGAATTACCATCTTAAGCCATTAGAGTATGAAGCAGATCACTTCATGATTGTACCTGATTTTACAACTTTTTTTTCCAGAAGTCATTAAACAGATGCCATGATTGTTAAGCAAATGCTGCAGTCACTTAGCAAATCCATTTTATCCAATGAGAGTCTTTTGCCAGAAACTGGCAAAAAGTATAAAAAAAAAACACCCCACAGTCACATGATTACAAATATCTGTAAACATCCATAAATGCAGGCTGGTTGCCATGCAATCACATGACCTTGGGTTGGGAGGGTGGTATAGTTTTTGTAACTTCAGCTAATTGCTAACCAACCAGTCGTTAATTGAGGACTACCTGTACACAATAAGTAAAAAAATAGCAATAAACAAACAAAAAAATAAAAAAATAATAAAATGACTTAGATAAAAGAACATAGGAAAATGACATAGATAAAAGAACATAAAAGAACATAGGATAAATTATGTTTTATCACATAACAGGCAATAGCTATTCAATAATCATACTATGGTTGGAATAAAAGAAAGAAATGAATGAAAAGAAAAGTGCAACGAAACATATTTTTAGGGTAGGAATATGTAAACTATGGTGGCTTTACCAACAAGTCTTTGCATGGATTTCTCAGAGATGGGGTGAACAGTTGTCCCAAAGGTGCTTTCTCAAGAGGCAACTGAACTTTCTTGTTTTTCTTTGAAGACATTTTACTTCTCATACAAGACGCTTCTTCAGCTCTGACTGGATAGTGGGGAGCTGAAGAAGCTTCTTGGATGAGAAGCAAAATGTCTTCAAAGAAAAACAAGGAAGTCCAGTTGCCTCTTGAGAAAGCACCTTTGGGACAACTATCACTTGGATCACCTCATAGACATTCTCAATAGTTCCTCTTTCACTTTAATAGTATTTGGGAATGGCCTTGGCAGACAGGAGGAAGAACTGCAGACTAGATAACAGTCAGAACAGCAGCAGCTAAGTCCACAGAAGGACTAGAGGTATGTCAGACATCTCAGAAGGGTCCTTTCCTACTTTCTTGGACTACAAAGACAAGGGATAGGGGAGAGAGATATACTTGAAAAATTACGTTAATATAATCTTACAATATATTTACAGCTAGTACTCTTGGGTGAGCTTCTTGTCTAGACTACATAGCAAGGCTGACATCAATCCTGCATATCTCCTACTCTCTTCCAAAGAAAAGCAGAAGCTCCTCTTCAAAATTTTAGGAAAGATCTCCACTATCTACCAAGTACCTAGCAGCAGTGTTGTTGCAACACCACACTAAGTAGATCGATTTTCAGAATGCCATTATACAACTAATACAAAAGCTGGGACAAAATTTGCATTCACCCATAGCATCAGGAGGCTAAGTTGCCTTTTTTTCTGATTGTTGCCTAGTCTGTGGCTTTCCTTCTGTTTCCTAAGGTTATTTCCAAACACATTATATTTGATTTTTACCAATAGGGTTCAGCAAATATCCCCCTGGCTTCATTCCTGCATGCTGTTCCAGCAAGAAATGTGAGTCCAAAATTATCTTTAAGGCATTTGATCTTATAGTATATTCCTGGATGCTTAGTAATGGAGAGTAATTTCATTTCAGGATTATTTGAGCATTAATCTCTCAATCCAGATTCTTAAATTTATACTTTGCATCTTCTGCAGCATCTCTATTTTGCAGTACTGCACTCTAACCACTGTGCCGATTTTGGCCAAGAACGATGACATATAATATAATGTCATTGGCATATTGAAGCCCTTTTCCCTGAATATCTGGATAACCTTTCCCAATTGCTTACTAGGGATACAACTAAGTTTTGTGGTATCAGCAGTTGTCAAAGAAATCAATATGGCATCCCTGATGGGGCAATCAAAAATCTGCCAGATTTTTACATACCACCCATAATAAAACAGGCAAAGTATTGATTAGACTATCAAAAGTCCCTGGATTGTTTTTAGTTCATTCTGTACATGTACACCCCTGAATCATACTCTTTATATTACGCTTCCAACTCTTTCCGTTAGTTAGTTGTGAATAGATATAAGACTTATTTGATTTTCTTTAGGTATGCTATTTTTATTTGGCACAGGTATCAATGACTATAAATTCCACTTCTAGAACACTGTTTTTAGTGTTTATCTTGACTAACTTTAAATAACAGAATAATGCAACCTATCTTCTCCAACTGTGCCTTGAAAAGCCCACAAGTTTTGGAACAGCCTGATCACATGCTGAAATTAAAGCTGCATAATTTGTAGTTGTGGGAAATGCTCAGCTAATAAATCAACATCCTTAGGACATTTCATCTTTGATTTTTGAACTTAGTTTGCAAGTTAAACCAACTGAAACATCAGCTTCAATTGGTTTGATTAGCTAAGTTAGTTCATTTAAGATCAAACTGATCTATATTTGACTAGGCTGCCTAAAATCATCATAACTAAAAGTTACAAAGGACTTTTCATGTCTTTGAATGAACCAAAATTTTAATGATAAGATATCAAAAATTAGAAGCAGATTTTTGAAGGAAAATAGTCAATATCTACCAACCTTCATGGACTCTACATTACAACTGGACTTTGAAAGGAAACATACTTTTTATTGGTAGGTTTGTTATAATGTTATATAGAATGAAGGTGTGTGTTTTTTTTTTTTTTAAAAATCCATCTATATAAAATGTGAACTGTTTCCCGCCTGTTCCATGGTAATAAGACTGAGCTTCAAACACTTTCTTAGGTCTAAACAGACAACAAGGAAAATCCACCCCACAATGAATACAAGTTACTTTCTTTCCATTTAATCAGAGACATCATTAAGATTTGGGTATTCATCACAGTTTTCTTTTTGAGATTATGTAATTGCTAGTATATCATTACTGTAATTTAGTAGACCATCTCTAAATCTTTCAACTTTTCTATTTTTTCTACTATTTATTAACCTATTCTACAGCACACATTTTGGGAACCAAGCATATTTTTTGAAAATCTCTGGATAATTACCAGATTCGTAGAAAAATACATGAAATAGGCATTGCTCACTTCTGGTGGTTGACATCTTGGTTTTCAACACATATTGAAAATTTGCTCCAAATGAGAAGTTGTGAAAACTCTCACAGTATAAAACCTACCACTGAACTGGATTTTCTTGTTCATGTGAATTGTGTCTATAATTACAGTATGTTTGCAATTGGCAAGAGAATGCCGATTTTAGTTGTCAGGGGGAAGTTACAACACCCATTAAGGCTTCTATTGCCAAATAGAATTTTATATTTAATTCACACAAATGCAGCTTAATAAAACACAGTGTCTAATGCTTGTTAATTCCAAATAATACATAATAACAATTGTTCTTTCTGGCCCTTGTTTTTTTTTTCTATCTCTCCCTAAGTCATGCCTTTTTTTCAAACAATTTAGCCTATGCAGGAGGCATATAACAGTCAAGGATGCTGTCATTCTGAATGTATTCCCTTACTCAGCTGTAGCTATCCTAGAGTTTAAATATGGTCCAAACATAGTTGATTCCTAAAACATTTTAAATATGCTAAAACAGCAAAACCCAAAACAAAAGATAGAATGGGGGTGGCAGGGGAGTTAGGTATGAAAAGATCAGTGCGTGAAAGATGGAACTCAGCAGCAGTATAGAAAAGAAATTGTTATCAGCAATAGCACCAGCAATTAAGAGATGCTGATCATATATTCCAAGTCTGTTAGTTTGTGCAGATCTGTGCTGCTTGGTATTTACCATAGTCTTTAGAGGCATCAGTGTTGCTCCCTCCAATTGCTCAGTATATAGGTTGAGGCTATATATTTACAACAATTCTAGAACGGAAGTGGAAACCCTAAGAGAAAAAATTAAGGGACATTGCATATAATATTTTTAAAAAACAAAAATCTCAGCATTGCTTTGGAACAGCCGAGCTCACCTCACAGGGTTACTATTGTGAGAAAAATAGGAGGAAGAAGATATATGTTCATCATCTTGAGTTATTTGTAAAAATAATAAGAGGGTAAAAATAAATAAACTACAAAAAGGATGTGAGGAGATGGGAAAAACCATATGTTCTCCAACTTTCTTCTGTTTTATTATTTCTTGTTCATGTCTTGAAGCTGAGCATCCAAAACACTCATAAAAATTTTGTTTGTGTGTTCACAGCCATCACTTTAACATTTTGGGCCTCTCCTTGTGAATACTTTTCCATCCTGAAACTATCTCAGCAACCTGGTTGCTCTGAAACAACTCCCAGACACAATGAATGGCTGGGTTTTCAGGGTAGCTATCATATAAAGGACCTGATAAGCATCCAGATTAAATCAATTTGAATAAGTGAAGAGTGAGGCTAAGCAACAAGCATGAAGGATTGAATGGCTAAGTCATATAACTCTTCAGGCCAAATAAAAAGGCAAAAAATGAAAAGGGCGAACAGATGAATTTGTAAAATGAAAGGTGTTAAGTTCTGCGCATGGGCGCAAGGGACGGAGACGAGATGTGAACAGTGAACTTCAACTCTTTATTATACATTCTGAACAGAGCAAAACCCTAGAGCAACAGCAGCCCTTTTATAGGCAAGTAACCAATAGGAAATGTGGAGTGTTAACCCCCTTAACCAATGAGAGTGGCTCATTAACAGCCAATCAGATTCTCCTGAACAGACCAATCCGATATCACTATTATCGGCCAATCAGAAGTGCAGGGCTAGAACCCTGCTATTTTCTAAAGCTTTTGATAAACTTTATTTGAGTATTTTATTAGTTCACAACAGCCCTTCCCCCCGGATTCTGTTTGGGGGGATGCAGTGACATAATCTCTGAAGTAGGAAGGTTGCTTCGACTGTCTATTGGATTTACACTGTCCCACCAGTTCTTGTCCGTAAGCCTGTTTTGGCGGGGCGTTTTCGGGCAAGTTGGGTGCTGGTGGTTCTTCGTTGGAAGACTCGGTGCCGCTAATGTTCTCGTCGTTGTCCTCTGGCCCTTGCGGGCTTGCCTCTGTTGGGTTGTTCCTCTGTGGCAAGGCCACACTCATCCTTGATCCTTCTTCACTTGTCACGCCCAATGGCTGACTTTTTTCGTTCCTGCTTTCCGCCATCTCGAATTCAGTTTCTTCAACATCCCCTCCCCCCTCAGTTTGAGAGTTACCGGAGTTGCGGAAACTAGGTTGTAGCCTCGAGCGAAGCTGATCTATATGGCGTTTCCATATTTTTCTGTCGCAGGTTTTCACCCAGTACGACCTGGGTCCAGTGGCTTGAATAACAGTGGCTTCGATCCACAACGGTTCACCAGAAAGGTTTCTGGTGAAGACGAAGTCGCCTATCTTGAACTCGCGGCATTTTCGGCTAGATCCACAGGGTTTCTCTGGCTCGTAAGACGGGTGAAGCCGGTCGAGGTGGGAGCAGAGTTTGCGTCCCATCAATAGTTCTTCTGGAGTCTTGTGGGTGATGCTGTGCAGAGTGATGTGTTGGAGAAGGAGTATTCTATTTATCTTATCTTCAATGTCCCCATAGTCCATTTTGTAAAGGGTTTTTTTAACAAACTGTACTATGCGCTCGGCTCTTCTGTTAGCCGCAGGGTACACTGGCGAAGTTAGCGCATGGTGAATACCGCAGTCCGCTAAGTATTATTCAAAAGGAAGTGTGGTAAACTGGAGTCATTGTCAGATACCAGAACGTCTGGCAGTCCATGCATCGCGAATAATCTGTTCAACTTCCAGATGACGGATTCGGTTGTGGTACTCTTCATTTCGTGGATCTCGAGCCAGTTTGAATAGGCATCCACTGTTAATAGGAACGTATGTCCCTTAGTAGGTCCCGCAAAGTCAATATGAATGCGGGACCACGGTCCCCGAGGTGTTTCCTATTCTGTCAGAGTTGCTTTTGGTGGGGCATTGCTAACTTCCTGGCATTTATAACAAGTCTTTACCCAGGCTTCAATTTGTTTGTCGATGCCCGGCCACCACATGCAGCTTCTTCATACGCATGATGCCGGGGTGGCCCTCATGCAGTGTCTCTAATACAGCTCATTGTAACCGCTCTGGGACGATGACTCTATCCCCCACAGGATGCAGCCCTTTTGCAAAAAAAGTTCCGTTTGCCGATTCTTGAAGGGAATGAAGTTGTCAGGGGTTTGATCTACTGGCCATCCTCTTTCGGCCCAGCTAAGAACCTGCTTTAAGATAGGATCACGTTTTGTTTCGATCGCGATATCTCTAGCTGTTAACGGCGGTGACTGGAGCGTTTCAATCTGGAGCGTTGTAAGGGTTGGAGCTGGGTCGTCGACGGTTTCTGGAAGTGGTGCACGGCTCAATGCGTCAGCGTGGGGAATGGCTTTCCCTGGGCGGTGCTGCAGCTTATAATTGTACGCAGCCAAAATCTCCGACCAGCGAGTCATTCTAGGTGATAATATATAGGGGGTTGGCTTGTCTCCCACTATAATCCCCAGCAAAGGTTTGTGGTCGGTAACAATAGTAAAAACTCGTCCATAAACATATTCATGATATCGTTTAACAGCAGATACAACAGCAAGAGCCTCTTTATCAATTTGACTATAGTTACGTTCAGCCTTTGATAAAGTTCTTGAAAAATAGGCAATACCTTTTGGTTACACATGGCTCAAAATTCACTACCTTTTGGTAACACAGGGCTCAAAATGGCTCCTACTCCAAATGGTGACATGTCACATGTGATTGTTAAAGGCAAAGTCTCGTTATACTGCATTAAAACAGCAACTGAAGTTAAAAGATTTTTCACTTGTCGGAACGCATGCTCCTCTCGGTGCCCCCAAACCCAGGTTGCTTTTTTATCG
This sequence comes from Hydrophis major, assembly GCA_033807585.1. Lineage (NCBI taxonomy): Eukaryota > Metazoa > Chordata > Lepidosauria > Squamata > Elapidae > Hydrophis > Hydrophis major. Next base: position 292,931,296 of record CM066329.1, on the reverse strand, counting down.
ATGAGCCGATGTAGGGGCTCAGCTACAGTCGCTTTGTGGGGCAGGAAGATGTTGTGAAAATTAATAAGCCCCAGGAAAGCTTGGAGATCAGTCTTGTTTCTGGGTCTTGGGGCGTTCTTGATTGCTCTTAACTTGCTACTGGTGGGGTGAATGCCTTGTTTATCGATTAGGTATCCCAGGAACTCTACTTTATCTGTACACAGTTGACTTTTTTTTTTTTAACTTTAAGGCCAGAGTCTTTAAATTTCTGAAGAACCAGTTTAAGACGCTCCTTTAGTATTTCTCTATTCGGAGCAGCAATTAAAACATCATCAAATTATGGTATGACCCCTTTCATTCCCTGGAATAGCCTCTCCATCAAGCTCTGAAAGATCCCTGGGGCCACGTGAACTCTGAATTGGAGTCGCTTGCACTTAAAAGCGCCTCAGTGCATAACGATCGTTTGTGCCTCTGCTGTTTTTTAATCTACAGGCAGTTGTTGGTACGCCTGTGCTAAATCTAATTTAGCGAAGACCTTTCCGCTCCCCCAGGGAATGGAGGAGGTGTTGTACCACCGCCACCGGGTAAGCATTCTGTTGAAGGGCGTGATTCAGGGTGGCACGGTAGTCCCACAAATCCTTAATGATCCATCCGGCTTGATGGGTGTTACGATTGGGGTTTCCCAAGGAGCATGGTTGGTTGGTTCTAACATACCCTGGGCTTTTAATTTATCAAGCTGCTCGTCAATCTTTGGTTTAAGGGCAAAAGGGACTCAATGAGGCTTAAGGCAGATAGGGGCTACTTCAGGGTTAAGGTTAAATGATATCGGGGTCCTCTTGTACTTGCCTAGTTTGTCTGCAAAAACGTCCTGGAATTCCTGGACGAGGGCCTCCTCCCAGTTGTCGCTTCTGGTTTGGTGAATGCTGGCTACCTCAATCCCAAGTGGAGCGAACCATTGAAGGCCTAACAAACTAGGCTGATCACAGTCGACGACGGTCAATGGTAAAGATGCAGTACGATTTTTGAATGAGACCTGGACTAGGCTGGATCCAACGACCGAATTCGGTTTCCTTGATAGTCCTTGAGAATGATTCTTTGGACTCTGAGGTCTTGTTGCCAGACGGCAGGGATTAATTGTTTAAGGGTCTTCCAGGAAACCATCAAGAAGGGTGATCCTGAATCGACTTCCATCATGCAGGGCTGGTTTTTAATGGCGACCTTCACTCGGATCTTCTTTGCATCTAATGATGATGTGTGACCAATTGTGATGGTTTGGTGTGCCTCTTCTCATTTCGTTGAATGGGCTAGTGGTTTATTTCTGTAGGAGTGGTTCAATTGTTCCCAATTCACAGGACGACTTCCTGTGGTTTGGCGGTAGTTGGTCCCCCCGTGAAGAGGACTGGATCCTAGCTTGCTTCTACAGACTTTTCCGATGTGGCCTCTCTTTCCACAAATACAGCAGAGCGCGTTGAGGAATTTGTAGTCTGATCGTGGGTGGTTTGCCCCACAACCTGCACATTGGTACTGCAGTCTCTGGTTACGCTGGTGGCGTTGGTTTCGTTCAGACCGGAGCTGGTTGACTTCTTCCTCATCACTTTCTGATGACAATTCGAGGTCCTCATGGTGGGTTGCCATTGCATGTCCCTCAAGGCAAGGTAAGGTTTCGCCGGCAAGTTGGCGGAGTGGGGCGTTGGTGCGGCGCATTCGGGCAGCCGACTTCCTGGTTGCTTCTGCTGCAGTAGCGTCAGCGATGGTGTCTGCAAGGCTGATGTCGCCTTTCGCCATCAGCTTGCTTTGCACGTGTGGTGCATCTAATCCCAGAACTATTCAGTCTCTTAGAGCTTCTTCGAGGTTGGTGAACCCACAGAGGCCTTCCAGGTTCCGGAGATCTGCGATGAAATTTGCAACGCTTTCTCCTTTCCATTGGTCTCTCTGGTAAAATTCATGTCTTCGGACAAGCGTTGGTACGGTAGGTGCATAGTGGGCCCGTAGGAGGGTCAGGACGTCCCAGTCCATGGATTTTACCTCAGCCGGTTTCACCAGTGCTTTAGCCATCTTAAAAACGGCAGATCCGTAGTGAGTCAGGAATACCACTCGCTTTTTTCCAGTAGTGGCATCCTTCAAGTTGTTGGTCTCCAGAAACATCTGGAACCAGTCCATGTGTGAGTCCCAGTCTTATTGTGCTGGGTCGAATGGAGCGGGTGGTATGGTGCTGCCGGTCATGGTTTCCGCCGTTGATGCGCCTTCAGCCATGTGCTCTGTTTAGTGCTCTGTAGTGTTCAGTCAGCTCTGACCTCTCCGTATCCCACCTTCATCACCAGTGTTAAGTTCTGCGCATGGGTGCAAGGAACAGAGACGAGACGGTGAACAGTAAACTTCAACTCTTTATTATACATTCTGAACAGAGCAAAACCCTAGAGCAACAGCAGCCCTTTTATAGGCAAGCTGCTGCTCTAGTAACAAATAGGAAATGTGGAATGTTAACCCCCTTAACCAATGAGAGTGGCTCGTTAACAGCCAATCAGATTCTCCTGAACGGACCAATCCGATATCACTATTATCGGCCAATCAGAAGTGCAGGGCTAGAACCCTGCTATTTTCTAAAGCTTTTGATAAACTTTATTTGAGTATTTTATTAGTTCACAACAAAAGGGAAAAAAGGCAGCATGAAAATAAGGATGTAAACTGGAAACAATTAATAAAGTAAACATTTAGAGCAGAAACAATATGCCAAGCAACTCCTAAAGTTTATTACTTTGTGTTGGAAAATAAGCTGTGCATGCTTTCAAAAGAATTCAAGAGATGGGCTTTTGAATATGTGGGCACTTGAGCATAGGGCCTCTTTAAAGCAGCCCTGTCATTTTACCGGTCATGGTTTCAGATGACTCTTAAACAGACACAGTTTATTTGCTAATATATGTCAGACTTGTATAACTATATGGCATTAATGCATGTAGCCATATTAATGACAAAATGTTATCTTTGACATATTCATTTTTGAATTTATTATGATCAATTTCTTAAATTTGTTTGCTACGCATCTCATTGCGAGGTGACTCATATAATGCCATGGTACAGTGAGAATACATGGGCACCAGTGGTGGGATTCAAAAATTTTTTACTACCAGTTCTATGAGTGTGGCTTGGTGGGCGTGGCAGGGGAAAGATACTGTAAAATATCCAGTCAGAGGTGGCATTTGCTGGTTATATGAACTACTCAAAATTTCTGCGACCAGTTCTCCAGAACCTGCTGAATACCACCTCTGATGGGCACCATATACCTACGCAAATGATCATATATGAAAGATGGAGGATGTGAGACCCATTCAAAGCAGACCAAAATGCAGGAAGATTTGTTTAGGAAAAATTCAGACTGTATGTATAAGTAGAGCTTTTAGCTTTTAGAAAATGAACAGTAAAAGTGGTAAAAAATGTAGTTTACTTGTTGCTAGGTTTCTGAGTTTATGAAAGTAGTAGAACTAATAGCAGTAGAAATGCTTATGGCTATCAGTGTGACAGCTTTAAAGAATACCATCAATGCTTTAAGGACATGCATTAAAATATGGCTGTTTTAAAGAACTGACCCCTTAAAGCAGGGGTATCAAACTCAAGGCCCATGGGCCAGATCTGGCCTGTGGAGTGCTTAAATTTGTCCTGTGGGGCCAGCCTGGAAATTGCAAAGGACTGGCATGCGGTGCCTCTGTTAGTGAAAACAAGGTGCTGGGGCACACGCAGCTGCCTGATGGCCCATTTTGGCCAGCAGAGTGCTGCAGAAGGCATCTATCCTGTCTCCACCCACCCACCCACCCAGTCCACAGAGGAGAACTACAATGCTGATGTGGCCCTTGAAAAAAAATCCAGTTTGACAGCCCTGCCTTAAAGCAACAGCATCTGTTTTCAGGCTCCTGAGAAAAACTGAACCTAAAAAACAAGTCACAACTTTAACTGCTTTAAAGAAGTCCCACATTCATTATCCCACATAATCTAAAGTACCTTCCCCGAATCATTTCTACACAAGCACAGCCCTATAGAAAACAAGAAAACTGCCAATAATTTTTTTTTAATGAGGACTGACATCAACCTAATAAACAAATTGGATGATATTGCTTATGTAAGCTGAAATATTTTGTTCTTTTTGTAAAATGATCAGGATTTGAAGGTCACACAGTATGAAATCAGGTCTAAATGGGTGGTGAAAGCATCTTTTCTTTACTCAAGAAATTCCATTGTGAAATAATGGGCCCAGCAGGAGAAGAAAGGGAAAGTATGTACATTAAAACAACTTATTGTTTTCCTTATATTCTCATTTAATTTCTTTACTCTTTCCCTGCCTAGACTTTTGAAAGGCAGTTCCAGGTATCGGGCTATTCTTAATATTTATGTAGTTTAAAGTAAATTCTTATTTTACTTAGTGTCAATATACTCCGTTCTTCTGTTTGAACTCGATATTGACATAACATGACAGAAAGAGAATAAATTCTGTAAAATGACCATAAAGACCTGAAAAGCAACCAAAATGGAATAGAGCAGGCATGCATCATTGTTTATCATGCATGCACTGAAAATGAAAATATGAAGATACAAAATAGTCTGCACGAAGCCATAAACACTTGCAGATGTCTTCATCTGTAATATTTTGCCATAGATATTCAGAGCCAAAAACGACTTGGTTACTTTCTATTTGGGTGGGTGGGGGGAGGCTTCATCAGGTTATCATCTTTGCCACAAATAAAGGGCACCTGGCAAATCTTTTCTTTGGTTTTATGCCGTCAGAAAACTTGTAGCTCTTTTAACAATTTGCTATCTATTTCCCTCTTTGGCTAAAACAATCCAGAGCCTATCTTTCAATCTGTTTTTGGCACAGTTCCGGGAATACAGGTAGACCTTGACTTATGATCATGGGTAGGGACCAGAATTTCCGTTTGTTAAGTAAAGCAGTTGTTAAATGACTCATGCCCACTTTTTGCAATTTTTTTTTTTTTTTGCCATGCTTTGAATTGCTGAAGTGAAGTGAATTTCATCATTGTTAAACAAATCCAGTTTTCCCCATTAACTTTTTTTTGTCAAAAGTTGTCTGGGAAGGTCACAAATGACAATGTTCTGACCCAGCTCCCCAAACAAGACAAGCCCTCTGAAGTTCAGTCAAAGATTCCTTTATTAGTTGTTTTTTCAGATCTTAAATTTTTCACTCTCTTTACCCCCTTCCCTTTCTTTTCCCCGCGTAGAAATACTTGGTTATTGAAGATGGCTTCTTCTTTGTCCTGCCCTTCTTGTTCTACAGGCATTTCTTGTTGTTTCTCATAGTTCAGGATCTCCATTTCTAAAAATTGAAATATGAAGCCAAAAGAACCTCTTCCATCTTGTGCATTTTCTTTCTGTTTTTTAAGTTCCATTCTCAATTCTTCCAAGAGTGATACCATTTTAAAAACTTTTAAACAACCACCCGATTGATTTTAGTCCTTTAGATCCAAGAGCCAAAAATCCAAAAATCACCAAGTAATCCAAATAATCCAAAGCTGTTTCTTTTTGCTTGTTTTTTCCAATTTCTCTTCCTGGGGTTCTCTTATCTTGCTACAAAGTTTCATTTAAAATGTATCTTTCAGGAATCTTGTTAAAGTTTCACTGTTAATTCCTTTCACTTCCAGGTGGTCTCCTCCCTTTTTCCAGATCTCACCCTTTTGTTTTTTTTCTTTCTTTTAAAAGTTTTTGAGAATCCAAAAATCTTTATTATCTGTTTGACATTTTATTTTCAGCTTAAATACCTGTTAATGTCAAACTGGATTTTTGCCGATTTCTTGCTTAAATCTCTTAGTTGTCAATATAGGGAAAAAAAGAAAAAAAAACCAAATCCTTTCCCTTCCCTCTCTTATTCACAGCTTCAAATCTTCTTTGGGAACAATGTTGTTCTTTATAATTCAAATTCCAGGGTACCTTGTGTTGTTTTTCCAGTTCGACCAGATCAGCCAAAAACTTTCTCTTCTTATCTTCCTCCTGCACATTCTTTTCTGGTCGAATTCTTCTTTGAGGTGGCCATTTCTGACCACCGCTGCAACCACCTTTGGGAAAGGGAGTAATGGCCAGTTGAGGAAGAGAGATGCGGCTCTCCTTGACCCTGCTGGCAGTCTCCCCCCTCTTCACACCTCTATGGGGTGACTCAGTCCTGAAACCAGCCAGCTTGGGGCACTCCAGCGGCGAGCACAGATCGAAACTGAGCACAGTTGCAGATTTCGGTCTGTCACCGAAAAAGCTCAAACCGGATCTCTTTTTCTTCATCAGCCACTTCCAGACTTGGGGGCTCTTAACTCTACATCTAAGGGCTGACAGATGGCCCGGGCTCTTCTTCTGTCTCTCTCTTTCTGCCAGCTCCATTCCCTCTTCCCCCTTAGAGGTTCCAGGTTGCCCTGATGCTGACTCTGATTCCCATGCCTCCTCCTCCTCCTCTTCTGATTTGGCTACTGGAAGGGTTGGTGGCCAACAGGCTACAACAGTCAATAAACTGTGAGTTATAACTGTTGTAAAGATGGGCTAATTGCCAAGCATCTGAATTTTAACCACATGATATGGGAATGCTATGATAGCTGTAAGTGCAAGAACCAGTTGTAAGTCACTTTTTTTCAGTGTCATTGTAACTTCATATGGTCACTAAACAAATTGTTATATGTCAAGGACAATTCCTAGTGGTGAAATATATATATCTAGCTGTGACTAGAATTCTGTGGAGTAAAATATAGTTATAAATAAAGCACAACTACAATGATGTAGGAAAATACCCAAGCAAAGCTGAATACCATAAATATAGTTATGTACATCCATATGCATACATGAGTGTACACATGCATAGACATTCAAATTTCCATTCCTTTGTATACAATATGTTGGCATCACACATCCCAATTGGTATACTAATGCCAGGAAGATTTATTTTGCCACTTTCTCTGTGTTTTTCCTCTTTGTCTCTGGCTGACAGGCTAATGGCAGCTATCTGAATGAACTACACTCCGAGGGGGTTTGAAATTAGGCCAAGGGTGTCACCCAACCTGCTGTACATCTACATCAATGGCAAATAAACATCTAGCAGATCTGGAAAAGCTCACCAATTTTAAACCTTTTGATTTGAGGACACAAGCATCAGTGTTTGGGTGCCTTTTCACAAACGATTAGAATTTGACATTGAGCAGCGATGATGAAAGTCAAGTGGGAAGGGGACAGTGAATTAATTAATATGCAATTAATGCTGCATTATGTGTGTGGTTGGATGAAAATCTCTAGTCTCAAAACACCATGTTGCAAATAATTGCTACTACTTTCATGGATCTTTCTTTTATGTACCGGTAGTCCTCAGTTTAGAACCTTTCATTTAATGGTCATTCAATGGCACTGAAAAAGGGGCTTATAACTGTTTTTCATGTCTATGCCTATTGCAACATCTCCATGGTCACATGATCACAATTTGGATGCTTAGTAACTGCCATGTATCTTATAATGGCTACAGTGTCCGGGGGGGTCATGTGATGACCTTTTGCAACCGGCTGGCAAAATCAGCGGGGAAGCCAGATTCACCTAACTGTGTTACTAACTTAACAACTGTGCAGTAATTCACTTATCAACTGTGGCAAGAAAGATCGTAAGATGGGGCAAAACTCATTTAACAATTGTCGTGCTTAGCAATGGACATTTTGGGCTCAATTGTGATTAACAATGGTGGAGGATGAGCGTGGATGTTAGGTCTCTGAGCTTGTGGGTTGGTTTCCAAACTTTTCATTACCAGTCTAAGTAACATCTTTAGTGGAGTTTAGGGAATGTCATAACACCCTCACTTGACATGATCTCCCCTCACAAGACATACTGACCACACAAAGCCTTTATAAACAAAAGAACAGACACTGACATTCCCTAAACTCCACTGAAGATGTTACCTAGCGTGGTAACGAAATGTCTAGAAACCAACCCACAAGCTCAGAAAACGAACCTCCACCCTCATCAATTGTGGTTGTAAGTTGAGAACTATTTGTAATATGTTTAGCCATAAAAAACACACATTTTAAAATTGTAAGCCACCCAGAATCATTTGGTTGAATAGGACAGCTATGGAGAATGAATGAATGAACGAATGAATGAATAAATAAATGAATGAATGAACAAATTGGCTTATTGAAGGAAAAGTTAAATTTAGGTCAAATCCTCGGCTAAATCACATCCTACTTGAGACCCACTGACTGCTCAAATGGTCCATTTTTCAAGTTAAAAAGGCTTGTGGAATATACCAGAAAGACATATCCCATTTTCAATTTTCTCCAACCTACTTTTCTTATTCACCTTCAGACTCCAGATGAAAGTATAATAACTTTTTCAGCAACATTTTTTTTAAAATGGATGTCTCATGATTTCATATTTTTTTGATTAAAAAATAGGTCTAAGTGAAGTATTGTAAACTATGGAGAAGGAAGAGACAGAGGAATTTTGCAGAAATATTTCAGGATGAAAGAGAACAGATACAGATTAAGCCAATTTATTCTTTTCTGGAACAAACATTCAAAGAGATTTGAGACACTGCCATGATTTTAAAATAAATAGACATAATCTCCTGAATCAAAATTATCCCTCGGCCTTATATATGCTACTGTCATTTCATTAGATAGGCCTAGAAAATGATGATATAATAAAAATCACCAAATATTATTGCTACTTGGTTGAATAGAACTGACAGCATATTTGAGAATAAAATCCAAACAATCATCAAAACTCCTTTAAAGGAACCTTGCATTCATTCATTCATTCATTCATTCATTCATTCATTCATTCATTCATTCATTCATTCATTCATTTAGTCAAACAATTATTAGATAACAGATATAAGTATAAACATGGTTATAAATGAAATGGATACGAACAAGAAAAAAAGAAACAATAGGACAGGGACTGTAGGCACGTTTTGATGCGCTTATGCACACCCCCTACATACCTCTTAGGAAAGGGGTGAGGTCAATAGTAGATAGTCTAACGTTGAAGATTTTGGGGTTTGGGGAAGAAACCACAGAGTCAGGTAGAGTATTCCAGACATTGACTACTCTGTTGCTGAAGTCGTATTTCCTGCAATCAAGTTTGGTGTGGTTTATCTTTAGTTTGTATCTATTTTGTGCTCTTGTATTGTTTTGGTTGAAGTATTCATTGATAGGTAGGACATTGTAATACACTGCTCAAAAAAAATAAAGGGAACACTTAAACAACACAATGTAACTCCAAGGCAATCACACTTCTGTGAAATCAAACTGTCTACTTAGGTAGCAACACTAATTGACAATCAATTTCACATGCTGTTGTGCAAATGGAATAGACAACAGGTGGAAAGCAGAGGCAGTTAGCAAGCCATCCCCAATAAAGGAGTGGTTCTGCAGGTGGTGACCACAGACCACTTCTCAGTTCCTATGCTTTCTGGCTGATGGTTTGGTCACTTTTGAATGCTGGCAATGCTTTCACTCTCGTGCTAGCATGCGTTTGCTTGTTTCATTTTTGCAAACAACCCTGCAGAGGCGTGGGATCATCAAGTCATCGTTGTTTTTAAGCTCAGGACCAACACGGGAAATATCAAGTATTTCTTCAGGGGAGATGGTTGATGCTTGATTTTCTCTGATGATGTTTCGAACATTAGAGATGTCATCATTGTCATTGACCTCTAGACCAAATAAGATGGCATTTGGTCACTTCCGTTCACGCTCAACAGCTTCTTTGATGAGGATGGGGATATCAATATTTGTAGGATTTGTTGTTTTTTGTGGATTGGGTTTTGGTTGCAGTTGTTGAGCAGAGATATGGTCTGTAGATGTTTGATGTTCATTTTTTAGTGCTGTCTCTTTTTTTTCAAGGTTTGCCAATCTAGTTTGTATAGCGTCCAAGGATGCTACAACAGTGTCAAGGGATGTTATACTGTTTCAATGGCATGTTCTAGTGTTTCAATGGCATCGACTCTTTCAAACAGGGTAATGTATTTTTCTAGTTTGGGTCTGCACGGCGGACAGAAATATGGAAAAGCATTGGCAGATGTTTTGAGGAATAGAGCCATTTGCTTGGGTAATCCTAAGCAATTATGGTGAGCGTAGTTGCTACAAAGAGAACGTTTGATGTAATCTTCATTCTCCTTAAAAGATTCCTTACAAATAAGGCAAGAGCAAGAGTCCTGTGGTTCTTTAGTAGGGGGTTCTTTCTTTTTAGGTTGAGGTTTGACATTGGATTGTTTTCCTGGCATGGTGGGTTTGTTGAGATGGTTTGTTGATTACCGTATATACTCGAGTATAAGCCGAGTTTTTCAGCCCATTTTTTGTGCTGAAAAAACCGTCCTCGGCTTATACTCGAGTCAGCCGCTATGGCACCATGCCTGGCCTGCACTGGCATGGCTGCAACTGATCGCGCCTCCAGGGCAGCATCGCCGCCGCGGCTGTCTACCCACTGAGGGCCACACAGGTGACCCCAAGCGGCCTCTCCTTCCCCATTAACGGGCGCCCGGGGCCCCCGCGAGCTCCTGCGTTGCGCGCTTCCAGCTTCGCCAAGAAACCGTCAGGCTCAGGCAGTCTCCCCCGCCCCCTAGCCTAGCAGCGAAGAGCTGCTCCGGGGGCAGCGAGACAAAGTGCCTGGCTGTGCCTAGGCGGGAACCCCCCGGAGCAGCTCTTCACTGCTAGGGGAGGGGGCGGGGGAGGCTGCCTGAGCCTGGCGACCCCAAGCGGCCTCTCCTTCCCCATTAACGGGCACCCGGGGCCTCCGCGAGCTCCTGCGTTGCGCGCTTCCAGCTTCACCAACAAACGGAGCTGCAAATCTGGTAATCGCTTGCGGAGCCTCGGCACAAACCCCCTTTCCCCGCACTCCCCCCCCGCACTTCTCTGGCGGCAGCAGGCGGAGAAAGCCCCGCTTCCCCCTGGCTTTGATGGCATGCGTGAGTTGGCTTCCCACTCTTTTTTTTTAACTCTCCTCCTCCTCCTCCTCCTCCTCCTCCTCCTCCTCTCCTCTCCCCTTGTTGTCTGGTCTTCCCTAAGGAAGCTCGAGGGCTCACACTTCCAGGTGTTTCTCCCTGTCTTTCTCCCTGTCAATGATCTTTTCTTCCCTTCCCTTCTCTCAGCCCCATCCTCCTTCACCTTTGTCACCACAATCCTGAACAGATGAAGTTTGTACTTTTCAAGAAAGTGTTCCTTTTGAGGAGGGAACCTAGTGTGACATCTGTATGTTGACCTACTACTGAGCCATGGCATGTGTGCACGTGCAATGGAGGCATGAGGGAGAGCTATGAAAGAGATGGTGGCTCTCCAAAACAGGATGTACATGCAGCACATACACATGCTTTTTTCTTGCAAGGGAGAGGGTGACTCTGTTTGGACATACAGATGAGGAGGAGGAATCCAGTTTTGAAGGATTTAACTCTTGTGTTTTAGCTTGGTTGCTGATTGAGCTAAGGTTTTTGTACTTTTAAAGTTATTGTTGATACCATATTGGTTTTGTTGGCTCTCTTTTCCACTTACAGAGCTAGTTTACTGTTTTTCTTTGAAATAAATATTCAAAAACATTTAACCTACTGATGCCTCAATTCATGTAATTTTATTGGTATCTATTTTTATTTTTGAAATTTACCAGTAGCTGCTCCATTTCCCACCCTCGACTTATACTCGAGTCAATAAGTTTTCCCAGTTTTTTGTGGTAAAATTGGGTGCCTCGACTTATATTCGGGTCGACTTATACTTGAGTATATACGGTAGGTTGTTCAATCAAATAAGGTATTGTGGTAATCAATAAAGTAATATCGTGCCAAACAGTCTATTAAACTAATCACACTAGTCAATTAATTTAACTAATCAATAATCACCCTAATAATTAATTACACTAATCAATAAACACACTAGTCAATTAATTGTCCTAATCATTAATTTGCACTAAGCATACTAATCATTCTAATATTCAAAACAGTTAATCAAACTAATCAATAACCACTAGTCTATGATAATCTATAATAATATATTACTCACTAATGATAAATAATTGTAAAAATTTTAATTAATCATTTCGTAAGATCAGTTAATCAATTAAACAGAGTTATATTGGGAAAAAATAGGTCAGGAAGAGAATAATGGGAGGAAGAGGACAAGATTTAGTTTGGATGGTCCTGGGGGGTATAGGAAGAGGGCATATATTAGGTTGGAAGTATAGATGAAAGTCTTTTGGCAGAATGTTACACTTTACTCGTTTCTTCAGTTCTTCAGTTAGTGATTTTGGGGAACCAGAACTGTCTTCACACAGACCTTCTTGTCTTCGGGCATATATTAGGCCAAGGTAACTATGAATGTCTTTTGGCAGAAGGTTAATCTTCACTCGTTACTTCAGATCATCAGCTAGTGATCTTAGGGTTTAGGTCTGTCTTCTTGTCTTTGGTCAGTGACCTTAGAAATTAGGCTACTGCCTGAATTAGCAGAACTGCGCTCTGAGATCAGGACCTCCGATTTGGGATTTTATCCTTGGTAGCAGTATGTCTTTCAGGGCTACAGTCAGCAATAAACAAACAAGGCATTGTTTTTGTAAAGGTAGCTTATCTCTTGCACCAATCACTTAATTTCTTTAAATACTGAAAAAGAGGCTCCCTTTTTTTCAGTCAGAGAAGCAGTAAAAAAAGAAGAAGAAGAAGAAGCATTGCCAAAAAAGCATTAAGAGTTGTTAACCTAATTTTGTGAAGCTTCTTCTCAGGTAACACTGTCCTGCAAACCAGGGCATACAAAATCTTCACCAGAGAATACAGCTCATCT